>OY744537.1:44917041-44977041 GCA_963556195.1 Sepiola atlantica
ACATGTATGTATATACACATACATGTGTATATATACACATGTATATATATATACATGTGTATATATACACATGTATATATACACATGTGTATATATACACATGTATATATACACGTGTATATATACACATGTATATATATGTATATATATACATATGTATATATATATATACATGTATACGTATATGTATATGTATATATATACATATGTATATATATACATATGTATATATATACATATGTATATATATATACATATATACATATGTATATATATATATACATGTATACGTATATATATATATACATGTATACGTATATGTATATGTATATATATACATATGTATATATATACATATGTATATATATACATATGTATATATATACATGTATATGTATATATATACATGTATATATATATATATGTATATATATATATATATACATATGTATATATATACATATGTATATATATACATATGTATATATACATATATATACGTATATATATGTATATATATACATATATATATGTATATATATATACATATATATATGTATATATATGTATGTATATATATGTATATGTATGTATATATATGTATATATATATGTATATGTATGTATATATATACGTATATGTATGTATATATATACGTATATATATATGTATATATATATGTATATATATACGTATATATATATATGTATATATATATGTATATATATACGTATATATATATATGTATATATATGCATATGTATATATATATAAATTTTTAAAAGGAAAAAGCTAGACACACATTCTGGTTGTACACATTATAACTTATTTCGACCTAGATCGGTCTCATCAGATGTATAACTAACTTCATTTAGCACATATTCTAAATACGGTTGCTTATACATCTGATGTGTACGACCCGAATTTGAGTCTAGTATTTTCTTCCTGTAAACAATTATTCATGCTCTGTTTAAATGTACTTTGAGCTCTCTTACTCGGATGTTCATCAAAATCATTCGAACCTGCACACACACACACACACACACACACACACACACTCACACACACACACGCATATATATATAATGTTGATAATGAGTACGGATTGTAATTTAAGCTACGCTCGCCTAGTTTTTCTCGTTTTTTTGCGTTTTTGCTTTGTTTTGTACGATTAGCACTGAAGATAGTTACACCAAGAAATAAATGCACAAGAGCATTTTACAAATATTTTTGTGTTTGCCGAAACAATTGTATGCTGAATAAAAACCAACTTTTATGAATGACGTTAATCGGTCTTTTATAACATTGAAATGATATAAAATTACACAAAATATATTGAATATTGAGTTATTATAATCACTTTTTTATAAAATTTATTTTTAATAGAAAAAATGGTAAATATAAATTAAAAAAATACATACACACACAATATATATATATATATATATATATATATATATATATATATATAATACAAGTATAGTTGAAGATTAAAGAATTTTCGCGTTTAGTAATTTTTTAATTACTCTCTCGACACACAACGAGCGAGTTTTCGGTCTCTGGTTGTAATTCGTTGTGTATGGCTTCGAGTTTTATTTTATTGGCCATTTTAAGCGTATTATTATATATGTTCACATGCCCATTCTTCCTAATAGCCAAACCGAAAAAATATATTACCTACATTGGCTACACACAACAACTCTCTCCCAACGTCTTACATATCATCCATCCGAAACCAGTGCAATTCAACGCTACACTATTTCACACAACAAAACACTACAGTCAGTCGAGATAAGAAAAATATTAACAACTAAAATCATACACAAAGTTAATTGTATACGCAGATTAAAAATCCTATATGTAAAAAGAGAAAAAAAACTAACATCAATAAAATAGCTATTAACAGTAGTATAACTGTATTAAACGTCTTCCATAATTGAATGAAAAGAAGTAAAAACAAAAATACAAACTCATCGTATAAAGAATAAATATATGTAAAAGAATTAAATTAATAAAAACTAATACGCAAGTACATAGATAAAAACAGAGTCAATTACACCCCGTTTTTTCTTTTTATCTCGCTAAAAACAACCGACAAAAAATGATAACAGCAACACAACGAAAAGAAAACACACTCCCGGAGATGATCGCAAAGTTTGAAAGCGCTTGAGATGGCTAATAAAAGAAGTGTCGTAGCCATAATCCACGAATTACCACTGGAGACCCGAAAACTTGCTCGTCGAGTCGAAACAGTTATTAAGAAAATTACGAAACGCAAAAACTTCGTCGTCTTTAATCCGATTTGTATCAATAACAACTTGCTGCCTAAATATACATCATATATATAGATAGATAGATAATGTATATTTATAATAAACACTCACGCGAGGTTTAAATCTATGTTTTAGCCTCTGCTGTAGAACACTATCTGACTTAGCTTACTGCATATGTCCGCTGATTTGACATTTATAGAGTTTAAATTCTCTTCATTCCCATGTTAATTGATGTTGGTCTAGGCATTGAATATCGGGGGCTGGAGAGTCAAAAGTTATTTGCAATTGGGTTCGAACCATCGACTGGCAGTAATTAACATTTCCTACACTGAAGATTTCAGAAGCATGACACACTGGTGTCTGTAGCTAATAATGATAAATATTTAATAAAATATATTGTTTATCATATATATATATATATATATATATATATATATATATATATTTACATTCCATAGACTATGGTGAATTTATCTAAAGTCATTACTTTTTATTGGTTTAAACAACTTTTTTTTATTTCTGTACTTCGATGAGTTTTATTTACATCTCTCATTTTATACACAAAAGTAATTTATTCAAATTTAATATTCATTCCTATTCCTTACGCACGTTTCATGCTAAAATTCTGATGAGTGTAATTTTTTTCAATTAGTCCAATTTTGTCAATCTTCAGAGGGTAGCAATATATGGTGTTGAGTAGCAAAATAACATGTCATAAAAAACACCGGAGTGGAAATACGGTGAAAATCCAAGTTGATTTCTGATAAAAATTCGTGAAACTGAAGTATATAAAGGCAAAACACCTAGTTAAGAAAAAATGTAATCACTTCAAAAAAAATAAATAAATAAAACATAAAAAATGTAACCCTCCAATAAGATACTCACACTAGAGGAAACACATGAATCAGATTTCTCAAATGATGGCTCTAAAGCTAATATTTACGAAACTAACCTGAATAATTCCTGATATTAGATCGAAATTTCTCTATTAGAAGAAAAGCCCACTGAAGCCCCCTAAACAATCAGTAAATTATTTTTAGCTGTTATTTATTATTAATTATTATTCAAACATCTTAAAGTGTCTAATAAAGCTATTTCCAAATCAAAACAATGGAGTGCGAGACCTCTATTGTTTTGATGCTAAACTATGCGAATGACCAGTCCCGCAGCAAATCGAGTGCAAATATATAAAGACATTAGTATCGAGGAATTAAAGTCTTAAAAACTAATCTCTCCTAGTCCTTTATATTTATTTTTAAGTGGAGTATATATTGGTGTCTAATGACTATGGATCACGTTTAATGCAAATCTGAAATATTGAAATTTTTAATGCGATGCTGTGTCTATATTATGCTTCCTAAAAAACCCTTTAAAATATTCCAAAGAAACTGAAATTGTATTAATTAATGTCTAATATCTATTGTTAAAATTTCACAAACATTGGAGTATCTGAATTTTCACAAAGGGCTTCAATCCTCTATTTGCTCTTTTTTGTATAAAACTAAATTAAAGTAAATATATTCCACATTACCCACGCTTACACCTAGCAGCTGCGTTGCTAGAATTGATAATGATAAATTAAATAGCTTATACATAGAAATATATGAACACATCCACCTACCTAACTTTATATAAATAGAGATAACAGATGAATAAAGCAACCACAAAGACCCAGTAAACAAATGTTACTTCTCTTATTGCGTCTACTGCACTTTTATTATGACGTCACAATCATCAGGAAGTAATATACAGGCATAGATATAGAAACAAATTTATATATATATATATATATATATATATATATATATATATAATGGAAATCGCTCCAGACAATGGATGAAGCCACTTGATATAAGGAGCTAACAAGAACAAATATGCTTATCGCAAAGACAAGAGATGCCTATTGGCCTTAGTCTTTAAAAGACCATGGCTATAGGTAGGAGGAAAACAGTCAGCAGGAAGAAAGTTCCACAAGCCTGCAGTTCTTGGCAAGAAGCTACTCGAATAGAAAGCTGTATTACAAAATAGCGAATTGATTGATACCACTAGACCAACGAGTCAAACGAGCTGAAACAAAAGAAGCGGGGAATAGATCACATAATTCTTTAGAGTACATGCCATAGTAGTATTTGACCCCACATTAACCAAAATAAAATTAAGTTTACCTATTATTTGGATACAGCGAAAAAATAGTCCAGATGTGATCCATTAACAAGATAATTTGACTCAGAATTTTGATATGATCAGTTTTGCAACTCACATCTGTGGGGAATGGAAGCTGTGGCTATGTTTTGTTTCTGAGTCGAGCATCTGCTCCCAATTGTGATAATCACACACAAACTCTCTCACATACCAATCGAAATCTTCCGTGCCTGAAGAAGATTCCTTTCACAAGAGAAATGGCTTGTAATTCCAAAGAACTTAAACAAGAGCGGTATGTGTTTCAAAACATTGGTTGACATAATGTTTCTCGTATCCCCAAAGGTTGGTTGGTTGCGGATTCGGGATGATGATTGCGGTACGAGAAGGAGGAGGAAGAGGAGGAGGAAGAGGAGGAGTGTTAAAGGTTGAAAGGAATGACGAAAATGAAAAGTTGCAGTAATAAAACAGTACGGAGCAGTTTTGTGTGGGCGTGAAGGTGGATGATAAGATGAAGTTCTCTTTTCTTTTTCATTCCAACAAATAAGACTTCCAGAGATGATTTCAATTCGGAATTCACACGTCTGAAAGAATGTTATGGCCGACTAATGAGAAATGTATATACATATGTAGGTACATTCCTGCCATGCTAATCCTTCCGAATTCCTACATTTTACAATAAATATACATACTAATACATACATATTGGAATGTGCATTAAATTATATATATATATATATTAAATGTATTAAAAAGCCTGAAGGCAATGCAGAGATCCGGCTCTGTGCATTGCCTTCAGCCTTCCTAATACTTTTATTACAATTCCCAACAGTGCTTCAAGCAAACCACCATTCTCTTAATATATATGTATATATATTTGTAGTCAAAACCTCAGTTTTTAAGCTCAAAAGATGTTAATTATAATTGTAGAGCATTTATAAATAGAAACAAAACAGCCCAACGACCACATCTGTATTCTCCAGTGAAAAGGTTGATTTTTAACAGCTGTTTCTTCAGTTTACAAGACGAATGTTTCATTTGGAATCAACTAAATGCTGAATCTTCCTAACAAAAATTCTCCAGAAAAAAACTATTCCCCAAATCGAAACTTTCATTTGAAGACATTCTTTTAGACTAAACACACACACATATATTGACCCCAAATTCGACGACATATTTAATTTCATCAGACACTCCAAAACATAGTTGTCTCCTATGTAGCTCTTCTAAAAAAATATGCATAGCTCACCCCGAGAGGGAGAGGGAGAGGGCGAAAAAAAAACCAACAATTGTTTGGACGAGTTAAACAAAAAATATATATATAAGAAAATATTGAAATAATGAAAACAATAAAATTGGATAGTTTACAAGTTTATTAAATCATTATGTGTTCAAGCTAGGAATATAATATTATATTAGGGGTGGGACGTAATGGGTGAAAATTTCAGATTCATGCAAGTAGTATTTTTTGTGTTTATTTATACATAGATAACACTAAACAATCAAACATTTTGAAAATTTTGCAAAATTCAGAAGGTGCAGGCCAAAAATAGCCGTTAGGGCTCCACAGGACTCAAAATCCATCATTTTTCGGTGAAAAATTGGTTTCATGCGACATTGCAGGTCCTAAAACATCCTCAAAAGCTATGAATGGATATAGATGGTTAAATCTGATGTAGTACTTTAATTTAGGACCATTTTCAGGCTGTGAAAGGGTTTTCATGAATGTAAAATAGCCAAAAACTAGTGGCCTGCACCTTCTGAATTTTGCAAAATTTTCAAAATGTTTGATTGTTTAGTGTTATTTATGTATAGATAAACACAAAAAATACTACTCGCATGAATCTGAATTTTTCACCCATTACGTTCCACCCCTTATATATATATATATATATATATATATATATATATATATATATATCATTCCTTTCTATAACACCTGATGATTTAATAAATTTGTGAACTATCCAATTTTGTTTTTTCATCATTTCAATATTTCATATATTAATCCTTTATCTACAATATCGAGCATCTCGTTATCAGGACAGGATCTAATTTAAAATATTTATCTTTATATTATCCAATATATATATATATATATATATATATATATATATATATATATATATATATAATTCTCTTTTTTGTTTCATTTAACTTCAGTCGAAGTTCTAAAAAACTAACCCTAACATTTGATCTCTACGTGAGATACATAGATATTCGAATATTTCATTCATGTTCTCCTTTACCTGTCAAATGTTGAGTTAGTAAAGAAGTAAGGAACATTAATTTTCCTCTCACCAATTGACCCGTGAACTATGTTATAGTATATATTTATTGTGGTCTCTAATCTGGTGGAGTATCCAGCTAAGTGATGTTACTTGACGTAACATTGCTTGGAGAAGGTGCACCATTCCTCTTATGAGCCAGTTTATAGCCGTTTGGAGGGGATCATATTTGGGCTTCGAATACTATGTTATTTTGAATATTTGGTCAGGGTTTACTTGTAGGGGGGGGAGTATCCTCACGTCAGCTTGTACAGAGAGACCGAAGACACTCGAGGATTGTGTCTAGTCGCTAATTCCCAACTCTCTCTCTCATTATATATATATATATATATATATATATATATATATATATATATATATATATATATATATATATATATATATATATATATATATATATATATATAGCGATTGTTTATATTCCAATGACCAAAAACTTTCAGTGTTAATCAAACTATTTCTTGTTATTTATATTTTTATTTTTGCATGACAGAAATGCCGATGGTCTTACAATTGTTTAACAACGAGTAAAATGCAGCCATCAAACGCATCCACTCGATGTTCCTCAGATACCGAAATAAAAGGCATACATAAAGTGTCACAAAGTACAGAGAGAGAAAGAGAGAGAAAGAGAGAGAGAGAAAGAGAGAGAGAAAGAGAGAGAGAGAGAGAGAGAGAGAGAGAGGGGGGGGGAATGCGTGTCTAAAATATTGAGCTAGACAAATTCTGTTGAAATTAAAGGAAAACTCATGTTGGTTGATTTTGGTTAGCGATTTTTCTACCCGAGATCTAATAGTTTCCTGAATTCTTCAAATAATCAATAAATGGAAATTGCCGAAATTTATCATGTGTGGCATTATCATTATTCGCGCTTTCGACGTATATAAGTTATCATCAAGGTATGCAGATAACTTGGTAGACCGACCGTTACATTTTGAAGGATTCAAATATGACATTTTCCTTTGTTCTTCTTCAAATATATTCAGATCAATTAACGCAACAATAACAAATTTGCAAAATAACGTATAGTTACTTACACAGGGTGTCCAAAAGTCGCGCACTACACACTGATCTTCATTCTTTTCTATGTTTCAGATTATGGGTGAGAAACTAACAGTAGAAGAAAGAAGAAAGAGTTAATTTGGTTTTTATGTTTGGAAAAGATGGGGGCGATATACCGCTCTGTGCTCAGGAATTGAACCGCACTCACCCTGAACGACAACAACAATTGAGCCATATTACTGTCTGCCGTTTGATCAAATGCTTCAAAGAAACTGGCTCAGTTGCTGACCGTGAGAGAAGTGTCCGACAAAAGAGTGCAACTGCCGAAGAAGCAACCACCATGGTTTTAGTGAATGTTGCAAAAAGCCCTGCGAAATTAGTAAGGAGAATAAGCTAAGAGCTAACGATTAGCAAATCATCGTATTTTTAGGACACAGACATTTCATTCGTACAAAGTAACTCTTGTGCAAGTTCAACATAGTGATAATACTGAGAGGATGATGGTCACAAAAAGCGAGGTTGAGGACGGGGGCCAAGATCATAAAGTGATGTCGCTAAGTCTGGAACGCAAAATCCTAACAGAAGGGTGTTAAAAAAATAAAAAGGCAAGAAAAAAACAAAAAGAAGAGATTTTAGAGTTGTAACACATGTAGACGTTAATATCAAGAAATTATTGTTTACAAAAGTAAAAGAGACTATTTGACTTAATAGCCTAGTGCACTTTCTGATATATGTCTAATTGGTCGGAGGTATACGTTATAATATACATGTATGATGTGTGAGTGTATCTAATTATATATATATATATATATATATATATATATATATATATATATATATATATATGTGTATGTGTGTGTGTGTGTGTGTGTGTATATGTTATGTATATGTGTCTGATGATTAAACAATTATTTTATATAATCAAGATCAATTATTATCGGAATCAAATTCCAAAACAAAATGAAGCTCAACATTTAAACCTTTAAATAAGTTATTTCAAAATTTGCAATAAATAAATAGAATAAATAAATAAATAAATACAATGACAGATCAGCGTTATATCATGATGTCAATTTCGGAGAATTTGGAAACCAACTCTAATGACATGACTTTCGTGTAACCACTTGAATTTGTTCAAGTATGCTTCGAATTCTTCTAGAAAAGTATAAGATTTATTTGCTCGAAAATTACCATTATATCATTCTGATCTCTCATTATGTATATATATATATATATTTCCCATTTTTGAATTGCATCGGACTTGATTCTTGCTGGGGCGCATCACATATACCACATATTATCGAGTTATTTGAGCTGTCTTTTGAACTTGTTTTTCTTTCTTTTTTTCCTTATTAAGTGATTTGAACTAGGTCAATCCCCTGTGGAAAATCGTCAGTTGTTGAGGTCAATATCTTAGGTTTGTATCTCCCCCGATGAACTGCATAGCAAGCACCTTGCTAGGTAGCGAAACACGTGTAGGTAACAATAGCTTTACAAATAAATCATAAAATAAAATATTTTGTCGTTGTGATGATTCCTCTCTGGAAGAAAAAGAAAAAAGTATCCCTGTCAACTCTCCAAATATAGGAAGAAAAAGAAAAAAGTATCTTGGTAAACGCTCCAAATATACATATACGTATACATATATATATATATTTAAATTCCCGAAACAGTTTTTCATGGTAAACAACTGATAATCCCTTAAAAAATGTTAGAAACAAACTAATATAATAACTGAAAAAGTTAAATTTACTTACATGAGTGATTTTCCACTGAACGACTTGGGACTTAATTTTTTTAAATTTTCTTTTTAAAATATAGTTTTAATGGTTGAGAAACTTCCAAGACTATATATATATGTGTGTGTGTGTGTGTGTGTGTGTGTGTGTATTTAAGTACATATATATGCGTGTATCTAATTCTATATTTAAATATATAGATATTTAATTATTTTAAAACATTTGTCTTATCTTTCTTTTTTTGCTGGAGATGGGGCATCCTACCGGATGCCAGACATTCACCGGCTATTTCAGACACTCCAGCCTAGAGATCGTTTTAAGATTCTAATCGTTCCTTTTAAGTGCAGTTGTTTGTATTTCTCTTGCACTCGGTTCACCGGGTATACTCGCCAGATAGCTCTTGAAATTCTTCTTCATTAGTGTTGTTGCTCCTATAATTACTGGTATGATGGAGATTTTCATAAGATTTAAGTTTCTTTTCATGTCGTACATATGACCTTGGTATTTCGTAATCTTTTTCCTTTCTGCTTTGTTCAATCCTGCATCATTTGGGACACTGACTTCAACTAGGGTTGCTACTTTCTCCCTTTTGTCCAATATTACGATGTCAGGTTTAACAGCTCCGTTTTCTAGATATGTAGCTGTAGGGATTGCATAGTCATAGTGGATGGTGTATAAATTATTTCCAACTGTTCTTTCTGGTATATGCTCCCTGGACTTGCTGCTACACTGGATATTCAAATTTTTACAAATAGTCCAGTGAAGATATTTACAGACTCCGTTGTGTCGCATTGTATTATAGCCATCCCCCAGAAGAACCTTACAACTAAATGTCAGGTGGCTCACACTCTCTACTTCTGTGTGGCAGAACCTGCACTTGTTATTGTTGCTGAGACCACTGATCTTTTTAAAGGCATTGGTCATCAAGCCTTGATCTTGAGCAGCCATTATCATTCTCTCCTGGTCATAGTGGAGAGATCCTCTTTTCAGCCAGTCTACAGAGCCTTCCTTATTCCTGAGATAATTCACCTAAAAAATACTTAGCACGTTGTTGGTTGGCCCATTCTTCCAGTTTTCTGGAATGAAAGGTCTTGCTGTATTTCTTACGGCTTTTGCGAGCTATTTCTGTGGCAGGATTGTTGTCTGTTCTGCCTCATTTGTAAGACTGTCCTGTCCAAAATGTTTGGCCAGTTTTGTGATAGAGGTTGTTCTGCTTGCTCTGGTTTCTTGATGTTGGCATACCATCATAAGGTTTGGGTTCTGGGAGCTCATCAGATATTGGCAGGTGCTCACAATAGTGGCTCGATGTTGATGGTCAATTTCTGAGAGACCCATACCCCCTGTTCCTCTTGGGAGATACAGCCTTGGTAGACACTGGTTTCTGTACATTACCCTATACGTTGTCAACATTTTTCTCGTTTTGGTGTTTAATCTATTAATGTCCTTTTGTAACCAATCAATAATTCCAAAGCTGTATGTTATCACTGACATAGCTAATTGGTTAATGGCAGTTACTTTGTTTTTGTTTGTTAGCTGTGTTTTGCAAATTTTTCTTACACGGCGTATATATTCTCTGCCAATTTTTTCTCTCATCTTGACATGTTGAATTGAATCGTTTTCTTCTATGCCAAGGTATTTGTATTGTTCCTGTTCTTAAATACATGTGTGCGTATCTAATTATATATGTGTGTGTATCCGATTCTCTCTCTCTCTCTCTCTCTCTCTCTCTCTCTCTCTCTCTCTCATATATATATATATATATATATATATATATATATATATATATATAATGTGTGTGTGTGTGTGTCTGCTTCCAATTATATATGTATATGTTCATCTAATTCTCTCTCTCTCATATATATTTATATATATATA
This sequence comes from Sepiola atlantica, assembly GCA_963556195.1. NCBI lineage: Eukaryota > Metazoa > Mollusca > Cephalopoda > Sepiida > Sepiolidae > Sepiola > Sepiola atlantica. The sequence continues at coordinate 44,928,358 of OY744537.1, forward strand.
TATATACGTTCGTCGAACACTCTCGACTACTCTTCTATCTGTGCCCGCTTCCAGGTACATATAGATCTTAATTTCCCTTAATTACGTGACAGTTTCCGTTGGCCATGTGGATATGGCGACTGCTTGCAGATTCTAGGTTGACTCTGTGAACCAGGTTCGCGCGTCCCGACCGTCTGAAATTGTTACTTTCCTGCACTGATGAGAGCAATAAGCTTGAAACGCTAGCGTCTGTAGGTATTAATAATTTAATATTTATATATATATTAGTGGTAGTATGAAAATATATTTTTGGCAATTAAGGTATAAAGAGACGTTATTGTTTCATCCATGTAAGGAATCGCTAAGCTAAGAGAATATACGCCTCTGTGTAGCTTTGTTACCATAGATATATTTTCATACTACTTTTAAGCACTACTCACGTAATGATCACTGTTAAGGTTAATACTGAAAATCCATACACAATACATTATATCACCGTATAATATTATATGTGTATATACATGAAATAACAAATTTATATATATATATATATATAAGAGAGAGAGAGCGAGACAGAGAGAGAGAGAGAGAGAGAGAGAGAGAGAGAGAGAGAGAGAGAACAGGAAATAAATATATAGTGTATACGTTTAAATTGAAACTTATCATGAAAGAATTGATGCTCAATATACAAGATAGAGCAATTATATTGACAAGGAAAAGGTAAGAATAAGATTGTAAAAGTACAATATCTATTGCGCCATCAGTTGCTCAAAACAAGGTGTTTGCAATGTAAAGATTTCAATTAAAACATGTATTTTCCTTCCTTAAGCCATGGCTTTTCAAAGAATGAAATTTTATCATCAGAGGAATATAGAGAGATAAGTTGATAGGGGAAGTACCAAAAGTCATAATTTGAAAATATATAAATTATGATTTTTAGGTAATTCCCCTATCAACTTATCTCTCTGTATTCCTCTGATGATAAAATTTAATTCTTTGAAAATCCATGACTTTAAGAAGGAAAAATAAAATTTGGTTTGTTTGAAAACACCTTGTTTTGAGCAACTGAGGACGTAATAGATATCGTATTTTCACAATATTTATTCTCATCTTTTACTTGTCTAATATATATCAATCCTCAGTTAACAAATCCCGAAACGCAAGCGCCTATTTGATGAGTTAAAATAAAAATATTACTTAGAGTTGAATAATGATAATAATAATAAACAGGGGCGGGACTTAACAGTATACACATTAAACAGAATTTATGTAATGATGAGATATAAATATGATTTCGTTGGTGTATCATTCATAATATTTTTCTTAATAATATACATACACGTCACACACACACACACACATATATATGTGTGTATGTTTATATTAAATTATAATTATTTCAGCATATATTATGTTAAATGTTAATCCCTTTTATTTGTTTGGGTTTTCGCTGATTCCATGTAAGCAAAATCAACATTCCCGTTAAATCACGCCTCTACACCAAAAAACAAATAATAACCTAGTTATAAATCAAAACTGTTTTTCATTCTGACAAAATTCAGGCGAGAGACTAATCGGAGGAGGGATCACGTCATGGGCCAAATCAGCGGGCAACAATCAAACGACCTTAACATTCGTTCCAGCACTGACTTTAGCTCTGCAGGCGATTGACCATGTAGGGCTTTCAGTTATTTTAAATTACTCCCTACAATCACAACCCACAAGTGTGTAGGTGGAAAAAGAAATGATTAGACAACATTATCAAAATAACATATACAACACTCTGATCACCACTCCCACGCGCATCCTAGTATGACAAAACAACACTTTCCACAACGTTCTTGTTCAAAAAGATCAAAGGATTTGCAAACTAACTCATTATTTAATCTATATAATAATAAACCAATTCAAACGTTAGTAAGACCGTTATAACCTGTTACTCCCTATCTTGAACTATGGACTCGCCCAGACACAAATTTAATATTTATTTGATGTCGCTAAAGTGCATTTTTAATATTTATCTGATGGCGCTAAAGTTTTCTTTTTAGTTATATTTCTAACCTAATATTTCAAAGAGTTAATACATGGCCACGCAAAGCGATTCATATATTGATCATGAACAGGAGGAGGAGGAACAACAACAACAACAACAACAAAAAAATACACCCACAAAACAACTGAGAGCCAAATGAAACAACGGAAATAATTTTGTAGAAATTCGAGTTCATTAATAAAATGTTGACTTGTGTTCAATATGGGAATCGTTTCGAAGAATTCTTACACAATTATTTATATTAACATTGCTTCTTTATCGATCGAACTTAATGTCAGATGGAAACAAGTCTCCACCTGATTTTATCTTTCGTCGAGTTCCGCATATTTCGAATTTAGTTATGTATAAAATTTCAGCCGAACAAATTCAGTATTTATTGGGAAAAATTCAACTTTCATAAGATCTATTTATGTAAGTAAATTAATAAAATAATATTAATACAATAAATACAATGCTACCTGTATTGATTTACTCCTCTCCAGGAGTTAGGCACAAGGCCAGTTTTTATCTTACTCCCACAAGTAAGATGTGACCCAAGGTCGGGTCGGGAAAGTGGAGTTTAAAAATTGCCTGGGCAGCCCCGTTGGCATTCCCCAGTAGGGGCGCCTCAGGCAGTAAGCAATAAACTTACTCCTCCCCAAAGAGGGGAGGCGAAGCATGGGAGGGTGGACCTCCTAGAACTGCACAGGACAGACCCATAGACCGGCGTAAATCAAGGCCCGAAGGCAAAGATAATAAAGGTCTATGGGGGTATCCACTGGAACAGATACTACACTTTGATCTTAGCCAAAAGGCCAAGGCTACCTGTAGTACAATAACTGTTTAGGGATCTTCTATGACGTTATGATCAGTACGAACACGTACATTCCCGAATTAGACTCCATTGCATGTTAATCTATGTGGCTTTCCACTCACAGACAAATCACATCGCTACATATGTGCATACATGTTGCAGCTGAAATTTAAGACACGTTAAAGCTTCACCATGCCAACATCTGTAGATATATAAATAACAATTGGCCTTACAAGAACTCAATCCTTTGCGATTTTATAGTACATGGTTGAATTTTTGGGAAAACAAACATACAACCATAATTGAGACAGTGCCGAAATGCGGTCGGCTATTTCAATCTGTAAATATTCGGGTGAATCATTAGATATCAATGCATAGATGTGTGTGTGTGTGCGCATATTTATAAAGTTGAGACATTTGTTGCACTAACTGTAAGAGAAACACGCCAAATTTCCATTCGAAATAGATTCAAGAAGATTCATAACTTTAAAATATACCTAGTCATGTCTATGTGATCGACGTCCGACGTTAAACTCATTTGCATATGGTTTTGCAAAAAAAACCCATCTCATTAATTAACTATTCGTTTTTTTCTTGATTTTTCTTTATATTATCATCCTGATGAAGTCTTATAAATAAAGACAAAACGTTGATGTACACATAAAAACATCAATTTTTTGGTTTTCCTTTTTCATTTGCCCATTATGTCGGTTTACCTTCATCCTTCTCTTCCCATATATATATATATATATACATATATATATATATATACATATATATATATATATATATATATGCATATATATATACATATATCTATGCATATATATATATATACATATATCTATGCATATATATATACATATATCTATGCATATATATATATATACATATATCTATGCATATATATATACATATATCTATGCATATATATATATACATATATATATGCATATATATATATACATATATATATGCATATATATATATACATATATATATGCATATATATATACATATATCTATGCATATATATATATACATATATATATGCATATATATATATACATATATCTATGCATATATATATATACATATATCTATGCATATATATACATATATATATGCATATATATATATACATATATCTATGCATATATATATACATACATATATCTATGCATATATATACACATACATATATCTATGCATATATATACATATATCTATGCATATATATATATATATATATATACATATATCTATGCATATATATATATATATATATATACATATATCTATGCATATATATATATATATATATATATATATACATATATCTATGCACATATATATATATACATATATCTATGCACATATATATATATACATATATCTATGCACATATATATATACATATATCTATGCACATATATATATATATACATATATCTATGCACATATATATATATACATATATCTATGCATATATATATATATACATATATCTATGCATATATATATATATATACACATATATATATATCTATGCATATATATACATATATCTATATATATATATATATATCTATGAATATATATATACATATATATCTATGCATATATATATACATATATATCTATGCATATATATATACATATATATCTATGCATATATATACATATATATTAATATATGCATATATATTAATATATGCATATAAATACATGCATATATAATTATATATGCATATAAATACATGCATATATAATTATATATGCATATAAATACATGCATATATAATTATATATGCATATAAATACATGCATATATAATTATATATGCATATAAATACATGCATATATAATTATATATGCATATAAATACACGCATATATAATTATATATGCATATAAATACACGCATATATAATTATATATGCATATAAATACATGCATATATAATTATATATGCATATATATTAATATATGCATATATATTAATATATGCATATATATACATGCATATTTATTAATATATGCATATATATACATGCATATATATTAATATATGCATATATATATACATATATATTAATATATGCATATATATATACATGCATATATATTAATATATGCATATATATACATGCATATATATTAATATATGCATATATATACATGCATATATATTAATATATGCATATATATATACATGCATATATATATACATGCATATATATATACATGCATATATATATACATGCATATATATATACATGCATATATATATATATATATATATATATATATATATATATATGCATATATATGTGTGTGTGTGTATGTATGTTGTTATCCACAAAAATATTACGGAAATGTCGATAAAGTGAAAACAAAGTTTTATTTTTAGAAAAAAAGTATAATTTTAAGTCAGTGTTTCATGGCTATTTACAAGAATTTATGTTTTCACTACTACAAAGTTATTGAGTACACGTTTTTCTTATGTTGAATCTGACTTGACCTGAAGCAGCAAACATAAATATCAATGTGCACCTCTCTGTCATATATATATATACATATATAGATATATACATATACTGCTACATATATATACACATACAAACACACACGCATATATATATATATATATATATATATATATATATATATATATATATACACGCATTTTATCTCTCATAAAAGTATATACACTTAATATTTTCCTTATGCATACTCACTTCATCTCTTAAAATGTATAAAAATACATTTTATTATATTTCTGTATATACTATCAAACAGACTCATGTTCTAAACGTAAATATTTTATATTTGCTGAATGTGTAAACAATTATTAGTTATTTATTTCTTTGTCATGTTTTCTCATGAAAACCTATCTATATATATATATATATGAAAACACACAATATATCAGGAATATATTTGTTAAAACCTGAATTTTAAAACCATTCTGTAAATTAGATGGCACATTTACTCTGGTAAGCACGATCATAGCTGTGATACGGCGACACAGTGTCTGTGGATGACTATACTACTACCCTTTAGTGTGTTAAGCAATAGTAAAGAAAATTGGATCCGCACCAAGTATTTTCAAGTTTTAACGTCTCTGTTTTCTGTTCAAATCAGTCATCTTTAGAAAGTCTTTGAATTTGAGTAAAGACGAAACGGAGAATGTTTGATTTTCATTTTTTGATTACGCTTGATTGGTGATTCAATGACTAGCATATATAATATATATGTATAGTGTACATTTTTTCATGCAAACATTTTCAGCTACATATGTGCATACATGTTTCAGCTCAAACCTAAGACAGACTAAAGCTTCACCAGGCCAAATTCTTTAGACATATAGATAACTTGAGGATTGAAAATAATAAAAATTAAAGAATAGTAATAAAAATGGTAGTTATTTGATTCAAATCTGGAAGCACTAGTACATAGATGTCCGCACTGATTCACTCCCGGGCAATGCCTACCGATTGAAGAAATGGAATGTTTGCAGATTCTCACATTTGCAACATCACGATCAGAAGAATTTGTCAACGAAGCGCTGTTCACACGTCCGTGTCAACCAATATGATGAATTGACCCTAATCAATTGAAAGCAATTTAGCATTATCGTAATTTGTTGTGACAGCAAAGTTTGAAAAGAAAAACATACAATAATTTGTATATGTAAAAATACAGTTAATATAACTTTTTTATAGTTTGTTCATTGCGAAAGTTTGCATTTTAAATAGTAAACATTCTTCTTGATATGGTTCTTTAAAACAGTTAAGTGCTAGGAAGGTGTATGTTAATTACTCACAATTATGTCAGTTGCGTAACGGGTTAGTGTTGGGTTAGGGTAAGGGTTAGCATGTCTGTAATGTTTTACGATTTTTTACCGCGTGTAATTAATTTTACCGCGTGTAATTAATTTTACCACGTGTAATTCCCGCCTGAGATTAGGATTATTAGCGGGAATTTTTTATCGTTAGTACTTATTAAGTGTATCTTTTTACTTTCATTTTTTTGATTCGCTGTTTTTTTTTAAACTGTGCCGTCTATCCTCGAGTGGCCTCTGAGCCTTGATAAGCGGTGACTCACTATTAAAAAAGGATAAGACTCAACTATCACAAGTTGAAAAACAAACAAGTCATTTTTGATGAGCAAACGAAAAACAAACACCAACATTTACTTTGTTTTTTATTTTCTTCCTTGGATTATTGGGAGGTAGGAGGCTGACAGATACCGGATGTCCAAAACATCGAAGACGTTCGACATCAAAGAAGAAAATTGTCGTTCACAAAGAAATAAGAAAAAAAAAACATTGGAAACTGAAAAGTTATAAATTAAAAAGTAAGAAAGAAAAGAAAAAAAACGTACAAATCAATAAAGAAAACATAGGAAATAAAGAAGAAAAGGTTATGGAAATAGATTTGTGTTCTCTTTTCGCTCTATCGTTTCAGTTTTGTACTCTTTGACTTTGTGACGGGGCGGATATACATTTACAAACAAATACACATTGCTTTTTGGCAGTCATTTTCACACTGTCACAATTATTGCAACACATGTGAGCAAAGTTATTTTTAAACTATGCGAATGCTAACATATTTGAGCCATATTAAGTAACGGTTCACGTTATGCCATTTTGTTTCCACCCCTTCGGATCGCCTAGGGAGGAGGAGGTGTGTCAAGTGTTAAGTCATTCTCTTGTCTGAGATCATGTTGTTGGTTCATTAAATGACGTTTAAGTGGAGAAACAGGAACCAGTCAATCTGGTTGGAATGGTTAATTTTAAACAAGTTTGAGACGCTGTCAGATTGTGCTAAAGATTGACAGCGATCCCTTCTCTTTTTACAACATACGCACGCCGACGCTCGTTCGGTGTTTAGTGTTGCATGACAGTCAAGACAATTTTCTTGTCTTGTTATTCAATACATTCTAGGGTAATAGGGATTAAGCAAAGGAAAAGAAAAAGACGCTTTTTCGTCCAACTACGAACTTTTAAGAGAAAATAAAACAAAAAAAACATGCAAAAAACAATACACGAGCTTCTGGTGAAGAATGCTGTAAAGCTCTGCGAAGAAGAACCCCCTCCCCCTAAGAATAACGTAAAACAAATCATTCATTCCTTAGAATTAACATTTGGCCAAATTCCAAACGGATCCTTAGTTAGAATCAAACTAGTTGACGTTTAATTGTATTTTTTTTACAAAAAACCGCCTATTTCCAATCAGTTGTTAACTTACACACAAACGCATATTATATATATATATATATATATGTTTTGAAGTACAAAACTTATAAATACATTTAAAAATGATACGCGGAAATCTCTCTAAGGCCCTTTCGACTATCATGTCGTCAGGAGAAAATCGATAGTTTTAATTAATAATATTGTCGAAAGAAAGAGCAAATGGGGATTTGAAAGTGCCTAAATTAACAATAGAGCGATTAAAAGTCAATTTAATGATTTACTTAAAAAAACTATTAAAAGGCACTGCGTTAGGGGAGAAAAAAAAAGAAAGTTATATATATATATATATATATATATATATATATATATAATTTAGGAAAACATTATTAAAACTTTTATTTTTTTATTTTTTCAACTTTCCATATGGTCAATCTAGTGCTTTGGTAAAATTGGTGTATGTAAGTGCCGTGGGTCTCTTGTTCCATTTCGACCTGATCCGCCAAATCATCTTCAGGTGGTACCAGTCTTAGTGTATTTAAAAATATGTCTTTACTGTTGTGTTTTTAAAAAATTATTATAACGGCTAGTAATTTACAACTAAAAAAAAGACAATTAAATCTTGCACGCTCTTAGAACGTAATCACGTTCTCACGTAGCATCTCAATATCATAGACGCGAGAGAGGAAAGGAAATTAAACAAGATATCCACGGAAATAAAACACCAATTTGACCGAAGCACTAGATGGACCATCCGGAAAGTTGAAAAAATAAAAAAAGTCTTGTCAGGCAAAAACACTTCGTGTTATTTCATAATGTTTACCTAAATGTATATATATATATATATATATATATATATATATATAGTATTCAGGTTCGATTATTTTCGATCGGAATCCGGATCAGAGAGCTCTATGTCCGTTAAAACAGAGCATGAATACGTTATGAGGTTTAAAAAGACTAAATATACATTCGGATTGTACACATTATAAGTTATTTCGACCTTAACTAGGTCTCCTCGGATGTGTTTCCAATCACGTTTGAAACGTGATTGGAAACACATCCGAGGAGACCTAGTTAAGGTCGAAATAACTTATAATGTGTACAATCCGAATGTATATTTAGTCTTTTTAAACCTCATAACGTATATATATATATATATATATACATACATATATACACACGTATATATATATATATATATATATATATATATATATACATACATATATACACACGTATATATATATATATATATATATATATATATATATATACACATACATATATACACACGTATATATATATATATATATATATATATATATATACATACATATATACACACGTATATATATATATATATATATATACATACATATATACACACGTATATATATATATATATATATATATATATACATACATATATACACACGTATATATATATATATATATATACATACATATATACACACGTATATATATATATATATATATATACATACATATATACACACGTATATATATATATATATACATACATATATACACACGTATATATATATATATATATATATATACATACATACATACACACGTATATATATATATATATATACATACATATATACACACGTATATATATATATATATACATACATATATACACACGTATATATATATATATATATATATATACATACATACATACACACGTATATATATATATATATATATATATACATACATACATACACACGTATATATATATATATATACATACATATATACACACGTATATATATATATATATATATATACATACATACGTATATATATATATATACATACATATATACACATACATACATACGTATATATATATATATACATACATATATACACACGTATATATATATATATATATATATATATATATATATATACATACATACATACGTATATATATATATATACATACATATATACACACGTATATATATATATATATATATACATACATACATACATACATATATACACACGTATATATATATAAGAAGCCGATAACCCTAGAGACTTGAGTTTTGTAAGATGAACTTGAATGTTTTTTTTACTTACCATCTTATGCATCTTTTTATTCTGACAAAAGATTGAAATATAAATTACATTCTTACTTAGATTAAGAGTTGGCTCTTCTTTCATCGTTGTTGAAAAATATTGTAATTTAATAGTTCGCTTGTCGCCACTTAAGTCAAAGGCGTAAATATCTTCGGGTTGTGGCGATTACTAACACTACGTCGTGCGATCACTTAAAATAGTTGTGTAACGCGCACAACACTCCCTCCGAATTTTGTTGTATACAAAACACATTTATAATATCTTTGCCGTTCCACCATTTTATGCAGTAGAAAAGCGGTTACAAGTTAAGAATGTCTTATCTATATAATAATACGTAGAGGCGTGTTCGGGAATTCGTGTTCGTACGTACGTAATAGTTAATAAAACAACCATATGTGAGCGAAATTAAAATATACAAGAGTCGTTAGGCATCTAAGGACATATTATAATATTTGAAAAATCTACTCTATCTGACCGAAAACTAAATATGCTAGAGGCGTCAGGTATTTGAGGATATATTTGAAATATGCTAGAGGCGTCAGGTATTTGAGGATATATTTGAAATATGCTAGAGGCGTCAGGTATTTGAGGATATATTTGAAATATGCTAGAGGCGTCAGGTATTTGAGGATATATTTTAACCGAATAAGATGCAATGCAAATTCATCAAAATTTATCTGTTGTTGCTGGTAAGTGAGAAAAATGTCACATATCTTCCAGGGATTACCTTTTTCTTAGAAGGCGGTTCTAAGAAGAAGGTAATCCCTGGAAGAATGGTATACTGACCACAGGAGAAATGCTAAACTAGCCCCCACTTCCTAAAAAGTAAAAGGTATCTTGGAAGGTTGGTATCATGATGAACGAAAATATACTACACTGCCCCCTCCCCCAAATAAGGAGGTAATGCCTGAGACGATAATCTCATTGGAACAAAACATGTACTACACTACCCCTGCCCTGAATGGAGCAATGAAAGATAGTACAATAATACATTAATAAAAACTAATAGTATAGTTCTGGCTTCACACAGACAGATATAAAATTTCTATTAGTAATACTAGCAAATATATGCTCACTCCGGTCGCATATTTTTGCTAGGCTGCCGCGTCAGAAATGAACGCTGACGTGTAAACTGATGTAGCCTCAGTCATATTTCTTGGGTTGTTAGACGTTAATATTTTTTATTTGTGACCAAGAATAAAGAGAAAAAAATTTCGATCCCACCCCGATTTTTGTATTACCCTTCCCCATAAATAGAAATATTTTTAGTTTAAAAAATAAAGAAAACACATATTTTGGATCCCCCCCCCTAAAATTTTTTATTTACCCTCCCCCATACATTTAGTTAAGAAAAAAAAATTTTTTTTGACCGCCCCCCCCAATTTTTTAATCCTCCCCAATACATATAAATATTATTAATGTAAAAGAAAAAAGAAAAAGCCAAAATAATAAAAAAATCAAATACAGCGAACACGATTAGTTAGTTAAATGCTCTCGAGATGAAGTTTACGTGAATTAAATTCATTACGATGTGTGTGTGTTTTTTAAGTAGTAATTTTTAAATCAATTTTTATTTTAATTAAACAATTTGATTCAATAAAATTGTTAAAATCAACTATTTAAAAAACTAAATACAGCGAACAGTATTTTTCGAATCGGAAAAAAGGTGTACATAAAATAAAACAATAAAAAAATCCGTACACTTTTACTGTAGGATCTGTGCTGACTTTGACCATGACCCTAACCCTAACCCCCACTTTGACCCTAACTCTAACGACGGAGTCAAAGTTAGTGTGGGTCCTATAGTGTAAAAGCACAAAAAAATCAAACACAGTGAACACGATTAGTTATGTAAATGGTCTCGGAAAGGAAGTTTACCTAAATTAAATTCGTTAGAATGTGTGTGTGTGTGTGTTTGTTTAATGACCTTTTTTTAATTAAACAATTTGATTATAAACCAAGTATATTCTTTTTTTGTTGACAGAAAAGAAACAAATCACATCTTTTATTTTAATAAATAAAACATGGAATAATAAGAACAGTTTGTGAATAAAAGCTTAACAGCGTAAGTTAAAGTAACACGGTAAATGACAGCGTTTTGTTTACATTTTAAATTACGCGCTCATCTTGCGTCCATACTGATTTGACGGAGAAAGGTAAACGTTTCAAAAGATTAACGTTCGCTGTTCAATCAGTTGGACGCAGATGGAATAACTACGTAACTCATTTCATATATATATATATATATATATATATATATATATATATATATATGTAAATAATAAAATAAATAATTATAATTTATAAGTAAGATTATTACCGAGCAAAATAGCGTAAATACATGTGGAAATCTGAATAAAGCAATCATGAGTGTATATTTGCGAATACTAATTTATTAGAAGTTGAAAAGCAATTAATTATGTAAATTGTGAAATGCGCATGGTGTTTACGGTGGTTTTTGTAGTAGTATATAAAGAAGCTGGCGGACTAATTAAATAGTAATATTACTCTGCTGTAGCTTCGGTTTCAGACAGACAGACAGACACATAAACTCCATTATTAATATATATATATATATATATATATTATACCCATCCTGTTAAAAAGGATGGAAAGAAATGTTTCATTTTTCGAACAGATAAATCAATCATTTCAACTGTATCCCGTTTATTTTCTCGGGTGGAGGGGGAGGTAAGTATCTCCTTCAAATTGGATGTAAACAAAATTTAATCCTTTCTGTTTATACATTACAAGCAAAATTGTATCATAAATGAAGATGAGCAAATATACAATAAATAACTTTTACCAAACGTTAGAAAATTTACTTTTCTACCTACCTGCATAAGTTACAAGTGTAGATACTGATTTACGTTTTATTATCTATGCATTTGTTATCGTCACTTTTACTAAGCAAAACACGAGTATTTTCCATCATGGCCGCCGATATTTTTGGGGAGCTGATCAAAAATTTCCCGCTATGTGTAAAAGTTATTTGTTGTATATTTGCCCTCCCTCTCTTTTGCGTTGTTAACTGTAGTACGCTTTTGTAAAGATACAAATCATTTGTGCCATTAATAGTTTTCACGTTAATTCAAGTTCGGTGACTATTTTCGTGACGGGATCTTAATTTTATAGGTTTTCAAACTAGGTGCGGTCAATTTTCAGTATCTGTAGATTATAAAAGATATTCCTATTCTAAAGAAAAGGAAAAACACTATCAATATTGTGGACATAGGGGTTTAAGTTGTCTTTCACAAATAAATTTAAGTTGAGAACTTTAACAAATGAAATGAAAAACAATTCAATTTATAACATTCTAAAAATTACACCATTTTCAGGACCGGCGGCACAGTTATAAAAGTGTGTGGGGGGGGCTCTCCTAAAAAGTGAGAGGGGGGCGGTTAAACACATGCATATATAACTTCATTATTGATGACTGTAAAGTGGGGGGGGGGCAAGTAAAACAGTGGGGGGGGGGGCTGGGCCCCCCTGCCCCCCTCGGTGCCGCCGTCCATGATTTTCTAGAGAAATATCGAGTAATTCAGAATCTGTTGGCGTCCTATTATTGCGCTCATAAATCAAGACGCCCCCACGAATAAAAGTGAGTGTACCCCCATACATTGAAGGAGAAAGTAAACAAAACATCACAAAGTCAGCGCCACACAAGAACAGCACCGCTGAGTAACGTTAACTGTCAAACTACAAATACTAACATTTTTAAGTATCGTTAATGTTTAGAAAAATAAAAATCTTTTAAATGTAAAAAAAAAACGTAATAATCAGAACCGTTGAAAATATTTTCAAGTGGAATTAAATAAAAGTAACAATATTTTAAATTAAATGAAAACTTTAAATAAAGTAAACCAAATATTAAAAACAGATGTTATGAATCTGTGCCGAGTTTTACTTATATACACATTCAATGAACGCGCATTGATTTTCTGTGCGTATATAGAAACAAAGCAGCAGAGCCGATGTGTGCTTAGGTCAAAGAATCAGCGGCAGATATGTATGAATACGCTCAGATCCAAGTAGTAACATCAATGGTCCAGCCAGAAAGGAGAAGTGGATGTCTTATATTTATCTACCTCCCACAAGGCAAGATGTGGCACAAGGTCGGGAAAGTGGGATTAGATAAGCCAGCGCTCGAGAGGTGAGCACTCTGGCCATTTAAAAATTGCCTGGGCAGCCCCGTCGGCATTCCCCGGTAAGGGCGCCTCAGACAGTAAGCAATAAACTAGAACTGCACAAGACCAGACAACCCCCAATAGACCGGCGTAAATCCAGGCCTAAGGGCCAGGACAATACCGGTTTATTAGGTGGGGTAAAAATACCCCTGGAGTTGGTTTGTTAGCAAAGCTTACGACAAGGACTTTCAGGGTGCCTTTTTTAATAACTAATACGGTTCGACACGTATTTGTTGATATTAGACTCGCAGTCGGCAGGAAGACAAACCCGTAGTATTTTGTTTCTTGGACAGAAGTTCGGTTCATGGATATTTCGTTTAATTTTAGGAACACAGAGGAGAAAGGAAAGTACTTTGAAGTGGTGGTAGCGAAATTGGTACTTGTTGTGAATGTTTTACAGGAGAACCAGATATTGTAGTCGAGCCGAGCATCTACCATGAAAATAACGATAGAGTAGAGAAAGACTAGCAAAGTCTCTTCTTTGAGAAAGTAATTGTAGATTAGAGAAGAGATTATCCTCTCAGTGGGTTACGATGGGCACTCAGTCTCCACCCATGGCCATCGTAAGGGAGGACTGGAAAATGACGTCATGCTATGAAGTCACAAACGATATCTGTCGAACAGTCAGACTATGGGCATTTTGACCCCTCCCTTCATTAAAAGAATCATCAAAATTCAGGGAATCAACCAATTTAAATGAAATTTTCAGTATTTATTAATTAACGATCGCGGAATACAAATAATCCATTACTTTATTATAAATATTAATGCAAATGTAATATTTCGTGTAATTTGCGTAGGCTCGACAGCATTAACTTAATACTTTATAATAAAATGGTGTTGTCATAAATGTTTTAAATTTTGAAAACATGAAAATTCTTCTTTGAAAAATAATTTGTCTGATTTAATATTCATTCTTTAAATAAGTTCATTCTTTCCGAATTATTTTAATTGTTTGAGTTGATTGTTATGACAACCTGGTCTACATCGAATGAAAAGACTGGTATACTGCATGGAAATATCTCTTGGTTTATACACACAAGAAGAAGACAAAGCCCTTTTCTTAGGCAGTTTTATTCTTTATATGAACATTTCATTATCATTACTTTTAGCTGAATAATGGATAAGAGTTGCTCTCATTTCCAAAAGAATAAATGATCTTTCTTGATTTCTTTTAACTTCAAAGTAAATCAAACATGAAAGATTACGAATTCAGTAAATCAACAGAAAATCAATATTTCAAAATCATTATAAAAACGAAAGCTTCGCACTTTGAAAACGTTAATTTATTTGTACGAAAGTTTTTTTAGCCAAAGAACAACGTTAAGATTTTTTTTTAATATTAAAATAAACATTTATTTATTTTAATGTCTTGAGACTTTCGGTGTACAGAATAACCCTTATCAAAAGTAAATAGGCGTTTAATACTTTTTTTCTTCTTAATCTTTCTTATCCGATCCATATTGTCACAGGCGAGTAGTATTTCGAGTGGTGTAGTTATCACGGCTTAGGCTTTTAAATATCTAATTATTTTATGTAGTCTTTTTATCCAAAAACACGCGCCAACGTGAACTCGCACACATAACTAGCCAAGGGGGAGGGGGTTTGGATGAAACTTACTAATTAATCTAAACTTGTATTTTTATCCCGAAATAAAATTCAAATTCATTTTTTAGGATATGAAATTCAAATTTTAATGCAATGCCTTAATCGTTGGACGCCATGTTAACATTTTCTCATTCTCTTTTGCGCTTAATATTAATAAAAAATGAGATACGTTTGAAAAAAGGAACAATTTAACAATGCATGAATAATCCTTAAGAGGGTAGCCGTGTTTTTGGCAGTGGAATAAAGTCACAATAGCAGGAACAAGTTATCAATAATTTCCTAGTGAATAAATAATCCTATGGAGTTGAGTTAACTCGCTCTGATTACAGATGGACGCATGTGCGTTAAACCACAGCGGGCATTCGGGCACTTTCGGTTCTCATTGATAGTGGTTCTCACTCCCACCATCAATAGCATAACCAGAAAACTCGACTCAGTTGGCAGGCCTCCTTTACGATGGCCGTAGTCCACTCCAGATTTGGCATCAGTACTCCATTTTAGAAGGCATCTTCTCAACTGAAATTGTTTCGTTTAAATTATGAAAACCATCTCCGTATTGTCGATCCACCCACAACACTTTAGCTATACAGTATACAAATAGGAGGTTTACAGGTTTCGGCTGCATTTCCACCTCCACATTTTTCTGTTCAAAACCAAAGCAAAATATGCCAAAAAATGCTACTTGTTGAAAAACAGCGTATAGTAGCAAGGACAACACAGACAGAAATTTAGATTTAAGAAAATTGCATTGATTATAAATGTATACAACATGTACGGATGTGTTGGTCTTGATCTGTGATGTGGGTTCGTTAGGATAGTCGGCCCCTCTGCGCCAGCGTGATGTCGTCATTGGCCGTGAACTGCTCATCGATCCGATATCAAGTGTAACTAGAATGTGATCAACGATGATTGGTAGTTAGCGAACAGTCGACGGAAACGACCCGAGTCATTCGCAATGCAAAGTAGTGGCTGATAAAAAGGACAGGTTGGTCGTGTCAAGGATAGGTCGCAATTGACAGTAGTTGATCTCTCGCAGGTTTTCTGTTGAAAGATCGGTTCTCAGGGTAACAGAGAAAAAGTCGTCTTATTGTAATGGAATCGGTTCGACACTGGTGAGCGAGACTGAACGCGACTGTCTCCAGTGACGGGGTCCCGGTATGATTGCGGCCCACTACTTGACTTGACTCAGCTATTTAAAAGTAGTTGTAAAATTTGGCTCAAAGGAGATACGAACAAAATAAAATGGCCGTCCGATTCAGAAAACTGTTTCTTTTAATTTCTATTTTCGCCACAGTGAGCGCAGCATACGATCATTCAACACACACGTTTGTGGGAACGCGCGTGAGCATGTTCTCCATCAGAGAACAAATTATAGTGTATCAAATCCCACTTTTAAATTGTTTGGAACCACAGAAATAAGGCGTACTTAGGTGGCGACCGCCATAATAACAACATGGAGAGAACCCGTTGGGCGTCATCGAACAAAACGAGATCTAAGAATCGTAGCGTAGTTTTCGTTATTCATTTTTGATAACGACTAGCAAAAAAAAAAGATAATTTTTGGTGTGAGACGCAACCGACAGATTACCACGATACAAGTGATGCCAACATATCTATCGTACGAACATCGCAGCTTTCTTTTATAAGAAGCGCCGAAAGATGCACATGTTGAAACCACGCAAACCGTTCCAGTTGACCGAATAATTAGCCGTGTGACAACGTGGAAGGACAAAGATATTTAATTTATTTCTGAACGATTCATTCCATTATAATGATTTGCCAAAGGGCAAAACACGTGAAATTAAAGGAAGGATTAAATAGAAAACAAAATAGAGAACACGCTGAACTAAATTAAACTGTAAATTGTGTTAAGAAGAAGAAAAAGTGGAAACGCATTAATTCCCAAGGTAAAAAAAAACTGTTCCATAATTAGTCTGAAATAATATCCAAGCATAAGCAAGAAGATAAATTTCATTTTATATGCAGCATGATATATGTATACGCTACCCGCCCCCCCCCCAAAAAAAAAGAGGAGATAATACATGTGAGGATAGTATTATGACAACAAAACAAATATTACACTGCACCCCTTTCTCGAAAAAAATAGAAGAAAGGAGGAAGTAATTCCTGGAAGGATTCTCTTATAACGAACGAACATATACTACATTGCCCTCCCCCCACAGGAGGAGGTCATTCCTGACAGGGTGGTCTCATAACACAACAGATACTACACTAATACATTAATAGTAGTAATAGTATAATTTCGGCTAGACATATACCAAATCTCCATTAGTAATAGATATATGCTAACGTTTGACAGAGTGTGGTATTCTGGTCTCCTACACAGACTTCAGGGTTATGGTATTGGTGTCGAGATTCTTGACATTATTAGGTCTTTTCTTTCTGATCGAAGCTTGCGAGTAACTTTGGACAATGTATCTCTATTCTATTTTCCTTTCAATGCTGGCGTTCCTCAGGGCTCTATTCTAGGCCTAACACGGTTTCTTCTCTATATAAATGATCTTCCAGAGAATATTGTTCAGAAAATTAACATCTATGCTGATGATATCACTCTATTCTGTTGTTGTTTCTCAACAATCTCCCTCGGACAGTCGAAATATGCAGCTGATCTAGAAGTTAACCAGGGTTCAATTATGGATTGGGGTACAAAATGGCTTGTTTCATTTAATCCAGTTAAGACTCAGCTCGTGTCTTTCAATCGTAGGCGTGCCCCATTTTCTTCATGAGATTCTCATGGATGGCTCTGATCTTGAGGAGAAATCGACGGACACTTCTTGGTCTTTCATTTTCATCAAATCTTTCTTGGAGTTCATATATTAGATCCATTGATCTTTCTGCTTCTTGTAAAGCCGGTTCTCTCTATCGCTCTAAAAACTTTCTCACGCCTGAGGCTATTATCTATCTCTACAAATCTACAATCAGACCATATATAGAGTTCTGTTGTCATATTTGGGCTGGTGAATCTCTGTCCTATTTGAGGGTCTTGAGAAACGGATTTGTAATTTAATTGGCCACACCCTTTCTTCTTCTCTGCACCCTCGCTCTCACAGACGTGATGTTGCTAATCTCAGTATTCTCTATAAATACTATTATGACATGTGTTCTTCAGAATTGTGTGATCTATTCTTAGCTTCTTTTGTTTCAGCTCGTTTGACTCGTTGGTCTAGTGGTCTGCATCAATTCGCTGTTTTGATACCTCATTGTAATACAACTTGCTATTCCAGTAGCTTTTTTTCCAAAGATCGCAGGCTTGTGGAATTTTCTTCGTGTTGACTGTTTTTCTCCTACATAGAACCTCGTTCTTTTTTAAATTAGGCAAATAGGCATCTCATATTATTTGCTGTTGGCACACGTGTTTCCGTAGGTAATACTATTAAAAACGTTTATTCGAGTACACGAAATAAACAAAGGAAACCACAAAGTGAAAAATAATACATGTTGGGGGATAAGTTATTTTTGCAGGTTCAGCTTTATCTAACCACACGGTTTGTTATTCAAGCGATTAAAAACGAAACCCGCACCAGATGGTCCATCTTTCGGAGTCACGGGTTCGAATCCTGTGTGTGTAAGTATAACGATTGACAGAATACTTCAACGGAGGGTATGTGGTCCTTGTTACATCGGACGACATTTGGTGACTCGAGATCGAGGATACGACTGAGTGACATCCAAGCAACAACCAGAACACACGAAAATAAAAACGGAGAGAAAAGTAAAGAGTAACAGAGAGAAAGAGAAAGATAAAATGGATAAGCGATAGAGAGAGAGAAAGTGATTGAAGGAAAGTGAATGACAGAGACAGAATGAAGAAAGACGTATGACAGAGATGGAATGAAGAAAGACGAGTGACAGAGACGGAATGAAGAAAGACGAGTGACAGAGACGGAATGAAGAAAGACGAGTGACAGAGACGGAATGAAGAAAGACGAGTGACAGAGACGGAATGAAGAAAGACGAGTGACAGAGACGGAATGAAGAAAGACGAGTGGCAGAGATGGAATGAAGAAAGACGAGTGACAGAGAAGGAATAAAGAAAGACGAGTGACAGAGACGGAATAAAGTAGGACGAGTGACAGAGACGGAATGAAGAAAGACGAGTGACAGAGACGGAATAAAGAAAGACGAGTGACAGAGACGGAATGAAGAAAGACGAGTGGCAGAGATGGAATAAAGAAAGACGAGTGACAGAGACGGAATAAAGAAAGACGAGTGACAGAGACGGAATGAAGGAAGACGAGTGAAATAGACGGAATAAAGAAAGACAAGTCAAATAGACGGAATAAAGAAAGACGAGTGACGGAGACGGAATAAAGTAAGGAGTGACAGAGACGGAATAAAGAAAGACGAGTGACAGAGACGGAAGAAAGGAAGACGAGTGACAGAGACGGAAAGAAGTGGGACGAGTGAGAGAGACGGAAGAAAGGAGGACGAGTGAGAGAGACGGAAGAAAGGAGGACGGGTGAGAGAGACAGAAGAAAGGAGGACGAGTGAGAGAGACGGAAGAAAGGAGGACGAGTGACAGAGACGGAAGAAAGGAGGACGGGTGACAGAGACGGAAGAAAGGAGGACGAGTGACAGAGACGGAAGAAAGGAGGACGGGTGACAGAGACGGAAGAAAGGAGGACGAGTGAGAGAGACGGAAGAAAGAAGGACGAGTGACAGAGACGGAAGAAAGGAGGACGGGTGACAGAGACGGAAGAAAGGAGGACAAGTGACAGAGACAGAAGAAAGGAGCACTTGTGACAGAGCGGGTAGAAAGGAGATGAGCGATAGAGGAGGAAAAAAGGTTTGAACAATAGAGAGGCGAAGAGAAAGGAGGACGAGTGAGAGAGACGGAAGAAAGGAGGACGAGTGACAGAGAAGGAATAAAGAAAGACGAGTGACAGAGACGGAATGAAGTAGGACGAGTGACAGAGACGGAATGAAGAAAGACGAGTGACAGAGACGGAATGAAGAAAGACGAGTGACAGAGACGGAATGAAGAAAGACGAGTGACAGAGACGGAATGAAGAAAGACGAGTGACAGAGACGGAATGAAGAAAGACGAGTGACAGAGACGGAATGAAGAAAGACGAGTGGCAGAGATGGAATGAAGAAAGACGAGTGACAGAGAAGGAATAAAGAAAGACGAGTGACAGAGACGGAATGAAGTAGGACGAGTGACAGAGACGGAATGAAGAAAGACGAGTGACAGAGACGGAATAAAGAAAGACGAGTGACAGAGACGGAATGAAGAAAGACGAGTGGCAGAGATGGAATAAAGAAAGACGAGTGACAGAGACGGAATAAAGAAAGACGAGTGACAGAGACGGAATGAAGGAAGACGAGTGAAATAGACGGAATAAAGAAAGACGAGTCAAATAGACGGAATAAAGAAAGACGAGTGACAGAGACGGAATAAAGTAAGGAGTGACAGAGACGGAATAAAGAAAGACGAGTGACAGAGACGGAAGAAAGGAAGACGAGTGACAGAGACGGAAAGAAGTGGGACGAGTGAGAGAGACGGAAGAAAGGAGGACGAGTGAGAGAGACGGAAGAAAGGAGGACGGGTGAGAGAGACGGAAGAAAGGAGGACGAGTGAGAGAGACGGAAGAAAGGAGGACGAGTGACAGAGACGGAAGAAAGGAGGACGGGTGAGAGAGACGGAAGAAAGGAGGACGGGTGACAGAGACGGAAGAAAGGAGGACGGGTGAGAGAGACGGAAGAAAGGAGGACGGGTGAGAGAGACGGAAGAAAGGAGGACGAGTGAGAGAGACGGAAGAAAGGAGGACGGGTGACAGAGACGGAAGAAAGGAGGACGAGTGACAGAGACGGAAGAAAGGAGGACGGGTGACAGAGACGGAAGAAAGGAGGACGGGTGACAGAGACGGAAGAAAGGAGGACGAGTGAGAGAGACGGACGAAAGGAGGACGAGTGACAGAGACGGAAGAAAGGAGGACGAGTGACAGAGACGGAAGAAAGGAGGACGGGTGACAGAGACGGAAGAAAGGAGGACGGGTGAGAGAGACGGAAGAAAGGAGGACGGGTGACAGAGACGGAAGAAAGGAGGACGAGTGACAGAGACGGAAGAAAGGAGGACGGGTGACAGAGACGGAAGAAAGGAGGACGGGT
This sequence comes from Sepiola atlantica, assembly GCA_963556195.1. Lineage (NCBI taxonomy): Eukaryota > Metazoa > Mollusca > Cephalopoda > Sepiida > Sepiolidae > Sepiola > Sepiola atlantica. The sequence goes on from OY744537.1 coordinate 44,950,433, forward strand.
GAGAGAGACGGAAGAAAGGAGGACGAGTGAGAGAGACGGACGAAAGGAGGACGAGTGACAGAGACGGAAGAAAGGAGGACGAGTGACAGAGACGGAAGAAAGGAGGACGGGTGACAGAGACGGAAGAAAGGAGGACGGGTGAGAGAGACGGAAGAAAGGAGGACGGGTGACAGAGACGGAAGAAAAGAGGGCGGGTGACAGAGACAGAATGAAGAAAGACGTGTGACAGAGATGGAATGAAGAAAGACGAGTGACAGAGACGGAATGAAGAAAGACGAGTGACAGAGACGGAATGAAGAAAGACGAGTGACAGAGACGGAATGAAGAAAGACGAGTGACAGAGACGGAATGAAGAAAGACGAGTGACAGAGACGGAATGAAGAAAGACGAGTGGCAGAGATGGAATGAAGAAAGAGGAGTGACAGAGAAGGAATAAAGAAAGACGAGTGACAGAGACGGAATGAAGTAGGACGAGTGACAGAGACGGAATGAAGAAAGACGAGTGACAGAGACGGAATAAAGAAAGACGAGTGACAGAGACGGAATGAAGAAAGACGAGTGGCAGAGATAGAATAAAGAAAGACGAGTGACAGAGACGGAATAAAGAAAGACGAGTCAAATAGACGGAATAAAGAAAGACGAGTGACGGAGACGGAATAAAGTAAGGAGTGAGAGAGACGGAATAAAGAAAGACAAGTGACAGAGACGGAAGAAAGGAAGACGAGTGACAGAGACGGAAAGAAGTGGGACGAGTGAGAGAGACGGAAGAAAGGAGGACGAGTGAGAGAGACGGAAGAAAGGAGGACGGGTGAGAGAGACGGAAGAAAGGAGGACGAGTGAGAGAGACGGAAGAAAGGAGGACGAGTGACAGAGACGGAAGAAAGGAGGACGGGTGAGAGAGATGGAAGAAAGGAGGACGGGTGAGAGAGACGGAAGAAAGGAGGACGGGTGACAGAGACGGAAGAAAGGAGGACGGGTGACAGAGACGGAAGAAAGGAGGACGGGTGAGAGAGACGGAAGAAAGGAGGACGAGTGAGAGAGACGGAAGAAAGGAGGACGAGTGAGAGAGACGGAAGAAAGGAGGACGGGTGACAGAGACGGAAGAAAGGAGGACGAGTGACAGAGACGGAAGAAAGGAGGACGGGTGAGAGAGACGGAAGAAAGGAGGACGGGTGAGAGAGACGGAAGAAAGGAGGACGAGTGAGAGAGACGGACGAAAGGAGGACGAGTGACAGAGACGGAAGAAAGGAGGACGAGTGACAGAGACGGAAGAAAGGAGGACGGGTGACAGAGACGGAAGAAAGGAGGACGGGTGAGAGAGACGGAAGAAAGGAGGACGGGTGACAGAGACGGAAGAAAGGAGGACGGGTGACAGAGACGGAAGAAAGGAGGACGGGTGACAGAGACGGAAGAAAGGAGGACGGGTGACAGAGACGGAAGAAAAGAGGGCGGGTGACAGAGACAGAATGAAGAAAGACGTGTGACAGAGATGGAATGAAGAAAGACGAGTGACAGAGACGGAAGAAAGGAGGACGAGTGAGAGAGACGGAAGAAAGGAGGACGAGTGACAGAGACGGAAGAAAGGAGGACGAGTGACAGAGACGGAATGAAGAAAGACGAGTGACAGAGACGGAATGAAGAAAGACGAGTGGCAGAGATGGAATGAAGAAAGAGGAGTGACAGAGAAGGAATAAAGAAAGACGAGTGACAGAGACGGAATGAAGTAGGACGAGTGACAGAGACGGAATGAAGAAAGACGAGTGACAGAGACGGAATAAAGAAAGACGAGTGACAGAGACGGAATGAAGAAAGACGAGTGGCAGAGATAGAATAAAGAAAGACGAGTGACAGAGACGGAATAAAGAAAGACGAGTCAAATAGACGGAATAAAGAAAGACGAGTGACGGAGACGGAATAAAGTAAGGAGTGAGAGAGACGGAATAAAGAAAGACGAGTGACAGAGACGGAAGAAAGGAAGACGAGTGACAGAGACGGAAAGAAGTGGGACGAGTGAGAGAGACGGAAGAAAGGAGGACGAGTGAGAGAGACGGAAGAAAGGAGGACGGGTGAGAGAGACGGAAGAAAGGAGGACGAGTGAGAGAGACGGAAGAAAGGAGGACGAGTGACAGAGACGGAAGAAAGGAGGACGGGTGAGAGAGATGGAAGAAAGGAGGACGGGTGAGAGAGACGGAAGAAAGGAGGACGGGTGACAGAGACGGAAGAAAGGAGGACGGGTGACAGAGACGGAAGAAAGGAGGACGGGTGAGAGAGACGGAAGAAAGGAGGACGAGTGAGAGAGACGGAAGAAAGGAGGACGGGTGACAGAGACGGAAGAAAGGAGGACGAGTGACAGAGACGGAAGAAAGGAGGACGGGTGAGAGAGACGGAAGAAAGGAGGACGGGTGAGAGAGACGGAAGAAAGGAGGACGAGTGAGAGAGACGGACGAAAGGAGGACGAGTGACAGAGACGGAAGAAAGGAGGACGAGTGACAGAGACGGAAGAAAGGAGGACGAGTGACAGAGACGGAAGAAAGGAGGACGGGTGACAGAGACGGAAGAAAGGAGGACGGGTGAGAGAGACGGAAGAAAGGAGGACGGGTGACAGAGACGGAAGAAAGGAGGACGGGTGACAGAGACGGAAGAAAGGAGGACGGGTGACAGAGACGGAAGAAAGGAGGACGGGTGACAGAGACGGAAGAAAGGAGGACGGGTGACAGAGACGGAAGAAAGGAGGACGAGTGACAGAGACGGAAGAAAGGAGGACGGGTGACAGAGACGGAAGAAAGGAGGACGAGTGAGAGAGACGGAAGAAAGGAGGACGAGTGACAGAGACGGAAGAAAGGAGGACGGGTGACAGAGACGGAAGAAAGGAGGACAAGTGACAGAGACAGAAGAAAGGAGCACTTGTGACAGAGCTGGTAGAAAGGAGATGAGCGATAGAGGAGGAAAAAAGGTTTGAACAATAGAGAGGCGAAGAGAAAGTTATAATGAATGCGAAATAAAAAGTCTGGGATGGAGGGTCGAGAGCGATAGAGAGATAGAGATGTGTAAGGAGAGAATTGTTTGTGCTGTGTTACATTGTTTAGCATATGTTTCATATCGGCTGGCATTAGAAGTAATGAGAACCAACATTTGGTTTCTTCTGAAATTTTACTTTCAGTGCAAAATTCATTTGTGTCGTTTCAGATTAACTTTTCTCACATGACAGCACCAAATTTTCGACCATTTTTGTTTCCGTCAATCTGGTATTGACCTCTTTCTTAAATGAGCGTCCTCTCACCCCACAAAACAATCAAAGGAAAAATTAAACGAATCAATTAATTAAGTCAATTAGCAAGTTTTGTACCGCTAAAATGTATTATTCCCATGCAGTACAAAGAGAGATCCTATATAAATAGAGATTTTGTCCGTCTGTCCGTCGGTCACAATTTTGAAACGTAATAAATACATTGCCGAATTTTTCTCATTTCGAAATATAAGAGAGTTTAACTACTTGTAGAAATGGAAAACATTGCATTCATAGTAAATGAATTTTTGTTTTATTTTATTTCAGTCGAAGTTCTCAGAAATCAAACGGACCTCTACCTGGGACTAACACTTGATCTTTATATGAGATACATAGATATTCGAATATTCTATTAAATTCTCCCGCATTTTATTAGTAGTATTTTGTTAATGGAAATCGCTCCAGACTAGGCATGAAGCCACTTGATGTAAGGAGCTAAAAAACGTTGAGTTAGTAAAGAAGTTAAGAACATTAATCACCCTCTCCCCAAGTGACCAGTTAATTATATAATAGTATATCTTTCTTGTAGTCTCTTAGTCTTACCGGATTCTAGGACAAGAATTCATCTAGTCTGGTGTAGTATCCAACTTACTGCAGTAACTATAATCAATATCACTTGGAGAAGATGCCAGTGTGGTCGCCATACCGAGGGGATCTTATTAGTGCTGCGAATACTATGTTATATTGAATATTTAGTCGGGGTTTTCTTGTAGAGGGAAGTATTCTCATGCCAGGTTGTCCTGACAAACCCCTGTACAGAGAGACCTTAGACACTCGAGGACAGAGTCTCGTAGGCATTCAAGTTCTCCTCTCTCTCTCTCTATATATATATATATATGCATACTAAAATGATTTAACCATATGTGGGCATTTAATGTAACCAAATATAAGTGCATGGAATTTTAGTTTACCGCGTGACCCAGCAAACTGTTGGTAATAAAATGCTTGTATCTATATATCTTTATGCAAACACACCTCTTGCATATTATATATATATGTACTTATCAGATAAGAGTGCGTGTATCTATATCATGCAGTATTTATTTAAACAGTGTAAAGCTTTGTAGTTTTATGGAAATACGCTCATAAACTGCACACAATTTCATTTCACTTCGTAAGTATTCACGCATGAACCCGATGAACTCTAACTGAGGGAAACACAAACATTTCTGTAGAACTTAGCATAAGCATACTTCTAAACAATCATATAAATAATAACAGTAGAAAGGAGAGTAGAAAGTGGACCTTGCGTTTACTTTCGGCAGCCTCGTAAATCTCGCTTCCCTTATTTTGTCCTTTAGTCATCGCATTTCATGAGTGATGTTTCTGAAAAGGGGGAAGAATTGCTGTTTTTTGGGGTCAGAATCTATCCATATAACACTTATCGTTGGCTGAGTTTTAGTCCTTGAAGTGATATTTTTTTTATTTTTAGCTCCTTACATCAAGTGGCTTCATGCCTTGTCTGGAGCGATTTCCATTAACAAAATACTACTAATAAAATGTGGCTTATCTTAAAGTGTTAAGACATGTACTTTAAATACTATATATATATATATATATATATATATATATATATATATAGAGAGAGAGAGAGAGAGAGAGAGAGAGGGAGAGGGAGAGAGAGAGATACAGAGAGAGAGATAGAGACAGAGAGATGTGGAGACATATATAATATAGATATAAAGCTCTATCTGAAAGTAAATCAAAACCTTTGCGTATGCAAGGCAGCATACCTTGCATAAGCTCTGTTCAGATTTTGAGAAGTAATTTTACATGTTTATATATATATATATATATATAACATATCTTATACACACATAATATGTGCATTTGTACAGGTGTGTAGAAAGGTACATTTGTATAAACCTGCATTTATGATGATGCATGTATATATTTTCACTTTGGTTTCATTTTACTTCAGTCGAAGTTCTTAGAAATCAAGGGGCTCCTTCCTGGTGTTCACACTTTATCTCTATATAAGATACATAGATATTCGAATATTCCATTAAATTCTCTTTTACTTGTAAAACGTTGTGTTAGTAAAGAAGTTAACATTAATTATCATTTCCACAATTGACGAGTGAACTATGTTATAGTATATATTTAATGTGGTCTCTTGGGCTTACCGGATTCCAAGACAAGAATTCATCTAGTCTGGTGGAGTATTCAGCTAAGTGCTGTTACGTGAGGTAACATGACTTGGAGAAGGTGCATTATTTCTCGTATAAGCCAGCGTATAGCTGTATCGAGGGGATTTTATTTGGGCTTCGAATACTATGTTATTTTGAATATTTGGTCATGGTTTACTTATTGGGCGAAGTATCTTCATGTCAGCTTGTCCTGACAAACCCATGTACAGAGAGACCGAAGACACTCGAAGATGGTGTCTAGTAGGTAATTCAAATATATATATATATATATATATATATATGTGTGTGTGTGTGTGATGGCCTCCGTTCAGTCTCGAAATACAATGGATACTCGCAGCAAGAGTGCCTGCGTGTGTAATAGTGAGGTCAGGATTGCGCCATATTCAACCATTCCTCTCTAGAGTCAGCACTGCCTGATTCTAATGGTAAGGATAAGTCCAGGACGACTGGAAACAATGCCGGGATAAGCGGAGAGCACATACAGCACCTGGTATTCCCAAATGGTCATCCATTTTATTTCTGACAAGGCTCAACGTTGCTTACATTCAGTGATATTACGGGAACCGGTGTGTCAACGTAATTATGATGTATAATATACATATATATATATATATATATATATATATATATATTATTTTTCGCCCCCGATCTAGGCTTGTCACTGTAGTGAGTAGTAGTCGTGGCTTTAATCTATGTTCCTTCGGTAGTTGAACACTCTTGACGACAGCTGCCTTTAATAGATTTAATCTTTCGCTGATTTATCAGGTTGTTGATAGTGGCCGTGTGGGCTAATGCGTCGAAATTTGAGTTACAAAAATATGACTCTTGTTCCAGAGTTTCGTGTCCTGCAACCGGCATGAATACTCATCTCTACACTGACGATTCCCGAAAAGGATGAAACGTATGCGTATGAAGAGATATATATATATATTAAACAGTTTGAGTATCCGACAATTGTTTCAGAATCTTCAGAACTATGTTTATTTTTATATAAAAAGCTCTAATATATATTGAGCACTTTTGAAAAGTATTGGTTTTGTCCATTTTGTTAATATTTGAACTCAATTAATTAATTAATATATATATATATATATATATATATGTTTGTGTGTGTGTGTGTGTGTGTGTGTGTGTGTGTGTGTGTGTGTATGTACGTCATTCATATACAGACGGTTTCACCCCAGTGAAGGGATTAAAATATGGACGTTTCTTTGACAGTACAAGATTCTATCCGTTGCTTTCTTTACAGGAGAACTTCAATGTTTATATAAACAATATCAACTGCCGAAGAGTGCTATATTTGTTGTTTTTTTAAGTTATTTGCATCATCGCTAATGGCAGATGGCAATTTCCCTTACCATCGTGCTCTAGTGACATATGTAGTCATTCACAGACAGACTATATCGATGTATCACAGCTCCTCCGCGCTGCTAACAGGTAAATGTTTCTGACTGAAATTGAAACCTGCGTTATTTGTTGATAAATGTACGTATCTAGTATTAGCAATTGGGACGTTATTTGCGGTAAAGCCATAAAAGGTATTGGTTTTGAGCTTAAATACGTGCCTTATACGTGCTAATGTGAAACCATTTTCAATGTGCCTATAATAGCTCTTTTAGCGAATATTGAAGGGAAATTAATTTCATAAGATGATCGAAAAATGTGAATATTTTAAATAAAAACGAATAATTAAAAGACAAGTGTAGGATTTTAAGTATCAACATTAGTGTTAGAATGATTAATCGGAATCGGAATCGGGAATCGTAAAAATCGAATTTTTGGGGAGTATCGGAATTGAAAAAGTTGAGCCTATTTCACGATGCCACAAATGATTCTTTTAATTGTTTTTTTTTGTTTGTTTAGGTTTAAAACTTTATTTTTTCATGTATGGTACTCATGATGAAATGATAAATATTTATTGATTTTTAACTACCAGTGAAACAAAAATCGATAGATCACCTCCACAATAGTGTTCTTAAATTTGCGAAAATATATGCACAGATCACATCGATTTTTACGGTAATCCAAAAATTAAAACCAAAACCAACTCTGTAGCTAAGTATTTAGAGATTTTCAAAAGAATCGGTATCGGAAATTGTATCGGAATCGGGAATTTAGAACAGAATCGGTATTTGTATTGAAATCGAGAAAAATCTTGGAATCGTCCCATAACTAACCAAAATATTTCTGCCAGAGTAAGCAAATCAATAGCCTGATGAGATTTATGATCGAAATACGATTGCAATTGTCTTGTTTTTAAATGTTTAGAAATTTATTGGGAAGAATTGTTAAACTATGAAACTGCAGCAAAGTGTTAAGATAAGTCACATTTATTATTGTTCATTAGAGTATTTCCATGAACAGAGTTTCTTTCACAGAATTTCCCATCTGTGGCACAAATTAGCACGGGACTGTTTCCTTGCAGGTTATAACATGATTGTCTTCGAAACCAATGCCAACAAATACTTGTTTTGACCCGTTATTTTCGGATATTGTATAGTAACATTTATGTTTTGGTGTGATTGAAGGGAACGTGAACATGTACACAGAGATTGAATCCACAGATTATTAGAGTTTTCTGTTTAATACATATGAATCTGGCCACAACCTTTTCTGATGCCATTCACCGTTTTGGAATTGAAATTTTCCATTTTCTGACGATTCCATATTGTTACGTCATTTTCCATTATTTTGTATTGAGAGTTAATCGACGATTCCAAAGTTATTAAGTGTAACTTTGGAATCGTCCGATACCTCGTATTAAAAAATAATGGAAAATTACGTGACAACAAGAAACTATTACAAAATGGAAAATGTAATTTTATCTATCTATCTATCTATCTATCTATATCTATTTATTTATTATTTATTATTTGGTACAGAAAATCAGTACCATTGGTTTCAAGCTCAAAAGGTGTTTACCTTCCGGCTATCTTCAGCTTTGTTGTCATCTGGTAAAGAAAATGGATTGTCTCGTATAACTCACGTTTGGATGCGTTATTTACTTTGAAGTGTTAAATTAGAATCGTCTAAATTTTGTGTTAGGGAAAGATATGTGAGATTAAAAAGCTTAATAAAGTCTAAAAGGGGTGGGGTAAATATAAAAGTTAAGGATTACAAACTTCACAAATTACAAAAATATTTGTTAACAGCGTTTTTATCTGGGCCGTTATTTGTTTTGAAGGGTTCAATTAGTTTCGTCTAAATTATGTGTGAAGGAGAGAATATGAGGTTAAGAATTAACTTTACAAAATATATATATGACAGTCACCAATAAGGTGGACGGAAACTAGGGGGAGGTTCCTCCTACAGGAGTGATCAAAAATCGTGATGGTGATCGTGGTGATATGTATTAGAAGCATACCCGTCACACGACGAATAAAAATCCCCGAACAGATGAGTTTTGCATCATTTTTATGTCCCCTTACGAAGATTAAAATCAAGACATAATGCTAGTAAACCTTATGCCTAGAATCGATATTTCAACTTTGATCAAAATTTATTACATTATTTTGAAAATGTCTAAAATTTAAGGCTTCAGCTTAAGGAGTCTTAAGAAATTAACGTTCAGAGAATCTTGCTTAATTGGTATTTAATGACTATGTAATATTAAATCCAACGCACATCTGAAATATTTAACTTTTACAATGAGAGGTTGTGCCCATAGTATGCTTTTTAAAAACCCTTTAAAATACTCCAAAGAAACTAAAATTTTAGGAACATTTATTAATTGATGTCTAGTACCTATTGTTTAAATTTTACAAAAATCAGAAATATTTGAATTTTCACGAAGGGCTTCTACCCCCTCTTTGAATAAAAACAAATTAAACTAAATATGTCCCCTATTTGGACCCCCAGCGCTTAGCAACTGTGTACCAACATTCATAATGATCGGTTAATTAGTTTAGGAGCGAATTCTGTACATGTAGATATGATGATTACCCATATTGACAGATGATTTTTGTCTCTTTGTCCTCAACTACTGTCAGTACCATTACTGTTTTTCTTTGCATGTCTTCGTAGATAACTTTGAAGACCAGCCTCTGACCTGCAAGGCTTGAAACATAGGTGACAGATGAAAAAAATAGCTTCGACTTGATTGATGGGATTGCTTTATGGAATTTGATTTTTAAGATCTGGTGCTGATTTACAAATCTTCCCACACAAATCCCATACATATATATAAACATACCTAACTTTATGAATAAAATGAAAAAGTCCACACTTGAAACGTTAACGGAATGGCAATAAGAAAAATAGTTTGAAAAACCTGAACAATGCATTTTTTTGTTTTATTAAATAAATTATTTATGTATTCTAAAAACTTGAGTACTTTCAGCGAAATACGCCATTTTCAAAAGTATAGGCATTGTTTACCTCTCTTTTTCGTTTAATACGACATATTTGACTGCGACATATATGTCTTAATCAAGAAAGATTAAACGAACACAAAAGAGGAAAACATACTTATACTTTTGAAAATGGCGTATATCGCTGAAAGTACTCAAATTTTTAGAATAAATAAATAATTTATTTTATCAAAAAGAAAAATGCGTTGTTCAAGTTTTTCAAAATATTTTCTTGTTGCGTACTTAACTTTATATAGATAGACATATATTGGATTTCTCGTTAAATTTTTATCCTGGAAAGTGTACATTTGATCTCGTACCGAGCTTTGTTATACATTTAAAAAAGTAACAGCTGTATATAGATGTCTGGCGCAGATTCATACACCCACAATATTATTGTAAAAAATCCTATGACAAAATTGAGTCCCTAAAACTTTAAGCTAGAAATTTTAGATTATAACCAACGTTGTTTTTCATAGGGAAAAGTGAATTGTTATAACCAACGTTGTTTTTCATAGGGAAAAGTGAATTGTTATAACCAACGTTGTTTTTCATAGGGAAAAGTGAATTGTTATAACCAACGTTGTTTTTCATAGGGAAAAGTGAATTGTTATAACCAACGTTGTTTTTCATAGGGAAAAGTGAATTGTTATAAACAGCAAAATGATGCAAAATGAGAATAGCCTGAAGAAGAGATGACTGGAAAATTATTAACGATTCTTCGTCTGAGAATTCAAATCAGCAAAGGCTGATCTACATTGTTTGTTTTCGTACCCTTTTACTTTTGGTGCTAAGGGACGTTCCTAAACATTCGAACCTTGGGGCCTTTTTTGGGGAGACGCTGTAAATGTTGTTGATGTGTTTGGCTGGGGTGGAGCCTTTACAAAAGGGAGTCAGGGTAGTAGGTGGGACCGTCATGTAATGACAGTCATTCCGTGAGCGAGGAATGTTTTTTGTAGTTCCTTGGAGTTTTGACATGTGAATTTAATTATGGGTCTGATGTATTGAGTTTCAAGGGGCCTCGCAAGAGTAAAACAAACGAAAAGGAAAAGGAAAGAAGGAAATGACAGAAGGGATAAATGTAAGAAGAAGTGAAACACACATGCAGAGTCTTAAGCTGTTTCCATTCAATCTGTGTTTGGCGTCCACAATTATAGTTCCAAGAGAAGCATGATTGGCCCATTCACCGACACAGAGACAGACAGAGCCGCTTGTAGACATCAGTGGACGCATTTCAAAGTCTCCAGAATGTACCTCACCCCCGACGCAATTCTCTACCTGTATAAAAGTTAGATACGTCTCAAGACGGAGTACTGTTGCCACATCCTGTGAGGTGCCGGCTCTGAGCGTTCTTTCCTGACTTAACAGAGTTCAAAATCGACTTTAAAATCTAGTAAAGGATGATCTCTTCCCTTCAATCCCTTTTCTCACAGAGATGACGTTGCTAGTCTTTCTCTACTCTATCGTTATTTTGAAAGGAGGTGCTCGACTGAGCTTCAATCTCTGGTTCGCTCCTGTAATCATTTACTCAAAAACCTCATCTAGCTACAACCTATGTGAAGATTTTCCTTTCTTGCTCTGGGCACATGGAACTAAACATAACTTCCATGAACAGAGTTTATTTCCAAGAACTTTCCATCTGTAGAACACAAGCCTACGGGGCTGCTTTCCTACTGACTACAACATGGTCGTTTTTAAATCTAATGTTAACAAATTTTTCTTGAATAATCAAATTATGAACATTCTACCTATCGTTTTCAACATTTTCATGTGTTTTTCATCGTCCAACTGACAAATTAATTAACCCTTCTTCTCGGCCTTTTAAGCCTTCATAATAAGTGACTCATCACTATAAATAAATAAATAAATAAATATTCCATTTCAGTAAAGTTGCATTGTAGTTAACAGCTGAGAAATCGAAAAAACATGCAAGAAATAACTTTTACCAAACGCATTAAAATTTAATTTTCTACCGACTTGTATACTTTTAATGTTCTGAAATTGTTCTAAACTTGTTTTTTTTTTAAATTTCAAAATTAGTTTTCGTTCAAATTTCTCTTTTTTTATCGACACGAGAAACAAAATAGCTACTTGTCGCTCTGTTGTTGATGCTATTCATTCCTTAAAAAAATGATTTACCCTACCATCAACCCTAAGTCCGAGTGGAAAGCCCCCGGACTTTGTATTAGTGGTAGAGTACGTCATTTTCTTAATCATCTTTTCATCCGAAGGTATGCTATCAGCGCCATTTTAATTTTTTTTAGTGTTTAGATGAGAAATTCAGAGATAATAAATATTACAATCAGCTTCCACACTTTAAAAGTATACGGTTGGTAGATAATATAAAATATTAATGCGTTTGGTGAACGTCATTAGTTGTATTTTTTATTTTCGATTTCTCGGCTGTTAACTATATTGCAACTGTACCACTATTTCAAACCAAACTGGGACAAACGCATGGAAATGTTATAAAAACACTGGTGAAGATTCATTGTAAACGATTCGTTGAACACAAGTTGCGATTTTTGCCATTCAAACCTTTACAAATAACATTACAATGCTCTATTTATTTGCCTTACTACGAGGGCAGTGTTAGACACATAGTCGGTTATTAATGTGGGGAAATCCAACTACTCCCCAAAAGAATGGAACAACAATACAAATTGCTGCAGTCTGGAAAGATTTCTCCTTCACTGACCGAGGACATAAAAAAATAAAGTTTAGTATCAGAACAGATACTACACTTTGTTCCTAGCCAAAAGGCCAAGTAACACAGTTTTTGGTGTTACGTCAGTGAATGTAAAAGATCTGATTTGGATATGAACTTGCCGTAGCCAATTCCACAGTAACTATTTACTTGCCTTCCCACAAAATTGGTTTTTAATGTGGGGAAAGCCCAGCTCCCAAAATAAAAAGGAGAACTCTAGATTGGGACAAAAAATTAAAAAAAATTGGCTCAGTCTAGAAAGATTTCTCCATTCACTGACCGAAGACAGAACACAATGAAGTTTAGTATCAGGACATATACTACACGTTGTTCCTAGCCAGAAGACTAAGAAATGATTCCTCAAATATTTTATAAGCATTTTTTAATTTGTATGGGGATCCATTATGCCAACCGTGTCCCCTCCTTATAAATGATGAAGAAAGGAAAATGCATACAATGCAAAAAAAAAAATGTATACAAACGAAATAATAACAAAATACACGAATAAAAAAATAAAATAAATATAAATAAATAAATTAAATGTTGGAGCTCAATTCAGACAAGCAAGATTCCAGAGATTTCCCGCCTTAATGTGCAGTTTTAGTGACAGTGAGAAAGCACCCGTAAAACGGAAAGAACACCAAAATGATAAATCTTGTTTTCACTGATAATAAATTTTGAAGAATTTCTGCAGAACATATTCAATTGCACATAAAGAGAAATAGTGTAGACTAGCGTCACTTTAAGTTGGTGGGCACCTACATCGCAAACGATCACTCCTGGACGAACAACGCCACTGTAATAGTCACAAAGGAAAAAAATGACGGCTCAACCTCTGTAGAATTCTAAGAAAAAAGTAGATAAATCTGGAGTTACTTTGGTTTAAAATGTGGTCAGAGATTTTGTCTAAATGTACACATGTATTGTATTAAGCTATACAAAACATGATAAAAGTATTTTATTTTTAATATTTTTTATTAGTACATATATTTCTATAAAGAGATAAAAAAAGTCTATTTTAATGAGTCCCTATTTACTTGCATGCGAGTGCAAAGCTTTTAGTTTTTGTTCATCAGGACGTTGTGGGATGGTATCCTTATGGGCATGGTGTTGTCTTGGATGATAGCGAGGGAGATACACTGGAAGATTTTGTTTAAATGTACACAGGCTTTGCATTATACAATAGAAAATTATGCAAGAAATTCTTTAAAACTCATCTAAATTTTCTTTTCAGTTCAAAATGGTTACCTGAATATTTAATTAAACAATACATAATTAATTTTATTTAATTAAACAATACATAATTCAACATTTGACACAAATGGGAAGTTTTTGGAAAAAAACTGTTCATGGAAGTTCTGCCATATGCTAGACACACGAAGGAAGAAGGGAAACTCTTTTTCAGTTGTTGTAGTAGAACGAGTTTTTGTGAATGTTTTACAAGGAGGAATAAGAAGTTAGAGCTCGGCCGAGCACCTTCCATGAAAATACTGAGAAGAGTGTTGTAACGTTTAACCACCATTAGTGGGTCTTACAATGGTCGGGAATTGTTGGGATTTTCAGAATCAACATTTGAATCTTGTGTCATTTAATGGCTAAAATCTCATTCAAATTGGAAGTAAACAAAATTTCAGTGGAGCAAGAGGATCATGACCTCTCGGTGACCTTCTTTATATCTAATCAGCAGGTGTTGATCGGCGTCTTTTTAGTTTAATCAACCGTTGCTTTTTAAGGCGTTTTTTTTAATAAATTTTTTATAATATTTTATTCAATTTTAAAAGTTAAATTTAATTATTTTATCAAGTATTTATTGATATAGTTTGGTCATTAAATTAATAATTCAACCACATCGTTTTAAAACTATAATTACTTTTGTTAACGTAAAGTTGTTTTAATCTTTATTTATAAAATCATTGGATGCAACTAGCTCCCAAAACGTCGAATTTTTTAATACATAGATTTACTAAGAATTTAAAGGCAGGAATGATTTTTTTTATTTGACAGTTTAAATGCTTCTAAATTCTTTTCAAATTTCGAACGGTAACGAAGTATTTGCAACTTTAAACAAAAAACGCAAGTGGCTGGCTTATTTACAAACCAGTAGAAATGCATTCTAGTGGATTTCATTTCGTAATTACATTTTATTTCCGTTGATGTCAATAAATAATCGGTTCACAGTAAATTAAAAGTATATGTAAGTAACGTAGAGGCGAGACACACACACACGAGAAGTGGTTACATAAATTTCATTAATATAGATATATAAATGAACTTTGCGAGAAGCTATTGGCATCCTTCGACTGCTGTTTGAAAGTGCATTGCCTGTCTGTCTGGTACACCAACTGCTTAATGGTGGACAGAAGGGCTCTTCACTAATACTATTCAAAATAATTGGTTGTTTTCTACCATCGATGGAGGAAATCTCCAATTGCCATTGCTTCAGAAGAACACCAAATAGAATGCCCATTCTTTTATATACTGGACGTTATTTATTTTACTAACTGCCCCCTCTCTCTCTCTTTCTCATATATATATATATATATATATCTCTTATGCTAAAAAAAATTTTATATATATTTTTTCATATTTTTTAATTTTTTTATATATTTAAAAAAAATTATTTTTAATATTTTTTTATATTTTTTAATTTTTTTATTCCCTTTAATCTTGAATTTACTCGTGTTTTAAATCTCAATGGTCTCATTACACTAAATTTAAATTTAAACAAACCCACACAACACACTGAGCAAATAACGCGTCCCAACGAGAGTGTCATGTGATTTCACATTTCCAAAACAGATGAAAACAGAAGCTGAAGAGAGCCGGATGGGTAAGACCTTCCGTGCTTGGAACCGACGGTACGAATGTTGTACTCATTTTTCTGTACCAGAATAAATATATATATAACATAAAATATAATAACACGAAATCACATAATTGTCGATGCAATAATTTATTTCAACCGTGCGGTTTTTTCAAGCATCACTCAGACAATTACATTTTTGAGTCTCAAAAATGTAATTGTCTGAGTGATGCTTGAAAAAACCGCACGGTTGAAATAAATTATTGCATCGACAATTATGTGATTTCGTGTTATTATATTTTATGTTATTCTTGCTCTGTTTACTACATTGAGCTCTCATACCCAGATTTCCTCCTGGAATTATCCCATTATAACACAAATATATATATATATATATATATATATATATATATATTTCATCTTGGTCAGCTACTTGTACTATCTCCCCTCCTGTCGCCTCTCTCCCTTCCCTACCACCTTCTCCATACTAGCTCATTAGGTATGGAAATAAAAAAAAGAAAGAAAATAAATAGAGATATAAACAGAAGAATAAGAAACATAGTAAACTGTGCCACCCACCAATCATTTTTCAACATCACCCAAGTTCTTCTTCATATGGTCCAATCAGATCATCTTCTCCTCATCCCATGTATGTGCCTTCAACACAAAACTATTTTAATACCTTTATTTCTGAAGACGTTCTCCAACAGAACGAAACCGGTCAAAATCTTTTGTTTTTGTTTTTCTCCTGCACTTTAACTTGTTTTTCCGTTTGTCATTTTTTTCACACATTTTGTCCACCACGACATTTATTTTTCATGAATTATCGTGTATCTTACCCCATATATATATATATATATATATATATATATATATATATATATAAATCACCGAAGTTAAGCAACGTTGAGCCTGATCTGTACTAGATGGGTGACCATTTGGGAATACCAGTTAATGTAATAGACACCTAGCCATAGGCAAATAGCATCGCCAACCCGCAGTGCTTAGCGTGGTGACTATGGCAAAAAAAACCTACTGACAGTCACGAATAAGGTGTTGGAAACAAGGGCGGATGGTTCTTCTTCAGGAGTGATAAAAAACCCTGATGATGATGGTTATATATTATTTTAAAATTATTATGCACATACATATGTTTCATCCTTTTCGGGAATCGTCAGTGTGGAGATAACTGTTTTATCGATCGCATGGCTTAAACCGAGACACAAGTCACCTTTTAACTCAAAGTTTTACCCCTTTTCATCCACGTGGTGAACCTAACAGCTATGCAGAAAAGGAGAAATAAAGTCTATTTATGTCTTTACAAGCGAACATTTGGCAGCTTATTTTATTTATCTTAGAGGGTCCCGCCATAAGGGGGCTATTAAAAATATATGTATATATTTTGTCTCTACCCTCGTCTCTTTGTCTCTGTATATCTTTGGATAACTCCATTCCCATTGCTAGGAGCAAAGTGTAGTAGCTGTCAGAAATCCTTATAGACTGAGCTAATTTTAAATTTGTCACAATCCAGAGTGCTCCTTTGTTGGGGAGTTGTATTTACCCCACATTACAAATCCCCCTTGTGTTTAACTCTGCCCTCGTGGGAGGGCAAGTAAATAAAGACTGGTACACATTCAGCTTCTCATTATCTTTTTATTCACGTAATTTTTCTGCTTGATTTTCTATGTCTATTTCTTTTCTAGTTCACTTAAAAAACAACATTTTTTTTTCAAATATCTAAAAGTACTATTTAATATACCAAAACCTAAAAGTACTATTTAATATATCAAAATCTAAATACTATTTAATATACCAAAATCTAAAAGTACTATTTAATATACAAAAATCTAAAAGTACTATTTAATATACAAAAATCTAAAAGTACTATTTAATATACAAAAATCTAAAAGTACTATTTAATATACCAAAATCTAAAAGTACTATTTAATATACAAAAATCTAAAAGTACTATTTAATATACAAAAATCTAAAAGTACTATTTAATATACAAAAATCTAAAAGTACTATTTAATATACAAAAATCTAAAAGTACTATTTAATATATCAAAATCTAAAAGTACTATTTAATATACAAAAATCTAAAAGTACTATTTAATATACAAAAATCTAAAAGTACTATTTAATATACAAAAATCTAAAAGTACTATTTAATATACAAAAATCTAAAAGTACTATTTAATATACAAAAATCTAAAAGTACTATTTAATATACAAAAATCTAAAAGTACTATTTAATATACCAAAATCTAAAAGTACTATTTAATATATCAAAATCTAAAAGTACTATTTAATATACCAAAATCTAAAAGTACAATTTAATATACCAAAATCTAAAAGTACTATTTAATATACTAAAATCTAAAAGTACTTTTTAATATACAAAAATCTAAAAGTACTATTTAATATACCAAAATCTAAAAGTACTATTTAATATACAAAAATCTAAAAGTACTATTTAATATACCAAAATCTAAAAGTACTATTAAATATACCAAAATCTAAAAGTACTATTTAATATACAAAAATCTAAAAGTACTATTTAATATACCAAAATCTAAAAGTATTATTTAATATACCAAAATCTAAAAGTACTATTTAATATACCTAAATCTAAAAGTACTATTTAATATACAAAAATCTAAAAGTACTATTTCATAAACCAACAGTAAAAATGTTTTATGCACATAACTAATTTTCATGGGTTTCTCTTTAGGTAGTTTGTAATTGCTTGGAAGTATTTTGGTGTCCGACTTCCTTGCACTTCTTGAATGGTTTAAGAATGTTTCAGTATCATAGAAAAGCTCCTGATTAATTTGTTAATTTGGTTTGGTACCAACTCTTTTGGGTTTATTTAATGGCGGATGTGGTGATTTTTGCAAAATTGTTTATGCTTTAAGTTTTTAATGTTCAAATATTTATTCATTGTGCAAATTTCTGTACAATTCGTTTCACGTAGTGCGCTTTGATAATGTTCTTTTTTGTTGTCAGCTCATTAAATTTTTTTAGTTGATCCACTGTTTTTAGGAAGGATTTTTTAACAGCTACTTTAGTTTTTTAAAACAATTTCATATAAAGATTTTTTATAATGTTCCGATATTTTTTTTAGATGAGGAGTGATAATTTGTATTATCCGGATTATTCGGACTGCTATTCTTATCTTGGATATTATTTTCAAAACGTTTCGACCGATGTAACCTCCGACCTTCTTCAGGTATATTGTTCTTGTTCCGTCAGCTATTCCCGGGTTTGACAAGATGCACCTGAAGAATGTTAGAGGTTATATCGGTCGAAATGTTGTAAGAATTACATAAAAAACTGAGAACAGTAATCCGAATAAACAAAATAGCTTTTTAGTTTAGAATCCTTCCTAGAATGTAAATTCCTGTTAATAACTTTTATTTATTAAAACATTTGTCTATTAAATAATGTGTTAAAGATTCCTTCATTTAATAACAGGAATTTTTTTTTGGTTCCAGGACATGATAAATTAGATGTTTCAAGAAAGCTCATCGTTGTTACACAGCTAATCTAATAAGTGTTAAGTGTATATTCGATTTTAGAAATGTACTTCTGCTTAACCTGTCTATGGAAATTTGCCTCATTAAAAGCAATCATTCTTTGTTTAAGTAAGCATCATAAACTCCAATACAAATCTTTTATAATGCTACAATAAAAAGAACATGAGTCAGGGTTGAAATATTAAATTTCAGTTGCCAAAGAAAAATTCATGTTAAAATATGAAAAAGTCTTGCTGCAAATGAAGCCTCGTTTTCAATGAAAATCAATCAATTTTGCCTTTTATTAGTCAGTCATCAATATGAGCCATTAAGTCTTAGTTTTTTTCAAATATCAAAGAAATATTTTTCCTTTAAATGCCTGGAGCCAAAGAAATACGTTTTTTTTATATCCTTCGAGTGTTTTTTTTTTAATCGTTTCCCTTGAAAGAAATATAAATGAATTGATCAAAATTGAAAAGAAAGCAAACTTTGAGAATCAATGAATATAAAGCATTTTCCCATGATGCACCAGTCATTATTAAATTGTTTGTCAAAATGGAGGATTGATGAGTTGGTGAATGCTTTTGATTAGACAATAAAGACAACATGCCAACCATAAAAAAATAAACGGAATTCAAAGATCGAGTTTCTGTTTGATAAGCCCCTTTACAATCTCTCACATCATGATGATAATCTTGGCTATGAAAGTAATTAGGTAATCAGCAGAAACGACAGGTAATTTTTTTGCAATTTAAAAAATACTTGCTGAGTTTTATATTTTCTATAAAAAAAATTAATTTTGCAAATGACATATTTTTATATGAAGTTCTCAGTGCATTATTTCTTTTCAATGTAGGATTTTAACTAAATTAAAATAAAAAAAATCGAAAAGCATTTCATAAAATATTACAATTAGAAAGTCAAACATGTAAAACTTAGCTATAGAATATTTCTAAAAAAATATTGATTTGCTGAGAAAATATTACTATAATCTTTAAACGACTCGTTTTAATTTTTAAATTTTATTTATATTTTAAATTCTTTTTGTGATAAGAAAAAAACCAAAAAAAAACCCAATTAGTATGAGATTAGGGGCTGAATCCATACAGCAAGATTCATACCAGTCGAGACTAGTCTTGCTATCATTCTGGCAGCATAGGAGCCCCGACTTGAACCATCAGACACTTGTTTGTCGAAATGAAGTATGATTCGGCTTTGTCCTGGGAGGTGCATCCTCCAATGCATTAACTCCTCCTTTGAGTGAGAGAGGGTTGGTTTAATGCCGATTACCTTAGGTGCCTCTACCGCAGAATTCCAATGGGTGAATTTTTGTATCCAACCAGAGTGCCCCACCTTCCGGCCTTGTGCCATATTTTGTGAAAAGACGAAGCAACTAAACCTGCTACTTATCATCATTGAGGAAGGTGGGTAATTAACTTTTATTAACATTGCTATTTTGTCTTTCTTGTACTTCGTTCGCAGTTTGTCTCATTATTCTTCATTATTTCATTTATAAGTTGAAAATAATTAAAAGTAAACAAACAAGAATAACAATAGTAATATGGGGTTCACAGCTGAGAACAAAAGTACAAAGAGGCAAAGGAGGCAGTTCATACAAGTCGGAAAAAAAATTGATTAAGATGAGCTAATAAGCTAATAAATCCTGTAAAAAACTTAAAACAATACGGTTGTGAGAATAGCTGCAGTCTTTGATCAAGCCCCACTCTCACAAATAAAGATGTAACTACAAACAAAAACACTAAACCTGTTTAAACAGAATATCTTTTTTTATAATATGTCACCTCTCTCTCTCTCTCATATATATATATATATATATATATATATATATATGTACACATGTATATTTGGAGAGTTTACCAATATATTTCATTCAAGAAGGGATTCATCACAACAGAAATGTTTTTTTTTTTTTATTAGGTATTTATTTTCTAAAGTCATTGTTCCAACACGTGTTTCGCTACCAGAGCAAGGTACTTGCTTGGCAGTTCATCAGGGGAGATATAAAACCTAAAATATGGACCTCAACAATTGACAATTCCCAACGAGGGATTGACCTAATTGAAGTCACTTAAGAAAAAGTAAAAAAAAACAGCTCAACAACTTGGTAATATGTGGTGGCTGTGATACACCCCCACAAGAATTAAGTCCAATGCAATCCAAAAAAAGGCGATAAAGGGGGAATCCATACACATTTGGCAGAAGAATACTCTTGGGGCAGCCTTCACAGAGGTACCCCCAACACGAAAAAAAAAAAACCGTCCACAACGCAATCTTTAAGTAATGTCCAAGGCTTCAGATTGGCATATGCAACCTGTAATTACTCCGCGGAAGGATCAAGCATCAACTTCTGTCGAGTGACATCTAGCAATATAGAACGGCGAGAAATTTTTTTATATATATATATATATATATATATATATATATACACACACATTGAGTTAAGATGCATGCAAATTTATATTGTTCAACATTATTCCACAAATCATATATTAGTTAACATTACTTTTATATATTTTATAGAAATATGCATCGCGTTTGTATAATTAATATTTTTATACTTTACAAGTCATTATTTACATCATGTCACTTGATTTGGAAACTAGATTGGAGTTAGTAAAATTGTATTATAAGAATAATGAAATGCAGCTGCAACAATGAGAGCATACAAAAAAGATAAAAGCCATGCGAAATAATCCATTTCCATGATATACTCTGACACGATTGATCAACAAATTCGAGAGCACAAAAACACTCCATGATTTACCATCAATTGACAGGCCGTCACTGGAGGAAAATCTTGTGGGTGCTATTGTAGAGGCAGTCACAAGCTTATAGTCAACTAATCCACTTGGCCATGCAATTTCAAGAGGTGTAGCTGAACTCACAGACATTCCTCAATGCAGTGTTACAGAGATTCTTCATCTCAAAGTTATGTAGCCTTACTACATCAGCAAAAATCGCATCATTTCAGAGGTGAATAAAGTTTCCTGTGATGAACTTGGGCGTGCCGTGAATAATTTGGTGAAACGTGCAGAGCTGGGGATTGAAGAAGAAGGCGATATAATTGAACATTTGTTTGTAATGTTATAAACTTCATTAACTCTGCTTTCTTTTGATTACATTTAGTTTCATTAAATATGATTTAATACACATTTAATAAAGACTTTATAATTTGAGTGCATTTTGATTCACCCTGTATATAAAATATATATAGGTTTCATGTTATAAAAAATTGTTCTTCTGTTTATAAGGTTTAGTGTTCTTATTTTGAATTTCAATTTTTAATAATCGAGCACTTTGCTGGGTTTCTTCCCACTGATCTTACCAAAGTATATATATATATATATATATATATATATATATATATATGCAGGTAAAATAATTTAATATTTATTTATAAATATTTTTATAAAGTCTCTTAAAGAAATTAAAGTTTAGAACTGTTCAGAGATATTAAAAACAGACTGTCACTTAGCTATAAGCAAGGTTCCGATAACGTTCGTCGAACCCTATAGATTGTCTCCTGTTTACTGTCCGCTGTATTTAGGCACAAATAACAGTTGATTTTTTCTGTATGATGTCATAATTCCCGATGGCGTTGGGGATAGAGTGAAAGCGTGCAGAATCTTTGTTGACTTTGTAAACCGGGTTCACACCCTGTGACTGTCTGAAATTGTCATTTTTTACACTGATGAGAGCAAAATCTTTAAAAGCCGGCGTATGTAGGTAAAAATAATTTAATTAAATTTATTTATAAATATTGTTATATATATATATATATATATATATATATATATATATATATATATATATATATATAAGAGAGAAGGAGAGAGAGAGAGAGAGAGAGAGAGTTATAAATATTTTTATTTATACAACAGACACAATACAATAACAATCTTTATAACTATTAAACAGCTCTATTTAATATATTGAGCACAAGAATGATTATTTGAATTTTTACTCTGTTGCTGTAAACTTTACCTAGATTACTATATATATATATATATATATATATATATATATATATATATATATATTAGATTAAATGTGAGATACTATATAATTATTTCCACAATCAAACAACGTTGCAGAAAACACAAACCATGAAATCCACAGACCGGAATCCATAGACTCAAATTTCGCCCTTTCCTGACTCATCAGCAGGACCCATTCGAACAAAGCATTCGAAACTCGAGTTACTTGCATGTGAGTATTCTGCCACCTGAGCCATCATGCCACATATAAGAAAGTCTAATAACTAACACACATCATGCAAACCACGGCGAGTGGCCGACTGTCGCATGTACTTACTCTTCTCAACAGAAGGTGCAGTCATCCAACTACAAATAACCAAGGCTTATCTGCCATCCAACAAGAGAACGCAACAGTAAAATTGATATTAAATTTAATGTGAGATACTATATAATTATTTAAACAATCAGACAATGCCGCAGCCTACACAAACCATGGAATCCTTAGACCGGATATCCTAGACTCATATTTTGCTCTTATTTAGGCTCTGCGTAGGACACATCCGAACATGTGTCCTACTGATGAGCCCAAAGGAGGGCGAAACTTGAGTCTAGGATTTCCGGTCTGCGGATTTCATGGTTTATGTAGGTTGCAACATTGTCTCTAGCTATATACCGAGAAGACTAGATGAGAAAAATCTTATTAAGAAATAAGAAATTATGAATCAGAATATCAGATTTTTATGAACTTACACAGATTATTTGTTTTTCTTATGGAATTAAACTTCATTTATATGAGGTAAATAGATTACGAATTGATTTGAAGGCAATCGTAGCTATTCAAATCGATCCCATCCTGAAATATGTTTTTGACTTAATGTTAAGTTCACACGTTTCGCCTGTCACTATTGAAAAAGGTGTTGTATTAGATCTATCCACCCGGATTTTTGTTTTGTTTTTGAAGTGAGCGTGAATATTTCCACTGGAAAGATCTAAATTTGAATCGACAAAGAGTATGTGCTGAAGAAGAAAATCACAAATTCGCCAAGTTTTACCCTGGTGTCATTGTGATAATAAAGAAGATTTTCTGAAACGCACGTACACATGGTAGAATATTGTCGAGGGTTTTATTTTTGGAGCACGATTAAAAAATATTAATTATGTCATAATTTTTTTATTCTACTGAATTATATATATTATGTGCCTCAAATGATGTAGTCTCCCTCTACCGGGCTATAAAATTCCTCAAACCTACCAGTATCCTATATGTCTATAAAGCCAGAATTCGCCCGTATTGTTGCCACATTTGGGCTGGTGCACTACTCACTCGCCTCTCCCTCTAGGATAGCATGCCAAAAGAATTACTAACCTAACAGACTCGTTAATAAAATTCACAATTCATTTCTGCAATCTAAACATATTTGTACAAATGAATTTAAGTCTATGCCTGACTTGTCCCCGAAGTTACAGTCATGAATGTCCCACAGTCTTTGTTATATAGCCGTTCAATGATAAGCACGACTGGATACAACGTGCAAAATTGTCAATAACTTCGACTCACTCTTATCTTGGCACTCCCCTCCGATTTGGGTTGTGAGGGCCTTCTTGAGTTCAAGAATAGTCTAGGAATTTCTTTGATAGATATTTTCTTTGACCCCACACATAAAACTCTGTGGCATTATAGTCCAGTGAATATGCAGCCCATTCAAAATCACACTGCCTACTGATGAGACAATCACCAAAGTGTCCCGGCATATCATCAAACGGCGATAAAAAAAAAAACTATTAGATATTCATGGTTGAAATTCAGTGAACAATGGGTGTAATTTTGGAGGGGTAGAAGGGTCACATTGTATAAAGCTTATGAATAAATACAATGTCGATATAATAAGAATCTAGATGATCATATTAGTCTGTGATTATATTATGACAGGTATGTGTCAAAGAGGTAAGATTAGCCTTCCTGTCCTCAACCTTGTGGGTGTAACACTGCTTCTCTATGTACTTGTACTATGTACAACCCCTCCACACATTCCAGTATCTTTTACATATAGTAATCGCTTCGTTATCTAGACCAACACCATTGTGCCCAATTGAACCCATTTTGTAAAGTGAGATGTCAATTTGATTTCAAGGACACTTGACAAGCAACAGCCAATTAAATATTTCATCATATTCGCCTAGGGGATCCAAAGCGTCGGCAGGTAACCCCCAAACCTGTGTGAAACAAATCCAGGTGTTCATTTCACAATGTCTGCCGCTTAAAACTTGAATTGTTTCCTCTGATTTTATTTTTGTAAAGAAACTAGTTGAAAGTTCATGAAATACCCGTCCCAGGACAGGTCGATAATACTGAGACACCCTCGGACACTGTTATAGTAAAAATGATCAGGTACCAAAATACCTCAAATTATATGGCTAAGGTGAAAACTGGTTGAAAATATAGTTTACCAGAAGGTATTTAATTGTGTGATGTTAATAATCTATTAGATGGGTCTCTTAAAATTATCCAAATCTGCTCATATTTTGGGTATAGTTTTTGTCATTCATATTGGAATTAGAGGTGAAAAGATTTTAGGGAGGAGTCATGCTTTAGCAGGGTCACCTTTATAAGAAAAATGATAAATATGACTGGATAAGTAGGTGATCATTCCTACCCAATGTCATGTCCCTAGATCTAATAACCTAATAGTATTTAACCAAAACACACAGATACACGTCCCTAGTATCAGTATAGATTATTAGTAATTCTCGTATGGTCCTACAAAACATAATTTGCTTCCATCTTGAATTTACATTTGCTGCTGAAAGGAACGTTGTTTCCCTGCAAACAATTAGAGTAGGATAAGTTTTCTCTGCAAATAAAATCAAATTAAAATTTATTGTTCCTGATATCAGGGACCAACGGTCAACGAAAGAAGAACAAGAGTCAGAATCAAATCTCGACGTTTTATATTCGATGCTATTTAGGTCTGAAGTAGGAAATCCGACTGACTTTATTTTATATATTACTAGAAGAATATAATACTAGAATTAATAATCTGAAAGAGAACAGTTTCGCCCCATTTTTTATGCCCCCTTACGAAGATTAAAATCAAGTATAACAATACTAAATCTTATGCCTACACTTTTATTGTAATTTGAAATCAAAATCTATTACGTAATTTTGATTCTAGAAAATGTCTAAAATTTAAGATTTAAGCTTAAGGGGTCTTGAGAAGACACTAAAATTCAGCGAATCTTGCTTAATTGGTGTTTAATAAATACAACTCAATGACAATCTGATATATCTGAATTTTCAAATGAGGTTTGTGCCCGTATTAATCTTTTTAAAATTCTCCGAAGAAAGAAAATTTTGAGGAATATTTATTAATTAGCGTCTAGTACCCGTGGTTAAAATTTCACATAAGTCGGTGGTATCTGAATTTTCACGAAGGACTTCCATCCCCTTTTTACCCCCTTTGCACAAAACTAAATTAAACTAACTATAACCGACAACTTGACTCCTTAAGCCTGACAGCTATATTACAAAATTTATAATGATTGGTTAATTAGTTTTGTTTAGGAGTGAATAATGGACATACAAATATACAGACATATAAACATACCTAACTTTACATAGATAGAGATACAAACATTTGTGTTAGATGAGAAAATATTAATAAATGAAGAGAACTATTTACGATAGTACAAGTAAAAGAGGCGTTTTATTTTTATACATTTTTCGGTACTTATATCGACTATGCACCAGCGTTCGGGAATGTTACGTAAACACCCGAGAGATGACGAGGCGAATGGTGC
>OY744537.1:44984541-45017041 GCA_963556195.1 Sepiola atlantica
CATAACGTGTGTTTAAAAAATTGTACTTTTTAATAACGAATATCGGTTCAATTGTAGAATAAGGACTTTTTGATTTCTTTTGATATTCGCCCACATGTTGGATAAAGTGGATACTTAGTTAAAACGACACTTTTTGTCCGGACATCATTTCATAATATAAATAGAACTTTAATAACAAATGCCATTTTGATGACAGAAATATCAATGTATGTTTGAACGTTTTCATGTTTGCTTTTATATTTGTTAGATTCTGTTATAAGTTGTTTTGTTGTGTAAAAATGGCCAAAGTTTATTTTGTGTGTCAAAAAGTTTGTTTTCGCGTGTAATACAATTGTGAAACGTTCAAACTATTTTTAGTCCAAGAAATTAAGAAAACACTTTTAAAAATAAATTATAATTTTATGTCAGTTGACTGTCCTCTGTAAAAACATAAGCAAAAAACGGAATGTAATCTTTTAAACTGCTGGAATAATAATACTTGGAATAATAATAATAATAATAATAATACTTGGAATATTAATAATAATAATAATACTTGGAATAATAATAATAATAATAATACTTGAATTAATAATAATAATAATAATAATAATAATACTTGGAATAATAATAATAATAATAATAATAATAATAATAATAATAATAATACTTGGAATAATAATAATAATAATAATAATAATAATAATAATACTTGGAATAATAATAATAATAATAATAATAATAATAATAATAATAATAATAATACTTGGAATAATAATAATAATAATAATAATAATAATAATAATACTTGGAATAATAATAATAATACTTGGAATAATAATAATAATAATACTTGGAATAATAATAATAATAATAATAATAATAATAATAATACTTGGAATAATAATAATAATAATAATAATAATAATAATAATAATAATAATAATAATAATACTTGGAATAATAATAATAATAATAATAATAATAATAATACTTGGAATAATAATAATAATAATAATAATAATAATAATAATAATAATAATAATACTTGGAATAATAATAATAATAATAATAATAATAATAATACTTGGAATAATAATAATAATAATACTTGGAATAATAATAATAATAATACTTGGAATAATAATAATAATAATAATAATAATAATAATAATAATAGGAATAATAATAATAATAATTGGAATAATTGCAGCAGCAGCAGCAACAATAATAATAATAATAATAATAATAATAACAATAATAATAATAATAATAATAATAATAATAATAATAATAATAGAGCATGAAGAAAGTTAGTATAATAATCGTAGGAGCACTAGGAAAAATCCCCCAAAACCTGGATAAATTGGAATCAAAGGGACCATCGAAACTATACAAAAGACGGCAATGATCAAAACAGCTGCAATCTTAAGGAAACTCCTTGAATGCAGAAACCAACCCGCATAAGCTATAAAGGGTAACCAGTCACAAGGAAATTACAACAGGGAGAAAACAAAACCACACGAAGAACACCACAACACGAGCCAAGGAACAGAAACTGCAAGAAACATCACTTCATAATCACCCCAATAAATTACACCGGCCTCAGCTAACACCACATAAAAATAAACCAAGGAACAGAAATTACAAGAAACACCATAAGCTCCCCCCTTCCCCTCAAAAAAGAATGGTGCCGGCCTAGGCTGACACCAGACAAAATATTTGTAGAGGGTCGAGGAGGATCAGAAGACCGAGAAGAGACAGTACAAACCAGACCTCCACTGGAAAAGTGCAGAGGATGCTGGGACCTTTAGGGGTGTTATTGCAACCCAAATCCCAGAGAAGACCAATGGTTCTTACCAGCAAGAAATCAATGGTAAGAGACTGTTGCGATACCACAAGGTTATTTGCGGTGGTTATCGAAAAAGAGGTGAAGAATACTGGAAATCTGTGAAGGCAATAGAATGAAGAAATATATGTTATAATAGATGGAGGGTTTTGTTTCTTTTACTTAATTTCTATTTACGAAAAACTATTAGACTATTTAGAAAAATAAAATATTTGAACAATATTTTCGATACTATTTGTGGAAAATCCAGCTGTCCAAATAAAATCAAGACTTAACTCAGTCTAGAATAATTTCTTGTTAAGCGGAATAAAAAAAGAAATTCTCCGGGAATATTCTGTATTGGATACGTTATCTGAACAATATTTTAAGCATAAAATATTATTGGCAGGTGATAACGAACATTTTTAATTAAAGAATATAAATAACGATACTGACGACCTGGGTGTGCCAAGTTCGAATCTAGTCGATTCCATAATACCACTTTCACTTAGGGATGTTGGTAACCATTACGTGGTCCCTCCTGCAAGAATGCCGACAACAGAATAAAACCGCTCAACAAAGTTGTACCTTTCTGATCCATACAAATTTAATTTTACTATAATATAAAATATTTAACATGTATTTTCAAACACACAAGAAAACATTGCTTTCTTTTATAAGTATTTAACACCTATTTTCATTATTATTTGTGGGAAATCCCGTTCTTTAAACAAAATAAAAATTGCCTCAGTTGAGAAGGACTTCTTCTTAAGCGAAATAAAAAAAAAACAATTTGTTCGGGGATATTCTGTATTGGAACAATATTTTCATTATAGACTATTTCACGAGTATTTTCAAACAAACAACGACACTTTGGTTCGATTAAAATAATCCGTTAGATCGGAACCAAATAATCTACAGAACATTCCGTGCCAAAAAAAACATCTCCAGACTAGCCGGTGGAAAAATCATGCGTAGTTTTTGCTAGAATTTTTCAATAAAATGTTTTTATTAACGCAAATACGTCACAAATTTGAACGTAAAATTTTACGACGAAGCAGAATGACGTTGGTCTTTGAGAATTATGTTATTTACAAATAGGTGAGTACTTTTTCACAACTTTTCTTTTTTTTTTAAGTTGTTTTTCGAGTTGAAACTTTTTCTAGAGTTCTTTGCTCTTTTGCTTTTGAAATTCAATAAATAACAATGACGGCTTTTTGACGAGGGCAGGTTTAGACACATGTTCGCTTTTTAGTGTGGGAAAAACACATCTAAAAAAAGAGAAACTGGAGTGGTAGAAAACATGCCCCAGTCTAAAAGGATTTATGTTCGCCTAAACTTGGCGATATCATATTATTATCACCTAAATTACTTACCGTTATATGGGTTCTTTTGTATTATTTTTTCAGAATTGCTACGCTAATATATATCTTTTCAATTAAATCATTATTTTATATTTCTTTCGGGCAACGCCGAACCAGGGTTCTGCTAGTTACTAATATGAGGTTCAGGGCTGGTAGCAGCGTCACACAGGGGTCTTCATTAATGTTTAGTCAACGCCGGGTGAGCTTTTGTCGTAATGTGACAATCTCGTTTATATTTCAAGTTACTCGTTCTTAGTTCTATTTAGAGGTACCCAGAAAATATCACGGATTGAACCGGGTGACCATTATTTCTTTTTTTTTCTTTCATTTCAACTACGCAAATCTGCTGGAAGAAGGACAGATTAGAGATGAAGTCTGACCCACATATTATACGTATGAAAATATTTATTCTCTCGGGCGACGAATTTGGCAAATGGTGAGCAGTGGGGGGAGGAGAGAGGGAGAGAGCGCGAGAGAGAGAAAGAGAGAGCGAGAGAGGGGGATTCTGCGAGGAAGACATGCGGATTCCTGCGGTTCATTTTCTGTAGGCAGTAAAACAAAGTGGAAAGATAATTGGTTAAGATGGTCCACTCAGTTCTCGGCCTCATTAAAACTAATTACGACCAACATTTGCTGAGAGAGAAAGAAACGATTCTGTAGTTTGGCACCGAGAAAGATCTTATTAGATTAGTGTTTGAAAAACGGGCTTTCATAATTGGTTTGCGTTGCCTGCTCTATGCCGTTTCAACTACATTATATTATACTAGTATATACTCTCCGTTGAAAAGGACGGAATAAAATTATGCTTCGTCAATGTTCGCACTTATATTCATGTTCATATAAAATATCGTTTCAATCGGTGAGGTAAAAAAAATCAAACAGAAAACGTCTCAAGCTAGAAAGTTTAAAAAGAAAGAAAAACGCATAAATCGGTATAGAAAAAAGTTAAAAAAAAGTAAGAAAACGTCTCATTATGGAAATAGTGTGAAGGATTTCTTTCTGGATTCATTTCAGACGACGAGGCTTGTCGAACTTGCTATTTGATTCCTCCCTTCTCCCAAACAATTGAAATGGTTTCGCCCGGTAGTTTCTTTACTCGCTACCTTTTATGTGACGGCATGGATATATTTATATAGATACAAATACACGTTAATCTTCGCTATAAAGTAGAAAGATAGAGAACAAAATCATTTCCACGAAACAGTGGAATACACGACATGTTCCCATAAAACATTTTCAGTGTAAATATTAATTGAAAAAGGAACCCAAAAAGTTACTTTCGATGTAATTAACAATTTTGTATGATTTATATACAATCCTTTAGAAAAAAGTATAATTGCATAAAATTTTAATGCTCAATTCAGTTTATTATACTATTTAACACTAATGTACTATTTTTCAATGCTCAGTTCAGTGGGATGAGGGGAGGGGAGGGGAGGGGAGTGTAGTACTTATTCTGTTATGAATGTACTATCTTTCAATGGCAAAATTATGGGAGTAGTTTAGTATTTGTACTGTTGACATAAGTCCTTCCTTCAAGGCATTGACTCCTCCTTGGAGGGTAGTATAGTAACTGTTCTGTTGTCATGAGATCGCCCTCCCAGGCCTTACCACATCATTGGGGGCTAGTGTAAAATATATTCGTTCGTCATGATACTATCCTACCAGGAATCACTTCTTACTTTGTCCTTTGGGGTAGTATGTTATTTGTTATGATAACATCCATGATACCATCCTCCCAAGGATTACCGTCTCATTTTTCTTGTAGGGGTGGTAGTGACGTACTAGCAAAATATGCAGCCTCTGATCACATATGTTTGTTCATAATAATAATGATAACGAAGCGTAATGTTTGGATTAGCAAAGCTATCTAAAGATATGTACACTTGGCTGAACACATGAAAACAATCTCGGAAAAAATAAAGTTGTTAAACTGACTAATCTAACATCATCAATGAACATAGATTAACAGAATAGATTAACAGAATAGATTCACACAATAGATTCGCACAATAGATTCACAAAATAGATTCACAAAATAGATTCACAAAATAGATTAACAGAATAGATTAACAGAATAGATTCACAAAATAGATTAACAGAATAGATTAACAGAATAGATTAACAGAATAAATTAACAGAATAGATTGACATGACGCAAACGCTTTGAAAATATTCGAAAGTATGGAAAATGTTTCAACTACATTATATTATACTAGTATATACTCTCCGTTAAAAAGGATGGAATAAAATTATGCTTCGTCAATGTTCGCACTTATATTCATGTTCATATAAAATATCGTTTCAATCGGTGAGGTAAAAAAAATCAGACAGAAAACGATTAAAAGAATAGATTCACAGAATAGATTCACATGACGCAAACGCTTTGAAAATATTCGAAAGTATGGAAAATGTAAAAAAAAAACTACATTTTGTAAGATTCTGTTTTATATTTACTTACATCAGAAAATGTTGGGAGGTGATGGTAGCTAAGTAGTTAAAGATACGGGCTGACGACCTGGGTGTTCGAATTCAATTCGTTCCACAGAAATACTTTCACTTGGGATGTTCGCAACCTTCACGTAGTCGCTCCTGTAAGTAACCGATGTCTTTCTAGAAAGAATTCTGACTAGAAAGATATCGGGGAAACCAATACCAACAATAGCATCATCTCATTCATACGATATGAATGAATGAGCAAATATTTTTTATTTTCTAAAAGATACCATTTTTATCTACCAATGATTTCATGAGTGATGATGGCGCGTAAATTCTCAGCATTCGTAAAAGATTTGGTTTATCTGTTTTACGGCATATCGACCATTTTTGGCCATTTAATGTCGAAACACAATCCTTATTATAAATATACTAGCAGAATACACTTCCAGAGACAGGTAAGATAACTTCACCGAACAGAACAGTATGACACAACTTTTATGTCTTTTTACGAAGATTAAAATCAAGATATAAAGATACTAAACCTTATGTCTAGAATCCTTATTCCAATTTTGATAAAAATCCATTACATGATTTTGATTATAGAAAATATCTAACATTTGAGGCTCGAAGTTTTAAAAAATTAGAATTCAGAGAACCTTACTTAATTCATATCTAATCAATATTGATCAAATTTAATGTAAATTTGAAATTTCAAATGGGAGGTTGCGTCTTTATTATGACCTCTAACACCCTTTACAATATTCCATAGAAATTGAAATTTGATGAATATTTATTAATTGATGTCTAATACATATGGTTAACTATGGATTTCAGTGTTCGGACTGACTTCCTTATTTTGGCTGCAATGCTCACAACGTTTCGGCCGTTCTGCCCTCCGGCTTTCATCAGGAGTATTGTATCGAACTCGGAAACCCTCTGTCTGGACTCTCGAACCCAATCCCTTTATTGTCACGGGGGTACCACGCTCAGATTCCGTTTTTTTTTGGCTCAGGGACACACCCGTTAATTCTCCGTTGCTTTGAGTTCTGCTGCTGCTGCTGCTTATCGTCGCATTGCTGCTGTCGCTGAATGTTACTATGATTGACTTCGCCTAGGATTGAACTTAGCACCTCCAACGGCTTAGACCTCACGGCCATGTGTTACTAGGACACGTTGTGAGCATGGCAGCCAAGATGAAGAAGTCAGTCCTAACATTGCAATACATTTTGAAAACACCTCATCTCAGTAATACAGACAATTACTACCTATGGTTAACATTTCACAAATATTCATGGTATTTTAATTTTAACGAAGAGCCCCAACTGCGTATTTCCAGCCCCCTTTGCATGAAACTGAATTAAACTAAACTTATACCACATTACGACCCTTTACGCCTGTGTTCCGAGAATTTAAAATAATCATTTAATTAGTTTAGAAGTGAATTCTGTACACCCAAATATATAAACACATACACGTACCTAACTTTATATAAATAGAGATACATTTTATACGATTAGTTAAACAAAAGGTGCTACTTTAGCCATAGCTGGAGGATTTTTGTGGTTAATGCCTTTTCCAAAGGTATTGACGCATAATTGAATATCCGATAGGATTTGAACATGTCATATCCGATTCCATAGTCTGTGATGATATCCATGAGACCACTTACGCCCCCTTCACATGTAACGATATTAATTTTCAAGTATTCGATAAAAAGTAATTAGAAAATTTATGGGATTACTTTTACTTATTTCCTTGTCTTTAGAAGTTCTTGTTCGCGAGAATTGAATTATTTTATGTGGAAACGCAAAGAAAATTTCACGTATAAATCAATGGTAATTGGCTTTCCGCTTTTTTGATCATGTCGGTTTAATCGCAATACTGTAACCCCGTCTTTCATTCCATGTCTTTCGGCAAGTTTTAATTTCCCCTGGGTAAAAAGATCCGATTTCTGTCAAGAGGCGTCCATTTTGAAGTGCGATCTGGCCAGTTCCATAAACTCCGAGTCGTTATTAGGGATCAGGAAGGACCATGATGATTTTGTTTAATGTTCTAGTCCTGATTCTCGTTCCCTCATAAGTCTTTATTAGTAATCGTATCCATGGAACAGTTAAATGTCTCGAGGAAGCACTCATACAACAGTATTCATAACTCCTCAGTACTCACGCCGCACACCGTCAAATTACGTCAAGACCTTTGTTAGTTATGCCCACATAACGAACCATAGACAACCGTTTAACCCTTACAGGGCCTTGCCTCATATGGGGTACGATTGATGAAAAGTTCTAAGAACAGGGGTTTGGTTCCCTGTATTTCTTATTTTGCTTTCCATCTTTCTATTCGAAACTATCTTCGTAACGATATTTTCATTAAGAAGTTCATTTGATATTTTATCTACAGTTATCCCGAAAGTTATATGAGCAAAGCTAGCCACAGTTTCGCATTTAGAAAAGAAAATGGCGACTCTTGGTAACATACGCCCGTTTAACTGACCGATGTGAAGACATACCAGGTCTGTAATAAACCCGGATGTCTTCACTAGCTAACAATGTTTTTGTTTATTACTGTCTCTATTTGTAGTTTCTACATCGTATTTCTTAACCGATTAAAATAGAAACTTGTCGAATAAATAAAACGAAGTGTCTGTCTAATAGGAAAAGTGTATTTGTTGTTTGGACTATGGAACCTCACAAAAAGAATTATCGTACGAAGTTTGTGTTGTGGCATATAGAACCTTTTATGACAATAATAATTCATTAGTTGTGCACGCGAAAAGCATCATATACATGTGCCGAAGCGGTGTCGCATAAAAGAGATTTAATTTCAAACCACGCGTAATATAACTCTTAAGTTAATTTGAAAATATGACCCCATAATATGTAAACTAATCTACCGGCTCAATCATATTGAATTGCCACATAATCACGTAATACTTGAACCTTACGTAAATGATTTCATAATCTATTTGTATTTAGCACCGTTATAAATTGTCAACGTCATAAAAAATGAGGAACAGTTCATTAGTAGCTTCAGTTGAATTATACATACAGAGCGTGACACGCACAGGTCGAGCGATCAACGGTACCCGCCTAAAAATATACACAACACTAGCTGTAACTACCTGACGTTGCCTGAGAGGCACTAAAGTTATTCTAATTTTAATTTTTATTTTTATGTAAATTTTAAAAACTTTTACAAACAATTAAATACAATTTATTTAGTTGTGAGGGAACAACATTTTTATATTCTTTAATTAAAATGTTTTGTTATTCTCCTCGATGATTTTTTTAATTTTTATTTGTCATAAGTAAAAGAAGTGTCTATATTGCTAGTTGTCCTGGAGGGACTACATATATCTTTTAATAAACTGCAGCGAAGTGCATTATTATAGAACCCATAACGTTGTACAGCAATACCAAATGGAAACTCACTAATCAAAATCATGTTTGGATATTTCAGCTTAAATGCTATTTGGGTTGAACTTTTAAAATCGTGCAAGATTACTGCATATGTTAGATTGTTTGTTTGGCTGTTTTTATGGCATACTCTTTTCGGGTTAGTTAATACGGTAGGTAGTTTTGGTTTACGGCATATCAACCCTTTTCGGGTTATTTAATGCCGAATCTGGTCATTTTGGTGAAGGTTTTTAGAATACAGTCAAACAATATGAGATTGACCGAGGTCAATACCGAAGGACATAAAAGACACACAAAAGGCCAAAGTAGCTATTTTTATGGAAGTTGGTCGACAATAAATGTTTTTCATGACATGATAGTGACTGTAAAATGTGTCATTGGATAAGATAAAAGTGGCCATAAAGTTTTTAATAAGCTGGCGACAAACATTAAAATTTAACATACACGTAGTTCAAAAGTCACACATCTTAAAAAGTGCTCAATACTTAAGAATAAGTGGAGCTTACTCAGTGTAAAGGTGTCGATGACGTTTGTATATTTGATGCTCGTTTGTATGCGAAATACCTCTTATAGGGTTTAACCTATTTACATCTAGTTTCTTTAAATATATATGTATATATATATATATATATATATATATATATATATATATTTAGGCAAACGTTGTTGAATAGCACGGAGTGTTTCTGCTTTGTGATCTTTTTTAAATTTTTTCCATCTTCCGAATGGTCAACTTCGTACCTCGATCAAACTGGTATATGAAGTTTTGTTGTTCCATCTTCTTTGCGAGTACTTTCGATTATATATATATATATATATATATATATATATATATATATATATATATACCCATGTTAAGCAAGCTACACAGAAATGTTCGCCGTTCAGTATTAGAAAGAGTTCGTTAGACTAGGTTGTACTCATATTATTGAGCACTATTGAAGTAAATACTGAAACTAATATAAAAACATAATATATATATATATATATATATAATATGAAGCTATTTTGTACAATTTTCAAAGTTAAACCTAAACAGCATTTAAAATAACCAATCAAACTTTGTGACTAACTAATTTTTATTTGATACAGTTTTACCGTGTTATTGGTGATATATTAACTTATTTAGCTCCAATTCTTTAAAAAATTACTTAATCCGACCTAGACGATATGGAACATTTTTAAATAATCACCTAAAAATAAAAATCGCAAAGGGGGATAACTTATTTTAAATTGGAAGAATATAATAGTTGTCTACCTTTAGTTAACAAATGTACACACACATACAAATTAAAAACTAAAATGGCTTCACACTATCCCGAGCAGCGACAGTGCGATAAAACTATTATATAAGTTATAATTCCTGCTTGTTTGTTCACAAACTCATACTAGGATTTTGTATATAGATTCCCATAACCATATACATCCTGAAACTATATTACCTAAAGAACTTGGATATGGATAAGTAAATTTTATTTTGCTCAAGGAGGGCAAAATAATATTGTGGAGTTCGAATTCGCGTCATACATCCATAAAAAGGAAAATGCGACTTTTTGATTTATTTAATAACTTTGAAATTATAGAAATAAAAGTAAATATATTATATAGGGTTCAGGTCTTGGAGCAGAAGTATACAGTACAATTATTTCCTAGAAACGTTCGAGTGTTACTTGAGTGGGTCTAAGACTATAAATTTAATGAAAGAATTATTTCAAAACTTTACTTACACCACCTTTAACCCAATCAACGCCGACTATATCCTTGGCCCTATCCCAAAAATTGAATCTTATAAATTGTAAAAAGTAAGAATAAATAAAAAGGTAACATCGTGCTTTCAAAACAACATAATCGAGTCTTCGTCCTAGTATGATATAAAACAGTATATATATATATATATATATATATATATATATATATATATATATATATATATATATATTCGACTGCGAATCAGTGGCGATTTGTAAAACCGGGTTCGTACCCCCCGACTGACGTGAATTAACATCCTCTACACTGAAGATTGCGTAAGGATGAAACGTCGATGTCTGTAGGTAAAAATTATTAATATTACCTTTAAAATATAAATATAAATATAAATTATATATATATATATATATATATATATATATATATATATATATATATATATATATATATATATATATATAGCTGCCATTATAATGTAAAGCTCTTTGCAAATGAATTGAGCACTCTTCAGTAGTTGACATTGTTCATATAAACTGTCATTTTCCTCGTGGTGTGTGCTTATAGTGCCGTGGATATGAACCCTGACTGTTGAAAAAATCCCGGTTTCAATCTCAGTTGCAATCAATTGCTTGTTTAGCGTCATTGAAGTTAATTAAAAAGTAGATTTCTTTAAAAATTAAGTTTCCCCAGTCAATATCAGCTCCATCTAATTAATTCAGAATAAAATTGCAGTATAGCACAATTAAGATTAGTAGATTTGTTTCTACAAATATATATAGATATATATTATAAGAAGTATCCTGTCAGTCTATGTAGACAATAGATACCCTGTAAAGATGTCTGCGTAAGAGGTCTACAGTGAAACAAGTGTTACCCAATCGCCATGCGCACCTTTCCTGAATCGGAATTATTTGAGTACAGTGACAAAGAGAAGTTAAGTATCACGACAAACAATGCCGGGATCAGCAGAGAAAGACTGGTATTATTTCAAAGATATTCCATCATCTTGCACAATAAAGGCTTGAGAGCCTAGTCTACCCTACTATTTAATGCGTAGCTGGAAGGAGAAAAATGGATTTCTACCAAATAATTTCAACTGTAAGTAAGTCAGCAATTACCAATTCAATCCACGTGACCACAAGCAATTTTTTATATCTGTCTTTTCTTATTCGAATTTATTTAGATTGGTTCAGCAAATTACCGTGGGGCTTTCTCCTTTACTTTGATAGAAAAAAAAACAGTTATTTATTTTTTTTATAGGAATACAAACGATTTAAGTGAGAACAATTGGAAAATAAAAAGTAGAGAACGTAATGAATATAGGATGAAATCATCCCCCCCAACTTTCTTGTTTCTGGAAAACGTCAGATGAAAAGGATAGAAATCAATTATATGGCAGGTTATAACGTCTTCAATTACTCAAAAGTGAAAGCCGTGCTACGAGCTTGAGGACATGGCCCCATTCCAACAACTGGGCAAGCCAAGAGAAACAGTGAACCGTTGAACTACTTACAACTACCCTCAAGGTTATCTGTCATTAATGAAGTGAGTCCCATTCCCATAGCGGAATACGAAAGGATGGCCAACCACTTCGTCAGTTGGTGTTGATGTTCTTTGACAAGTGGAAAAACAAAACAAGATTCACGAAAGGTATGAGAATAGATATAAATATATACACTTATATACATACATACATATACACACAAATATGTAAATAAATATACACATATACATAAATATACATATACATATATATATATATATATATATATATATATATATATATATATATAAATATATATATATACGCATGTGAATATAGACGAAACGTACTCGTGACCCGTTGAGTCACAATCGCTATCATTATTTATTCTGTTTTGATTTCATTCGAAAATTTATAAATTGTCGCGCACATTTTGAGCTATTCCTGTTTCATCACTTCCTCATCTTATCTATTTGTTTATTATTATTATGAGTGTACATCCTTCGTCAAAAATGAAGTAAATAAAATTATGTTCGCACTATAAAGACTGTGTTCTTCAGAATTGTCTAATCTATCCCCCGATTCCTTTGTTTCAGCTCGTTTGACTCGTTGATCTAGTGGTCTCCATCAATTCGCTGTTTTGATACCTCATTGTAATACAGCTTCCTATTCCAAGAGCTTCTTCCGAGAACTGCAGACTTGTGGAACTCTCCTCCTGCTGACTGTTTTCCTCCTATCCATAGCCTTGGTCTTTTCAAGACTAAAGCCAATAGGCATCTACTGTCTTTGCGATAATCATCTTTCATTCTTGTTAGCTCCTTACATAAAGTGGATTCGTGCATTGTGTGGAACACGGCACTCTTACAGATGACGCACCGTGTTTCCGTGACTTCGCGTCGTCAACTTTCGGGAAGGTCTCGGAAGCGCCCGAGAGTTGACGAAACTATTAAACAATCAGGTTGCAGCAGTCATTAGGCAATCAGGGTACAGCAAGCAGCCGATAACTTTTGGAAGAAATTAATCGCGTTTAATAACAAAAATGGATTTCTATCATCGCTGTCAACTCGTTGAATCTCCCGAAAGACTAATTGATTTCTGCCAGCAACAGGACCAATACACAAGAACACTTTTGGACCAGCTGCAACCCTAACCCTAAACACTTACACAGAAACTTATAAAAGGAAAAACAACAGAAAAAGATTGGAAATAAATAAACCATTTGCTTTAAAACAGTTCGTTCGTTAAAAAAATAAAATAAATAAACATCGAATTAATAACAGTTGTTTAGCACCTCCCCACAAAGATCTATTCACCATCATTTAACAGCACACACAATAGCAAAAAAAAAATCCGCAATTTACTAACTGAAAACAATTTTATCCAGTTCATTTCGGTAGTCTTTGCCTTCCCATCCTGGAAGCTGCATGTGGAGTTGTATTCCCCATAAAATCCCACTTGCAGTGGAAAGCGGAATGCCCGACGCTTGGCGAATACCGCACAAAAAGTGGTATTACCGGTTATTCGATTCGACCCCGGCGAATACGACGGAATATATTGTCAATAACTGACACATTCTTCTATTGGCACTGCCCTCATTTGTCCGCGATGGGCTTCTTTAGTTCAAGAATCGTCTGGCTATTGTTTTAACAGGTTTTGAGACGACCTCACAGATATAAATCTGACGGTTGGGGTCCGGTGAGTGTGAAGCCCGTTCAGGATCCCGACTCTTATTGATCACCAATGTGTCTTAAACGGTGATAAAATTAAGACTGTTGGACAATCATGACTGATACTTGATGGATAAGCAAGGCATACATTGGAGTATATTTGTCTCCAATACAGTTGGATTACAGAAAGGATTGTAAATTATATTAACGATTCGATGGGTGGATTTTTTTGTTGATCACCCTGTATGAATTATCACGACTATGTTCCAATGTTTAGTTCATCAAATTGCTACGTCATTGACTGCTTATGAATGTGACTACAAATGCACCCGCTCATGTGCACGCAATTAAGTCGCCAGCGAGTAGACATCAATTATAAATCTTAATTTCTATTGGCTATTTTGAATGTTTAGAGAACAAATTAAAAACAAACAAATACACAAACAACGTAGGCGGAGTTGACAAGAGATTTAATCATGTTATGTCGAGAATGTCAGCATGAGATTAGATTTGACCTCCACCAAATAATCGCAGTTTTAGGCAGTAACACCACATTCCGTTAATGAAAAGAAATTCAATTAGGATGAATAATGAAAACGCTTCAATTGTTGCTTTTAATTGAAGAATCAATTTTAATATTTAATAGAAATATACGCATTCATGTTTTGGAATCAGTCATTCGTACGTCATAAAAAAAACATTTGGCTCTGAAGAGACCATAATGTTAAACGTAGCATGGGATGTCAGCCATTTACAATATAATTATATAATCTATATAAATTTGTAGTTCATGTCTATTTATTCTGTTTGTGTTCATGAACTCTTTATATCAAATAGAGCGTTATAATATAATGGGGTCTGCGTTCGCACCGGGCAACTATATGTTATTACATTTATAACTTAAAATGGAGACACGGCCCCATGACCATGTATATTCTAAAACTATATTAGCCAGACTCCTGTGATAAGTATCTTCCATATTGGTCAAATTGTCTATAAATAATATCAAGTTGTTTGCTTCTGGGATGGACAATTTTATTTTATTTTACTTATTAACTTGAAACTGGAAATAGAACCCAATAACCATATATATATATATTCTGAAACTACATTACCCAGGTTCCTTGGACAAGGATATTTCATTTGGATCAAAGGGGGGCACATTATCGTGGGATCTACGTCCGCACTTAACATCAATAAAGAGGAAATATGACGTTTATGTTATTTATTTACAACTTTAAAAAATTAGGAAAAATAATAGAAATGTTTATACAGGGTTCAGTGATTCAGTGATTAATATATATATATATATATATTAGAAGCGCCGACTGTCAGCTCGACGGTTGCGTTTCGATCCTGGCTTGAGGCACTAACTGGTCTAGCCGCACTGATGAGCTGTGAAAAGTCTGTATGTGGATGACTATATAAAGCTCCCCCCCCCCCCGGGTAGAACTTATGTTTGTAAGGGTATCGCCAACTGCCATTAGCTTAAAAAAAGCAATGCTCATTAGGAAAACACTAATTCGAGCTCCGGCATTTGCAATGTTTACTAACATTGAGATATTTCTTACATTCAGTCAGTGTCGCATGATAGCGTAGGGGTTAGAAGCGCCGACTGTCAGCTCGACGGTTTCGTTTCGATCCTGGCTTCAGGCACTAACTGATGAGCTGTATGTGGATGACTATATATATATATATATATATATATATATATATATATATATATATATATATATATATATATATATATATCTATTGGAGTATTAGAAGGCTATCACAATGTAAAAATGGAAATATGTCGGCGTTGAGAAGTAAGACAAAAACAAGTAATTTTAATTTATATATTTTCTCAAAACTTAAATTTTTTTCCCCTCTATATCAAATCTTACTTGATTAGGCAATACTTCAACACTGTGATGTGATGTGTGCAACCGTGTTCCATAATATATTTTGAGGAAGACCTCTTTGTCAAATGGTAGGTGCTTCAAATCTCAAAAAAAAAAAAACGTGTGGATGACAATATTGCTTATAACGCAGTAAATATTAATATCCGCAGCAAATGTAATAAAACCAAAACTATAACTGAATTTTTTTTGTATATAATATATATATATATATATATATATATATATATATATATATGTAGCATGTAGAGCAAATTAGTCGAAAAAAACAATAAAGTTCTTGATTGTAGTTCCTACAAGGGTTAATATAAATTATTTTATTAAAAAATAGTTTCTGTTGGGGTACCCGGGTTTCATCGAAAAACACTGTTTTCCAAAAGATAGGCACTCTGGATTGAGGCAAAAATTAAAAAATTTCTTCAGTCTAGAAAGACTTCTTCACTGGTCGAAGACAGAACAGATGAAATATCGTATCAGAACAGATACTACACTTTGAATTATTTACTCTCCATATAATAAACATAAATTACCATATGAACAAGTAGTTTCATGGATCTTGTAAGCATGGATTTAAGATAAAATCCGGCATCGCAGACTGATTCGTAACCTCCGTTTTGTTATCGAAGGTTCCCAAAACAGAGTCAAGTACAGTTTCGTTTTTTTGTGTTCCTCCGCAAAATATATTCCGTGTGTTTAAGTGATTGTTTGTTCTTTACATTTGTTTATCTTATGAGCAGGTTTTATATAATGTTGGTTTTTTATCTAAAAATAATCTTTATTTTTGTTTATTGTTTATTTAGGCGGATTGCCGTTTGGCGAGGTTTGTTTGGGAAAGTGGTTTCCATTCTATTGCACGAGTAGGAACATTCTTTATATATTTGTAACACTGGCATGAAATACCTTTACTGACTTACTCTTCCTTCTCCTACAACCCCCAACGCACCAATCAATGTTATTGTAAAATCTCATATCACGAAATTAATACAACTATTGTATTCACCGAGAATTATGCTCTAAACTATATGTTTGATATTGGGGGATGTTCAGAGTTGGGAACAGGAAGACACAGTGGTTTCTTATCCATCCCTGTTAATATAAAATGTATCTGCTAGTTTTGTAGTAAATGCTTATTTGAATATTTTAGTGTTTCATACCACATTGAAGCGGAAAAAATTATCCCCATTTGCGCGCTATTTTATTTACTTTAACTCGTAATGCAAATTGATGTTATTAAAGTAAATGCGCGCGGTTTTCTTGTATGAGTTCAGACTGTCAGAAATCATTAAACATAACACGCATCATCAACAAATATTTTTTTTACAAATGGTTACTCCCCCTTTTTCTATATAATTATCTCTCTTTTTTCTATCATGACAATGAATTAGCTATCTTGTATTCAAAAATAGATCTATCTGATTGGGCAAGACAATTCTCTTTGACGAATCCACAGACACTTAATTTTGGATGAACACATCCTTTGTCCGTTTCTGTTGAATGCTGCCATGGATCCGAGAAGACGTCAAGAAACCTCCTTCCACTTTTGGTAGCTGTCTTATCACAATCTTAATGGAACTTGCTCATTTTGCATCAGACGCATTCAGGGGTGCAGTCTGTTCCGACAGTAAATGAGCACATTTATAGTGCCGCAAAAACAATTAATTTTGTAACACATTTCCTGTATTATTATTTAATACATATATTTTATTTTATTTTGTGGGTCTTCTTCTCTATGCTTGATTACAGAATTTTACCAACGTTCCACAAGCA
The DNA here is from genome assembly GCA_963556195.1 of Sepiola atlantica. Taxonomy (NCBI): domain Eukaryota; kingdom Metazoa; phylum Mollusca; class Cephalopoda; order Sepiida; family Sepiolidae; genus Sepiola; species Sepiola atlantica. The sequence continues at coordinate 45,002,096 of OY744537.1, forward strand.
ACAAATAAATAATTCTTTGCCAACAGTCATTTCACATTCGATTAGAGGACCGTCAGCGAACGTACAAACAACATTAGTTTGAAACATTTTGTGATTTGCACAACAAAAATGGTCCAATCCTAAAGGACGGCAGCGTTTGAACACACATCGTGCATATCTCGTTGCGTAAACTATATATTAGGCTAAGAAATTTTGCCTTACCCAACTTGTTCAGTGGAGCTGTTGCCCACCAACTATTACTATTCAAAACATCTCTACTATTTCTTGCGAGCGAACATTTTATAATGATGCGTCCGAAAATGTATTTCGAGTACTAGTCGAACCCCGGATGTCGGAGTTTTATGACCCGGATGCTTAAACTTGTTTCTGTATGTTCCTATTTACTTGCCTCCACGAGAACAGAGTTATTTAATGTGGAAAAATCCAGTTCCCCCAAAATGGACATTCTAGATTTGAACAAAAACAAACATTTCTTCAGTTTAGAAGAACTTCTTCATTCACCGAGGACAGAACAGATGAAATATCGTATCAGAACAGATAGGCATACCGTGTGGGGAAATGGTTGTCGTTCGTCATCCTTGGCCTTCAATAAAAAAGAAATTGACTAACCTACTCTTGGCTTGAATCATTGCAATCACCACAATACCACATTTACTCTAGGATCCATTCTACTTAAAAATATCCTCAAAGTGTTTTAGAAAATTTAAATTTTATTCACGAATAAAAGTTTCTTGAAACAAATTGATTGGTAGTGGAGAGCTGGACAACAAAAAAACAGCTAGTAACACTACACCAATCGGTTCTAAATAATAGCCGGCCACTGTTTTCAAGTTCATTCAAACCAGCAGATCGATCTCTAAATGGGATCTAAGTTGAAGAAAAGTGGAAGAAAAGGCAAAAGAAATAGGGATGGAGTTATGGGGGTGGAAAATTACTGTTTGAGCTTAGTTAAAACTTGCTTCTGTATGTCAAGTGTTGATTGCAGTAAATATTACTTGGAAGCAGTAAAATGCTTTTAAAGTTATGAGTGAATATGATTTTGCAGATGCAACGGGTAATTAGTCTGATTGTTGGGGTTTGTACTCAGCGCCAGATTAACTCTCGCATGAGAAATAAGCAACTGATCGATCAGTTTGTATCATGTGACAAAGATATGTATTTAAAGTTTAATTTAAGGTTCTGATAGATAGTATCCTGTGTGTGTATGGGGGCGCTTTAGTCAGAAGCAACCTCGTTACAGACAGGGGTATATATTAGTATATCATAGTATATGATAAAGATCAATGTGTATTTATTTTTCTTTGAATAAATATAATATATCCGTCCTGGCACACAAAGGTTAGCGAGTAAAAACGTGTCTTTATTTTAGTGGAGCTAAACTGTTTGTAAGTAATAGACTCCGAAACCATTTCAAATGGCGAGGCGGGGTGGGGGTGGGGGTGGCGAGAAAGCATATAGCAAGTCAGACGAACCTGGTTAAAATGAATTAGGAAATAAATCCTCTACTCTAAATAAAAAGTCAACGGTAGGTGTCTTTTTCTGCGATGTCAGAATTAATAATAATTTATGTGTGAAAAATCAAATTACTGACATAATTCTATGATTTTATTTGCATATTAGAGTGAACACTGGCAGAGCATAATTTTTTTCGTCATTTATGACAGAGGATGTACACTAATAAATAAAACTAAAATAATAAATGCAAATGATTCTCTTCATTTATAATTTCTATATTATCATAAAAACTTGTTACTATTATTTAAATAAGCATACATCATAATAATATAAAATACGATTTATATATATATATATATATATATATAGTATTTATGAAAGACATAAAGACCGCTATTTGAATACCTCATTTGCATTACTCTTTTTTAAAGAGTTCATAATAAATTAATGTTTGGTGTTATTCATTTGTAATTATTGTTCTATCATTCCTATATATATATAATATTTTTGTCGAAATTAACAGTAATTAAAGTGATTTAATAAAAAAAGGATAACTTACTAAAACCTTTCTTAAAATATGTGCTGATTATTTTTCAAAGGAATCAAGCTAAATTTAATCAACTACCGATGAGGCATAAACAAGGGTTCAGAAAAGACGAGGGTGACTGACTGCTTGCCCTTTCTCACCTCCCCCCTCCCGTTATCGACGCCGCATGTTTTTATATTGTTTATAAATTTAATGAAAAAATTATGAGTTAAAAAGACTCCATAGCCCACACACCATTGCTCAGGAAGAACTGATTTCTTCTTTCTTTTCATTTCTTTACGGTCTTATTTAAAAGATCAATACATTTGTAAAACTTTGGGAAGCGATAGCGAGAAAGATAAAGTTTACATCGTCTTCCTTCAAAGATCTGCAATAGAACAGGTTAAACACCCGGGCCCCACGGGAAAAGCGGACATAATCCGTAACCCTCGTATAGCAACAATTGTAATGCTTTTCATTTCGGTGAATAAGGTTAGATTTAAGGAAATATAACCATTTGAAGTTCGATGTAAACAAGCGACGTTCGTTTCTTTGAAACGTAATGCGATATCTGAACAAAGTAGGAGATTTAGGATTCGTTTAATTAATGGTTTGCATCAAGAGAAACTCTTGAGTTTACGCTGATTACATACACCACATGGGAATGATTAAAACAAGGCTATTTACATGATTTATTACTAGGAAAGCCCACATATTTGAAAAGCGACCCAGACTAAATTCAGACGGTAATATTGTCTGATGTCCATTGTTGTCAAGTGTTGGTTGGAGAGGGTAGTTGCGGAAAGACCATATGTGGGCCATCAGGAACTAGCTCCGTGTCATAGATCCGGAAAAATTAGTAGTGACTGTCTAAGAACTTCCACAACTTCACTGATTCCCAGATCTGGGCCAGAACTCGCCTAATTGCTACCACATAGACACCAACCGTACCGCCTGCAACACCAAGGACGAGTCGATTGCTAAGATTAAACATGTGATCAGACGTCTCTCCAAGAACATCCTGAACTTGCCTGCTTTAGATACAGGTGCCTGTTGGAGGTCGTGGTGAAGGCTAAAGACGGCCCCTTTAAGGAAGTCCTATCTGTCAAAAAATCCTCTAAGAAATGCACTTTGAATTTTAGGAACACATCAATTATTGGCCAAGATATGACGTTTTATCTTTCTTTCCAAAAAGTGTAAAAAAAATCTCGATTTAAACACTGTTGGCTGAAATACTAAACTTCGTCTTTTCTGTCCTCAGTCAGTAAAAGAGAAATCATTCTAGACTTTGGCAATTTTCATTTTTCTCCAAATCTAGTTTGCCAATATTTGAGGTGCTCGATCTCCCCGCATTAAAACCGACATTGTGTTTTATCTCTGACTTCGTGGGGGAGTCAAGTAAAGAGGTAGTATTCTTTATAAACAAATACAAATCAGCGAATTATACAATTTTATGAAATTTTCAACATTTATTCAATAAACTTTTTATTTTAGTAAACACCAATCAAGGTAACATGACGTTTCTCAAGTTGGCGCGGATTACATCACAGTATATTAAGATTTAGAAGTAACTTTTATAGTTACATTTATTTTCAAAAATAGGGGGTTATGCCCCTTTGCTCCCTTACAAATAAATTCAACATAGTAGACATTATACGGAGTGCAATAAGCAATCTGTACCAAATGTCATACTAATCTTCACAGTAGTTTTTAAATCTATGGCTACATGTGATTTCATCTTTCTGATAGGCAGACATATTTTAAAGAATGAGAAAGATTTCATTTTGTTGGCTGAAGGAATCACTGACTCTTAACGGTAACTCATGAAGAAATGAACGCGCGTTTACTGAAAAAGAAAAAAAGAAATAGTTTTCTTTACCATGCGGTTAAGAGATTTGAGTTTTTGTCAATCCCAAAAGTGAGGAATATTTTAACATGTATTTTGTGTGATTAAAATACAAATGAAAAACTTTTAGAGACACACACTTTGATTAACTCAGCTTTACTATAATATATATATATATATATATATATATATTCAAGAAAAGTTTGGTAGAATAACTATAACTTTAGTTATATAAAAACATCGATCTTTTATAAAAATAAAGTGTTAAAAATCACTAGAATGCAAACAAACATTTAATTGTCAATTTTCTATTCTGCTATTGAAGTAGTAATAAATTGAAATTTCTGAAACATATGTACGCAAGGACAAATATTGTTGGCGTTGAATATTTCGGAGCATGACCATTACAAAATATTTAATATCTCATAAATTTTGTGTTCTGCTGAATTTATATATATATATATATATATATATATATATATATATATATAGGAGTATTAGAAGGCTATCACAATGCAAGAAATAGAAATATGTTGGCGTTAAGAAGTAAGACAAAAATATATTTTTTATTAAAAAAATAATATAATTTTTTTTATATATAGCAAATCTAACTTGATCACTGATGTAAAGTGTGTGACTGTGTTCCATAATATATTTCGAGGAAGACCTCTTTGTCAAATGGTGAATGTTTCAAATCTCAAAAACAAGTGTGGAATGACAATATTGCTTATAACGCAGTAAATATTAACATCCGCAGCAAATAGAATATGTTTGAATATAGGAAGGCGGAAAAAATAATCGCTAGTTTAGTAAATATTTTACATTCTCGTCATTATGTCTCACCTGACATAAACACTTACTTCTACTTTTTATGTCCGACTAATGGCTATTATTATAACAAACTGATAGAGACCAAAAAAATGAGGGCTGGCCTAATTCTAATCGGCGTCAGATTTTTGCTATTTAACCTGTTTACGAATTAATTCTCGGGTCAAAAGTCAACTTGAAAAGGATGTTCATTCTTTTATCTCGTGTCAAATTTACGAACCCCAGAACCAACTAACCTTAACCCCAAGGACCACTTTACGACTCCCAACAAAAAGTGGAACGAAGCCTTTCTTTTTTGTGTTGTTGCTGTTGTTCAGCAAATACATTAACCCGCACCTTTTGTCGACACTTAATCCACGAAAAACAACATCGTTTATCATTGTTCCGGGCATTATGTCGCTTTCATTATAGCAAAAACGAATTCCAAGACATATTTCGAAGTCGTTATATACACTAAGAAAATTCATATATACTATATTTGATATGATTATGTCTGTCTGTCCGGATGTGAAATTAGAAAACAAAGCTTTATACAAAGATAAAACATTATTTTTTCCGACTAAAATTTTACAAGGAATCCAATGGCTATAATAATTCGAGTTTATCTACAATAATAATGTTGGGTCTGCATTCGCTCAAGACATAAATAAACAGCAAAGAAAACGTTTCACTTTATTATGTTTTACTTGATAATCTAATATTACAAAACGGGAACATGCGGTTCAGTGTAACGAGCAAGAATACGCGTCAGGTGTGACCATTAGTAATTAAATTATTTAGAATCTCATTTTTTACACCACTTTACATCTATAAAAGAATGTCTCAGTCTGTCGACCGTCCTCTCACGCGTCGCTTTGAAATAGCCTCGGCCTCTCACGCGCCGCTTCGAAATAGCCTCGGCCTCTCACGCGCCGCTTCGAAATAGCCTCGGCCTCTCACGCGCCGCTTCGAAATAGCCTCGGCCTCTCACGCGCCGCTTCGAAATAGCCTCGGCCTCTCACGCGCCGCTTCGAAATAGCCTCGGCCTCTCACGCGCCGCTTCGAAATAGCCTCGGCCTCTCACGCGCCGCTTCGAAATAGCCTCGGCCTCTCACGCGCCGCTTCGAAATAGCCTCGGCCTCTCACGCGCCGCTTCGAAATAGCCTCGGCCTCTCACGCGCCGCTTCGAAATAGCCTCGGCCTCTCACGCGCCGCTTCGAAATAGCCTCGGCCTCTCACGCGCCGCTTCGAAATAGCCTCGGCCTCTCACGCGCCGCTTCGAAATAGCCTCGGCCTCTCACGCGCCGCTTCGAAATAGCCTCGGCCTCTCACGCGCCGCTTCGAAATAGCCTCGGCCTCTCACGCGCCGCTTCGAAATAGCCTCGGCCTCTCACGCGCCGCTTCGAAATAGCCTCGGCCTCTCACGCGCCGCTTCGAAATAGCCTCGGCCTCTCACGCGCCGCTTCGAAATAGCCTCGGCCTCTCACGCGCCGCTTCGAAATAGCCTCGGCCTCTCACGCGCCGCTTCGAAATAGCCTCGGCCTCTCACGCGCCGCTTCGAAATAGCCTCGGCCTCTCACGCGCCGCTTCGAAATAGCCTCGGCCTCTCACGCGCCGCTTCGAAATAGCCTCGGCCTCTCACGCGCCGCTTCGAAATAGCATCGGCCTCTCACGCGCCGCTTCGAAATAGCATCGGCCTCTCACGCGCCGCTTCGAAATAGCATCGGCCTCTCACGCGCCGCTTCGAAATAGCATCGGCCTCTCACGCGCCGCTTCGAAATAGCATCGGCCTCTCACGCGCCGCTTCGAAATAGCATCGGCCTCTCACGCGTCGCTTCGAAATAGCATCGGTCTCTCACGCTTTGAAATAGCATCAATAAACACGCAGATTTAATCGACACATATGTAGAATGATTTGTTTATATTCTATTTTTCACTTATAGAATTTGCAACATGCGTCCTCAGTACAGGTAAAAGCATATATCAAAAGTGATAAGTAAAATGTTTATCCAGACAAAATTATTATTTTTCATTGACAACTTGTTAAAACAACGAATAATGAAGAGTTCCTGGCGAATTAAAGTTCAAAGTGTCCAAAAACGTTCTTGGTGAATGAAGACATTTAATCTGTAAGGAGAAATTTCGCACACGTGTTCATTTCGGCCGTCGTCTTGTAGGGTTACGTTTGTATAAATGCGATAGGCATTGTAGACGTACGTGTATATTAACGTGCATGTTTTTCGAGAGAGAGAGAGAGAGTAAGAGAGAGAGAGAGAGTAAGAGAGAGAGAGAATGTAAGAACTTGTGAGAGAGAAAGAGACAGTTCGGTTAGCAGTTTGCATATGCTGTCTCTATGTTTAGCAGTTCCAGTGTCTCATGTGTGAGCTACTTGCCAAGGGCCTATCGATCCCAAAGGTCCTAGGCATGATTCCGCTGCTGCTGCTTCCAACATTCGAATAGTTTGGGGCATCACCTTATAAATTTCGAACATAATGAGAACAAATGATTGGTTAGTGAGAGTGTTATATTAATAGAAAAGGGGAGATAATTAAAGCTGATTTAATTGCACGTGTAGTTTTTATTTGTTTTCATGTCATATCAACCATTTTTAGTTATTTAATGCCGAATCGAATTATTTTGCTAAAAGATTTTGTTGAAAAAAAAACGTATATTTTTTTTATAAGATTTTCCTTTTACTAAAATGTTTTATTATTATTATTTTAACAGAATATTTTTTTATTCTATCACAAATAAGAAATAAGAAACACATATATTACACTGATTCATTCAGTGAAAAAGTAAAGTATAAGATTAATAATTCAATAAATAATTGATAAATTCCTTATTCGTTACTTGGAAATCCCGATTCTCTATATATAATCGTATCACAGTTTTGCACCGAATACAGCTTCATGTCAACAGTGGATTATATTTAACTTAAAAATGTGACCATGACTATACAACTTCTCCGGATAAAAATAGACTTGGAAGGATTACTAAGTGATGAGTTCATACCTCCCCAAAACGCCTGGATTTGACGAGTCACAACCGGATGTAGTTTAATTGAATACCAAGGACAATTATTCCACAGCATTTTCAACATCAATCTGCATAATTTACTGTTAATAATGATTACTTTGATTTGATTTTGTTGTACAATCATCAACCACCGTTTAGTCATTTAGAGACAAAAAGATTATATTTACGATACTTCTTTTTATGAAGATGTTTTTTGTGAAGATGTTTTTGAAGTGTGGAATCTTTTGATATTATTCACAATGTGTGCGGGATTCTTTTTTACTTTTGTAGTGTCAGATTTTTGTAAATAATTTTCGTTTATTATATGATGTTTAAAATATAATCTAGGTCATTCAAGTTGTTTGCTTGATAACAATGTGTTATGATGTAAGCTGATCTACCTATTTCGGGCATAAATGGACTTATCCAGACACAATAAATACAGTTACGACTAAACGTTGTAACAATTATTTGTGGCAGATATGCCCCCCCCCCCCGAAACATGACGCGTACCTTTGTAACATACTTATCTTAATACACTTTTATTAATTATACCACTGTGTTCTTGGTTATTACCGGACCTTCAAGGTCACAACACTAGCGACGAAGATTCGAGACTTAGATCGCCACGACACTGTCGGCGAAGATTCGAAACCTACATTTCACAACACTGGCGACGAGGATTCGAAACCTACAAATCACAACACTGGCGACGAGGATTCGAAACCTACAAATCACAACACTGGCGACGAGGATTCGACACCTACATCTCACAACACTGGCGACGAGGATTCGAAACCTACATCTCACAACACTGTCGGCGAAGATTTGAAACCTACATCTCACAACACTGTCAGCGAGGATTTATTCGAACATTACTCAAAGCTGTGTCGCATAACACTGGAAGAAAAGATACGAAAGCTTAATCTCACAACACTGGAAACAAGATAATCGGATTTATTCGGGCCAACATTTTATTTCGAACGGATGTTGTTCAAACTTTGGCAAGGAATTCGGATTTATTCAAACACGAACATGATATACATTATACATTTGTTCCTTAGTTAACATACTTATACTTTCTTCGTCAAAAATGACGGAAAGAATTATGCTTCACCAGTGTTCGGACTAATATTCATATAAAAGCATAGAATTACGTCAGTAATTGAATCTTTCACATATCAATTATTATTATCATTTCTGATGACCTAAAGAAAGATCAACCATTGACTTTATATTCAGAGTGAAGGATTTCTTTCCTAATTCATTTTAGACAGCGGGGGTTGCCTGACTTGCTATTTGCTTTCTCACTTCCCCTTAACACTTGGAATGGTTTTGTTTTTTACTCGCTAGATTTTTCGTGACGGCAAAGAAGTACGTATATTTTTATATACATAAATATACAAATGAATACATTATACTTACTGATATCAATATTTTCAATTCTTTTGGTTAATACCAGAATGGAATATGATTCTTACCGATCTCATAGGGCCATTGCCCCAGGCATTACACCTACTTTAGAAAGGGAAATTGGTTTATTTCCGGTCTCCCGAGGCGCCCTCACAAGGGAATGTAGACAGGTCCAATGCAGACTATTTTTATAACTATCCAGAGTGCCCCGTTGGGGCAGATGGAATCTTCATTATAAACCGACACCATGCCACACTTAGCTGAATTGGGTAGCAAATAAATATACCTAGTAATCTAAGTGATCTTATCAAAAGAACTACACATTATGCATATGTGTATATTCAACTAGCGGGGCCCATGCTCCCACCCGGAACCTCATATTACTATTTTCATTCGGATGTGTAACTTTCTATAAGTAATAGAACTATGTATTTGCTGATGACACGATGCCCTATTCTCGACATATGGGCAAATCGAATACGAACACATCAAAGGCAATAGCTGAATCGTAAGAAAATGACCTCCAGTCTGTAGTGGAATGGGCCCCCAAAAAATGGATGGTCGCATCCAATGCTACAAGACAAAACATTTTGTTTTAACAATTATAAGAAATTGTTACAGTAAGCGTTTGCTATGGCTGATAGCACCCTTCCCGGGAGCCTGACGTTTAAACCTCTCGGCCTAACATTAGCATGCAACATGAATTGCAATAAATGCATAGAAGATGCTGCCAAGACCAAGTGGAGCATATATTTATTTGTATATGAAATTTCAGAAATAAAACTGCTTAAGAAGATAGTAAGAAGTAAAGATGGGGGAGGAAAAAAAGGATAAGCACAAAAGAGGGGGAGAGTAAAACGGAAGTGAGACATTGAAAGGGAGGAGAAAAAGAAATAAAGCATGAAAGATATGAAAAGAATGGCAGACAGATAGAAAAAGAAAGAAAATAAGATACTGGTGTGGGTTTGTTAGGGGCGAGAAATAAAGACACAAGAGAGAAACTGTAAGCTTGGAAGGGTGCACCTCCTAGGACTGAACAGCATCAACTTCATCCCGACAGAGCAGGGCCCGCTGGTGCCTCAGCTGCTCTCACTGTCAGACTGATTGTTGAGAACGTATCCTGATGTGAACATGTTTTTTTTCTTTTGGCATTGATGCCATTTATATGCAGTTTCTATCGTCACCCGAAGTCGGGGATCGGTATATTTAATGCAATTGCGTGTATGTAAATTGTATTACTTCTACCATTTTCCATCACAAAAATCGCTTATTCTGCAAAATCAGCGTCAGTCGTTAATTTGAGGCTCGCGATAAAGTTACGCCGAAGTCGGGCTTGCGTACATCTACACGCGGTTCATTTTGCCACGCGAATTCGTTTGGCGACTGAAGCTTTCTCTCAATACTTTCTTTGCTACAGAATAACGACTTTTTTTGTCGTTACATTTTATTTTGCTTCGCTAATTTCCCCTAAAAAACCACGTGCAATTATTCAACAATTCGCATCTTTAATTACATTATTGTTTTTTTTTCTCTCTACGGTTTATTCTCTTAGCAATGTTACGGTATATCAATCCCTTTTTGCTTGGGAATGCACACAACAAAATGCCATTTATCCATAGCTGCTAGTAAACGGACTTCATACATTTCGGAACTGTATTAGTCTATACTTGAACAGAATAGACTCGATAGGCTTTGAACTGGGTATAGTCGATTCCATAGTCTGTGATGCTATCCATTATCTCAATTGCGAATTGTTCTGTTTTACGAAAACAAACCTTTTTGCGTGTAAAGTTTCAGACAGAAAAGAAATTGTAATAATTAAAATAAACTTTAAAGTAAATAAGTACGCCATAATCCTATGGACTATCTCCTTCCGATTGTAACATTGACGGTACGGATATAAATGAACTCTTGATATTTTGTTTGAGGAGCACGCCATTATTATATACTCTTACTCCTAAGGTTTTCGAGACGCACCAATTTCGTAGAACTACCAAAGTCCATTTGTTATTAATATAGAGTGAAGAATATCAGAACGATTTTTGTGCCAATCTAGTAAGAGACGTCTTTAAAAAATGGCGGCAGAAAACTGACAAATGTTTTTTTTTTCGTTTTTGAAGGAGATGTTGTAAGAGGTAGTGATTGAGGAGTGGAAAGATGTATGTGTCTGCGTCGCACACTTTAATATAGAAAACTTCCACCTGTCTTTGCGAAATCAGATTCTTGTGACATTTATTAAAAATGTTATTAACACGAGGAAACAGTTAATCGTTTATTATTTCTACGCAAGTTTGTTTCCTATTTTCGTCTTAGTTCGTAAATAATATAGAAGTCAATGAACATATTTTAACAGTTTACAAATTGCCGTTTTTTATGAGGTCGTTGTCATTTGCGGTCCTGTATGCCAATTAGAAAGGAATTTTATCTATGTGACTGTTTTTTTTAATTAGTTTGATTAATTTTTTTGTGTTGTTTTCTCAAAATTGGTTGATTGGTAATTAACAGAATTTTTAATGTAGTAACGTAACAAAGAGCGCAGAAACCTTGATGTTAAGTAATCAGGTAGGAAGAAGAACAAGTTACTTAACCAAGAACGTAGAAATCCAGAGCCACGTTGCAAGGAACGTACAAATCCCGAGCAACGTACCAAGGAACGTAGAAACATAAAGTCACGTTCCAAGGAACGTAGAAACATTAAATCACGTTTCAAGGAACGTAGAAACATTAAATCACGTTTCAAGGAACGTAGAAACATTAAATCACGTTCCAAAGAACGTAGAAACATTAAATCACGTTCCAAGGAACGTAGAAACATTAAATCACGTTGCAAGGAACGTAGAAACATTAAATAACGTTCCAAGGAACGTAGAAACATAAAATCACGTTGTAAGGAACGTAGAAACATTAAATCACGTTCCAAGGAACGTAGAAACATTAAATCACGTTCCAAGGAACGTAGAAACATTAAATCACGTTGTAAGGAACGTAGAAACATAAAATAACGTTGCAAGGAACGTAAAAACATTAAATAACGTTGCTAAGAACGTAGAAACATTAAATGACGTTCCAAGGAACGTAGAAAAATTAAATCACGTTGCAAGGAACGCAGAAACATTAAATCACGTTGCTAGGAACGTAGAAACATTAAATCACGTTGCTAGGAACGTAGAAACATTAAATCACGTTGCTAGGAACGTGGAAACATTAAATCACGTTGCTAGGAACGTAGAAACATTAAATAGCGTTGATAGGAACGTAGAAACATTAAATAACGTTGCTAGGAACGTAGAAACATTAAATCACGTTGCAAGGAACGTAGAAACATCAAATCACGTTGCAAGGAACGTAGAAACATTAAATACCGTTGCAAGAAGCGTAGGAACATTAAATCACGTTGCAAGGAGCGTAGGAACATTAAATCACGTTGCAAGGAACGTAGAAACATTAAATCACGTTGCTTGGAACGTAGAAACATTAAATCACGTTGCTAAGAACGTAGAAACATTAAATCACGTTGCCAGGAACGTAGAAACATTAAATCACGTTGCTAGGAACGTAGAAACATTAAATCACGTTGCTAGGAACGTAGAAGCATTAAATCACGTTGCTAGGAACGTAGAAACATTAAATAGCGTTGCTAGGAACGTAGAAACATTAAATAACGTTGCTAGGTACGTATAAACATTAAATCACGTTGCAAGGAACGTAGAAACATCAAATCACGTTGCAAGCAACGTAGAAACATTAAATACCGTTGCAAGAAGCGTAGGAACATTAAATCACGTTGCAAGGAACGTAGCAAAATTAAATAACGTTGCAAGGAACGTAGAAACATTAAATCACGTTGCTTGGAACGTAGAAATATTAAATCACGTTGCTAGGAAAGTACAGTCACGTAACAAGAAACGTAGAAACTTACAGTCACGTAACAAGAAACGTAGAAACTTACAGTCACGTAACAAGAAACGTAGAAACTTACAGTCACGTAACAAGAAACGTAGAAACTTACAGTCACGTAACAAGAAACGTAGAAACTTACAGTCACGTAACAAGAAACGTAGAAACTTACAGTCACGTAACAAGAAACGTAGAAACTTACAGTCACGTATATAGGAACGTAGAAACTTTAAGTCACGTATATAGGAACGTAGAAAACTTAAGTCACGTTTATAGGAACGTAGAAAACTTAAGTCACGTATATAGGAACGTAGAAACCTAAAGTCACGTAACTAGGAACGTTGAAACTGTAAGTCACGTAACTAGGAACGTAGAAACCGTAAGTCACGTAACTAGGAACGTAGAAACCTTAAGTCACGTTACTAGGAACGTAGAAACCTTAAGTCACGTTACTAGGAACGTAGAAACCTTAAGTCACGTTACTAGGAACGTAGAAACCTTAAGTCACGTAACTAGGAACGTAGAAACCTTAAGTCACGTAACTAGGATCGTATAAACCTTAAGTCACGTAACTAGGAAGTAGAAATTTTAAGTCACGTAACTAGGAACGTTAAAACCTTAAGTCACGTAACTAGGAACGTAGAAACCTTAAGTCACGTAACTAGGAAGTAGAAACCTTAAGTCACGTAACTAGGAACGTAGAAAGCTTAAGTCACGTAACAAGGGACATAGAAACCTTAAGTTACGTAACTAGGAACGTAGAAACCTTAAGTCACGTTACTAAGAATGTTGAAACCTTACGTCACGTACACAGAAACATTGAAATCTTCAGTCCTCTAACCAGAAACGTATGCTTTACAGTTACGTAAGCAGAATCTTCGAACATCGAAATTACGTAGCTATGCACACAGACTACCTGAATTTACGTAAACATGAAACATAAAAGCTAGAAGTCCCATAACCTGGAACGTTGAAATCTGAAGTCACGTAACAGGGAACTAAAACCTAAATTCCTGTAACCAAGAACGGAGAAAATTGACATAGTAAGATTTTTCGAGAAAACATATTATTCCGCTATGTGGCTTACACCAAAAAAGTGAAAAATAGAAATTATTTTGGAAATATCTAAAATATTTCCCATTATTGTTTTACTTAAAATTCATGAACATTTAGCATTTATGCTTATTTACAAGGAACAAGTACTCGTAGCTCCAACGAACACTCAGGTTTTCCTCAAATTGGCAAAAAAATGGAATTTTTCACAGATGTCTAAAAGTACACTGATTATTTTTCCTCCAACACCAAAGTAGTGGTTAAAGATTTTTACATTATTGAAGTAGTAGTGAAAACAGGGGGACATAACTCATGCTTTACTTATTCAAGTAGTAGTATCCTCCGAACTCATGCTTTGTAAAGATTGTATACGACTCAGCAGTTCAAACAATCATGTTATCATTTTAACCGCACCGCCTTAAAAAATATCGGAAAATCTTACGCAAGCTGGTTCATTACTATATAAAAAATAAGCTAAATACTTTGTTTACAAGAATAATTCAAGTTAAGAAGAATGTGCAGGTTTTGATTGTTTCATACAATAAGTTGTTTGACGCAATAACATCAATAGCCTGTTGTTTGTGATGCCCTTCTACTGCAACAACTTGTGCTACTCTTTTCTGCCGTACACAAGCACACTCTTTTTCGGTTTTTATTAAAGTAAACATGTTTCGCGATGGTAATCAAATATTTATATAACTACATTTGAGGGAAGTACTTGCCTTGCAACGGGACAAATGTCATATTTCACATCATCAAAACTGTAAAGTATTTTACTTTAGAATTATTTTAAATAAAAAAATGTAGATATATGTATATACCTATATGTATATATATTTGTATAAATATATATATATATATATAAGTATATGTATATCTATATTTAAATATATGTGTATATATATAAGTATATGTATTCATATATATATAT
>OY744537.1:45024541-45134541 GCA_963556195.1 Sepiola atlantica
TACATAATATAAATATATATATATATATGCATGTTTATACATAATATAAATATATATGTGTATATTTATACATAATATAAATATATATATATATGTATATTTATACATAATATAGATATATAGATATATATATATGTATATTTATGCATAATATAAATAAATATATATATATATATATATATGTATATTTATACATAATATAAATAAATAAATATATATATATATATATATATGTATATTTATACATAATATAAATAAATATATATATATATATGTATATTTATACATAATATAAATAAATATATATATATATATATGTATATTTATACATAATATAAATAAATATATATATATATATATACATATATATGTATATTTATACATAATATAAATAAATATATATATATATATGTATATTTATACATAATATAAATAAGTATATATATATATATGTATATTTATACATAATATAAATAAATATATATATATATATATATATGTATATTTATACATAATATAAATAAATATATATATATATGTATATTTATACATAATATAAATAAATATATATATATATATATATGTATATTTATACATAATATAAATAAATATATATATATGTATATTTATACATAATATAAATAAATATATATATATATACACTATTAGATTACATTCCTTTAACAAAACAGATTTTCACCACATTTCACCTCTTAAAATGATTCCAATGAAAATATAATGCTCCGAAACTAAGTATTTAGAATCATTATTTCAATTTTGTATCAAAATCCATTGAATGATTTTATTCTAGAAAATTGATCAAATTTCAATCTTAAGCTTAAATAGTCTTTAGAAGAATCTAACTTGATTGGTATAATGCCTATGTATCAAATTCATACAAATCTTTCTCATTTGAACGTTACAATTGGAAGTTGTTTCCATATTAGGCCCTCTAAAAAAACCGTTTAAAATACTCTATCGAAACTGAAATTTGGGGTTGCACTCTATATATATATATATATATATATATATATATATATATATCTATATATATATATATATATATAGTGTGAGTGTGGCCTTCTCATAATATAAATCAACTGAAAACTCTGAACGAATGAGAAGTCATTTTTTTTGCGGTGATCGTTCTTTAGTTACCCTCTATCTTCCACATTGACAAAAAGGGTGGTCACGTGCAAGTAAACAAACAAAAACATTTAGTTGAAAAGATATATGTATTATTTGTTTATTTACAAACGAAGGCGGTATTCGCCAGGTGGAATGTTTTCACAGCTGTCTTGTAATCCACGTCTGACTCGAAAACGATGAACATTGAAAGCCGACACATAAACGAAAGAGAAAACTATTTCATTATATATTACACTTATTTCGCTGTCGATTATATATATATATATATATATATATATATATATATATATATGTTAGTAGTATAAAAATGCCTCTATTGTAATTAAGCTACACATAGGCGCCCATTTTTTATCTATGCTGAGTATCATAAGGCGAAGTTGAGTGATGATTTCCTGCGGGGATGAAATATGGACACATCTGTAGCTTAATTGCAATATATACATTTTCTTTCTTTCTACTACTACTACTACTACTACTACTACTACTATTACCGCCAAGCTCTGCTGATGTATTGAGAACTGTTGGAGTAAATACTGAAAATCTATACACAATATATTATGACACCTTATAATATGATATGTGTATATACATAAATTAAGTTAATATATATATATATATATATATATATATATATAAATTAAGTTAATATATATATATATATATATATATATAAATTAAGTTAATATATATATATATATATATATATATATATAAATTAAGTTAATATATATATATATATATATATATAAATTAAGTTAATATATATATATATATATATATAAATTAAGTTAATATATATATAAATTAAGTTAATATATATATATATATATATATATAAATTAAGTTAATATATATATAAATTAAGTTAATATATATATATATATATATATATATATATATTAAGTTAATATATATATATATATATATATTAAGTTAATATATATATATATATATATATATTAAGTTAATATATATATATATATATATATATATTAAGTTAATATATATATATATATATATATATTAAGTTAATATATATATATATATATATATATATTAAGTTAATATATATATATATATATATATATTAAGTTAATATATATATATATATATATATATATATTAAGTTAATATATATATATATATATATATTAAGTTAATATATATATATATATATATATATATATATATATTAAGTTAATATATATATATATATATATATATTAAGTTAATATATATATATATATATATTAAGTTAATATATATATATATATATATTAAGTTAATATATATATATATATATATATATTAAGTTAATATATATATATATATATATATATTAAGTTAATATATATATATATATATATATATATTAAGTTAATATATATATATATATATTAAGTTAATATATATATATATATATATTAAGTTAATATATATATATATATATATATATATTAAGTTAATATATATATATATATATATATATATATATATATACATAAATTGAGTTAATATATATATACACATAAATTAAGTTAATATATATATATATAAAATTGAAATATAAGCCATGTTAGCAATACAAGATTAATTTATTTATCTATTTTTTTTTACATTAATCCAATCAATTTCGGAATAACATTACTTATTCAGGGGTGACCAGTGTTGAGTCATTTTTTTTTCATCAAAAACAAGAATAAATAAACTTATTTCATTGTTACTTGATAAACGTCTTTGGTACGATGTGTCCGCAGTGTTGTTATCGGCGGTTATGATTCAAATTCGGTGTCGAACGATAGAAGCGTTGGCCCGCTGTATGAAAAAGTGTGGGTTAGTCGTTCAATTTCAAAGTATTGCAGGGTTAGTTAATACAATTGAAATATAAGCCATATTAGCAATACAAGATTAATTTTTTTTTTTTAGATTAATCCAATCAATTTCGGAATAAAATTTCATCTTCAGGGGTGACCAGTGTTGAGTCATTTTTTTTCATCAAAAAACAAGAATAAATAAACTTATTTCATTGTTACTTGATAAACGTCTTTGGTACGATATGTCCGCAGTGTTGTTATCGGCGGTTATGATTCAAATCCGGTGTCGAACGAAAGAAGCGTTGGCTCGCTGTCTTGAAACACTGTGGGTTAGTCGTTCAATTTCAAAGTATTGCAGGGTTGGTTAATAAAATTGAAATATAAGCCATATTAGCAATACAGGATTAATTTTTATTTTTTAAAATTTTTACATGAATCCAATCAATTTCGGAATAAAATTCCTTCTTCAGGGGTGACTTCAGGGGTGTATTGCTAATATAGCTTTTATATCAGTTTTATTAACTAACCCTGCAATACTTTGAAATTGAACGACTAACCCACACGGTTTCATATATATATATATAAATTAAGTTAATATATATATATATATATATATATATATATATACATAAATTAAGTTAATATATATATATATATATATACATAAATTAAGTTAATATATATATATATATATATATATATATATATATACATAAATTAAGTTAATATATATATATATACATAAATTAAGTTAATATATATATATATATATATACATAAATTAAGTTAATATATATATATATATAAATTAAGTTAATATATATATATATATAAATTAAGTTATATATATAAATTAAGTTAATATATATATATACATAAATTAAGTTAATTTATGTATATATATATATATTAAGTTTATATATATATTATATATATATATATATATATATATATATATATATACAGAAATTAAGTTAATATATATATATATACATAATTAAGTTAATATATATATATATATACATAAATTAAGTTAATATATATATATATACATAAATTAAGTTAATATATATATATATATATATACATAAATTAAGTTAATATATATATATATATACATAAATTAAGTTAATATATATATATATATACATAAATTAAGTTAATATATATATATATACATAAATTAAGTTAATATATATATATATATATACATAAATTAAGTTAATATATATATATATATATACATAAATTAAGTTAATATATATATATATATATATATACATAAATTAAGTTAATATATATATATATATACATAAATTAAGTTAATATACATATATATATATATATATATATATACATACATAAATTAAGTTAATATATATATATATATATATATAAATATATATATATGTATACATAAATTAAGTTAATATATATATATATACATATATATATATTATATTATATATTATTATTATTATTATTATTATTATTATATCATTATTAATATTTATTTATGTATATATTAGTGGTATTTTAAGCTGAATTATTTCGACACTTGATTATTGGGGAAATGGTCGTATAATCAGTACCATTGGAGAGCCATGAATATTATAACTGTCCTGTTTTTAAATCTCCGAAACAGTTACATGGTACACAGCTGAGGATTCCCGTGTTAATATTAGACGCTTAAGGTCTCCTGTGTTTGTTTCACTCTTAGATAATTACCCCCCCCCTTTTTTTTTTTTTTTTTCTTTTTTTTTCTACTAATATTTTTTCAGTTATTAATTTTCCAACGAATATTAAGTCTGCAATATCTTGGATTTAGTTAGTTTGTCTGGGAATTTAAACTGCATTTTACATTTTTTTTTTAAATGACTCAAAGCTTCTTTAGACTATATATATATATTAAAATAAACATAGTTTGAGTATCTGACAATTGTTTCAGAACCTCTCCGGTTCCCCTTCAGGAATATATTGATGAGCAAAGATTCGATCCGCCAATCAATAATCATAAAAAAGTCAAAAAACAAACAAACAAATTACATTTAAAATTATTCAGACGAAAAAAACCTTTGCGTTAGATGACATCCAACTTTTTCAAGGCCGCCTAATGTCACTTTACGCAAAGTGTTTTCTCGTTTGAATTATTTTAAATGTAATTTGTTTGTTTGTTTTATTTTACTTTTCATAATTATTGATTGGCGGATTTAATCTTTGCTCATCAATATATCCATGAAGAGGAAGCGAAGAGGTTCTGAAACAATTGTACGATACTCAAATATATATTTGTTTATTTAATAAAATACAAAATTTATGACATAGTTAATATTTTGTAAGCATGCCCCAAAAAGACTCAGCAGTATTTTATTTATTTAAATATTGTTGAATGTTGCTTTTATAACATGATTACAAAATATTAATTAAGTCATAAATGTTGTATTCTACTGAATTAAAATATATAAGCTCTGTTTGATATAACGTGTTAACCATTGAGCTGATGTCTATTTGCAGTATTTAATATGTCTTGGGAAGTGATAATAACGTATTTAATTATGACATTTTTGTTATGTAATCTTTTGGAGATACAGCATTAGTTAGCGTTCTTCAACGTCAACATTTCTTTATGTATATATAGTTCTCTTTTGTTTCATTTTACTTCGATTGAATTTTTCAGAAATAAAGTGAGGCTATCACTTGATCTCTATATGAGATACACAGATATCTGATTGTTCTATTATAGTTCTCTTTTATTTCTCAAAAGGTGAGTTAATCAAGAAGTGCAGAACATTGATTCTCCTCCCCCCAATTGACCAGTTAACTATTTTATAGTACACCTTTTCTGTGGTCTATTGATCCTACCGGATTCCAGGACAAGAATTCATCTGGTCTGGTGGATTATCCAGCTAAGTGTTGAAACTAGAGGCAACATCACTTGGAGGAAGTTGCACCATTCCTCGTATGAGCCAGCGTAGCCACACCGAGGGGATCTTATTTGGGCTTCGAATACTATGTTTTTTAAAAAAAATATTTGGTCAGGGTTTACTTGTAGGGTGAAGTATCCACATGCCAGGTTGTCTTGACAAACCTCTGTACAGAGAGACAGTAGACCTTCGATGACAATGTCTTGGAGGCATTCAAGTTCCATACATACGTATATTATATATATATATATATATATATATATATATATATATTTGTGTTATAATGAAATAATTCCAGGAGGAGATCCGGGTATGAGAGCTCAATGTGATAAACAGAGAAAGAATAAAATGAAGTATCATAACACGAAATTACATAATCATCGATGCAATAATTTATTTCAACCTTGTGGTTTTTTCAAGCATCCGATCCAGACGATTACATTTTTGAAACTGAAAGAAAAGAGTTAAATTCACACTCGACAATTCAAATATAATTGGAGAGAGAGGTGGTAATAACCCATCCAATACATATTTAGAGAGAGGGGGAAATTGAAGCATCTCTTATCCTTAAGTCTAACCTGAGAGGGGGAATTACATAATTTACTACAGACACCGAAGGGGAGGGAGGGTCATGTTTTTCAAAGGAATCGGGTCGTGTCAAAAATTAGCAGTATTAATTCTCATCATTGTTTTATGACACCTACTGACTAGCGATAAATGTATATTGTGAGTGGAAGGAAACAAACCTGAAGTAAATTCTGACACAATCTCACTCACACGCATACATAGGCAGGCATAAATACGTACACATCCTATACAAGCATACACATATACATATATATATATATACATATATATATATACATATATATATATATATATATATATATATATATATATATATATATATATAGAAAAGAGGGTAGTGCAGTATTAGTGCAGTTCCAACGAGAGAAAAGTATATATGTAAAGGAGTAAGGCTACCAACATTTGTAGAATCTTTTTTCAACATTTATTTATTATTTTGTTGTTTTACTATTTTATAATGTTATATAACGCGTTTCAAGCGGTGTTCCGCTTTCATCAGATATGAAAATCCATTTGAAGAAATGTCTTTCGATTTGAGCAAATGTTTCATTTGAGGAATTTGTTATTGTTTTTGCGCATGCGTGGGTTTGCGGGTGTGTGGGTATCTTTTATTTTTTATTTATTTTTTATTTGCCATTTTTCCTGCTTCTCTTGGTCAAGTGCGCGTTACCCATCGGTCATCCCAGCCTCCTACGGTGCGCCGGATTTCTTTTGAAATTTAATACTTTTTATTGCTTTTTGTCGTCTCCAAGAACGAAGTCGCGCCTGCGTGTGTGCGCGCCGTATGCGTGTGGTCTAATCTTGAGTCTTGTGAATAGGTGAGCGATACATACATACACACACACACATAAATACGCACACACACACCCACGCGCGCGCACACACAGGCGCGTGGTTATAGTGACAGAGAGGGGGATAAAGGTTGAATTATATACACATACATACATACATACACACACATACACATATATATATATATATGTCAAACACACACTTAGTTTGAACGACCGACCACCCTTTCAAACTCGGTCAAATCACCTCAAGTAAATACTGAATTATCAAGTCAGATTCGAAAAGTGAAAGAAGCCATATATATATATATGTCTGTTATTATGTGTGATACAGCATAACATAAATAAATGTGACATGATATAAGATATCTCTGGTGTCTTTAATACAGTTAGTGACTACGCTATAGAACCAGTTGTAATTATCTATAAATATATATCGGTTTCGTTACACAAAAGTTTGCCAAACGAATACAGGAAGAGAGCACGCACATCTATTTCAGTAATAAGACGGAGAGAACGAAAAAGAGGGAGAGAACGAGAAAGAAGAAGATAACGAGAAAGAGGGAGAGGGGGACAGAGGGAGAGGGAGACAAATACACACACATACAAAACGTTGGATTTTAAACAGTTAACATCGGAGCATTAATGCAAACAATTAAAATTGCTACAAGACATAAACTAACATAAATCATAAAAAAACACAACATAGAAACGGCAAACAAATATTCGAAAAGAAATAAAATTTGTACGTTAAACATTAATCGTCTTTTAATGGATATTTTGATGTTCACATTTAATTGATTGTCTCGCTAATTAGCTTTCTTTCTTTCAAGCATAATTTGGTGAATAAATGATGAACATTTCTTTGTCTGTTAAAACTTGATTTTTTTTTACAAAATTCTAACGAAATATCGTAAGTCACGGTCTAGGATAAATCAAATTAAAAAAAAAGTTTCGGTATTGCCTGGGATATTCTTAATTTCTTAGAACTTTAAATTCTGAAATGGAAGACTTCTTTTTTTTTTCATGGGAATCGCTCCAGACAAGGTATGACGCCACGTGATGGAAGACGTTAAAATACTTCAAGGTCAAAAACTAGCCAACTATAAGTGTCAGATGGATTAATTTTAACCAAGAAAACAGTATTCTTCACCCCGTTTATCAAAAACATCGCTTATAGAATGTGAGAACTAAAGGACAAAATAAGGGAAGCGAAAGTTACGAGGTTGCCGAAAGTAAACCTAAGGTCCACATTCTTATATCAAATTTGATAATTAATAGATCCATACAACCATCCATCGATATCCCATAACGTCAAGGGACATCGTCGGGGAGTCAGGCAAACATTTTATCTGCCATAACTTTTCAATGAGCATGATAGAACCTGGTGGAGCCCATGTTCTCTCCAGGCCACATAGAGCACCTGGTATTCCCAAATGGTTACCCATTTAGTACTGTTCAGGTTCAACGTTGCTTAACTCTGGTGATCTAACGGGAACCGGTGTGTCAACGTGATTGTGCCGTATGTTGATGAGATGTCTGGAAAAATGGTTGGACCATTCTACCGCTCATGACGCAACCCTTTACTTCTACAAGAATCAAATACGACCTACGATAGAAAACTGTTGCCAAACCTGTGGACGTGCCGTTGAGAGCACTCTTTCCTGCCGTGACTAAGTACAGAACCGACTTCGAAATCTAGCGGAAGATGATGTATGTTCTTCCCTACAGACCCTTTTTTACAGGAGACGTGGCTAGTCTTTCTCTATCCTATCGATTTTTTTCATGGTAGTTGCTCGACTGAGCTCCAATCTATGATTAACCCTATAAAACATTCACAAGAAAAACTCGTTTCGCTACAAACATTTTAAAGGATTTTCCTTTCTTCCTCTGTGTACCTAAAACCAAACGAAACTTCAATAAACAAAGTTTCTTTCAAAAATAATCTGTCTATAGAACACCATACTATGTGGCTGCCTCCCAGCTAACTGCAACATGGTTATTTTCTCAGTCCAATGTTAACAAATTCTCTTGAATAATCAGTTTCTGGCTATTTCACACAACGTCTCCAATTCTCTCAAGGTGTTGTCTCCTCGCCCAATTGATACCCATTAACAGTTATCCTTAACTGGCTCTTGGACCTTTAAAAGCGGCAACTCATTAGTAAATAAAAAAAAATATTTAGTTACCTTTTGTAAGGATTTCTAAAATTACTAAGAAAAATCCCAAATGACAACTTAAACTTTATGTTTCGGAATTTTTTAGATGAGGATTGATAGTTTGCATTATTTGGACTATATTTCTCATTTTGGATGTTATTCTCACAACGTTTCGGTTGATGTAACCCCCGACCTTTTATCAGGTGTATTTTGTCGAACTTGAGGATCTCTGCGAAATTTGGAACGAAACCCTTTATTTAATCCAAAAGGGTAGACTGCTCTACTTATATCAGCCATAACCAGGTAGAAGTCTTAAGTAATTCGTAATTGTATTCTTAGTATGACCTCTACTGAACCTTCAAAAGATTTACTTAGCATTTTATCTGTGGCGACACGGGTCCATGTGGATGGTGTGGATGGCAAAACCTCTGTGCCAATCGATGCAGTAGGAGTCCCCTGGAAGTCAGAAAAGTCACCTAGGGCATTTCTTTGAGGCATATAAATTAATTTACGCCTAAAAAAACGGATAAAAATAGAAATATTTTATTTTTCTTGTTAGAAACTTCCTCGATGTTGGTGCGTCCTAATTGGTGAGGATACTGGAGAGGAACACCTTTGTAAACGATCCTGACCGCTGAGAAGGCGTTTCTTCCCCAATATTAAGGACGACATTGTGTCACATCTGCCTGTGATGCCTAGCAAATAACCACCGATATCTAGCCAGAGAGAGAGAGAGAGAGAGAGAGAGAGAGAGAGAGAGAGAGGGAGAAGTAGAGATAGAGATAAAGAGAGGGATAGAGATAGATAGAGAGAGGGATAGAGATAGATAGAGAGAGGGATAGAGATAGATAGAGAGAGGGATAGAGATAGATAGAGAGAGGGATAGAGATAGATAGATAGAGGGATAGAGATAGATAGAGAGAGGGATATATATATATATATATAGAGAGAGAGAGAGATAAAGAGAGAGAGATAGAGAGGAACAGAGAGGGATATATATATATATATATATATATATATATATCCCTCTCTGTTCCTCTCTATCTCTCTCTCTTTATCTCTCTCTCTCTATATATATATATATATATAGAGAGAGAGAGATAAAGAGAGAGAGAGAGATAGACAGAGAGAGAGAGAGATAGACAGAGAGAGTGATAGACAGAGCGAGAGATAGACAGAGAGAGATAGACAGAGCGAGAGAGATAGACAGAGCGAGAGATAGACAGAGCGAGATAGACAGAGCGAGAGAGATAGACAGAGAGAGAGATAGACAGAGCGAGAGAGATAGACAGAGAGAGAGAGAGAGAGAGAGAGAGAGAGAGATGGAAGATATATATATATATATAGAGAGAGATAGAGATAGAGAGAGAAGCGTTTGACAATGAGAGGAAAGGGACGGAGAGAGGATTAGACAGACGGGGGTGGGAGAAAAGGGAAGAGAAGGGAGAACATGAGAGGATGGAAGGAGAAGGGAATGAGGGCAGATATATAAAAAGAGAGGGAGAGAGAGATAGAAAGAAAGGGGGACGGAGAGAGAAAGGGGGACGGAGAGAGAAAGGGGGACGGAGAGAGAAAGGGGGACGGAGAGAGAAAGGGGGACGGAGAGAGAAAAGGGGGACGGAGAGAGAAAAGGGGGACGGAGGGAGAAAAGGGGGACGGAGGGAGAAAAGGGGGACGGAGGGAGAAAAGAGGACGGAGGGAGAAAAGAGGACGGAGGGAGAAAAGAGGACGGAGGGAGATAGGGAGACGGAGGGAGATAGGGAGACGGAGAGAGATAGAAGGAGAGAGACCGAGAAGGTGAAGGAGAAAGAGAGAGAGGGAGAAGGTGAAGGAGAAGGAGAGAGAGGGAGAAGCAGAGGGAGAAGCAGAGGGTGAGGGAAAGAGGTAGGAACAAAGAGAAGGAGATAGAAAGAGGTAGGGGCAAAGAGAGTGAGAGAGGAGGAAGGAGGGGTGAAGAGAAGATGAGGGGGAAAGAAAGGGAGGTAGAACGAGAGAGGCGGACATAAAAATAGCTTTCCATTTCAACCCTCTCACCTGGATTGCGTTACCTGAGCCCACAGCTATTTTGATTAACGATTTTCAGTAACATGCAATTAATGTTTTTCACCTGCCTATCAAAATGTTTAGGCTGACACGTTGTGAAAAATGTTGCATTGTCTTCAGCTTGCCCATTTCCTTACCCGGGGGTCAGGGTGTCGAGTAATGCCATTGAAACGCACGCAATATTCAAAATGGAAAATCCAGCATTGACCTTGGCAAAGAAAAACGCACACAAGGATTGGCAATTTTATGGACAACAAAAGCCATAAATTCAACAAAAATACAACAAATACATTATTATTAATATAATGGAGATTATGTATCTGTATGTCTATCTGTCTGTCTGTTTGCCTAGAGTTGAAACTATGTTATTAGTTTTGATCGCTCTCTTTTTATATCTTCTTATCACTCCTATATACCCATTCCAAAACTTTCCCAAACATCCCGCGTCTTCCAAATTAACATATATAATCCGTTTTAAAGCTTCTAATACATTAATATTCGCAAATATACACTGATGATTGTTTTTTTCAGATTTCCAGATGTATTTAACATATTTTCCTCGATCATAATCTTAATACAAATTATAAATAGAATTAATTAAAGACATTGTTTTGTTATCTATATAATTGAGTTACGTAATTAAATTAGATTGTAATGGAATATGATGGAACAGCCGGCGGCCATTCTAACATTTGGTTAAACGACCTCTGATTATTAGAACGCACAAAAGTTCTATTTCAAGAAAGAGAGAGAGAGAGAGAGAGAGAAATTAAATAAAACAACTAGCAAAAATATGCGACCATTGGGAGCATATATTTGCTAGTTATTATTAATAAACGCGCAAAATTTGCTTAAATATATACTAGCTGATTTACTCCACGTTGCCCGGGTGTAAAATACGTTGGAATAATTAGTTTAAATTTATAAAGGTTTCACGTTTATTATAACACCACAACAACTACACGATAAATTCAATTCCGAAAAGCCACTAAATGTTTTGAAGTCAACAAAAAAATTAAATTATGGTGAATTTCATAGATTTTTTGTAATAAATCGTTGACCTGTTTCTGAATCTTTTTTTAGATGAGGATTGCATCATTTGGACTACTATTCTATTCTCACAACGTTTCGGCATATGTAACCTCCAACCATCTTCAGGTGAATTTTGTCAAACTCGGAATCTATACGAGATTTCAAACTGAACCTTCTATTTAATTCACGATTGTTTACGTTCCATCAGACATGCCCGGGTAGAAGTCTTCAGTAATAAAAAAAAATTCTTTGATACTATCGCCTGTAGTGAGGATGTAACCTTCAACTTCAAAGAGAGTATCACTTAAAACTGATTGTAACTTAACACCTTTATCCGCTGCGCCAAGTGTCGGAGTTTACAACGGTCAAAGCGTTGTGATAAAACATCCAAGATGAGAATATTAATCCGAATAATGAAAAATATGGTTGGAATGTGTAAAAGGATTAAACATTTCAAGATGTATATTATATGGAATGGTCGTTCCAGGTAGAGTTCGTAATACTGCGACATTCATGGAGCCTTTATAAGTTCAAAAGTTGAAGCACTCAATTATTTGAATACAATTTTCAATTAAGGAAATACATTCGTTATGGGCAGCGATTCTCTAGATTTCCAGTCTTTAGAAATGCAAACATTGATTATAAGTTTTGAGTTATTTTTTTAAGAAAAATCAAAGGAAAAATTTGTCAGATATGTAGACCCCGTTTTCTGTAATCGCCATTACTTGAACTATGTACACACCAATTGATCATAAATGGGGTTGGATTCGAGACCTAAAACTAATAAATGTAATTTTGGAAATTTGTGAAAGGTTTCAAACTTTGGCCATTTGAGAGACTTTTTCATCCATTTCATCGATAAATTTTGTAATATATAT
This sequence comes from Sepiola atlantica, assembly GCA_963556195.1. Lineage (NCBI taxonomy): Eukaryota > Metazoa > Mollusca > Cephalopoda > Sepiida > Sepiolidae > Sepiola > Sepiola atlantica. The sequence continues at coordinate 45,037,920 of OY744537.1, forward strand.
ATATATATATATATATATATATATATGGATATAGATAGATGGATAGATATAGAGAGAGTTTGGACAAAATAATAAAAACAACTCAAAATATAAAATACTTTCATTTTAATATTGGTAGGACAGCCTTTGGTAGTAATTCCAGTTTGAATTTTTACAGATGTAGACGCATACAAAAGTTAAATTGTTTCCAAATAAATTTGTCCATTTCACAGCAAAAACAGCCCCCAGTTCTTGTAGTGATAATAGTGGAAGTAACGACTCCCTATTTGGTTTTCTAAAATGCCTCATAAATATTTAATATTGAGATCTGGGGATTGTGGTCGCCAGATAAGATGTTAATCTTTACTATAATGTTCTTCTGTGACATTCAGTAAAAACAATTTTGTGTGAATTGGTGCATTATTATGCTTAAAAATTGCATTTCCTTCCGGGAATATCCCCGCAACCATATAATGAATTTAATCAAATAAAATGCTTAAATAATAAAATAAAAACACTGAGCAGCAAATTTCTAAGATATAGACCCCAGATCTTTACAGAGCGTTCTCCGTATTTAACAGTTGGAAATAGTACGCATGAATCAAATGCTTCTTTCGGCTGTCTCCACATATCTTCTCGACTGATGTCAGTCGCAATCAACCAAAACGACGAATTGATTATTTTTTATAATCCATCCAACAGGCAACAAAAGAAAACGAATAGCTCAAACCCGGACAAAAAAGCTTCAATATGTAAAAATAAAAATAAAAGGTGTAAATAAACCCCAGAATATTCCATTCAACATTAACAAATACTCGAACATGCACATTTCTCAAGAAAATGACTACATCTCTAGGGCACAAATCATCGTACAATTTCAGCAATATAAACATATTCTAGCAGCATAAAAAAGAATATCAAACTGCCCTGAGAAATCGTGGACTCAAGGATAATCTGACATACGCTGAACACATAAATAAATGCAATAAAAACGCAACATAATTTGGTTTAACCCACCCAATAAGCGTGAACTAATTGCATCAATAGGTGAATTATTTTTGACTATAATAGACAAGCATTTCCTAAGATGCGATACAGTTTTCAAAATTATAAGAACAATGTTATAATAAGATATTGCCGTATGGATAACATACAAGTCATGATAAGGAAACATATAATAACAATACTAAATCATTATAACGATTCCAATAATAACAGTAAAAATACCGACGCCAACGACCAACGCAAACGTAATAACAATAATAACACAAGCAATAACAATTATCGGCAGAATCGGGGCCAATTTCCCCCGATAAAACTTGGTAAATTAACATATCAAGCCAAATCTTATATTAGTCTGTGTCTTTCTGTGTGTGTCTGTCTGTCTGTCTGTCTCTCTCTCTCCCTCTCTCTCTCTCTCTATCTATCTCGCGGTGAAATTGTATTCCTATCTGTGGTGATGGTTATTTTTGTTTATGTAAATAATGAACTATAGCTATCTTGAGTTTTATTATCTTTGATTGTTAATAATTATTATATATAGATACAGGGAGAGATGGAATTGAGAGTGATAAACGCCGTATAAAATATGAGAGAGAGCGCAAAACAACATATAGTGACAGATGGTAAGAGCGATGCGATAAGAAATAAGTCATTTGATAATTTAATTGCAAATTGCAGCTAATTAGAACAATTTAAGCGTTTTAAAAAAAAAACATAACTTAATCCCAGAACTAATGAATGGTGTGTATTTTGTGTTATTAAAGTTTATAGGATAAAGGCCAACAAACGTCGATTCACGCAGCTACAGTATAGTAATAGGTTACCATTTTTAAGAATTTAATTTATTATTCGTTGGTGTACCATGAGACATGAATACATTTAAAATATAACGGCCAACGAAACTATACTCATAGCAAGTAAGCTGCACAGAAATCTTTGTTTTATTCCCGGGGAAAATCGCCAGGCTTAATTGTGTGTGAACATCGAATCTTTTCTGACTTTCGACAGATGAAACTAAATGTGGATATTCTTAGCGGCCCAGTAGCAAGGGGTCAACAGGTACGAGCCACTCGTATTTGTAGGGCCAGGGGACAACATTCATGACACGTAATGTCGTTCTCTAAGTGCGTAGACACACCTCTAGCAGTTAGTTTTTAGCCGTTCAATACACAGGTTCGGCCATGCTAGCATTCATTTGTGAACACCCTTACCCTTTTTGCCAATCCATTTATTCCTAGTGTTTCAAGTAAACCCTTTAGAAATGTATTTACATGGTAGAAAACTTGAAATTATGTGCGCATTTCGGATGAAAATATTTCATATCTAGAGTATTAAAAAAAATCGTTTTAAAAAATTATGCATCTCATAAAAGTTATAGACAACGTTGTTGCTTATTTGTATGAAAAATAAAACAACGAGATTTAAAAGCTAAATTCTGTTTTAATAGTTCTAATTAAGGATACTTTGTAATTAACTTCACAAGTCACCAATCTCTCTTAAGTACGTATGTATTTCTTTTGACGCTCTCACTCTATGTTGCTTCAACCACTCTCTAATATTTCTATGTGTTGCTGTAAGCATTTAGAAAAAGAGCGACTTTTTTCAACATGATCGTTATCTAATTTACATACCCACCACAAACACGTATGTAAATTAGATGAGAGAATAAGTGTTTTCCTTCTATATAAGAATAATAATCCTTTTATGTAATAATAATAATGATGAGGATATTATAGTAGTAAATAACAGTGAAAATTGTTATCTACTGCATCGATAGCAAACGAATTTCCCGCCTAGATACCTTTTGTCGTTTTTGGACCACCATTCACCAATTGGATTATTTTGTAATCAACCTCTTTGATATCTTGCCTGGAGCTATTTTAGATTTGTTGACTTGGATGAACTGTATAGTTTTACTAAATGTATGCTTTGGGCCGATATATTTGATGTTTTATATACCTTTATGTATTTTTATATATTTAAAAAAATATATTTTTTCAAAGTTTAATTTTTTTTATTACCTGCAGTAATGTCATTGCGGTAATGGTCCTCTGAGGAGAAGATTATCTTTGAAAACTCATGAGTTAAGGACTTTAAAGAACTTTGGTTGAACATTGAATTGTAATAAAATTTGATTCGCACCTTATTTTATTCTTTCACTTCATCTATATATATATATATATATATATATATATATATATACACTGGGGTTTCATTTGATTAACATTCAGGAAACAACACAAGTACTATATATGTATGTATAATATATAGATATATTTGTAAGGTTATTGGGAGTGAATCCCAACAGAGTGCTCGATTATTAAAAAAATAAGAGCATAATATTTATTTATTTATATTTGTATTACAGAAGATTGGCACACCATTGGTATTGTCGGTTTTAAATTCTAACAAACAAAACCTATAAATACCTCGAAGAGAGTCCGATAAAAAGGCCTTCATAGGTCCCCTTTGTTAGGATTTGAAACTGATAGTACCGATGTTGTTCTGATCTTCTGTAATAAAAACATTAATAAATATACTGGAACAGTGGTATGCGCCTCGTGTACTGAGACAAACATGACTTTAGTATCGGGGTTCGAACCGTGTGACCGGCGGGGATTGTCTCCTTTTATATTGACGATTTCAGGTTTGACATGAGACACTAGTGTATATGGGGTTATTTTTAAAAATAAAATCGATTTATAAACATATATATATATATATATAAAATGAAATGTAGTAACACAAAATTACATAATCATCGATGCAATAATTTATTTCAACCTTGTGGTGTTGTCAAGCATCCAATTTAGATGATTACATTATTGCATCGATGATTATGTAATTTCGTGTTACTACATTTTATTTTATTCTTGCTCTGTTTATTACAATGAGCTCTCATACCCGGATTTCCTCCTGGAATTATTTCATTATAACACAAATATATATATATATATATATATTATAATATAAAATGAAGTAATAAAATAAGGTGTCAATCAAATTTTATTAGAATTCAAAGTTCAAGCAAAGTATCCTTAAGTCCTTAGCTCATGAGTTTTCAAAGATAATTCTTCTCTTCAGAGGACCATTACCGTAGTTATACTACTACAGGTAATAAAATTACGCTTTGAAAATATATAAAATTATATACACAAATACACAAAAATACATAACATCAAAACATATCAACCCAAAAACATACTTTTTGTTGAATCCATATAGTCCATCCAGGTCATACATATTGAGAAAAAGTATTTTTTGGGTTGATATGTTTTGATATTATGTATTTTTGTGTATTTGTGTATATAATTTTATATATTTTCAAAGCGTAATTTTATTACCTGTAGTAGTATAACTACGGTAATGGTCCTCTGAAGAGAAGAATTATCTTTGAAAACTCATGAGCTAAGGACTTAAGGATACTTTGCTTGAACTTTGAATTCTAATAAAATTTGATTGACACCTTATTTTATTACTTCATTTTATATTATAATTTTAATGCTCTATCCAGTATATTGAGCTTCAGTTTTTATCCGGATGTTTCACTAATTATAAGATATTAGTTGACGCTTATATCTTTTGTTGGATTACTTATATATATATATATATATATATATATATATATATATATACACACACACACACACCATACATAACAATCGGCTATGTTTACTTTTAGTTTTGGAGAATGTTCAATTATCGAACAGTATTAGAAGATTATTTTCTCAAGTGTTGACTTCAAATCTATTACGGACCAAATAAACCAAAACTTTGGCGGCGATTGCGTTCGGATCTCGTTGGTGAGACGTTGCTGATAATTCGTAAGAATTAACACGTATTGCAGATTGTTTATCTGCTAAGTCACTTTGACAATAAAATGCAGCTGACAGAAATACGAGTCAACACTTTCGGTTCTTTTAATGTTTGAATTCTTTGAATTACTTAATGCGTATTAATAGCCGCATTAGCATGCTGATTGCGCATTCAACGACGCCCACCACCGTATGTCATGAGTTAACATCACACAAGCGTCAAACAATTAACAGCTCGTGACATAAAATCAGAAAACAGTTCTGAAATAGTTTAGCTATCATAATCGGTGTTATGTAGTATTGTGTAGGCGCGGAAGGTTGGCGATTGTTTTGTTTATCTTTTTTTTTAAATGACGTTAGTGATTATATATGTATTAGGCTATGGTCTCGAAATTTTGTGAATCTCTCTTACTTCGTTTCTAATACCTATTCAAATTTCATGTAAATAAGAGATATTTGGATCTTCGGGGGTGTTGTATCACATTTTAAATGTTTAGAAGTGTCAGAATATATGAAAACTATGAGTAAAAGATCTTAGGAAATCTTGTGATTGCAAACGTGTCATTGGTAATCAACTGATGAAAACTGATGCGTGGACACACATACACCTCTTCCATTCTTTACGGGAATCGTCAGTATAGAGATGATTATTCATACCGATCGTAGGACTCAAACCCCGCAACACGAGCCATGCTTTTGACTCAAATTCTGATGCTCACGCGGCCACTAAAAACAACCCGATAAATCAGCAGGAGATTGAACCGATTATAGGCAGACGCCGTCAGGAATTTTTGACGGCTGAAGGAACATGCATTAGAACTACGACAACGGCTGTGTTAATACTACTCACAATGTGCCCAGCCTCGATTTGGGGGCGACAAATAATTATACGTATTTCATTTTTATCTACATACGTATGCGTTGAAACTTTACAGGAATCGTCAGTGTAGAGATGATTATTCATAGGCCTGGAACCCCGGAATACGAATCGTGTTTATTAACTCAAATTCTGACGCTCTATCCCACACGGCCACTATAAACAACCTGAGAGATTAAAACTATTGTTTGACTGCTGAACGAAACGTGCATTAGAGCTATATATATATATATATATATATATATATATATAGACTTGGAAGTTTCTCAACCATTAAAACTATATTTAAAAAAAACAAAAAAAAACAACCTTTGGAAAATCACTCATGTAAGTCAATTTAACTTTTTCAGTTATTATATTATTTTGCTTCTAACATTATTTAAGGGATCATCAGTTGTTTACCATGAAAAACTGTTTCGGGAATTTAAAAACAAGACAGTATTTAATTTCATGGCTTCCCAGCAGAGTTGATCAGACCCCACTTATATATATATATATATATATATATATATATATAGAAATGAAGAGAAACAGGAGAATGCTACTCGAGTTCAGAGAAGTATTTATTCATGTAAAGCAGACTTTTCTAGTAAAGACATTCTCTCACAATCTGAAATCTTGCACGTTTCTCCAACTCTTCTGAATAGTATACCAGTCTAATAATACTTTACATTGATGATGTTAGTATATACGTATTGCTATGACGTATCACCTAAAAAGCTGACCCAAAGAAGTCTGGCGTCACTAAGTCTGGTGTGACAAAGGGGTAATCTTAGAATCTTCTGGAATCGTTTCCTACGATTCACAAAATGCAAAGTCCCGCCAGCAGGATGACCTACGAGCCAGAATAAATTTTCACTCACGAGTGAAAGGTTTAAGATTTTGATACAACAAAATTAGCCACTTACAATTTTCATATCTGTTTTCCTTCTCTCTTAAATATACATTTTGGTAGTTTGGTCACGTGATGAACACCCTCATAGAATTATTTGAAAATCAGTTTGAGGCATACCACTGTGGAAGGGCATGTCTGTCCAGATTCCCAGCCTGAGAAAACACCCGGTTAATGCAAGACACACATTGTCCAATTTTGTATCCCAGTCTATTTTAAATATACATTTTTCAGGACTAAATTATTTCTGTTTTTACGTTAACTAAATCTAAAATGTATTACTGTCTTTCAAAAAGAATTAACATGTTAAGGGAGGCGCAAGATCGTTCTAGCCCTTAATACACTTCAAGAATGGCCTATGCTGAAAATCTCATTTCTTTGATCAATCGTAACTCAAAAACCAATAAACCAAATTAGTTTAAACTTTGCACAAAATTTTTATTTGATAGGTTCTATAAGTGTGTAGAATTTCAGCATCATTAATCAAGGCAACACAGAGATCCAGAAAGTTCAATCATGAAATCATGTTATCTGTGTGTACGTACGTACGTACGTGTCACCCTGTATCTCATCAACTATTTGATGGATTCAGCTGATTTTTGGCAGAGATAAAGGTTCTAGGGTCTAGTTGGTGGCATTTTAATTTCAGTCTACCATATACCTTAGTTCTCAAGAAAATTACAAAAAACCTTAAAAATGACCATTGTATCGAGGCATAGCCTTTACAAAAGTAGTGACCTTCCATGATAAATGCCAGTATACTGAAATGATATACCCTTAATAGGGTTAAGATGAACATTAATACACACTAAATGCAAAAGCAAGGAAATTCCCAAATTTTTACACTTTTATTGTCATTAAGGGTATGACTACATATCAACCAAACCATTTCATTATCACATCACTACAGTATAAATCTCTATGCATGAGTGGATGAAGTGTGTGGGAATTTCCTTGCTTTTGTACATTTAGTGTATATAAATTTTCATCTTAACCCTATTAAGGGCATATGATTTCAGTATACTGGCATTTATCATGGAATTATATGTAGATGCACACCATTTCACAGATAGGAAAAAAATCACCCTTTATGCAGTTTATTATTATTCTCTGTTGCACATTTTAAATATATAAATTCCTCATGAGTAAGGAATGTATTTGTTATTGAGAATTTGAAGGACTTTTCCATAACTTTAAAGATACTGTTTTTTTAATATACAGTTTCATCACACATTGTTGCTCCTTGTTTTACAATTCAAATTCAGTTTTTTTTATCACGTTGTCATACGTTTTTATTTCTTATGTAGTATAGCAGGAATGAGCATTAAACTTATTCCTAAGAATTGGAACTCCTTTCGTCTTTCAATGATGTCATGTTTCTGTATCTTCCATAAAAAGCACAGCACAATTGGGCCCGTCATTGGGGTCGTAAGAGTATACACTCACTGCCCTAGCCTTGTCCTATTTTTCTATCTTAGGTATATCTAAGTCTATATGTTACGCCTTTACACATACTATCACTGCTAAGCGGGTATTATTAGACTGGCTTGTTTTAATGTATGCATAACTTTTCTGAATAGTTGGTAGGATTAAAGTCCTGAGTTATAAAGTTGACGTTTTGCAGTAGAATACGGATTGGAAACAAGAAGAATAAGTGGATGAATAATACAACACGTGTGCTGAGGAAAGTGTAAACGCATTTATAGTTGTACCTACAGCACAGGAGAGTTCATAAAAGGGGAGATAATTACAAGAATTATTGAACATGCTAAATACTGTAATTTTAGTAGGGCGATAAATGAGAATGAAACACGCGATGTAACTATTGCAATAAGATAGATATGTCACGTGATACACGCCCCCCTTAGACAATCATCCCTTAACTGGTGGAGAGAGAGAGAGAGATAAATCTAGAGAAAGCTAGAGTGAGCGAGAGCGAAAGAGAGAAACGGAGAGAGATAGTTACGTTCTCCACACGATGGGTATAAAACTAATTCCTTGTGGAAGGTCGTCTGATAATTTTGCCCCGTCATCTATCTGGTCCAGAGACTGCTTTCGACTGAGTCTTCATGAGAGAAGGAGAGCAGATATATGTAATTTGAGCCACCCGTATCAATGAAATCTGGATGTAAGAAATAAATGCTACTGCGGTAACAACTAACTTGAGAAAGTGTATTTCAGCCTAAGCTGACATTCAATATAAAAATTCCACTTTTCTTATTAACCTTTATGCGTTTAATATTTCCACTTAGCCTTTTTGAGCGTTGGGGTGATGAAGGGCTTGAGAAGAGAATCTTTATTATACAGAAGAATTTGTACATTTTCGCTTCGCTAGTTGCGTTTCCTATCGTAAGTGATTCTGTTCTTTCTTACTTCTCCCTCCCCTCCATTTTGGATAATTTCATGAAATAACCAATTTGACGCAAATCGTAAAGGCTTTAAACAGCTTAAACGAAAACATGAAAATTATTACCGCCAATAAGTCACGTTAAGCATTCGAATTTTTTTGTTTCAATCCGTCCTCGCATTTCCATCACTGGCTTTGTCCGTCAAACAATCTGTAGCTCGTTCGCGCTTAAGTTTTAAATAGCATTTTCATCGCTAAATGAGTAGATTCAGTAAGTGAATTTGTTATTATACCAAAGCTGAATTAATCAACGTTTGTTTCGTTATATAGTTTAATCAGACAATATATATTACTTAGTTTTGGGATTGAGTTATATTTTTAAATAAACTTCTTTATAATTGGTCTAATATCCCGTACTTTGCAATTAACTCACAGGTGACCCATCTCATACCAAGTTTTTATCTACAGCCTTCACTCATAGGATGTTGTTTGACCCCCTAATTTTATTTTAAACGTTATATATCAATCTCGCTTCCGTCTCTCTTTCTTTTTATTAACAGTCGAAGTTAATAAAGAAAAGACAATTTAAAAGATTGAAATAGTCCATTATAAACAAACTTAAATATTACTGTTTATTTAACCCGTCTCTATATCAAAAGAGATAGAAAGCAAAAAGAGACTAGTCTTTGATCTTGTCTTTATTTTTATAGGAAATAATATAAAGATTGGAAGAGTTTATTTTGAATCAAAGAGAATATCATCACAGTAGTAATATTATTTAATCTGTAGCTGTAGACATAAAAAGAGAGTGAGATAACGAACAGTTTGGATTTTGTCTTTTTATATATAACTGGATTCACAAACTGATTCAAACAATCTAACTCGAGCTAAATGGGTGACTGAACGGGTCAAATTATTTCCAAGTCTAACGTTAAATAGTTCTAACCAGCTAAAAGGATCTGTTTATTGGGCAATCTGCCACCATTAAGCTTAACATACAATATTCATTAAGTTGCAAAGGAAAAGTTTTAAATAGCATTTTTGTTTGTCTGTCACGCTTGGATTGTAAATGTTATTTTCGCCGGTCCGTCACACATTTGAGATAGAAATTTCATCATTAAACGCGTAGATTGAATGGACGCATAACACGAATCTACATTCGTTGTTGTTAATCATTATCGTCTAAGATGGCGGGTACGCTAAATGCACCGAAGACTAAAAATTGAATTAAGGTCAGGTTTTGTTTCGAGAAATACGACATGTTCGATGGAAAGCAGATGCGAATTTATGTTTCATTTTAGTTTTTCGTTCTTCCGTATTTATTTCCTCATTTTTATTTTCCGTTTTTTAGTTTTACTAATTGAAATGTAATGAATGCCTATTTTTTTCCGCATTCCAATCGTGAGTCAAAGAGTCTCCTTAAAAAAAAAAGCAGCAAAAAACAACAAACGTATTCGATGGATTTCCTACGTATTCTTTGACGGCTGTTCCACTGCAGTTATTCAACGCTAATTATTTTACTTATATTACTTACTGTCATAAAGAGGCACACGTCATATTCTGAAAAATACCGTCCTAAAAAATAAAAACATTTCATTAAAGATCGATTCATCGTCTTCGGTAGGTTTCGTTTGGCTCATCTGTTTTACGGCATGTCAACCTTTTGAAGGTTATTTAATATCGAAACAATATCGTAATAACTTGTATACGATTCGCTGTATACAACCACCTCATCAGTAAAACCGGAATGAGAACCTCTTTTTTTTACTAATAGGTCACCACTTAGCAATGGCATAAGCCATTCGAGGGTTAATGATGAAGAATATTATGAGAGGATTGAAAATGATTAATTAAATGAACAAAGTTTGAATAAATGATCGGGGCCGGTTTATGACAAGTATCGGTTGATATTTAATTTATAAACGACCATATTGTAGTCTACAGGGAAGTTGTTCCGTGGTAATGTGCTCTATTAGATGGGGAGTTCTTGGAAAGAAACCATTTTCATGGAAATTCCGTTTCATGTTAAACACACGTAAAGAAAAGTCCTTTCAGTTATGATAGAAGACGAATTTCACTAACACAACAAAACAACATCATCCTTATTTTATTCGGAAAAAGTAAAAAATAATTTGCACTTTAAAAAAAAATCAATTAGACATTGAAAAAGTGTACAATAGTTTTATATTAATATAAAATTTATTTATGTTGAAACAATGAACTATTTGTATCATCAGTTTCTTCTAGGATATAGTGTTAGATAGCGAATGAGGTGTTTGGATGGAAGAGGTTGAGTGACACTTTAAACGTCAGAGTTGACATTAAAGCGGAAGTCAATAAAACCACGTGACTTCCGACCGAGAAGTTTCTGCCGCTTTTTGGCTGACAACTTAAGCAAGCCGATACATAATGTGATTGGTCCCGAAGTACTCCAGTGCGTGGGTGGGGGGCAGTTGCATACAATGTAGCTAGGTGTCACGAGAGAAGTCTACTGTCTATGTGTCTATCTATATATCTATCTATCAATCTGTGTCTATCAATCTGTGTCTATCTATCTATCTATCAATCTGTGTCTATCTATCTATCTATCAATCTGTGTCTATCTATCAATCTGTGTCTATCAATCTGTGTCTATCTATCAATCTGTGTCTATCTATCTATCTATCTATCAATCTGTGTCTATCTATCTATCAATCTGTGTCTATCTATCTATCAATCTGTGTCTATCTATCAATCTGTGTCTGTCTATCAATCTGTGTCTATCTATCTATCAATCTGTGTCTATCTATCTATTTATCTATCTATCAATCTGTGTCTATCTATCTATCAATCTGTGTCTATCTATCAATCTGTGTCTATCTATCAATCTGTGTCTGTCTATCAATCTGTGTCTGTCTATCAATCTGTGTCTGTCTATCAATCTGTGTCTGTCTATCAATCTGTGTCTGTCTATCAATCTGTGTCTGTCTATCAATCTGTGTCTGTCTATCAATCTGTCTATCAATCTGTGTCTGTCTATCAATCTGTCTATCAATCTGTGTCTGTCTATCAATCTGTCTATCAATCTGTGTCTGTCTATCAATCTGTCTATCAATCTGTGTCTGTCTATCAATCTGTCTATCAATCTGTCTGTCTATCAATCTGTGTCTGTCTATCAATCTGTCTATCAATCTATCAATATGTGTCTGTCTATCAATCTGTCTATCAATCTATCAATCTGTGTCTGTCTATCTACCAATCTATGTCTGTCTATCTATCTATCAATCTGTGTCTGTCTATCTATCTATCAATCTGTGTCTGTCTATCTATCTATCAATCTGTGTCTGTCTATCTATCTATCAATCTGTGTCTGTCTATCTATCTATCAATCTGTGTCTGTCTATCTATCTATCAATCTGTGTCTGTCTATCTATCTATCAATCTGTGTCTGTCTATCTATCAATCTGTGTCTGTCTGTCTATCTATCAATCTGTGTCTGTCTATCTATCTATCTATCTGTGTCTGTCTATCTATCTATCTATCTGTGTCTGTCTATCTATCTATCTATCTGTGTCTGTCTATCTATCTATCTATCTGTGTCTGTCTATCTATCTATCTATCTGTGTCTGTCTATCTATCTATCTATCTGTGTCTGTCTATCTATCTATCTATCAATCTGTGTCTGTCTATCAATCTATCTATTAATCTGTGTCTGTCTATCTATCTATCAATCTGTGTCTGTCTATCTATCTATCAATCTGTGTCTGTCTATCTATCTATCAATCTGTGTCTGTCTATCTATCTATCAATCTGTGTCTGTCTATCTATCTATCAATCTGTGTCTGTCTATCTATCTATCAATCTGTGTCTGTCTATCTATCTATCTATTTATCAATCTGTGTCTGTCTATCAATCTATCTATCAATCTGTGTCTGTCTATCAATCTATCTATCAATCTGTGTCTGTCTATCAATCTATCTATCAATCTGTGTCTGTCTATCAATCTATCTATCAATCTGTGTCTGTCTATCAATCTATCTATCAATCTGTGTCTGTCTATCAATCTATCTATCAATCTGTGTCTGTCTATCTATCTATCTATCAATCTGTGTCTGTCTATCTATCTATCAATCTGTGTCTGTCTATCTATCTATCTATCTATCAATCTGTGTATGTCTATCTATCTATCTATCAATCTGTGTCTGTCTATCAATCTATCTATCAATCTGTGTCTGTCTATCAATCTGTCCATCAATCTGTGTCTGTCTATCAATCTGTCCATCAATCTGTGTCTGTCTATCAATCTGTCCATCAATCTGTGTCTGTCTATCAATCTGTCTATCAATCTGTGTCTGTCTATCAATCTGTCTATCAATCTGTGTCTGTCTATCAATCTGTCTATCAATCTGTCTACAAATCTGTGTCTGTCTACCAATCTTTCTACAAATCTGTGTCTGTCTACCAATCTGTCTACCAATCTGTGTCTGTCTACCAATCTGTGTCTGTCTACCAATCTGTGTCTGTCTACCAATCTGTGTCTGTCTACCAATCTGTGTCTGTCTACCAATCTGTGTCTGTCTACCAATCTGTGTCTGTCTACCAATCTGTGTCTGTCTCTTTTTCACGCATAGGAAGTCAATCTTTTTGTCTGTTTCTATTTAAAATAAATTCTGTTAAAAAGCTGAATATTAGCATCCGCCTGTTTTTTTATAAACATGAAAAGTAAGCGGAGTTTAACAACGACGATAACAGCGGTACTTACGGAAGGATCGTTCCGCGTGCGTTTTATCAACAACCTGGGTTCGCAACGAAATTTTACACTCACGGTAAGGCGTAATGTAATAATTAGATAATGAGATATCTTGAAATATATATGTGAACACACAGCCTACAGTTGACCTTTTTTTAATGTATAACAAAAACAAATACTGTGAGACATTCATGGTGATATTCTCACTTGCCGGTGGGTGTATAAAACCTTATACGTTCGTGTCGTCTTAGTCGAACGGCAGTTCTTACTTGTCCGTGGATACGTAACCACTCGGACGCCGATGTTGATTTATAAGATGATTTATTTAAAAAGAGAAGAACAGTAACAGAAAACATAAGTGTGACGGGCTGCTTGTGTACGCGTAGGAGAAAGCGAAATAAAGACATATAGATGGACGGACAGCTTGTCTCACACCTATATAATACTAGAAAATGTGACCAGTTGGGTCACACATTAATCCCGGGTTAGATTATTTGAATTGGTAAAAAGCGCCCATCAATAAATCAACCCCACTCCTGAAGGAAGAGGTAATGCCTGAGAGGATAACCTCATCAGACCGAACCCAAGCATACATTATTCAGACAAATAGATCAGGACCTTTGAAAACAAAGCAATAGAATCAGAATGTGTCAACAATTCCTCGGTTGGTATGAGCCCGCCGCCCCTCCCCCAAAATCCCTTTATTTACGGCGACAAGATGTGACACAAGATCAGTTTAATTTCGGAAAAACCTTTCACAATGGAGGATTCCAGAAGACTACAACAACAGTCGTGTACGAACCCGTCAATTTTCTCAGTAGGGGCGCCTCAGGCGACAGACAATACATCAATCTCCTTCCGAGTGAGGAGATAATGTTTGGGAGAATGGTTCCCTTGGTCCAAATGAAATCATAACTCATCCCGAAAGAAAAAAGAAACAGCGAAGAGACAAGACAATACCCAGTTTTTCAGAATAATACTAAGGATTTTTTCGTCTGGTATAAAAAATGAGGTTGTAAAGTCAGTTAAAATTTATAAAAAATAGAAACATAAAATCAGTTTCTTTCTGTTCGCTATCACTCTTCCCCTCTCTCTAACTTCTCCTCTCTCTCTCTCCAGCTATGGGTTAAATACTTCTTTTTTGCAACATACAGTTTCCCTATCAATGTTTAATAAATTAATTTCAAGTATTGTTTTTTTTAAATTTCTAGTCTACCTTTTTAAAAAGAGAATTTTATTTCTTACTGTTGATTGGTATTAAAGTTAAGGTCCCGTGTTTAAAATGGTAACACACCTATGCCACAACAGAGAGCATTCTATAAACAATCCTCAGATTAAGGTGATTTACGATTGGAATTGGTTACAGAGCTGCCTTTAAAAATTGTAGACAAACAATTGTCATATATAAGTAAAATATAGAAGGAAAGTTCCCTGTTATTAAAGAATATAATTTCATACTAACGACAAATGGTATAAACTCAGGAATTTTTCTGTCGAACTCGGGAATCTGTACGGAATTTTGAACGGAACCTTTTTTAATGCACAGAGGGGGTTAGCTTGCTTTCATTCCATCAGCCATAAACGGGTAAACGCCTTAAGTAATTCGTAATTGTACTCTTAGTATCACCTGCACTCGGGATTGAACCTTAAACTTTTAGAAGACTGTTACATAGAATTGATTATTACTTAGCATTTTATCTGTTGCGCCACGGGTCATTGCGGACAATTCTAGTATGAATTTTAGAAGGCTTAAACCTATTCTTGTTTTAATGTGCAGCCTAACTATTATAGATCTTGTGATTTCACACAAATGGTATAAACTTACCAATAATTCAGCACGAGTTTCGCTCGAGGATAATTCGAAATGATTGGAACTTACCTGGAAATAAATGAAAATTAAAATCGTAAATGAAAGGAAAAATAATAATAATAGTTGAAAAGAATGTAGAGTTATGACAACGCATCAAATAATCGGCCGACTGTCAAAAACAAAAAACAAAACTAAAAGCAAATTAAAAATAACGTTACCAAAAACTAAAAGCAAATAAAAAATAACGTTACCAAAAACTAAAAACAAATTAAAAATAACGTTACTAAAAACTAAAAACAACTTAAAAATAACGTTACCAAAAACTAAAAGCAAATTAAAAATAACGTTACCAAAAACTAAAAGAAAATTAAAAATAACGTTACCAAAAACTAAAAGCAAATTAAAAATAACGTTACCAAAAACTAAAAGCAAATTAAAAATAACGTTACCAAAAACTAAAAGCAAATTAAAAATAACGTTACCAAAAACTAAAAGCAAATTAAAAATAACGTTACAAAATCTAAAAGCAAATTAAAAATAACGTTACCAAAAACTAAAAGCAAATTAAAAATAACGTTACCAAAAACTAAAAGCAAATTAAAAATAACGTTACCAAAAACTAAAAGCAAATTAAAAATAACGTTACCAAAAACTAAAAGCAAATTAAAAATAACGTTACCAAAAACTAAAAGCAAATTAAAGATAACGTTACCAAAAACTAAAAACAAATTAAAAATAACGTTACCAAAAACTAAAAGCAAATAAAAGATAACGTTACCAAAAACTAAAAACAAATTAAAAATAACGTTACCAAAAACTAAAAACAAATTAAAAATAACGTTACTAAAAACTAAAAACAACTTAAAAATAACGTTACCAAAAACTAAAAGCAAATTAAAAATAACGTTACCAAAAACTAAAAGAAAATTAAAAATAACGTTACCAAAAACGAAAAGCAAATTAAAAATAACGTTACCAAAAACTAAAAGCAAATTAAAAATAACGTTACAAAATCTAAAAGCAAATTAAAAATAACGTTACCAAAAACTAAAAACAAATTAAAAATAACGTTACCAAAAACTAAAAACAAATTAAAAATACCGTTACTAAAAACTAAAAACAAATTAAAAATAACGTTACCAAAAACTAAAAGCAAATTAAAAATAACGTTACCAAAAACTAAAAGCAAATTAAAAATAACGGTACCAAAAACTAAAAGCAAATTAAAAATAACGTTACCAAAAACTAAAAACAAATTAAAAGTAACGGTACCAAAAACAAATAAAGAAAACAACAAAATATAGATCATGAAAGACATAATACGTATTCGTTTTATATCGCTTCTGCTGCAAAGAAGGTAGGCTGCCTGTTTACAAATCATCTCACACCTGCCAGCATCTTATATCGCTATGAAGCTACCTGCCTGGAGTATCGTTGTCACATCTGGGCTGGTGCACCAATCACTAACCTGTTAAAGAGGGTACGAAAACGAATTTCTAACCTAATAAGTCCCGCACAGCTCCAGTCTCTGTCACATCGCCGCAGTGTTGCACTCTCTGCTTGTTTTACACTTACTTCCATGGAATGTGCTCCTATGAACTTACTGCACTCCTACTCCTCAACAAAAAAAACCCCGACCCACAACGAAATCCCCCCCCCCCTTCACTGTAGAGGTAACTATATGAGGAAATGTTGTCTACTCTAATAGCTTTTCCTCGGACCGCTTGCCTTCCGACATTTCGTCATACTCCGTCTTTCGCTGACCGTAAAAGGTAAAGGTAAAGGTCGCATAGCCTGGACGCGCACGAGTGTCGTTGCCGACATCGCACACTGCCCGTGTCTAGGGCACAGCATATGGAAGGCGGAGCCCAACCCTCTGCCTTGAACCTTCCCTGAGTTTTAGTCACGTACCCATTTACTGCTGGGTGGACAGAGGGAGTTTTCAGACCCGAAAATTCTGTGAGTGGGATCGAACCCGGGTCGTCCAGCCCAAAGACAAGTGCTATAACCACTCGTCCACAGGCCCTCCCTTGACCCTATCGACATGTAAACATTTAAATGTAATGTAAACAAATATTTTGTTGCACAACTCCCCACCCCGGTTTGTCCCTATAAATCTGGACTATATCACAGAAGCCCTTTTTACTCAGCGGCAATATGTCTGTGGTAAACAAGAGTTGAAAAATGTTATCAATATCAATCAAGTCCTGCTTAAACGGCGTTACATTTTATAGTATCGTCTCATATTCGGTTACTTATGGTTTATTACGACTGTTTGCTTACATTAGTTTTAACGTTTTTAAAGACAACCGTGTTGTGATCCGTAAGGAAGCAGCCCGTGGTAATGTGGTCCACAGATAAATATCAATATTTTGCATTTGGTTGAGATAGTTGGTAATATTTCTGAAAATACCGAATACAAACAGTTATTTTTCTCATGGATACTGCGCTTCTTACATCGACCACCAGTACTACTACCACTATTACTTAGCACGCATGACTTCCTCACTCACGTCAATTTATGTTTATTGCTTTATTTTTAATAAAAAATAACGCAACTAAAAACAAATTATTTTTAATTTCTCCTTAATATCCACTCCCTATTGAAGACAAAGCATTTCCATACCAATTCTTTACAAGATATTCAAAAGGAAAGAATGTTTGCTTCAGATCTTGGTTAAGCTCTGATACTTTTCTAAACATTGGAATTGCAGTACGCGAATAATACGAGGTGAATGGAGGTTTTTCTCTTTAACAGAAAAAGTAATTGTAAGTAAATAAAGAAACGCATTTGGTCTCTATCTTTGTGTTACAAGTTAAAAAACAAAAACAACAACAAGAACACTGTAAACAAATAGAGTGAGTCTTTTTTGCTTGTTATTTATCGCAATAAAA
This sequence comes from Sepiola atlantica, assembly GCA_963556195.1. Taxonomy (NCBI): domain Eukaryota; kingdom Metazoa; phylum Mollusca; class Cephalopoda; order Sepiida; family Sepiolidae; genus Sepiola; species Sepiola atlantica. The sequence continues at coordinate 45,056,266 of OY744537.1, forward strand.
CAATCGATATGACTAAATGAGAAAACGTTGTTGTTGTTGTTACAATAACGTTCACTCTGGTCGGGTTAGGGTTAGGCCGGATTTTTCACTTGCCTTCATTACATACTAAACAATGGCGGCCTATACACGATAGCCCTGGGCAAGGTTGCATGAAATGGTTGGCCAGTCGTGATTCCACCGCAACAAAAAAAACGAGAGCGCAGCCAAGTTCTTCCACGTCCTTAGACGGACGGACGGACGGACGGACGGACGGACACACACTCAATGTACGCCTTATATTATGAGTATTGATTTACTCCTCTCCAGGGGTTAGGCACAAGGTCAGTTTTTATCTTACTCCCACAAGTAAGATGTGACTCAAGGTCGGGTCGGGAAAGTGGGGTTTAAAAATTACCCGGGTAGCACCGTCGGCATTCCCCGGTAGGGGCGCCTCAGACAGTAAGCAATAAACCTACTTCTCCCCAAAGAGGGGAGGCAAAGCCTGGGAAGGTGGACCTCCTAGAACTGCACAGGGCAGACCCATTGACCGGCGTAAATGAAGACCCGAAGGCCAAGACAACACCAGTATGGGGTGCAGTATCCATCGGAACGGATACTACACTTTGATCTTAGCCAAATATGAGTATTGATTTACTCCTCTCCAGGAGTTAGGCACAAGGCCAGTTTTTATCTTACTCCCACAAGTAAGATGTGACCCAAGGTCGGGTCGGGAAAGTGGGGTTTAAAAATTGCCTGGGCAGCCCTGTCGGCATTCCGCGGTAGAGGCGCCTCAGGCAGTAAGCAATAAACTTACTCCTCCCCAAAGAGGGGAGGCGAAGCCTGGGAGGGTGGACCTCCTAGAACTGCACAGGACAGACCCATAGACCGGCGTAAATCAAGCCCCAAAGGCCAAGACAATACCAGTCTATGGGGTGCAGTATCCATCGGAACAGATACTACACTTTGATCTTAGCCAAAAGGCATGAGTAGATGAATTGATTTCATTTACCTTTACCTGCCCAGTGTAGCAATTCTCTGCCATCAAACATTGAATAAAACGAAAGAAAATAAGATGAAAAAACTAATAATTATCTTCCTAACAGTTCTTATTTCTGTACTCTTATAGCTGACGCATCGTGTTTCCGTGACTTTGCGTCGTCAACGTTCGGGCAGGTCTCGGAAGCACCCGAGAGTTGACGAAACTATTAACACATTTGCTTATAAACAGTTTGTTTTCGTTAAGATAAGAAAACAAACCCCAAGAAATGCTTAAAAACTGTTGTTGCGCTGTTTATGTTAACAAGATAAAAATGGACGAAAAATGTAAAAAAAAAAAAAAAAAAAATATTGAAAGTTTTTTTTAAAAATACAATAACATTTGCTTAACACATCAAACAAAAATCATTTGAAACTTTCCGGTGCACAAAAAAAATAACATTTGATTAACAATGTTTCTTTTGACAAATAACACACAAACAAAAAATAAACATCCAATTTATAATAGTTGTTTAGCTTGTTCGTTCTATATTTTTATATATGTATTTTAGTTTGATTTTCTTCGTTGTAATTTATCGGCTGCCAGTCTTCAATTTATCCTTTGACAGTTTTCGCCCCGTCTACTCTCGGGCGCTTCCGTAACCTGCCCGAACGTTGACGACGCGAAGTCACGGAAACATGGTGCGTCATCTATAAGAGTACCATCTCCCGATTTATTTATTCTGCTTCATTGAGCATTTCTTATTTCAATCATTAATCCTGCAGTGTCTACAGACAACTTTTAAAATCTATATAAATTAGAAATAAGGATAACTTGGAAAAATATATGTAGCAAAAAGAACAATTGAAGAGATTGTGTCACTTTAAAATTAGTGGGGTTTAGGTAATCCCTACTTAAACTTACGTACAGGGTGCCCCCAGAAGAAAAAAAAATGTCACTCATGGAATTATAAATAAAATCCACAATCCTTTCTGCAAACTTTGGTACCAATAAACGTCAGTTTACACACGTTACAGTTATGAGTATTATTTACTCCTCTCCAGGAGTTAGGCACAAGGCCAGTTTTATCCTACTCCCACAAGTAAGATGTGACCCAAGGTCGGGTCGGAAAGTGGGGGTTGAAAAGCCAGCGCTCGAGAGGTGAGCACTCTGGCCATCAAAAATTGCCTGGGCAGCCCCGTCGGCATTCCCCAGTAGGGGCGCCTCAGACAGTAAGCAATAAACTTACTCCTCCCCAAAGAGGGGAGGCAAAGCCTGGGAGGGTGGACCTCCTAGAACTGCACAGGACAGGCGTGCAGTATCCATCGGAACAGATACTACACTTTGATCTTAGCCAAAAGGCCAAGAACAGCATTTGTTTTGCTCATGTATTAACACAAAGCTCCCATACTCTGTAGGCTGTGAGTTCAACTATACATTTCAATAAATTTCACTCAACAATATCATAGAAGAAACTGCTGATACAAATAGTTCATTGATTGAACGTAAATACTATTTTGATACAAACCTGTTGCATAATTTGTTATTGTCTAATTGAATTGTTTCCAAAAAATGTATCCTTTTTCTCGTCACTTTTTACGGAATTGCTGTTCCAGTGTTTCTTTGTTGTTCTTGATTATTACGTTGTGTCAGTGAAACTCGTCTCTCTACCACAATTGAAATGAACTTTCTTTTCTTCCCTCGTGTCTTTTCTTCCTTCGTGTCATTGAAGCATATAGTAATACAACACTTTCCCACTTTTTTCGGATCTCTGTTGCATTATTTTTTTTTCTCTGCAAGATCTTTTAAGCTGCACTGCTTGGGTAGCATACGATAAACACGACAGTGCTGAATCGTATGGTCGTCCTCTCAACGTTTACAGATGGCTCGGTCAGTTTTATAGCCCCATCTGGCCATATCCAATTTTCATAGCCCATACCTGTTCTCAGGGGTGGAGTGTCCACCAAGTGACCCAGAGTGCTTCTGAGCCAGAAGTGAGAGCGCCAGTACGAGGGGGGGGGGAGTGATTCTCTATCTGCCTGATCGTGGTGGTGTGCCTAACATCAAACGGGATTTCCATAAACAGAGTTTGGTTCCAAAAACCTTCCATCTAGTGGAATACATTACTACGCGACTGCTTCCCTGCAGACTACAACATAGTCGTCTTAAAATTCAATGTCAACAAATACTTGTCATAAAGATGCAAAAAATAGTTTAAATGAAGTAAATTAGTGAAGAAAAGATTGTTGTTCCGGTTTAAAACGCTGATTTTCAAGGTGTGCCTGCTACCGAGTACGCTACTTGAAACTCTTTCTGATCTCCATATTTGTTTCTGTGATGTGAAAAATTGCAGAAATATTCCGAGTTCCGAAATTTCGCGTATCTATTTCGAAGATTGGTTCACTGGAGTCTTTTCGCTGCGTGTTTTGAATTTCTTTTTCACTTTCTTCGTCAACAAGCCGGTCTATTTCAATAAAATAAAACAGTCTCACACTGACATTTGCCTTTAACGCTTGGCTGTTACCGAGATGGCAAAGAAGATACGTTACTCAAGTGGGACTGTTTCTTCAAAGCTCAACGAATCTTGGATGTTAACTTAAAAAAAAAAAACATTACAAAAATTCCAGGGGGAGTTTATTTCATCCGTTTATTTGTATTTTAAGAAAAACGAGAACTAATTCTATATATATATATATATATATATATATATATATCGGTAAGACCATAAAAAATATTTAATATAGATAAAAATCTTTATATTTCTCCACATGACAAGCAAGATGGAATGCAAAGATGAGATTACATGAGAACTGACAACAGATAAGCCGATAATTGTCGAGACGGAAACATTAAGAAACTAGCTGAAACACTCGCATACGAAGGGTAATAGATTCTTAAGTATATTCAAATCCCTAGTAAATTGCAATAAGGTTTTATTAAGCATTGTATTACTCTTTATCTCTCTCAGATATATATATATATATATATATATATATATATATATATATACTAGCGGGACCCGTGTAAATTACACGAAATGATGTTTTCAATACTAATTATCTTGTTCCTAACCTATATATGTATGACTAAAATCTGATAAGATTTAACTTGTATATTTATTTATCAAAAATATGTCTTCGCGGTCGTCCACTCCCTACATCCCCCTTAGATGTAGAAACAAAAATCGTAGAGGTTGGTTGAGATCGAACTATAAACCAGTCGGGCCGACGTCGAAATCCTACGTCGCTAACCATTACGCCAAACGGACATACTTGAAAAGTTACGAAAGTTAGGTGACTTGAATGCTTTTCAAAATCTAGGTGCGGCATACATGTGCAGAGTTTTTTTATGTAAGCGTGATACACGAACACACACGCTATCGTATTAATATATAGATATTAAGAAAGAATGATAGTTTGCTTGAAGCATTGCTGAGAATTCTAATAAGTTATTAAGAAAGCTGAAGGCAATGCAGAGAGCCGGATTGATGAGAAGCTGGTAAGAACAAAAAACAACAACCGAAGGTGAGATCTTACACGTATCTATTTCTTTTATTTTCAATCTTACATAATAAACGTGCCCGGTTGATTGGAAATCATTTAATATTTGGGGGAAAAAGTAGATACCAAAGAAAAGTTCGACTATGGATGTTCTCTGCATTGCTTTTAGCCTTCTTAATAATTTATATATATATATATATATATATATATATATATATATATATGTCATACAAAATTCCGTACTAAGAAGTTGTTTCCCACATGTGAGTTTGCTCTTTCTTTGTTTTCTTTTTTAAATTTGTTTTTTGCCAAAAAATGACTCACTGTACAGTGTAGGATTAAAAACACATTTCAATCCAATAACTTTTTATTCTTGGTGGATTTTTCTGATGATTGTGTAGGGTTGCAGTGACGGTACTGACATAAAAATATTATTTGGCTCACGGCAAAAGAAACGGACCGTAAAAGATATACATCATAAAAATGTTATGTTTTTTGGAAATGTGAAAAATAATGGGAATAATAATGCTTATTGGAATATAAAATGAACCTGACTTATATATATATATATATATTATATCCTTATAAGAGCATTTCTATTATAGTAGTACTAAGATCGAAATTCTGTGTGAAGACCGGCGTAATTTCCGGGAAGCAAACTGTGGTAATTGCAAAAAACTGACTTACAAAATAGAGCGATTTTTCAACGAATTGCTTCGAACTAAAGACATTTCAAAATAACATCTTAAATAGTTTTAAGGTTGAAAGACATTCAAGACTATATCCACTAGAAAATACCCGTTCCATGACGGGTAAATATAATTCGCGAACACAAAAGTTTTGCAACACTTTTGTCCTCTTACGAAGATTAAATTATACTAAACCTTATGTCTAAAATCCGTATTCCAATTTTGCTCTAAATCTATTACATGATTTTGATTCAAGAAATGTCTCAAATCTAAAGCTGAAGATTTAGGGGGTCCTCAGAAGAAATTAAAATTCAGATAATATTGCTCAATTGATGTCTAATGACTTTTCTTTTGTGTCTTACTTTTTTGACAAGGGGAGACATCTCCCGAAATATCAAATGGTATCTAATCATCCGGACACGTTTATTATATAAGATTGGAAATGAAATACAATACAAATCTGAAACTTCAACACTTTCAAATTAGGGGCTGTGCCCATATTATTTTGCCCTAATTACCTTTGAAAAACCCTAAAGAACAGACAATTTTGAGAATATTTATTAATTGATGTCTAATACCTGTTGTTCAAATTTCAAAAGGGCTCGTTTTACTGAAAGTAAAAGTATATATATATATATATATATATATATATATATATATATATATATAATAATGGTAATAATCTAGGTAAAAACATCAACAGGGTGGTAATCCAAAGACTTTCAACCGGGTTTATAAAGAGTGCTCAATATAAAAATAGAGCTTTATATATGATAATTTTTATTGACACATACATGTACAAAATATGCGACACTGGCATGTCGATGTTATCGATCAACAGTTACTATAAACTGAGATCTCATCAGGCAGAGTTAGAATCCAATCTTAACCTCAGATCATATTTCTCTCCAAATATGATCTGAGGTTAAGATCGGATTCTAACTGTGCCTGATGAGATCTCAGTTTATAGTAACTGTTGATCGATAACATCGACATGCGAGTGTCGCAGATTTTGTACATGTCTGTAAATAAAATTATCATATATATATATATATATATATATATATATATATATATATATATATATATGCGTGTGTGTGTAATTTTTCAAATTAATTAATTTATGAAAATTAATGAAAAATATATATATAAAAAAATTCATGACACGTCCGAATGAATGCAATCCTCTGCATATTCGTAAACCGCCCAGGAAGCGTAAAATAATAAACGCACCGGTAAATACACCGGTGCCCAATCGCTCGTAAAAAAAACGATAACAAAACAAACTATCTATATGTGTGCAAGATATTTTTGCTCCGAAATAGACATTTAAATCTCCTTTCAGCGAACACCTTATCTTCAGACATTCACCAACTGGACAGACTCCATATTTTTACACGCACACTCTTACTCTCCATTACTTTATATTTTTCAAATTTTGAATTTTGACTTTTCCACTGCCAACTTATCCATATATGTAATTCCTCTGATGATAAGATTTTTATCTTTGAACAGCCTTGGCTTAAGGAAAGAAAATAAACATGTTTTTATCGAGTACACCTTGCATTGAACAATCAAGTTGAAATAGATTTGTCATTCGTACATATTTATCTCTCTTCTTTCATTTATCTTTATAATTGCTCTATCTCGTATATTGAGCTTAAACTATTTCACTATAGGTTCTATCCTCTAAAAGTATACTTTAAGTTTCATATATATATATATATATATATATGGACAGAGGAAAATATTAGAATACATAAAAATATAATTGCAGAAATAATTACAAGCAAAATTAATTGTTCCTTTAAAGTACAAACACGTTGTAAATAGCAGTTGACCATGATGCAATAAAAATGGCGGACGACTGAAGCTTATTAAGGCTTACATTTAGGTTTACAATAAAATAAAACACAAGTAGTCGGGTCGACACGTTTTATTATTTCGTTTTATTTTCATGTTTTTAGTTTAGTTTGTTTCATTTTGGGCAATGTCTTTTTTCTTTTTAAAAAAACATTGATCCAGATTTACTCGACATTCTTTACAATCCTTGCTTTCGTTTTATTTTTATTTCACGTCATGGCACGACCAGATTTGAAAATGATAAATGGGCCCGAGAACCAGGTAACACGGCTTTCTGCCGCTGTTGTTGTTGTTGCTGTTCCCGCCTTACTATTAGTTGTCTGGTGGTGTAGAGGGCGCAGCGAAGTGTAGGGGCTGAGTGCTCTGAATGTGAGATCTGCGACATTTGGTTTTTGTCCGCACTCCTCCCAAACCAGCACTCCAACAAAAACCCATGTCGGGCCACGAAACGTTCCTTAATCTGATCGTGGAATTTCTCTACTCGTCGACATGACGAGGTCTGAATGGCAGCAAAGATATAAAAAAAACAAAAAGGAGTGACATTTTCATTGGTGAGAAAAGGGCGAAGAAATAGCGGCTCGCTTATTTTTTTTTTTTGAGTCACATTTGTTTTGGGGTTTTTTTCATTGTTGGTTTCGTTGGGAATGGAAGGGGCGAGGGAAAGAGAAATAAAAGACGGGGTTTTATGGATTTTATCTATAGAAAAATATTGCTTTTAAACGTGTAGATTAGTTATAAAACAAAGACCTGCCCGGTACAAAGCGATTTACTAGGCTTACCGGCATACAACAGTTGGACACCCTGTGAGAATCACCGGGGAAACATTTTTAAACACACAGGCACACACACGTGTGTGTGTTCATGAAGGTATGCTTATGTGTTGGTATATACAGGACTCACTCCTAAATTAATTAACTGATCATAATACATTTTAGAACACAGCTGCTTAGCGTAAGTAGACTATATTTAGTATAATTTAGTTGTATGCGAAGCGGGTGAAAATGTAGGGAAGCTCTTCGTGAAAATTTAGACATTTTCTAGACTGCAAATTAATGTAATATATTTTGATCATAATCGGAATAAGAATTCTAGACATAAGGTTTACTATCATTATATCTTGATTTTTATCTTCAGAAGTGGGCATCTAAGTTGCGCAAAACAGTTCTATTCGGAGAATTAAATTGACCCATCCTAGGATGGGTATTCTTCTAGTTTATAATATATATATATATATATATATATATATATATATATATATATATATATATATATATATATATACTAACCAATGTTTTCCTGTTGTTAAAGATTTTCCACTAAATGTTTTTAAAACTTGAACTTAATTCGCGTATTGACATTTTTTGTTTCGAAATACCATGCTTAATTAAAATCGGTAACTATGAATTCTCTCTATATCTCACTTTTTAAAACAAATCAGTCAAATTTTTAGGATAATTCACGAAAACTTATTGAAGAAGATACGCAATGTATATAAACTTAATGGGGCGTATAAATATCTGGCATAAAACCCATGCGCGGGATTACCCTTCTCGCTTTGATGGACACGTAGAGCTTATCGGATCATCCATCTAGCAGAAGGAAAACCGATGAAATATCTGTGCCAAGACTTCCGAAGCCTTGACCCCAAATAACTTGAAGTGGAAGGGTCTCATTAAACCTTCCTAGAGCTGGAGACTCGAACAAATTATGCGGTTTACAAACTTAAAATTGCTAAAAGAGTAAGTAGGCTCTGCCTATCGGCCAGCTTTTGCACCCCTCCTGTGTCTATTAGTTAGACGCAGAGGTACCATCACAGTGACTCATCAGAGACGCCCAGTGCTTGGCCCTGTTTCCTGACCAGGACAATAAACGCCGTCCCACCATCTTTCTTTCTCTCTACTGGACAACGTGAGGACGCTTGCATGTAATTTATTTTCACACGACTAGTGTGGACCCCTTGTCTGATAGGTTTATGGTTCAGGTTTGGTAGGTTGTCTAGCTGATGTTTCCGACTGGTAATACAGGAGCAATAACTCTTAGGTAGCGCTAAGAGCGACTGCTTTATCAACAGTTGTATAATATCGTGATAACTGTAGTACAATATAGCGCATAGAAAAAGACCTTGCACTTATCTCCGGTGGGCTTTCCAGATGGCACAGCCCCATAGATGAAGACTCGGCCAATAGTCTACTTGTGTGTGCATACAAACACACACTTTGTCTCACCCACTCGATCCTAACACAGACACAAAAAATGGAATGACGATCCAAATACAAAATAAGTTCAAACAAGACGCCCACCAAAACAACGAATTCGCTTCCTCCCTTGAGGCTCGCGGTTACAAATATCCGAGGTTTTAGAACTAAAAATCATTTAAAAAATCCTTAAAATGTATTCTGAGACTTGCATCTCAGATTTCCTTTAAGTTTGCGCAATTTATTCTAACGTTTCACGTTGATGTCTTCTTGTTTTCGTTCTTTCAGATCTGTAGAATTTTTTTTTTTATTTTTTTTTTTACTAATGTCCCTTTTGATGAGGCTATTGAGATTTGCGCTGATGTTCTTTAACGAGTTTGACGGTGTTGCCATCAGCCATTCTTTGTGTCCCTCGTTGACTAATAAGGTCGTTCGTGTCCATGAGCAGCGTCTGTTCAAACATACCAGTAAACTCCCGCTATGTCGGCAGTTTTGCCGTTTTTATCCAACAGTTAAACTCCCTACTGTTTCTCTGGAGATAGAAACTGATAACTATCTTCTTTTTCGTTGGTGTTCTTATAGAAATATTACAGTCAACGTTTCGTACAAGCGTTCACTGTAAATCTGCCTTCTCACGATCGTATTCGTGTTTAGACTTTTTTAAAAGTCTTAATCGAATGAAGAGGAATCGTATGAAACTTTTTATTCAATGGGCGTTATTGATTTATCAAATTTATAACATCTGTTTATTAAGATGCTTTTTTTTCAATTGTTTCGAAAATAAATCCAAGTCATGAAAATGTTCCGTTTATCTTAAATTTCCTTCGATTGATAATGTTAGTCAAATTACCCAGACGAGTGTTTTCATGCTATTCCTTTACATTCAGTATTTGACACTAAAGCGACACGATCACATTTTCAAAAAGATAGCTTTCATTTCCTTGAACGGCGTTGACCATTTTTTATATTCAATTCCATTTAATTGTTAACGACATTTATCTAGTAAATCTTAGTTTCAAGAAGATCTCAGGAGAACATTGATTACAATAAACTTCATTTTCTTAGTTTTTATTTGCATCTGCATTTGTAGGGTGGTATTCATACCAAATCTCACGTTCCTATGTCTTGTAGCCTAGAAGTAAACGCGCACACATCCAGGCAAACCGACAAATATATCTTTCTCATTCGTATACATTTGATAATACTTAGATGAGCTGAATATAGTTGAAACAAGTATGGTACTGCTACTAAATAGAGTACCGAAAAAATGTCACTATTTTGACGGGGAATCCCTAGCTAGTTCCGGAAATGGCCGATACAGTTTTCGATTTGAAAGCTGCGAAAACAAATGCTAAAAGGCAGACGACAATAAGCATGCGAAGAGTTGGTTTAGTGTTGGTGTAAGGTTAACATAAATTTTATCTCCTCAAAAAAAGTAAACTCCCTCTAGCAAAAAAAAAAAAAAAAACTAAAATAAAAGAATGTGGTTTTTAAATCGTAAACTGCTTCGGCCATTTCCGGGACAGTTTCGGGATTCTTCGTCACAGTATTGAAATCCTCTGTATACGCATTTATTACAAGTACTACAGGGATATATGTAAATTGTCCGTAATAAACGCAGCGTAGCATATTGTTGCATCGACCTAGCATATGACCTCATCGCAATGCATCATCTGACCAATGATCTACGTTCAGTTACACGAGCAATGGAAATAAACACAACGTCCTGAATTGCAGGACGTCCAACCGCGAAACACTGACAGATTAAAAGACCGAACGAAGGGGACACGCGGCCAATTATTCTATTTCCAGTTGCGTTTCTCTTTGACAATCAATGTTGCCGAGAGCAGCACAAAACCGCCTGCCATTCTCGACATTTTGACTTTTCAATGGACGTCCATTTTTAAACATGGCGAGAGACTTTATTTTATTGCGTCATTTCACAGAGGCGAGGGATCGATGATTTCCGCCTTTTTATTCGGATTGGATAATGCTTCTGAACACACGGTTTCTTTATTAGAACACACGGTCAGAATTAGCTTCGGACTTCTTTTAATACACAGATCTGTTTCTACGAAAATCTACGAAACTTATCGATCGATGGTTTGAGTATTGACGTGCTATGCTATTAGTCCTGTTATTTATCTCTTGATCAGAAACATTTATCAAATATAGTAACACACTATCCTTATATAAGTATGAATTTATATATAAGAGAGCGCTGTAGTTTGCTTGAAACACTGTATGTATTATATAACTTGGAACCTTTATAGCTGATGAAACATATATATACATATATATATATAATCAAACTATATACATACATACATATATAATCTAAATAACTATATATATATATATAATCTAAATAACTATATATATATATATATATAATCTAAATAACTATATATATATATGCTGCCCTAGGGCCGGCTTTAACCCTCAAGACAGCTAGCTTAACTCCTTTTGATAAACAAGACTCTGAGTCGTCGAATATTTTAACTGCAGGTTTTATTATCCATCAAAAAGGTAAAAAACTGAAAAGAAATAAAAACATTGTTCAGAAATGTGAATACAATAAATGACGACGAACAGGAACGAGGAGTCTACTAAAATCTAAAAAACTGTTAATAGGAGGTATTTTAAGGGATGAAGGATACTGCGAAACAAGAGGTACACATCATGAGCGATCGACGTGGAGATACGCACGTGGGATGAGAAGAGAGATTAAAGTTCATTTAATTTAGAGAAATGTTTAAAGGAAATAACGGGCACGATATTCGATTCTGTTTGAGGAAGGAGAAGGGATAATGTCTCTTACCGAAGATGGCCAAAATGTCAGAATCTGTGGGGAGATAGAACTTCCACCATGCGGTTTTCTCCGTTACACAGCGGCAGCGAGCATTCAGAAACAGAGCACCGGCAGCAGCTGCCAGCCGGTGTCTGGGATAAAAAAGTCCCTAACGAATTGGGGGCCGGGAAAGGGAGATAACTCTAAATGACTTATTCTAGGCTAGACAGAACACTCCTCGCCTGGCGTCTTCGACGTCATGAAATTGCACTAGTCCTTGACACAAAGAACGGGTCTGAGGAGTTGCTGCAAAAAAGAGATGGAAGCTGCTGGAAGGAGCATGAGCAGCTGAAACGAGTGGGAGGTTGGAGCAGGTGCTGCATGGAGGAGCTGGGAAGATAGGCTGGGCCAGGAGTCGGTGACGCCCTTTCGCTTTGGTGTTGTTGAAGATACTGTGTGATGGCTGACCGTATTATGTTCTTTAGTGAATTCGGAGGCGAATGGTTTCTTGACAGCTATAGCCATGATGGCTGAAGATGCATTCCCTCTAAGGAATGATTGTCTTTGTTCTTGTTTATCTTGATGGTTATTGGCAGGATTAACCTCTAGTTTTGGTGGTGGTTCGGGCGGTGGCCTGTCTACACCAGCGAATTTACAATACTGTTCAGTCTTCTCAAGAATACTCTGGGTTTTGTCGTCTTTAGCTGTGCTCGTAGTTGCGGTCATCTTTAGTAAGGCTAACCTGGCTGGTAGGTCGTTTTTTAAATTGGTGTTTGTTTTTGACTGAACAAAACATGTCGCCTGAGGTGAAGATGTAATCTTAGAGATGCTCAATTTAGCAGGTGAGGCAGAAGATTTAGAAAAAGAAGGAAATCTGTAGGGAGATCCAGGTGGAGGAGCTGCTTCGGTGGCTTGAACATATCGAAAAGTGTCGGCGATATGTATGAAGTTGGGTGAGGCCTTGGTTATTGACGACCAAGTGGAGAGCTTCTCAAAATGTAGGGATCCGAGCAAAGAAGATGTGGTTAGTATAGACACTTGCGGACAGACTGTCTCTGGGTGGCCCTCGCATCCCGGTAAGGGAAATACAGGACTGTCGAGCCAAGCGATTCTCCGGAGACGAGATGCAGGTATAGAGCGGGTGCTAAGTTGAGCATGGTTTTGATCGGTGTGTACGTATTTCAACTGTTTAAGATGAGAAGGTCTACGTATACGCAACACACGATTGCTGAGGTACATGTAGAAACGTCTTGTTTCGATTTGGATGTACCCTAAGACTACCTTATTGAGCATGTACGAGGTAGTTGAGTGAACCTTCAAGTTCGTCTCAGAAGAGATTGGTTCGCCCGCCAGAAGGGCAGCACAAAGCTCCGGTCTGGGGACAAAATGTTCAGGTCGTGGGGTAAGTTTAAGTTTCCCCGTGATGAGGCTGATTTGACAATTTGCTTCTTTGTCGGTGACTTTGATGTACGCTACTGCAGCAATGATTTTGGTGGGGTCATTGTCGATGGACCAAAGGAATATCAGAAAGTTCCTGTATTCGTCTTTCGCGGGGAAACGGTATAACGTCCCTTCAGTGTTCGCGGTAACGACTTCTTTGAGGAAACTGGTGAGAACGCCAACCAGATTGTTGTTTAGGTCGGGTCCAGTTATTGGCACTTTGTTCAGGGATGCTCCGTCATGTTTGGTGCTGGAGTCAAAGACCACCCGGGATTTTCCTTTTTGTGGGAGGTGGCATGGGATAGATCTGGAAGGTAGTGGAGCGATCCAACTGTTGTTTATGTCCTTCTCAGCTCCCAGTTCCATGATGCTTGGTAAAGCAATATCCTCAATAGGAGGCGCTGCCTTGTCGTCGTCCTCCTCGGTTTGTTGGAGCACGTTTTTTGAGGGGTTGCCATCACGAACCTGTGTACGCTGTGAAACCACTCCAGTTGCTGTTAGGAGGTTACCCTCCCCGCCGTGCTTGGGGGAGGGTCTTGCGTGTACAGTTCGAGCTAGTGTCGGTCCAGCTGTCTCTCGTTGGGGTTGACTTGCCAGGTCAGCTGGCATATAGCCAAGTTTTGTTGAGTAGCTATGGCTAGACCGTTTGTTGTACTTGTTGGCGACTTCCCTTAAAACCTTTGCTTCGGCCACAGCAGTGGCCGCCTCCCTTTCGAGCTGTAATCTCTCCAACTTCCCCCTTATTTCCAGTTCCCTGTCAACAAAGGCTAGACGTGTCTTGGCCGCCTCAGCCTTTGCTCGGGCGATAGCAGCAACACTCGTGGACGTCCTCCTCGAGGAGCGAGAGTTGCGTGAGGCATGAGGCCATGGCCGGTTAGACACATTGTGATTCATCGTCGAAATGATAAAAATAGGGGTGACTGGTTGTGAGACTGAAGCTGAAAAGGTAGCTGGAAAAGGACGAACTGTATGGGCACTACTGTTGTTGAAGTAGCGTCCGTAGTTCAGATGGATTCTTTTGTTGCTTGTCTTCTTGGAATGACCGCATTTCTGACGGTTGGTGTAGAACGTGTATTCCAGTCATTAGGAGGCCGTCCGTTTCTATCATGCCTGAGTCCGACCATTTGGGAGGCATCTTCGTTTTTTACTATGATGCCTCCGACCATTCTTCGTTTTTTACTATGCTGCCCTAGGGCCGGCTTTAACCCTCAAGACAGCTAGCTTAACTCCTTTTGATAAACAAGACTCTGAGTCGTCGAATATTTTAACTGCAGGTTTTATTATCCATCAAAAAGGTAAAAAACGAAGATAGCCAAAATGTCAGAATCTGTGGGGAGATAGAACTTCCACCATGCGGTTTTCTCCGTTACACAGCGGCAGCGAGCATTCAGAAACAGAGCACCGGCAGCAGCTGCCAGCCGGTGTCTGGGATAAAAAAGTCCCTAACGAATTGGGGGCCGGGAAAGGGAGATAACTCTAAATGACTTATTCTAGGCTAGACAGAACAATATATATATATAATCTAAATAACTATACATATATATAATTTAAATAATTATATATATATATAATCTAAATAACTATATATATATATAATCTAAATAACTATATATATATATAATCTAAATAACTATATATATATATATAATCTAAATAACTATATATATATATATAATCTAAATAACTATATATATATATATAATCTAAATAACTATATATATATATATATAATCTAAATAACTATATATATATATATAATCTAAATAACTATATATATATATATAATCTAAATAACTATTAATATATATATAATCTAAATAACTATATATATATATAATCTAAATAACTATATATATATAATCTAAATAACTATATATATATAATCTAAATAACTATATATATAATCTAAATAACTATATATATAATCTAAATAACTATATATATATAATCTAAATAACTATATATATATAATTTAAATAACTATATATATAATCTAAATAACTATATATATATAATCTAAATAACTATATATATATAATTTAAATAACTATATATATATATAATCTAAATAACTATATATATATATAATCTAAATAACTATATATATATAATCTAAATAACTATATATATATATATATAATCTAAATAACTATATATATATATATATAATCTAAATAACTATATATATATATATATATATATATATATATATATATATATATATATATATATATAGTAATACTAGAATATATTTATGGCAAGTAACCTACAATAGGCGTCCATGTTTCATCTCCGCAGTTAGCCTGATGATTTACTGTGGGGATAAAGCATAGACGTTTATGTGTAGCTTACTCGTCAGAGATATCTTTTCATACTACTACTACGTGTTACTCACGCATTGAGCACTGTTGAAGTGAATACTGAATAGCTATACCCACTTTCTTATATCACCTTATAATATGATACGTTTCGACATGAAATCAAGATAATCGATAAGTATGTTATTGCTGAATTCATTCATGTTGTGTATGCAGACATTTTCATGATTATCGTCTATTCATTAGTAAATAGAAAGGAAAGGAGAATGTGTTGCCCCCCTGCCACCCCGAATCATGTTTCTCTTTTTTTGTTACTTTTGTCTGCGGGGTTGTGGAGTTGAGGTGGATAACGACTCGGAATGACGACCTGTGTGTGGTAAGTTCGAATCGAGTCGATTTAAACGCACCACTTTCTACTGATTGATGTTGGCAACCTTCCCGCCATCCTTCTTGTAAGTACCGGATTCTAATAATAATGTTTTTAATAATTTTCTTCTTTTCTTTCGTCCACTTGTGATAGAGCGACCAGATTTGGTGTCACCTGTCCAGACAAAAAAGAACGGTCTGGAAATGTCACCATCAATCATAAACCAGACCCGTCTTAACGCAATTGATGTCTAACATTTATTTCCTTACCTTATAACTTGCCCCCCCCCGTTAGCGCCACAGCGATGACCACTTTACCTATGACCACACACAATATATGCAATTAGTCTGATAGTTTGCCCTAAGAATGAAACACACCTCTCTGTGCGACTTACTTGCCATAAGTATGTTTTCATACTAATGCTAAGCTATACTCATGTACCGAGAACTGCAGAAGTAATGATTGAATATAAATATACACGTAATATATTATTTTGTAATATAAGTGTATATACATGAAATAGTAAACACACACACACACACATCTATATATATATATATATATATATATATATATAATAAAACTAGCTACCGGACAGTAGCAGAAACTCGCTTTGAAGCGAGTTGACAACAGAAGATATTGTCAGCTCGCTTCAAAGTGAGTTTCTGCTACTGTTCCGGTAGCTAGTTTCATATATACATACATATAATAAGAATTTGCTTTTTCTATCATCCGTTCGTGATAGGGCGGCTTTATTTGATGTCACTTATTCCAGCAAAAAGGACGGTCTGAAAAAGTCACCATTAATCATAAAGCAGACCCGTGTTGGGACAATTGAAATCTAACATTACCGTAGAATTTTCCACTCCCTCACCCCACAAGTGCCACATAAATAATCTCTTAATTCATGGTCAAAATTAACATCAAAACATATAATGCAAAATGGATTAGTTACATATTACCTTAACTAATATTTTTTTATACATTTCATCTATCCTCGGTCAGTGAAAGAGAAATCCTTCTAGACTGAAGCATTTTTAATTTTTGTCTCAATCTAGAATCCCCCTTTTTCGGGAAGCTGGATGTTTCCTACATCAAAAAAACCGACTTTATGTCTAACTCTGCTCTCGTGGGGAGGCACATAAATAAAGGCTGCTTTCACATGTTCCAATATACGACGCCATGCATCTTATTGGTCATCTTTGTTTCAGTGACAACTTTGTAAGTTAAGACCGTTGGTGATCAGAACTTAGGAGATCGTTATGTGAAGTCCGGATAGATAGGGGCGCTTAGAGCTCGTCCGTCGCCTCTGACGGCATCCATCAAATATTTGGCAAGTGGAAACTTTATCTTCGTCGTCCTACACCCATAAGTATCCAGTCACCTAGAGAGAAGTGTATTTAGACCACAGCGTCAACCAGAGTCCCCGAAAGGCTGATAAGATACTTAGACGCCATGGACAATTGATTTGACACGAACCCGAGGAAAATGTTTGGCAACTATGTGTAATTATTCCCAGTCCGTGTCGTGGCTTAATGTTTACAGTTGTTTACGTACAAATCAGACGAATTGCATACATTTACATTTATATATATGCAATTGGCCTGATGAGTTGTCTCGCGCATGAAACAACACCTTTCTGTGCGGCTTGCTTGCCATAAGTATTGCGCCCTGTAGCATTAAATACAGAAATATGTATATACGTAATATATCATTTTATAATACATGTGTATATACATGAACTAATAAACTCGTTCAAACACAGTCGTATAAAATATGCTTATGATAAGCAAATTACACGGTATAGTTTGTTTAACTTTGATAATGAGTTAAGTTAATTAATATTTTATACTCAATTGCCAAAAAATCTGTAATGTCTTTAAGGTCCCCAACATGATTTGAAAGCGATGTCTACAGGTTTTGTTAGTAAACGTTTCCCGGTAAAGCATTTTCTGTGTCTCGATTTTTTAAGGCGGTGATTCGCACTTAGTGTACAGAAGATTTAGCAGTAATTTCAATTTCATATTTCGATTGGAATTATTACCATTGTTATTCGTCTGCCAATTTTGATTTTAATCTTTACTTTTTATGAGTTAGCAGTTTATTATTATGTGCCTTGTTAATCATTTTAATTTTTTCAGTGTTAAGTGTTTTTAAGTGTAAACTATTAAAATTGGCATATGGACAAGGTATTATTCCTACCAAATTGCAAACGTAATTAGCGGACAAAAAGAAACACATGCACCTCTCTCTCTCTGTCTCTCTATATATATATATACATATATGTAAGTATATGTGTGTGTATATATGTGTGTGTGTGTATGTGTGTGTGTATATATATAGCCACGCTGATTATCCTTTGTATAGATGAAATATATATGTAAGTATATATCAAAATATTATATATTAAAAATTAATCATCAATTATACATGCTCCCTTAATGAGCAAACACTCTTGATGGAAATATGAAAAAGTTTCTATCTAACCTATAATACCAAATTCTTTCCCTTAGAAATAGAACCCTATTAAGATACTTACTATTATCAACGATGCATAGGATTTATTTCTCTCTTATTCTATATGTCATTCATTAATGTTGCATTTTTACAGTTAATTATGACTGAGGTCCAGTGTTTACATCATGCGTCCGACAAAACAGTTATATATATATATATATATATATATATATATATATATATATATATATAATGATTCTTGTAAGAGATGACACATATATGTATGTAGATAATATTTATTAAAACTAATGAATTACATTTATCAATACAGTTGTATCAATTGCTATATTTATAAGAGGAGAGTGCTCAATATCTGTGACAGAGCGTGTGCAGATTATTGTTTAAGGAAGCAATGTTTACTTCTGCAATTTGTTAGTTTTCATTGCCGGATTAAGTCATTCTTTGCAGAATTCAAATGTTTTCGAATAGTTTGGGCGTCTCCTTTTCTGTTTCTTTCTTTCAGCTACTCATCTTGCATAATGGTGGCGTAGAAAACGAGTTACAAGCCACCACTTCACCTACCGATCTTGTTTCAACATTTCTCCGCCTGTATTATGTGTTTACTTTTCAAACCAATAGGGAAAGCAACCGAAATTATAATGTTCTTCATATGAATTAAATAAACACGGGAAACATTAAAAAAATAGTCATAATTCTCGAATTAATAAAAATAACAAAACAAACAAAAGGATGTGGTATGCTTTACATTGTTTTTGCGTTGTAAAAAAGCAATGCGAGCCACTTTCAAGGTTTGGTTGTTTTGTTTTACGGTATATCAACCCTTTGCTAGTTATTTCATGTCGAATCCGGTCATTTTCGTCAAAGCTTTTATGCTTCAAGTTTTTTCATATGTTCAAGCATTTATTCATGGTGTTTGGTTTGATTGTTTTGTTTTACGGCATATCAACCCTTTTTGGGTTATTTAATGCTGAATCCATTCATTTTGGCAAAGTTTCCATGCTTCAAGTTCTTTATATTTTTAAAATATGTATTCATGGTGTTTGGTTTGGTTGTTTTGTTTTACGGCATATCAACCCTTTTTGGGTTATTTAATGCCGAATCCGTTCATTTTGGTAAAAGTTTTCATGCTTCAAGTTCTTTATATTTTTAAATATGTATTCATGGTGATTTCTTTGGTTGTTTCGTAGAGAAAAAAATGTTTTTATTATTGAATTTGCAGAACATAATTGATTTTCGCAAAGGGAAAAGAAAAAAAAAACAATAATATTAATGTTTATTGCATTTTGGGTCAGGAAGCCGACCATTTTCAAGAATACGATTTAAAGGTGCCTGCTCACACATTGTTTCAACATCATCTATGAACTTAGTATGGATTTTGATAGATGTTTCGACCTATGACCCGATGGGTCAACATTAATACATTGCACATTACTGCATACATTTAGTGCCTTTACCT
Source organism: Sepiola atlantica (assembly GCA_963556195.1). NCBI lineage: Eukaryota > Metazoa > Mollusca > Cephalopoda > Sepiida > Sepiolidae > Sepiola > Sepiola atlantica. The sequence goes on from OY744537.1 coordinate 45,076,318, forward strand.
GATTCTGAAGTAAACATATATTTTAAAAGTAAATCTAGATAGTTAAGGAATACAGTTAGTCTTTTCTTTTTACATTTGTTAAACCCAAACAATGCATATTCTCTCTGAAAAGTAAGGGTTTACTGCGATAGAGGCCAGATTTATAAACGGCGACCCGAGTGGAGAGTCGAGCAGTAACATATTTGCTCACATTACATTTAAATGTCCGCATGTTGGTACGAGCAAGGAAACATAGCAAGAAAAGGGAACTCCAAACGAAAACGGTTCGAGAAAAAAAGCTATTAGAATAGACATTTTCCAGCATATAGGTATCTCTACAGTGAAGGGGCGAGATTTTGCTGCTCGTCGAGTTTGGCAGATAGTGCGGGAGCTATTAGGTTAGCAGCTCTTTTTTGCACCCTGTCCAAGGTGGAGTGGCTAGTTGTTAGTGTACCGGCCCAGATGTGACAACAATACTCCGTGTACTGGCCAATAGTGGCTTTCAACGGAAATTGGTGAGATTTCACGAATAATTGGTCAACGTTGGTACATTCTACATTGGTGCATATATGATAATTTCCTTTTCTTCTCTATTTACGTCATTTAATAATGTCACACTCTTATTTAATATAGAGAAACTCTTGAGAATAAGATTTGAAAATGTCCGCTCATGTTGTAGGATGTTCCAACGGTTCCATTTTAGGGGGAACATCATTTTCGTTCCTTTCCGGTCAATTTAATTCTGGGGAAATGTACTTAGCATACGCGTCTATTAATACGATTAATCCATTTATTCCCCTTTTAACATGAGTTCTAGCTTCCTATATTACCGCCACCCACAACTTGTCTCATTTGTCCTTGCTCCCATCATTTAAAACATTCAATATGAATACAAGCAAGCAAGATTAGTACTGTATAAATAGATACCGTTAACTTAGAAGAGTAGAAAGTAGAGCTTGATTTTACTTTCTGCAGCCTCGTAACTCTTGCTTCCCTTATTTTGTCTTTTAGTCCTCACATTCCATGAGCGATGTTTCTGACAAAAGGGGGGGAATTGCTGTTTTCTGGGTCGAAATCTTACACTTATAGTTAGCAAGTTTTTAACCTTGAAGTAGTATTTTTTTAGCTCCTTACATCAAGTGGCCTCATCCCTTGGCTGGAGTGATTTTCACAAAAATAAAACAACAACTAACACCGACGGCTAAAATACCATCTAAACACTACAATAAAATCATTACGTCACAAAATCATTACGCCGATTGGTTATTGTTACACCGGCCGTTCTTACACAGGAGAAACTACACCGGTTGTCACTATAAATAGTGCGAGTCACCAGAAGACAAAGCACAGTCTTGTAACTGTCTAGCCAACAGCTAGTCACTTTCTTACTTTGTTAATACACTTGTTAAACCAACCCTCGACTTGACTTCCTTTATTTATTATTTACTGTGGAACAACTTCACAACAGTTATGAATGTTAAAAAAGCGCTAGAATCATAAGTTTAGCAGATTTTAGTACCATAATTCTTTTTAAGGGTAAAAAAATGATATAAATATTCTTTTATTAATTAATACATACTAGGAATTTCATTAAGATCGGATACTTATTTAATTTTGGTGGATATATATCTTTTCAAATCAGGAGTATTCTTCGATAAAAACAAAACTAATTTCTTCCATATCGATGGGAGGTGACGGTGGTTAAGTAGTCAACGACACGGACTGACAACCTAGGTATGCCAAGTTCGAATCCAGTTCGTACAACAGAAACACTTTCACTTAGGATGTTGACAACCTTCACGTGGTCCCTTCTGTAAGTACCCAGTGTTTTTCTAGAAATAATTCTAGCTAGAAAGATATCGGGGAAACTGTTATGGTGCCGTACCTATATGACGAACAGTGGACTCGTCCATTCCTAATAACATACTGGAAGCATTTAGGCTTCTCGTAATTGGATTGAACTCCAGTCTACCCTGGCAGTTAGGACTGATATACACCTTCTCTTGTTCTCTGTACATATATTTTCTTTAATATATATTGTTCACCCAACCCCGTGTTCCGTGTCTTCATTTCGGCCCCTAAACAGGGTCAGAACAGAAATCAATGCCAACAATAAAATAATCTAATTTATAAGAAATTAATGCATCTAGATCGGTTCGAAATTTAGAAGGCTGTGCCAATGCAATGTAAGGTTATGGGCACCGGATGAATAGAAAGAATGTCTGGGTGACAAATAAAATTAGCATCGATAAGAAGAGACAATATGCAATGTAATACTTATTTTATTTTCTACCTACTTTTTCATTCATCTTCAATCAATCATGTGTTATATGGTGTTCAATTTTTTTTCCTAATATTTCGAGGTTAAAACCTAACACACAAGTCTGTTTTAATCGTCATAATTAGTCGTACTTTTTAATTAACTGAATAAATCACCTTTCTGTCTACTCTTAGCTATCTATGTATTTATCTCGCCCCCTTCTCACTATATGTATTTAACCATTTGCAATGATTTTCTTAATGTTTGTGAGTATTTAGAGAGCGTCGCCATCTAATTTGCATACGTGTGTCTGCCCACGCCGGTAACACACAACTAAATTAGATGACAAAACAATAAATCTCTCTACTTCTATAAAAATAGTAATACTTCTATATAATACAACTACTACTAAAAATATAGAAGTAAACAAACTTATTGTTTTTTTCATACAAGAAAATGTCAACATATTTTGCACAGTTATAAATGTTCGAATGAAATCTAAGTATAATAAATAGCGATAGTGGCTGATACACAACTGGTCACGGGGACGTCTAGTATTATATGCACAAAACCTTTAGTAAGGTATACAGAGATAACCAAAAAAACGCATTCAGTCACAGAAACTAGGTACTCGTTATTTCTGGAAACTTGCAATAGTGCGATGAACAATGGACAATCGACAATTCCCCCGCTATCAAATCACAATGATTTTGTTTGCACTGCAACTGATTAGGCTGAACTACTTGTCCAGCGTTTCGCCTTAAACTCCACTTTGGACTCAGCAAACCCCCCTCTCTAAATTCCCATTGCGGACTGAAGCCACACTTGAGAACCTGGTCATCTCAGGTCAGAGACATCATAAAAAACCTTGATACCTCCAAAACCTGTGGGCCTGATCTTATACCAGTAATAGTAAAAAAGAAATGCTCTGCTGAGCTGGCCCCTATCCTCTCCAAACTATACCACAAATGCCTTGCTAAATCTTGTTTCCTTGATAGTTTGAAAATTGCCTCTGTCGCACCAGTCTTCAAAAATTTGGGAGATAGAACTGATCCTCTAAACTACCGCCCAATCAGTCTACTTCCGATCTTTGCTAAAATCTTTGAATCATTTATCAATCTAGCGATAGTCCGGCATCTAGCTAATGCTAAACTGTTTTCTGATCATCAATGCGGATTTTGACAAGCACGATGTACCGCAGATATCCTAACGGTCATCTCTGAACGCATATATGATACACTGGACAAGGCATATGAAGCTAGGGCGGTAGCGCTTATATATCCAAAGCCTTTGACAAGGTCTGGCATGAAGGACTTCTCCTAAAACTGCACTCATATGGTATTACTAGAAAAATATTCAATATAATATAATCCTTCCTAACAAAACGAAAGATCCAGGTTGTACTCGATGGCCGTTCTTCTAAGCAACATGACATAAATCCTGGTGTACCCCAGGGATCCATCCTTGGACTTCTACTGTTCCTGATCTTCATAAATGACCTACCTGATGTCATTGAGACTGATATAGGAATATCTGCTGACGACACTATGCTTTATTCTCGTGATGTGAGCAAAACCGACGCGCACATATCTGAGGCAATGTCTGAATCCTTAGAAAATGACCTCCAGTCTGCAGTGGATTGGGGTAAAAAATGGATGGTAACTTTTAATGCCACAAAGACAAAGCTACCTTCCTTCAATAACTACAAGAAACCATTTCAACCACCGAAAGTACATCATTCAAACTCCTCGGCCCAACCTTCACAGATAACATGAATTGGAATAAGTACATTGAAGACATTGCCAGGGCTGCTGCAAAGAAGGTGGGCTCCCTCTACCGTGCTAATAAGCTTCACACACCTGACATTATCCTATATCTCTACAACGCCACCATGCGCCCATGCATGGAGTTATATAGCCACATCTGGGCTGGGGCATCATACACTAGTCTCTCTCTCTCTCTTAGACAAGGTCCCAAAAAAGAGTCGCCAACTTAATAGGTTCCTCACTATCCACCAAGCTCCAGCCCCTGTCCCATCGCCGCAATGTTGCATCCTTGTGCCTGTTTTACAAGTACTTCAATGGATTGTGCTCTGATGAACTTGCTGCTCTGGTGCTCCCACGACGCAAATTCACTAGACCAACCCGACAATCTGCCAAATCCCATCTATTCAGTGTGGAGGTCCCAGATGCCGAAGAGCTTTCTACTCCAAAAGCTTTCTTTCCTCGTGCTGCTGGTCTCTGGAACTCCCTCGTTACTCCCTGTTTTCCTGGCGGTACTGACATGCAGAAAATTTAAACTAATGTAAACAGACATTTCGCTGCACAGCTCCCAATTAAAGTTGACCCCCCCCCCCGAAACTCTCCCCATTTTTCTCAGTAGCCCCTTACATTTACAGTGGCGGCCGGCGGCCTGCCTTGTTTGGGGGTAAACTATGCTGAAAAAAACAAAAAAACAAACACACAATGCTCAATAAATTCTCTAAAATATAATGAAAACAAAAGAAAGAGCTTTGTGCTTACTTGTTTTATTCTCAAACGTTAGATTGGGGCTTATAAACAGAGAAACCGTCCTTCCACCTCTTTTATATGTTTTAGTTCAAATATCATCCGGTTACTTTAGTGTTTGAACACCTTTGTCTTTTAAGAATAATTAATGTTTTTGAAATGTAAATAGATCGTGAGTGGCGCACGTGAAGCAGAAAAGAGGCGTACACTTTCCATCTGGGAGATGTGCGCCTCTGAAGACTCTGAAGTCGCGAAAGTTCGATAAAGAAGTAGAACAACGGTGGTTAAGTGTGTGTGAGAGAAAAGATATAGAAGGAGATATGCGATAAAGAGATGGATAGAGGGCGAAAAGATGGAGATGATGGATAGGAAAGACACGGAAAATGAAAAGAGAGTGGGTGAAGAGATGATGAGACGACGAAGAGAACAAAGCTAGCGATATAGATGGCGAAAAGAGAGAGAGAGAGTATGAAGAGAAACGGTATAAAAAGGAAAATGAAGAGTTAGATAGAGAGAGTATTAAAAAGAGAAAAAAGTATAAAGAAAGAGACAGTATGGAGAAGGAGAGAGACATAGAGAGAGAGAGAGAGTATGAAGAAAAAGAGAGAGTATGAAAAAAGAGAGAGAGAGAATGAAAAAAAGAGAGAGAGAATGAAAAAAAGAGAGAGAATGAAGAAAAAGAGAGAGAATGAAGAAAAAGAGAGAGAATGAAGAAAAAGAGAATGAAGAAAAAGAGAGAGTATTAAGAAAAAGAGAGAGTATGAAGAAAGAGAGAGAGTATGAAGAAAGAGAGAGAATATGAAGAAAAAGAGAGAGTATGAAGAAAAAGAGAGAGTATGAAGAAAAAGAGAGAGTATGAAGAAAAAGACAGAGAATGAAGAAAAAGACAGAGAATGAAGAAAAAGACAGAGAATGAAGAAAAAGACAGAGACTATGAAGAAAAAGAGAGACTATGAAGAAAGAGTGAGACTATGAAGAAAGAGTGAGAGTATGAAGAAAGAGTGAGAGTATGAAGAAAGAGTGAGAGTATGAAGAAAGAGTGAGAGTATGAGGAGTATAGGTAGAAAGAGTATGGAGAGAAAAGGTCTGGAGGGAGAGAAAGTATAGAGAGAGTATAGAGAGATATTATGGAGCAAGAAAGAAGGAGTATGAAGCGAGAGAGAGACAGATTTATGGAGCGAGAGAGAGAGAGAGAGAGAGAGAGAGACAGATGTATGAAGAGAAAGAGAGACAGATATATGAAGCGAGAGAGAGAGACTGAATTAAGAGAAAGAGAGAGAGGGGCTGAATTAAAAGAAAGAGTGTAAGAGGCTGTATTAAGAGAAAAGAGGAGAGAGAGAGAGGCTGAATTAAAAGAAAGAAATAGTAAGAGAGGCTGAATTAAGAGAAAGAAGGAGAGAGTTAATAAACAGAAAGAGGCTGAATAGGCAAAGAGAGAGTGAGAGAGAGGCTGAAGAGACAAAGAGAGAGAAGCTGAAGAGACAAAGAGAGAGAGGCTGAAGAGACAAAGAAGGAGAGAGGATGAAGAGACAAAGAGAGAGAGAGAGGCTGAAGAGAACAAGAAGGAGAGAGGCTGAAGAGAAAAAGAGAGAGAGAGGCTGAAGAGAAAAAGAGAGAGAGAGAGGCTGAAGAGAAAAAGAGAGAGAGAGAGGCTGAAGAGAAAAAGAGAGAGAGAGAGGCTGAAGAGAAAAAGAGAGAGAGAGAGGCTGAAGAGAAAGAGAGAGAGAGAGAGGCTGAAGAGAAAAAGAGAGAGAGAGAGGCTGAAGAGACAAAGAGAGAGAGAGAGGCTGAAGAGACAAAGAGAGAGAGGCTGAAGAGACAAAGAGAGAGAGAGGCTGAAGAGACAAAGAGAGAGAGAGGCTGAAGAGACAAAGAGAGAGAGAGGCTGAAGAGACAAAGAGAGAGAGAGGCTTAAGAGACAAAGAGAGAGAAAGGCTTAAGAGACAAAGAGAGAGAGAAAGGCTTAAGAGACAAAGAGAGAGAGAGAGAGAGGCTGAAGAGACTAAGAGAGAGAGAGAGAGGATGAAGAGACGAAGAGAGAGAGAGAGAGGATGAAGAGACGAAGAGAGAGAGAGAGAGGATGAAGAGACGAAGAGAGAGAGAGAGAGGATGAAGAGACGAAGAGAGAGAGAGAGGATGAAGAGACGAAGAGAGAGAGAGGATGAAGAGACGAAGAGAGAGAGAGAGGATGAAGAGACGAAGAGAGAGAGAGAGAGGATGAAGAGACGAAGAGAGAGAGAGAGGATGAAGAGACGAAGAGAGAGAGGATGAAGAGACGAAGAGAGAGAGGATGAAGAGACGAAGAGAGAGAGGATGAAGAGACGAAGAGAGAGAGGATGAAGAGACGAAGAGAGAGAGGATGAAGAGACGAAGAGAGAGAGGATGAAGAGACGAAGAGAGAGAGGATGAAGAGACGAAGAGAGAGAGAGGATGAAGATATAAAGAGAGAGAGAGAGGATGCAGATATAAAAAGAGAGAGAGGATGAAGATATAAAGAGAGAGAGAGGATGAAGATATAAAGAGAGAGAGAGGATTAAGATATAAAGAGAGAGAGAGAGGATTAAGATATAAAGAGAGAGAGAGAGGATTAAGATATAAAGAGAGAGAGATGGAGGCTGAAGATATAAAGAGAGAGAGAGAGGCTGAAGTTATAAAGAGAGAGAGAGAGGCTGAAGTTATAAAGAGAGAGAGAGAGGCTGAAAATATAAAGAGAGAGAGAGGCTGAAGATATAAAGAGAGAGAGAGGCTGAAGATATAAAGAGAGAGAGAGAGGCTGAAGATATAAAGAGAGAGAGAGAGGCTGAAGATATAAAGAGAGAGAGAGAGGCTGAAGATATAAAGAGAGAGAGAGGCTGAAGATATAAAGAGAGAGAGAGAGGCTGAATATATAAAGAGAGAGAGAGGCTGAAGATATAAAGAGAGAGAGAGAGAGGCTGAAGATATAAAGAGAGAGAGAGAGGCTGAAGATATAAAGAGAGAGAGAGAGAGAGAGAGAGGGGGAGCTGGAGAGTCAAAGATGGGATAATAAGAAAATGAGTGTGAGAGATATTCTTAAAGAAGGAAAGACTATTGAAAGATCAGTCTCCACTGAGAGGTTATAAATTTAAGAGCACGAGTAAATGATGTCGAGAAAGGTGAGTGGGTCGTTTCAAGAGGGGGAGATTGTAATCCCACACATGGGAAGGAGAAATACTTAATAATTTATACGAACTTCATTCTTTCGAGATTTAAAAACAGAAATAACTCAACGCTAGCAGGACGTTAAAGGGGTTGCTTGTTACAAACGCACACATATTCCGTTCACGCAAGCTTTATGATATACGTACATAGATCTCTTCTACAAGTATACCTATGACTATTTAACTACGGAAGGCTCTAATTACGTATTACATAGACGTGTCTCCAGCTCTTTTGAATAATAACCCTATCTAATCACACTAAACCAGCAATGACATATTCGATGTTTTATCGCATTTTTATCACTAATTCCCTTTTAACACTGTTTTCTGTTCGTTCGTTCTTCTGCTGGATTCGTCTTGTTTTTCTATCTAACAGATTCTTTACGCATATCTTAACCTTACTGGTACTTGTAATAAATGAGCACCCAGAATAGTAAGTTCTTATGAAGTCATTTCCTCGTATTGACGGAGAATCCATATTCAGTCCCGAGAATTGCTGAAACAGTTTACGAACGCAACTTTCTCTTTTTTTTCATGAAGTTATTCAAGTGGCTATTTTTTTTAAACACTAACGATTTGCATGGGCAATGTCGTCTGCCGTTTTACATATTTTTCGCGGCTTTCAAATCGTAAAATGTTTTTGTCATTTCCGAGACTAACTCCCTAAGAAGCGCCTTATGTATTTAACTTTATACAGACTGTTAACATTTCTAGACTGAACTACTATTTAGGAGATACGGAGGGCAATCACAGGTTATTTTGGATATCTGTAAATATAAGTCTGATTTTAACAATTCTTTAGGGTACATGTAATAAATGTGGTTCCTCTAATGTACACATACATTAATTCAGTTTAGTTTACCCCCCCCCCCCCAATCCTCAATTCTACAAACCTCGGGGTGATTTTCTATTCCTTTTGAAGACCATCTTGCATCTCTTGATACAAGAGGTGAGCCATTTCGTTGAGTCACAGATGTGCTGATATAACATGACAAGTTTTATTTTAAGTGCTGCTGGCTGTTTAACCTTTATCTTCATCCAAAGACTGAAGTCAAGGAGAAGCTTCCTCAGCCATGTCCAGCCCTTAACAACATATACTGAAAGAAAACACATTTTCTGAAGCCTGTTTCAGAAGCAACATGTGTCCAGTGAAGGACACTCAACAGTCTGAGGGTTGACATGGGCGATCAAATGTTTTCATGGCAAGATGGGGCTACAAAACCTACCCAACTATTTGCAAATATGGAGAGAGAGACTATACGAGGCACCACTGTCTAGTCTACCCTCTACTATCGAACCAGTGCAGCTCGAAAGATCTAGCAGACTACAATAATAATGTTAAGGATTGTGTAAAGCACACGCAAAAAAAATCTTCATCACGAAAGCAGGTTCAATCTCAGAACGAATGTCTGGTGTTATATTCGTGTTTTTTCTTCATCAAAAGCTAGTTGCTCTATCAGAGATTTGCGGTATATTAAGGGACGAGGGGGTTAAGTCTCATGTAGTTGTGATGTCAAGTGCGAAAGGTGAGAGATCGAACAACCTCTTTTCACGGCTAGACTTCGGTAAGTGTTAACATCTCGAGTTCCGTAGGGCACAATCCATCGGCCAGGATACGAGGAATTTTTCGGAGATATTAATATCACAGTTCACGAGAATGTTTTTCCTGGGTGAGTTTAATTTAGAAGTGATCCGTCATTGTTTTTTATTCTGTTAGGATCTCAGCTGACGAAAGTACATGGTGACATTTAAAGATGGCGACTCAACAACATATGGAAGGGACACAGTGCAGAGTCTAATCTATCCCAATATACAGGATGATTCATAAGTCACTTAGCTATTTATTTTTGAAATTCTAAAGTTAAGATATACGGTAATACATAACAGAAAGTTTATTCAACAAATTCATTTATGGGAGTTTAAAATTACAGCAAATTTTCAAAATTACCACCTTCGTTCTGCATGCATAGCTCCATTCTTTTTTTGCAAGGAATTTACGACTCTTTGTAGCATATTGGATTGATTATGAAATAAATATAAATATATAAACGAACAAATTTAAAATAACAAATAGCAGTAATTAGAGAGTGAGATAACAATTATCAAAAGTTCATAGTATATTTGTGCTAAGTGAAACACTTATGAATCGCCCTGTACTATTCTTACTTTATTTCGGTTGATGATACACCTAATCACTTTCTGTTATTACACATGAGAGAATGGTTTTATGTGACCACCATTCTTCTATTAATACTATCTTGAATTGTTTAAACAAGATCATTAATTGGCCCTGTATATTCGACGACATCTCAACCTTTTTTTTTTATAATTTAATCCGGAAATGCAATACTCATATAAAATGATTAATGGAACAGATTTTATTTTACCTACATCTGAAGGTTCCCATATCACGACACTATTACTATATAAATGATCACATTAAAAGGCGTTTAATATTATTTAAGTGTTAACAATATCAGGATTGCTGTCTCCCAACGGATGGGGGCCATGTTTATGTGATCTCTATCGATGCGGCTGCGGTCAGACTGTTGACGAGTTTGCCCTGCGTTCCTTGTCATGCAGATGAAGCGCTAGCGGTTTACCTAGTCACCCAGCGCTGAATGACGTAGTCAAACGCAGTCTCGATACTGCTGGGCTAGCATTAATTGTCCAGCCGAGACAGAGGCGATGGCAGATGCCCTCTGCGTTTAAGGTCGGAAAGCTAGTTATATGGGACGCCACTTATTTTGACCCTTTCACACCATCAGCAATCGCGGAATCTGCTGTCAATCCCGGTACCGTAACTCACTTCAGACAAAACTAGAAAAACAAAGACAAACGACAAATACAATTCACTAACCAAACCTTTCATTTCTCAGCGTAGCTCGATCGGTACTTGTGGTCCTCGGTTCCGATACTTCATATGAGACATTGGACGAGTGATAGACACTTGTAGGAACGAGCCGCAAGAGACTGCTTGGATGTTCCAGCGCATTTCCCTAGCTATCATCAGAGGCAACCCCATGTCTATTATGATGTTATCCCACTATGTCTAAGACTTCTCGTGCGTGTTTCTCGTTTCTACGTGACGTACAGATACTTATTTGCTTTTTGTTTTTGTTTCTTTACTCCTGATCGATTGTTTATTGAAATAAAATTTATATTTGTAAAAGATGACGTAGATCACCGCAATAAAAGTCAATAAATTTGGGAATAAGAGGATGAAACAATGTCATGTGAAGAATTGTTTTTCTATTTGTGTAAAAAAAACAATATTTTACCATATGTAAAGGACAAATCATAGAAGCTAATCTTCTGAACTCATTTAGACCAGCGGTGGGCAAATCTTCGCCCATAAGACTCGCACATACTTTTATTTTTACATACACCCAGAAGGTCTTTTGTGTTTACATTGTAGACATTATTTATGGTCTAAACTAATTAAATTAGCAAATAAATAAATAAATAAATAAAAACTTGTAAACCTTTCATTCTTTAAACACAGCAAGTTGGTTCGATTGTTTTGTTAAACGGAAAGTAATCCATTGTTGACAGTCTTATGTCGAGTGTATGTATCTGTTCCTTGCAGACATGAATTGCAAACTCACAGTTTACAACTGGAGTAGAAATTCAAGTTTAGTTTGTATTGAGGACGTTTCTGCTAGGTCATGAGTTCGAAATCATAGGTTACTTGTGAGAATCGAACTCACGAATAATCTAGGTTAATTCTTTTTAACTAATGAGAAATACAGATAATTCTTTTTAACTAATGAGAAATACAGATAATTCTTTTTAACCAATGAGAAATACAGATAATTCTTTTTAACCAATGAGAAATACAGATAATTCTTTTTAACCAATGAGAAATACAGATAATTCTTTTTAACCAATGAGAAATACAGATAATTCTTTTTGACCAATGAGAAATACTGATAATTATTTTTGACCAATGAGAAATACAGATAATTCTTTTTGACCAAGGAGAAATACAGATAATTCTTTTTGACCAAGGAGAAATACAGATAATTCATTTTGACCAATGAGAAATTCAGATAATTCTTTTTGACCAATGAGAAATACAGATAATTCTTTTTAACCAATGAGAAATACAGATAATTCTTTTTGACCAATGAGAAATACAGATAATTCTTTTTGAACAATGAGAAATACAGATAATTCTTTTTGACCAATGAGAAATACAGATAATTCTTTTTGACCAATGAGAAATACAGATAATTCTTTTTGAACAATGAGAAATACAGATATTTCTTTTTAACCATGAAAATACCGATAATTCGTGGTTTCACATTTTCTTATTGAGGTGGATTTCATTATTGCAGTTCAATAACCAATCATTTTGTTTCTCATAGGTCAAGAGTTCAATTATTCCTCAATCTTACTTATGATTTCGACATTTACTTGATTTCCAAACTACACACAAGGCAAAGACGACTCCTTTTATGGTGGGGATAAGGCAAGTCGAGTCGTCCTCTTGGAAAATGAAGTATTCTTAAGTAATCTTCTGCCAATTCAACCCATTGTTTCTCATCATCTCATCATGGCGATTATCGTCTAACCAACGATTCATTTTAGCCCTTATTCTCAAGTGACCCCTAGGCCTTGATAAGCAGTAATCCATCAGTACAAAGAAAGTATATGAATAATATACTAGAGCCATTCACCCATTGTCAAAACACAGATTTCTACTACAACTTAATTTCATATACCCCCAGTAGTCTATCTAAGAAAACAAATATTCCCATGAACGTGACTTAACATTTTATTAACACATTAATTCGTATCAACTGAAATAGAAAATGTTGAAGCCTCTCTGAACGGCAATCACGAGGACTGTAATAATTAAGAGCATTTCAGTATAATACCACCACATTGTATAGCAGCGTGGCTGGGATTAATGCGCTAGTACATTAGATTCAAGGGAGATTACTCTGGCTGGAGGAGAAACTAAATAGATTGTGACTCCAGCCCAGTTACATTTCAAATACACCTCGTATATTTAAGATTTGCAACAAATATACAGGATGTTTGGAAAATCAATGGCATAACTTTGATATTATGTTCTATAGGTCCGAACACGCTTGGACTTCAAGTTATAGACCATTGAAACACACACTGATCAAAATTCTTTATCTTAAACATCTAACATGTACAATGTGTGTGGTAATGTACTGTTTATCGCACTTCAAATAAGTCCGGGCCTGGTGTTGCAGCTTACACCAACACAAGCATGAAAAAATAGCACCAAACCAATATAAAGGTCGTCAGACTCTGAAAAAGATCTGGGCGTAATTATCGGGAAGGGTTCGTTTGGATGTTGGCCTTTCTTCCTTCAGATAACAGAATACTACAGACCAAATACAGGAATATACATAAACAAATACAAATAAATAAATATAATCAGCATAAACTAATGATCACGTCGAGGAAGAATGAAGTACAAAGGGAATTAGACTAGTAATAAAGTCATATTACAAAAGAAACCCTTTTTTACACAGATAGAACATAATCCCGGAATTATAGCACAGATTTCCAAGCACTATATATAACGGATAGGTGTAAAAGTGTGTGAAAAATGTGCGAAATCCAAGCAACACCAATTTATTTATTTATTTGTTTGTTATGCCTCCTTGTGCATCTCCCCTTTAACTATCTTCTAAAAAAAAATCAAACTCTTAGTACAGCATCGATATCCAGATCAAATTCTGTTGAATATTTCATTTGATAACTCCCAAAAGTGCCCCCTCAATTTCTTCCCCTACCACTTTCTCTGAATTCATCCAACCTCATCTTAAACTGATCCACGCTATTGCTGTTTTTAATCTGATCTGGCAACTTATTCCAAAAACATATTACTATGTGAGCAAAAAAACTTAACTGGTAAACAGATCTAGTTTTTGAAAACTGCCTTGACAATAACCTTCCAGATCTAGGAGAAATACTAAAAAAATGCCCACCATAGTTAGAAATTCCATTATCTTGAAAGTCTCAATCATATCACCTCTCATTCTTCTCTCCAGCAAAGTAGCCAATCCCAATTTGTTGAATCTCTCCCTATAACTGCATTCCTTTACTTATTAGTTTTGTCACCCTTCTTTGTACGCGTTCCAGTTTCAATATTACATTCTAATTTCCATATCTAGTCGCTGGAGACCAGGCCTGGGCCTGGGTGCAGTATTCTATATGAGGTCTTGTTAGAGCTTCATATATCCTTAACACAACATTTGTCTCCCTCGAAATAATATTGCTAACCATATTTAAAATCAACCACTGCCTGCAAAAGTTTTAGCCTAGTTTTAAATTAAAACATTTTTCTATTATGATTTAAGAGAAAACAAACTTATTCTTTCAGTTATAATGTGTATAAAACGAAAATTATTAACCAGAAGCAAAATATGACCTACTTTCAACTACAAATGATGTATAATAGAATGTTCGATTATTTTATTTAACAAGATATTAACCTTTATGCTCGTTTCATGTTATTTTCTAAAAAAATATATTTTACTTTCGTAAAAGGCTTGTTATAAAAAAATTTAACGGCATGAGGGAATTCATACCTTTCTTCGCTTTTACGTTCAATACATTTGATATCTCGGCAAGTTGGGTAAATCTACTACTTAATGATGAATTCCATTATCAAAAGTGTCCCAGGAATTATTTGTTTTGTGCGTCGGAAAAAAAACATTCCGACATTCATCTCGTCGACGTAAATGATTGGTACATTAGTGAAAAATGACCGGCCATTTTGTAAGGTTAGATTAGTTAAATGTCAGCTTTTGCTTGAAGTTCGCCAGAAATTCATCTGATGTTCGTCGGTGGGGGGGGGGGGGGTGAATCCTTGAAGAAAGCGCGCCAAAAGAAAAAAAAACAAACATTAAAAGCAACAAAGAGAGGAGGTTAGATGTTGGTAAGCAGAAACGGTGCTACCTACATCTGTTTACCTCGACCCGTAGGGGAGGGGGAGCATATTGGGCCTCAGATGAAATGCTTTAGCAGCGCCCCGGGGAATACTAAGTTTTATTTATTGTTCTCTTAATTAAAAAAAATGATATAGTCGCTTTTAATAGTTACAACATATTTTTTTAATCTGCCAAAACTTAAATTACGTCAAACTTTCACCATTTTAAAAAATCGCTTAAAATTGTTTAATTAGAACATTTTATTTGAAAAAATGATTCAAACATACTTAAAACGGCATTAAAATTAGACAATTCGCTGATAAATTTGCGATAAAATAATAACACAAAGGGTACACTTTATAGATTCCAGGGTTCGAAAATAAGCACATGAAGAAGCCCTTCGAGTATAGTTGTCCGAATAGTCAAAATTATTATAATTATTTCCAGTTCAGTTGATGTGTAGAAGAACATTCAAGACACCCAACGTAGACGGGTACATCAGCCTGAGGTAACTATTTGAAAATATCAGATGCTGTAAGTTTGTAAATGGAAGCGACAATAAAATCCCTTTCTTTAAATACTCTCAATAATGTATGGCGTCATACCTCCCCGTAAATACTACCTAAATAGTACGGTAGACAATATTCTCAAGGCTTTGTAAGGCATCTAATATTGGAGATGAAAACACCGCAATACCACCAGTCTTTCTCTGCTTATCACAACATTTATTCCGGCTTGTATCTCTCCTCACCACAACTTTGCAGATCGGAAAGACCCTTATAAGATCGCTAGAAATCCATAAAATCCTGTCGCATGAGAGGAAATCGATTAATTTACAAGTTTCCCATTGTGTATTGTTTTTTCATAACTTATTGGTGAGATAATGAACACATCCGTTTTTATAGGTTTTGATTCCAGACGAACATGCTGTTTTAAAAATTTTTCCCTATCACTATAGAAGCTGAGAAAAATATTTAATTTTTCTACCAAAATTCTGCTTTTTTCAATAATGCTTTACTTAATTCAGGATTTTCTGAAAAAAATAAACTAAACTTTAGTACCAAATACAACATCCGCTTGAGCATAATCACACACAATATGACACCAAAAGAAAAAATAAGGACATAATAGTTACTAATAGTAATAAATCTTATAATAATAGACCCCGGAATCCCACTAATACTGACAAGCAGACACACCCTCAATAATCTAAATCCCATAAACGACTAAAGAGGAAATATTCATGGTTCAATCCTCATATAATAACAATGTGAAAACAAACACCACAAAAGAATTCTTTAAAATTATAGAAACATCTTTAAAACATCCACACAAATATAGTACGATCTTAAATAAAAATTCTATAAAAATCCTTTACTCCACAATACGCAACATAGCTCAAACAATAATAACTTCTAACAATAAGAAAATTAAATCTGCTCAGACACTTAATTTCTCTTTAAGCCCTACTAATAATTGCAACTGCCAAAGATCACGACAATGCCCAATCAATAATGATTGTATGCACAACGATACAATATATGCCTGTACCGTAAAGGAATCCCCCTCACCGTGTTAACCGGCTACACAATACTAGTACATTTAAACCTTCTCTACCTAGTACATTTATGCATTCTCCATTTGCACAGACTTAATGCTCATGATGTGACCCCAACTATTAATTATTCTAACACATAGCATCTCCACCCAAAGAACCCAGATACGTATAATAACCCCTTCCGATACTTTAAACACACCCTCCATCCAGCATATCAATGCTTTTACTCCGAATGGAGCTAATGAAACCAACAAAACTAAAAATAAAATAATTACTCTCTCTAAAATACACACCTATCGTGGGACATCTGCTTACCCATTGAAACACCGCATCTCAAATCATTTATCTTCCTTAAAAAAGAACAATGTTAAGAATGAAGAGACATATCTAACTAACGTGATTAAAGATTTAAAATCGAAAAATATCCTATATTCACTGGATTGGTCGATCTTGAAGTCAAAATCTTACATTCCTAGATCTAAATTTTGTCAAATTTTCTAAATTTTCTGCTAAGAATTAAAAATATACTAAATTAAAAAATCGAACATCTTTCGGCTTGCAGACATAAAAGAAAATTTAAATATAGCTAACTATTAACTCAAACCGCTACTCCACCTCTATCCAATAGTTAAGGTGACTAGATTCATAGACGTTTGAATTGTGAATCACTCTTTAAAATTGATTGAAATACACTTTAATATTTAATAAAATATCTATAGTAATGGCACTCGTTAAGATAAATAAATCTTGATTGTCGAGCACAGTCTGAAATTATAAGCATCTGAGGTCGTTAATCTATGGAAGCATAGCTTACACACCTGCGTGTGTAAGAACTCTTTTATCTCGGAACGTTTGAACCCTGCCGCCCGCTTTAAATGTATTTAATTTCAGTAATGTCTGTAGTGATTTCCGTTGGCGTAGGATTTTGACAATTCTGAATCTACGAACTGCGTTCGAACCCGTCTGACCACCTGAAACCACCACTTTCTGCACTATTGCGGTCGTAAGTCCGAAATAATGTTGTCTATAGGTAAATACATTTTAATATTTAATAAAAAATGTTCGTAGTGCTTATTTTATATATATATATATATATGAGAAAGGAAGAATGAAAGTAATCCGACGTAATAGGAAATGAAAAAGGAAAAAACCCAAAAAGATGTTTTTATATATTCATCAACGTTTCGTCTTTATTTATAAAACTCCTCAGGATGGTTTTTCCTTTTTCATATATATATATATATATATATATATATATATATATATATATATATATATATACATATACATATACATACATATATATACATATACACATATACACATATATATATATATACACATATATATATATATACATAAAGGTCGGACGTAATATCAGTCGAAACATTGTGAGTATAATTTCCAAGATTTCGTCTTTATTTATAAAACTTACTCAGGATAGTTTTTCCTTTTCCATATATATATATATATATATATATATATATAAATACATGTATATACATAAAGGTCGGACGTAATATCAGTCGAAACATTGTGAGTATAATTTCCAAGATAAAAACAGTAGTAACAATAATCAAAATAATCAAACATAATGTGAAATTTGAACATCGTGAGGATTGAACCTTCAAACTCCAGAAAACCGAGGATTAGAACCGATTAGAACTCAATACTTTTATTCGTTGTGTCATGTATCGGAAGCGCCGAAACATTGTGATGTGAACAATTCTAGTATGAATGTTGGGATATTTTAAAGTATATAGGAAAATAAAATCCAAGATAAGAATAGTAGTCCGAATAATGCAAATTATCAATCCCCATCTAAAAAATTCATAATTTTAAAATATTATAATTAAAACTCAAGAAAAATACTATGTCATGAGTCAACTATTTCTTAGAATATAAACAACTATAAATTAGTTCTTACGACTGAATAAACAAGACTTATCAATAATTACAGATTGCGTCGAATTCAACATGTAACAATACGTTTAAGAACAACGTTTGGCTTAAAACGTTTCGACAAGTGTGACATTCAATCATAAAATGTTGTGCCCTCTCATGATAGATAAGATTTGTTACACAAGATAATAGTCTCGTTGCTTAACAAGGCTTAATCAACTTTATGGACCGGAAATAGTTTAGGGTTTGTTATATTTGATATGTGATTCAGTCGAACGTGCTGAAATACCAGCGTGGCAATTTCGCTGGTAACTCTACCGATAGGGTCACTGTTATTTAAAGAGCAATTTTGAGGATGTTAGGGTTAGGGTTTCAAGAGAAAACCTAAAATAAATATCACAGACCGCAATCATCAACTATTCTTTATTATATCAATTATCGTATAACCCAAGCAGATGCAGACTTGGCAAACGATTGCTCCTACTTGATGTAGACCTCGACAAACGATTGCCACTACTGAATGTAGACCTCGACAAACAATTGCCCCCTACTGAATGCAGACCTCGATAAACGATTGCCCCCTACTGAATGTAGACCTCGACAAACGATTTTACCTTACCGGATGTAGACCCCGGCAAACGATTTACCTTACCGGATGTAGACCCCGGCAAACGATTGCCTCTAACGGATTTAGACCTCGGCAAACGATTGCCCCTACCAACAAGTTTATAGTTATATACTATATTGCGTCAGCAAATACAAAATAATACTTATATAGGATATTGAAACTTATTGTAAGTAGAAACTTAAAAGTATTTTGTATTTCTTTTGTACGCGGGAACGTATAAATCGCTGACATATCACTCGGGCGCGAAGAAAGCCTATTCGGCGAGATGTGTCCGTAGATCTTGTTAGATCATCGATCTAGGAGAACGAAAAATAATGTAAAACCTACACTGTACATTATCCTGTTCAATCATCCTGAAATTAGGTGTTGTAGAAGAAGTGAGTGCTTTTCGTGCCGTACAAGCGCACAACACTGCCATTTAATTTCTACACTTACACTGATGGAAAGTAGAAAATGCATCTTTTGTAACTCGCGTTCCCAACCCTGTCCCATAGTCTTCACCTTCTGAGAGTGATGTTTCTGACAAAGGTGGAAGAAAATTCTGTTTCTTGTGTCGTTTGCTAATTAGTGTTAGCTGTACGTGGAGATTACGTGAGTAAATCTTCTTTCTTTTATCTGTGTTGCTATGTCACTAATGATGGAGGTAAACGATGGTAATTAGATGACGTTATCCGCCTGATAGTCCAAATACCCCAAACCTAGAGTAACTACCAAGGAAGCTGTCCTATCAGCAGGTTAAAATACCGAGGCTGCTGTATTGACATTTGGTGAATGGAATCTGGGCCATGCAGTAGTTTCTGGTGAAGGCCCCTGAATATCATATTAGTAAGAACTGCTACGGCTTTTCTTTCTTCGATGCTTTACAAAGAAATCTAATTATTTATTCACTCTGCGTTTCGCCTCAACTAATCCATTGATCTCTTCTACAAAATTCGAAAACAAAAGATAAGCTTAAACCTAGTTCTCTACTTTCTAATGTTGATCCCTAATATCAGGTCATCTTTTTCAACACTTTCTAATGTTGATCCCTAATATCAGGTCATCTTTTTCAACACTTTCTAATGTTGATCCCTAATATCAGGTCATCTTTTTCAACACTTTCTAATGTTGATCCCTAATATCAGGTCATCTTTTTCAACACTTTCTAATGTTGATCCCTAATATCAGGTCATCTTTTTCAACACTTTCTAATGTTGATCCCTAATATCAGGTCATCTTTTTCAACACTTTCTAATGTTGATCCCTAATATCAGGTCATCTTTTTCAACACTTTCTAATGTTGATCCCTAATATCAGGTCATCTTTTTCAACACTTTCTAATGTTGATCCCTAATATCAGGTCATCTTTTTCAACACTTTCTAATGTTGATCCCTAATATCAGGTCATCTTTTTCAACACTTTCTAATGTTGATCCCTAATATCAGGTCATCTTTTTCAACACTTTCTAATGTTGATCCCTAATATCAGGTCATCTTTTTCAACACTTTCTAATGTTGATCCCTAATATCAGGTCATCTTTTTCAACACTTTCTAATGTTGATCCCTAATATCAGGTCATCTTTTTCAACACTTTCTAATGTTGATCCCTAATATCAGGTCATCTTTTTCAACATTAGGTGTTGCGTTCATATCTTCCAGAAGTTGAAATTCAGTTACAGGAGACCACTCTGGACCTATTCTTTCTGTGATAAACTAGTATTAGCCCGTCAACTTTTACTGATGATTTCATAATCAAAAGCTATTCGAACATGACATCAAAACCAGACACTTATGATCGCCATGAATTTGTGCCTAAATAATGGATGACGTTTTTCTGTATAGCACTTACACACAGCACCGCATTTATCTTTGCTCTCGATCATCCGCACAGTGACGGAGATACTATTTTTGAGAATATCTTTGGGAAAATAACCATATCTGTGTGTTTCCTCTTCTGCCAGCATTCATGGCTGTGGAGACTTCTATGTTCACAATGTTGAATAGCTAGTCCACTTAAACGAGACCGATGATGTAGGAAGGTTTTGTTAGGATTTCTCATTTGCTTATGATCTAATAAAAATTGGTGACAAATCCTACTCACGTACTTGATGCTGACTGATATTTTGCAAGTCTTCTTGATCGTATCGTGACAACTGGTCCTGAACGGTGCTCATCCACCGTTCTGTGTCAGCTCGGATCTTCGGATCACTCAGTAGCTTTCTCAATTAAGATGAAAACAAAGTGCAATAAGACTTCCGATATCCCTTTTCATCGCAGAGTGTATCGATACTCGATGGCCGACTAGGAGAGTCTTAGATATTTCATATCAGAACTTCTTCTACACTCCATCTTTGAAAAGAATGTGCCCAGTATGACATCCGATATAACCAATTAGTTAATCGTTGGTATTGAGTTCTGCATATATTCCAAGAAATTCCAACAGAAACCAAACAGCAAGCCTTGGGACACCCCTAAATATGCCATTACTTAAAGAAATAACTATTTCATTTGCTTTCAAAGAAATAGATGCTCTGAAACTAAAGCGGATTTTAGGACATATCCGGAAATATGTTTTCAACCATCAACTCCTTCCTGTCTGATAAGGTAATAAAAGTAGCCGTTGATGGGCAGAAGTCTGAAGAACATAGTATCAATGCCGACATGCCTCATGAATCTATTTGGGGCTCAATCCTCTTGCTAATCATCAATGATCTCCAAAATCACATCTTAAGTTCATTCTTTGACATTTATGAGTATAATAAAACTATCTATGGCAACACTTCAAAAAGCATTACTGATCAAAATCTCTCCGTTTCTCTCGCTTTCGACCTAGAGCACATAATGCAATGGGGAAATAGGTGACTGATTCCTTTCAATATATCTAAAACCAAGCTTCTTTTCTTTCACCACCAACGCTCTTATCACCCAATTGACCCAACTGAAATGAATCGCTCACTCCGTAAAGAAGCCCCCTATTTTGATAAACCTCTAGGACTTACATTCACTCCAAGCTCCAAATGGTAAACTGTTACTAAGGTAGCTGGACAGATGGTTGAATTATTCTACAGCTCCAGAAGATATTTCACTTCTGACAAATTCCTCTAACTGTATAAGAGTCAGATACGTCCTAATATGGAATACTGTTACCACATCTAGAGAGATTCCGCCCATATCACCCTTTCCTGCCTTGACAGAGTACAAAACCGACTTCGAAATCTAGTGGGTATGTCTTCTCTTCCTACAAGCTCTTACTCGCAAAAGAGGTTGCTAGTTTTCATGGCAGGTGCTCGACTGAGCTCCAATCGAACCCTCTGTAAATATTTACAAAAGCTCTTCTAGCTATAACCACTTTAAATGATATTCCTTTCTCCTTTCTTTGTGTTGAATATTTTCTTCATAATATGAGGAGTATGTCGGAATCTGGGGTAGTACGACAGCTCCTTTGTTGATCCAGCGAACGGCATAACTTGCTAACGGAACGATATGTCGTTTCTCGATCCGGGCCACGTCGAGTGGTCTTGCTAGTCGGTCCCGGCTCCAACCTCTCCCTTTCGGCTGACACAGCAGTAAACCCAATTCGGGAAATTATATTTCCCTTTCTTCTTGCTGTCTCTTCTATTTCTGCTTTCAATGTCTACACTCTGGCTGCTATTGGTAGCGGCTGATCCGTCGCCGCTACCACTCTCTGCAGACGCTTTGTCATTGTCACAATTTCGTGCCAGCGGTTTCTCTCTGTAACTGAAATCAATCTACACATAACAAAATATAACAAACCGTCTCTCTTAGTTCCGAGCCATTTATTTTCATGTATTAGCTTGTCGACACTGAAGCAAGTTCGTTGAAACAGAGAGAAGCTTACGCTAGTTAATTAACTAATTACGTAATCACTTGCAAGGGAAGGAAGAGGGGGACATCGTCTGGCTCTCATTTTTTGGGATCTGAATTCCCCTATCTTATTTAATCGCTACATGGCTAAGGCGACTTGACTCGTCGGCTTCCCGTCAAGAACTCTGATACTCACTGCAGTTTTCTCACCGGGAAAACTGTGACGTCACGAAATCTCGTGATTAACGCACAGGTACGACCCAACACCCGACCCGAGGTCTCGTCAACTGTCACCGCGAATCGTGAGAAAGCATCGCACCAAAGTTGCACGAGATGACTCCGTTACAAATCGCGCAAGTTAAGCGATCTCTCTGTACGTCCATCATCACATGCGTCCCATTATATAACACTTTGTACCTAAAACTAAACAGAACTTCCATGAGCAAAGTTTCTTTTCAAGAAATATCCGTCCGCGGATCACAATACCACGGGGCTACTCCCCAGCTGACTATAGCATGTTAGTTTTCAAGTCCAACATTAATAAATTCTTGTTTAGCCGCCCTCTTAAATAATCTAATTTTGACCAGTCTCAACAATTGCTACCAATCCATACGTTGTACTTTCAATGTCTTCATGACAAACTCATTATCTCTATACCTTCAAGTGACGTATTGGCTTTAATAAACGGTGACTTGTTAGTACATAAAAATGTAAAAAAACTGAATGAATATTAATATTTGTAGGAAATTTTCAAAGAGTGATTCTATTCATGTAATATAGACACACTAAGTAGATACTGATTTTTCATATAGGATTGATTAATTAGATGGCATGCGTATATCATTACTTAATATCAGTTATGTAAAATATCACTTAACACTTACATAAGATATTCATGCACAACTTATTTTTGCATAGTACGATAATCTCTCTCTTTCTCTCTCTCTCTGTATGTATTATAGGCTAACATGGGCCATCATAAATCATTACAGGAGTGGATTCTTTACAGATCGCAACTACGAAATTAAACGAGGCGTAAAATTATATTAATCTAAAATAGGCCCACTGTTAGATATCGCCATTTCCCAGTGGGCCATTTTGTCAATGGGAGGGAAATATGTTGTCATGCCACCAGAGATGTTCACACCATTTGCAACATGGGATCGTTTGTACAATGGCAAAGAATTAATGAGTACGTTCTGCATGGATGACGAACATTTGAAAGATTTTTAGAGGCATGAGAAAACACTGGAGGGGAACAAGTCAAAAATAGCTGGTTTCGTTGAAAAAATAGAAATATATTTTGTAGATTTTAAAGGTTCAAAATTAAAAAAATAAAATAAACAAGAAAGATCTAAGAAATATTATCAATCTAAAATAAGACACGATTTAAATCTTTTTATATATCTTTTTCAAAAGAAACAAAAATATGTATAAATTTATATATATATATATATATATATATATGTCAGGGTCATATAATATTCCAATGACCATGTTTTTATTTTATTATTTTTATTTCTATTTATTCACATTTTCAAAAACATAATATTTCTGTGAGACATATTTTTTACGAATAAATTGAAATTTATAAATGTCCACACAATTTTGAGGATGTACTAGCTATGAACGAAAAATTCAAAATGGCGTATTAGTTGGATCCCCCACGTGTGAGTTTTGCTCTTTTATTTGTTTAAAAAAAATAACAATAATAATAATAATAATAATAATAATAATAATAATAATAATAATAATAATAATAATAATAAGTAAATAAATAAATTGAGGCACCAAACGTGATACAATCGTGTCCCGGAGAGTCATCCAGTTTCGTTATCTATGTCACTCAGTACTAACTATAGTCTGGTTTTGGGTACGGACCCTATGAGTTCCGACCAGTACTTTTGTGAATAGCTCTGCGCCCACGCTGTGTATTTAAATCCGCAAAACTGTACATTGACACCGCTGGTACAAATTTTAAGTAAGTGTCTGGTCGGCATTTTCTTTCTGTATTTTTCAAAGAAAGTGCTGTCTTGGGTCTAGAGTTCGACAGACACTGAGTCTGCGTGCTTAAAGAGGTAGTTGCATATAAAATGGACAAAAATGTTAGTCTTTAAACACATCTAGTTTTCTTACATTGTTTTTTTTTCTTTCTGCCAAACGCTATTAGATTGTATTCGGCTTTTCGAGTGCGCATTTCTCGACATGATTCATACTGAAGCCGGCCGCAAACGAGATGCTGTCACTCAAGAGAAGCAGCCGCAACTCAATTGATCTAGGCTATTTAACATTTTAAAGATTTCATACTAGCCGTTGTCGCGGAATCTGTCAACTCGGTCAAGTGCAGGTGGCTCACCCCTTGCACTAACCGATCTCGAAGCATTTTAAAATAATGTCGAAGAGTTTTTCTGTGACTGGCACAAGATATAAACCACACAATTACAAAATAAATCGGTCGTAGAACAATGTTTGAGCGATCGTTCCATATCGCTAATTCAAAATGTTTGTAATTTATTCCCGTTAATTAATTTAACTTTATTACGCATTGTTACTCAAGCGAGACACATTAATTTTAGTTATGCAAGGAAAAAATCTTATTCGAATAAATAATTGTAGTTATTTTGACCCAACGCGTCACGGGTACTTCTTTATATATCAACACATTTATGAAAGCAAACACTATATAAAACAAAATACAGGTGAACAAGTGTATGTTATTCAATTGCAACCACATTTAGTCGACTTCATTTAGACTATTAACATATTTTTACTTTGACGTTTACCATGCTATAAAATATCAGAAATGTTATAGATCGAGTGAGAGACAGGGCGAACAAAAATAAAAATGAAAGAGAAACAAGATACCGATCAAGAGAAAGAGTGACATTGATAGAATGTGGGGTAGAGTTAGAGGTGGGGGTGAGT
This sequence comes from Sepiola atlantica, assembly GCA_963556195.1. Lineage (NCBI taxonomy): Eukaryota > Metazoa > Mollusca > Cephalopoda > Sepiida > Sepiolidae > Sepiola > Sepiola atlantica. Next base: position 45,101,981 of record OY744537.1, read on the forward strand.
CGCTGTTGCCGGAAGCTGGCTGGTTGAGACATCTGGTCGTTTAGATATGCCATAATATTGGGCATGTGCGAAATTCAAGGAAGATTGAAAGTATTCTGCAGAAATACTCATAGGAACATATCGTTTACAAAGTCCAAAATTCTACAAGTAAATCGTGCGAATTCTGTTATGCAACTTTGTATGTTTGTTGCTTGTGTTTTTTTTATTATTCTATTTTATTGGCTAAGCGTCAATCATCATCATTATTCTCAGTGAACGTGTCGCACTTAAGTTCGGTCTTTGGTTTGGAACAAAAAATGAAGCAACGCAATTCTAATGGAGGATTTATAAACATGAAAACAAATAAAGCGATAATAAAATTAAAACATACAGAAAAAAAGAGGAAGCAAGGCGCAAAGGAGTAAAACACAGACAGAAAGAGAGAACTAACACATTCTTTGGTAGAAAAAAAAATCAGCAAATGTAAAACATGTAAAAATACAAATATTGACGCCATTTTGTTAACCCATTTGGTTGCACCCAGCACCATATACTTTTTTTAAACTGTTTTTTTTGCATACTTTACACAAACATTCATAAAATGAATGTCGACTAAATCATGTGACACCCCATTAAACGTGACTAGCGTTAGGTCAATTAAACCGACGGTATTTTCACGGTATTAAGATGCTACCTACTCCTGTCAGTAACATTGGAGCAATTATTACGGAATGAAAGATATTTAGCATCACCCCCAAAACGTTCCTCTACCCAGAAATGTTCTAAATTTCAATATCGCTATTTATATAAGAATATGTTTGTAAGTTTCTATGTACAGAGCACACTCTTAAGCTAATTAGGTGATCATTAAGAACACTACTGCGAGACGTAATGGGTGGTAATATGGGTTATATTTAGTTTAATTTTAAGCAATATGAGTAAATAGGGTGTAACAACCCTTCGTGAAAATACAGATACCTCCGATTTAAAAAGAAATTAAAATATGTATCAATTAATAAATATTCTATACATTCCAGTTTCTTTCAAGTATTTTAAAGGATGTAAGCGGCAGAATATCGGCCAAAAAATCATTTGAAAATTAAAATTTGTATCGAATTTAATCCACAGTAATTAGACACAAATTAAGAAAGATTTCCTGAGTTTCAATATCTTTTAATATCTTATAAGCTTAAGCCGTAGATTTTTGACATTTTCTAGAATTAAAATCATATAAAGGATTTTGATCAAGATTAGAATAAAGATACTAGACCTAAGGTTTCGTATCATTATATCTTAATTTTTATCTTTATAAGGGGACATAAAAGTGGTGCAAAACTGTTCTGTTAAGATAATTCATTTAGCAATCCTTTGACGGAATTCTTATATATATATATATATATATATATATATATATATATATATATAAATCCAGGTTAAACATCCACAGGGTAGTATTCCAAAGAATTTCAACCGGGTTTATAAAAAGTGCTCAATATTAAATAGAGCTTTTATATATGATTATTTTTATTTACACAGACATGTACAAAATTTGCGACACTGGCATGTCGATGTTATCGATCAACAGCTATTATTAACTGAGATCTCATCAGGAGGAGTTAGAATCCGATCTTAAACTTAGATCATATTTGGAAAGAAATATGATCTGTGTAAATAAAAATAATCATATATTTGTTCATAGTTGTAAAAAAACAGTAAAGCATGGATTTGGATAAAAGAAATAATGAAAGTTTCCCCTAAAATTGTACTTAATGAAAGCTAAAACAAATATTGCATTTTTTAGCACTGACCAGTTTATTTGCGCTTACCGTGACATGGAAAACCATGACCTCTGTCTTTGGTGCTCTTGTATGAACGAATTTCAAATCTCTTTTCCTCTCCTAGTTGGGGAGTTAATTATCACCTAGATGGAGAGTTAATTATCACCTAACCGAATGTTACTTTCATGCTTATACATATACATGGATAGATCAACAGTTTTGGAGGAAATTATAAGCGGAGCATTTTTTCTTAGTTTTTCGTCGAGCTCAGTAACTGGTGAATTTGGTAAATACGAAGCCAGCAATCTTATCTTTGCATACATCAAGACAACAGACTCTAATAGTGCCTCACGTAACATCGATCCACAAGACACTAAAAACAAATGTTGCAAGTAAAAACTTATCGAAAGTTTATTTTGTAGCGTTACGATCGACTAATTTGTTTGTCTCCAGCAGTTTATTATCTGATCGGCGGCTCGTCACGTAAGCAGCTGATAGCTTGTTGTGTTGATAACACGTAGAAGTAGTAGTAACAATCTCATTGATGTTACGGCTGCCTCTGGTTGAGCGACTAATCTTTTATTTCTATCTACATTCTACCGGAGAGCGACTGTTTTCTGACATCACGTCCTGAGAAGTCGCATCGCCATCATACTATTGCAATTCGAAACAAAACGCAAGATGGACTAGGAGTAGTTTGTCCATATGCTATAGTAATATAGAAACAGAGTTTAAAACGCGGTGTCCTTCATCCATAATCCGCCAAAATAGTAACACGATGAAAAGACAACTTATTTTCGGATTAAGTTCCATCATGAGTCTTTATTGACGTCTAATTATTTCTGGAAACAACTGTTCCGATTCAACAAAAAGCAAAATCAAACGTCTTAGCTTGTCACATAGTGAGAACAGATTAATGAATGTATTATTATAAATGACAATCGCAACATGCATAGGTATGGGTATCATGGTCTTCGTACTCTTCATCGAGCAAAATGCTTGTCCAGTAATAGAATGTAATATTTGGAATAATTACCAAGATGTAAATTATCCACGCTTGATAGAGGTAATGCTTGGGAACACATAGAACGACTAATTCTATCATTTGGTTTGATTAATGCGTCACTCGACCGATTAAGATAGGAAGAGATCCCATTGATTCGGTTATTTTATTTTGCTTTTCTTCGGCTACTCGTTATTATGTGCCCTGTTTCGAGGTATACGCATTCAATATCATATAGGATATTCAACGTTTGGCTGCTGCTGCTGCCATAATCGTTTGGACACATTACATTCAGGAAGAAAGTAAAGTGGGTGAGACAGATGAATCTATCTTCTCTTTTAATAAAGAAAACATAGTACGTCCGTCACAAATATATATGTATATCATATATATATATATATATATATATATATATATATATATATATATATATATATATATATATATATATATATATTTATTTTGAAAAGTCACACATTTGAAGCGTTGGCGGAATGACAATAATAACGAGGATATTTTCTTTATAAAATATTTAGAAAACCTTGCACAACGCAAATTATTTGCTTTTTAAAAATAAATTATTTATTTATCTTAAAAACATTTTTTTTTCTACACACAGCCATATCAACACTTTTCGTCCTAACATCTAGACGGATTTTCAACTTGGCTGCGATAAGTAAGTCTCAACCAAGAAGAAAAAAAAAAGAAAAAAAAGAAATATTCTTCTGAAGATGGTATACATTACCGAAAGTACTAAAGTTTATAGAAAAAAAAATGTTTTTAAGATAAATAAATAATTTATTTTTAAAAACAAATAATTTGCGTTGTGCAAGGTTTTCTAAATATTTTATTAAAAAAATATCCTCGTTAGTATATATATATATATATATATATATATATATATATTAGATATACAGGCGTACTTCCACATATATAAACACAATGACTGCCCTCAAACTAGTCTATATTAATAAAAGAAAAAAAGAACTTTAAACGTATTTGCAAAACAATAATATATATATATATATATATATATATATATATATATATATATATATGATTGCCACTTCTTCACAGAAGAAGGCCATCCTTACAAGATTGCATTGTCTGGTTGTGGTCATGCAAATTGTTCAGCAGGCCCGATTTGTTTCTACAATTCTTATCGGCGTGGGTCTTGTATGAATATCTGTCCATTTAGATGACCAGCCTGGTTTCAGTTAAAAGCCGAAGCAAGATAACAGAGACAATGTAAAGCACAAGGTCTATGTCAGAGTTTCCGTCTCCTAGATGGATGATCTAATTAAATCTACGGGTTCATCGCGCTGAGTAGGGTAGCAAGGTGCTTGGGTACTATACCAGGTATTTCTACGTCTAATTTCTTTTTTTTAATATCGAGTTTTTTGATGTTTTGAATAATGGAAAGCCGAAAAAATATATCCGCTGTAAAAAAAAAAAAACGCCGCAACTCTACGGTGTTACAGTAGCAAATGGATGAGAAAAAAGAAACAAAGCCGATAGAGATGAAACGAATGTCATATATATATATATATATATATATATATATATATATATTTTAAATTCCCGAAACAGTTGTTCATGGTAAACAACTGATGATCCCTTAAAATAGTGTTAGAAACTAACTAATATAATAACTGTAAAAAATAAATTGACTTACATGAGTGATTTTCCACTGGAAGACTTGAGACTATAAGTTTTTTTTTTTTATATAATTTTTTTTTTTTATAGTTTAAATGGTTGAGAAACTTCCGAGACTATATATATAGCAATATTTTCCAACATAACACAACAACTTATGAAAAGTAAAAACTGTTTTTTTATCTCAAAGAATTATGACTGTTTAATACCTTGTATAAATATTTAACGATTCAAGCAATAATTTGTTTTAAAATATTTTATAATATATTTTCCAATTGTGATATTAACTTATATAGTCACTGTCCAAGACAAATATAAAATATATATGACAACAATTAAAATTAAATATTAAGAATAAATATATTTTGTCTATTTTGGTAACGTAAGGAAATGTGATTTAGACGCTTGTTAAGATTTTTTTAGAAAGTAATGCGCATACTCGAACGTGTCCCGAAGAATTTGCAAAATGTTGTACTTAAAATGTACCGCCGAACGCCGGAGCTGATTCAACATTTATTGCATTCCGAAATTTTGTTTCTTCCCATTTAAATTCTCGGAGAAAATTTAATACTGAAGATTTTTAAAGTAGGGAAATAAACGTACGTTTCAAATGTCTGTATTTATGAGCTGTGATATGTTCGCTTTTAATTAAATTTGCACCGCATTCTTTTGAAATTACGAAGCGAAACGTAAGCATGAAATTTAAGTAAGCATTGTTTTGACTTGAACAGTTTCGAATGTTGCATGGACGTGACTGGAGAGCGCTGGTCAGACCGAGCGACGACTCTCATTCGTTACTTCGTGATTTTTATAGTTTCTAATGGCGGGTGTTACGTTGTTGACCGTATCGATGAACAAAGTGTGGACGTTCTCTAATCCTTCGTCAAGTCGATCACGTGAATATGTTAGTGAAGACGACGACGACAAAAGTTTCAATGATGACTTCATTTTTCTATCTTAACTAGGGATATCATTTTTTTCTTAGTTGAGAGATTCTTTTTAATTGGCAATGTTTTCAGACAGTAATATATATATATATATATATATATATAGTAATCCAGGTAGGGTAAAAATCCACAGGGTAGAAATCCAAAGGGAATCAAACCGGGTTTATAAAAGAGTGCTCAATAAAAAATATAGAGCTGTATTGTGAATGCTTTTATTCAAACATGTACAAGGTCTGCTACACTGGCATGTCGATGTTATCGATCTACAGCTCTCAAGAGCTGAGGTCTCATCAGACAGAAAATTATTTTTTGATTCAACCTGGTTGCTGAATTCCAGGGAGAACCCTGGAATTCAGCAACCAGGTTGAATCAAAAAATAATTTTCTGTCTGATGAGACCTCAGCTCTTGAGAGCTGTAGATCGATAACATCGACATGCCAGTGTAGCAGACCTTGTACATGTTTGAATAAAAGCATTCACTATATATATATATATATATATATATATATATATATATATATATATATAATCCTCACTTAGATATACACAACTGATAAATCCAGCTTAAATTCGTTTCTATATCGCATGATAAATCTAGCCAATCATATATCAATATTTAAATGGGGAGACATCTCATTCCAAAGACTATCGCCCGCAAAACTTATCTAATAATTTTATGCATTTGGCAAAACGTACCAACATGCAGAACTTTAAATGTAATGTGATCAAACATCTTGCTGAACAACTCCCCACTTAGGATGTATCCCCCCCCCCAGACCTGGCCCTTAAGTCACAGTAGCCTCTTTCGTCTCAGTGGCAACTAGAGTTAAAATAAAACAAAAACGTATCCACACTTAAAGTTAACAAGAATGGAAGAATGGACAATCTTACGATTTGTCCATTCAATGTTTATGGATTAAAATGGTATTTCAAACTGAAATATGACAAAGAGATTGTTATCGAGATACTTCGACATATTTTAGATAAGATACGTCCATTTAGTCTGAGTGTTGACTAGTGAACGTTTTATTTAAAGCGACCGATTGACTGACCAATTCTCTCAGAGATGAACAGATGCATCCAGAATATGTTATTGCCAAGTAATATTTACTATAGGCAACCACTTCACTCTTGTCTTCATACACACTAATCTAAATGCTGTCCAATATTACAGAGAACGCAATGGTTAATGGTTCAATATTAATGAACACGACGAGAACATTTACTAGTAGAATAAGTTCCTAATGGTACATACATATATATATATATATATATATGATTCATTACGGTTTCAATTAGAAAGGTCATTTTGTACTATATAATCTATGAATTAGTCATGTAAAATAGTTATTGGGAGGAAAGTGTTTTCTTTGAGGGGATGTGTGATTTTCTTGTGACTTTCGTTTCTCTTATAGGAGCTGGAAGTGATCTGTAATTTTCGTGTAGTCTATTATTCGAGGCGTATGCAGATTTTCGAACTGCAAAGTTTAGCGCGGTTCAGTCTATCTTGCTGGTATTCCTATACTTTTTTTCACAGTTAGTCTGAATATGTTTGATTCTGAGTAGTTTACCGGAGAAGGTGCACCAGGGTGAAACTTCTACTTCAGTGTAAGACATGTCCGATTCTGTTTATTATGATATCTTGTCTTATATATATATATATATATATATATATATATATATATATATGAGGGAGAGAGAGTATATTGAAATAAATAAATTTGTAGCATAACTAATATCAGTTCCATTAATTCAACATCAATAACATATTCTACCATACGATCATTTCTAAGACGAAATAATTTGTTATTAATTCTAATAGGTTTCTTCTTCGACACTGATTCCATAACATCACAAATAGAAGTCAAACAACACGCCAACAGTATACATCCTAAAAACAGTTATGATAAAAATAACACATAAATATTAATTATTTTAAAAATTAAAAATATTAGAAAATATATAAGGAAGTAAACACCCAAAGGTAAAATGAAAGAATAAAAAACTTAATAATCAATAATGATCATGATAACAACAATAATACTAATAATGAAAAGAATAAAATATAATACATATCTATATATCTATATATATACAGGGTGGGCAAAAATAAGGGTCCTATTTTTAAAAATTCATAACTTTTTTATTTATTGATTTAAAAAAATTTTTTTTTTAGAATAAGTAAAGGACCCCTTCCGAAGCAAGCATGAGCCGTATTAGCCCTAAGGAACGTACCCTCATTTAGAAAACATTATTTTTGCTTAAAAAAACTCAAAACAGTGTAAAAAACAATACTTTAGTTTTTGTAAGTTTTAAGAAGTGTTTTTCGGCTAAAATTTGTTTTGTTTATTTCAAAACATCTCGGAAGGGTCAGTCTACACACACATAAAGTTTGGTGAGTTTAACTTTTATTTTGTGGAAGTTATTCAAATTCAAGTTATTCAAATTTAAAGATAGGACCCTTATTTTGGCCCACCCTGTATATATATATATATATATATATATATATATATATATATATATATATATATATATATATATATGTTACGAGCACAGAAGATTACACCCCAATAAATAAATGCTTTGGATACTTGAACATTATATTAAATAACTTAGTAGTAGGCCGAAACACTTGTATGCTGATAATAATAAAAATGTTTTTTTTTAGTGAAATTATGTGAATCTGTCTTTTCCTAAATTTGATGTGGTTTAAATAATATTAAAATATCCTCTACCACAGCTTTAATCTAATACTATTGAGATATTATAATAACTTCATGTTATAAAATTTATATTTGAAAGATAACAAATAAAAAATATAAATATATACATTTGTGACATTTTTAGGGGGTGAAATAAAATAGAAAAGTGTAAAGACGAAAGGAAAAATCAATACATAAATCTACTAAGCCGGCTTTCGTCGACACTCATCAGAGTAAATACGTGGAAATAATTCATGCACTACGATTAAACACTTAAGATAGTGAAATGAAGACCAGTGACTAATTTAAGAAAAAAATGGAGGGGGGGTCATAAGTGAATCACATTGAGTCCTAGAAGCCGACACACCACTCCTGCAATACGCCAGAGCCGACTAAATAATTTCAATAATTTAGTCAACACATCTGGGTCCGCTATTGCTTACCATTTTATAAATAGCGCTGAATGTGCGTCGGCTTGAACTAGTGACAGGTTTTCTGTCATAAGTAGATTACATTCGTTATTCCACCTTAAAGTCCTGGAAATAATATATATTAAGTCATTAAAACCATCCCTTTGTAAACAAAAGGAGAGGCCTCTATAACTTAATGTGATCCACTTGTAAACCCCCTCCTTTTTTTTCTAAACTTGTCACTGGTCTTCATTTTACTATTTTAAGTTTTTAATCGTAGTGCATGAATTATTTCCACGTATTTACTCTGATGAGTGTGGACGAAAACCGGCTTAGTAGATTTATGTATTGATTTGTTTTTCTCTCATTTTTACACTTTTACATTTTATCCCCCCCCCCCAAAAAAAAATTGTCACAAACGTCTATATTCCTTGGCTTAATAAAAATTTGTACCACTAGAAATTTATATGATATATATATATATATATATATATATATATATATGATAGTTTACGAGTTATTATTGCTTCTTTTGCAAGCATATCAGTTCTTATTTCTCTAATGCCAACGTGGCTAGGAGGCCAGGACAGGATTACGACTCTGCCAGTTCCAATCAGACAACGACGTTTTAGTAGTAGGCAATGCAAATTTCAAACTTCTTAAAAACAGTTTGTCAGAATGTTGCTTTCGAAGATATATCATCAAATACCATCGTTGATTTAACATTTCTTACATTCTGTCATTTTGTTTCGTCCTCCGTAAATTCTCGGAGAAAATGTAATACTGAACAAGTCTATAGTCGAGAAATAAAAGAAGGCTTCAAATTTTTATGAGCTGTGATATTTTCGGATTTAATAAATTGGCACCACGTTCGTTTAAAATTAGGAAGCGAGACGCCACCATGAAATTTAAGTAAGCATTGTTTAGACTTCAACAGTTTCATATGTTGCATGAACGTGACTGGAAATCACTTGTCAGAGATAACACTATTCTCGCTGTTCGTTACTTCGTGAGCAGGGTGAGGCTGTTATATAGTCTTTCCACCGGTCAGTAACTCGATGATGACATTGAAGACGACGATAACAACAAAAGTTTCAAGGTTATATTTATTTTATTTATTATAACAATGGATATCCATATAACGTCTTGAAATCCTAGCAGAAAGCCAAACGGTTTCGAAATTCATATCAAGCAATAGCAAATATATTTCGTTATTTTTTTAGACGAAGGTTGATAATTTAGATATTCGGACTACTGTTCTCATTTTGGAAATTATTCTTACAACTTTTCTTCCGATCTAACCGCCGAATTTTTTCAGTTGAATCTTGTCGAACTTGGGAATCTTTATGGCAAAATCGGGAATGTATACAGAATTTCGAATTTAAAATGTTATTCAATCAACGAGAGTAGATTGTTCTCATTCCGTCAGCCAGAGCGGGTAGAAGTCTTAAGTAAATATTTTTTAAATTTTATTCTTAGTATTGCCTGTAGAATCTTAAAACTCAAAAAAGAGTGTCACTTAGAACTGATTGTTACTTAATACCTTTATCCGTTGCTCCACTTGCGCATGCAAATCGACACCCGTCGATTAAATAAAGACTTTAGTTCGAAATTTCTCATAAATTCCAGAATTCGACAGGTGCATCTGAAGAAGGTCGGAGGTTACATCGGCCAGGACGTTGTGAGGAATAACAGTCAAAATGAGACCAATAGTGCGAATAATCCAATACTCCAAAGAATACAATGGCGAATATGTGTTACTTTATACAATTCTTATTCTCACAGAGGGGGGTACAATTTTAAATGCACCAAAGAAAAAAAAAGAAAAGGATGAGACATTAAAATGATAAAAATCAATCGTCGACGCAGTTTCCTGCAGTTCTACTTTAGTTGGTTTAATTATAAGTCACGAGGGCGACAAAGTCGAATAACTCACCACGTTAATATATGTATTCGAAGAGCGTATGTTGTTGTGATCATACAATTATGAAGCTGGTCTCAGGTGGGAGTATGGTTTTGTTAAGTTTTAGCAAATCCACCCGCACCAGGCTTCAACTTCTCTCTGAGAAGGGTCAGTTTACTGCTAATTACATGAGGCGCCTCTTACAAGAGAATGCCGACAGGGATACTCAGGTATCTTTGTAGGGCAGAGTGCGCTTATCCTAGTACGCTGGCTTTTCAAAACCACACTGACCTTGTGTCTAACCTCCTCGTAAATAATGTCATTGCGATCATATGAATGAACATAGAATTGTTTTTTTTTGCCTATACCAAACTTTTGAAATTCTTTATTGAATTTAGCTAAGAAGATTTATATCATTATATCAGATGGATATTTAATTTTCGAAGCTGTTTTGTTGACGCCTCAAACCCAGTCGCCCGTTCTATCGCCAATATTACATCTTGACCAGTGTTAAAGCGTCGGAGGGTTCCATGTTAGAACGGTCTCGCGCCATATATTTCTCTCGGAAAGAAAAAAATATATAACATGACTGATAACACATGAAACCCGGACACAAGATAATAATAACGGCTGTGATGCGACCATTCAACCTGAACGTTCAGCTACGAAAATGCTAACTTAAACATGAACATGATTGAATAAACAAAATGCTATTCCAAAACGTTGGTACGAAATGAAGCATGACAAACCGATGGACCAATAAAGCCTCTAATATAGATACGAGAATGTATATTACAATAAAGCAAGCCATCGCCATGTTTACAACTTCTTTAACCATGCTCTATAGTAACACACACATCTGTCTAACCGTCGAGTCGCGGCTCAAGTGGAGGCGTTGTCAGAATTATTCACCCTTAAACATTACATTTGAAACAAATCCCAAGTAGATATTTGAGTTGAAATTGTCTCCAATAATAAAAAGATCTTGAAAATAATAGTCTCTGGAGTGTAATGAAAGACGAAGAAAAGCGACTAATACAGAAGACGCGCGCGCACACACAAGAAAGTTTGAATTACCTATTTAACACAATCCTCGAGTTTCTTCGGGCTTTTTGTACAAGGGTTTGTCAGGAAAACCTTACATGAGGATATTTCTCCCTACAAGTAAACCCTGACCAAATATGCAAAATAACATAATATTCGAAGCCCAAACAAAATCCCCTCGACACGGCTATACACTTGCTAATACGAGGAATGGTGCACCTTCTCCAAGTAATGTTACCTCAAATAACAGCACTTAGCTGGACACTCCACCAGACTAGACCAATTCTTGTCCTGGAATCCGGTAAGACCAAGAGACCACAAGAAAGGTATATTAAAACATAGTTAACTGGTTAATTTGGAGGTATGAACATTAATCTTCTTAACTTCTTTACTAACTCAACATTTGAAGGGTAAAGGAGAACTTTAATAGAATATTCGAATGCTTATTTATCTCATATAGAGATCAAGGTTTAGCACCAAGAAGGGACCTCTTCATTTCTGAGAATTCGACTGAAGTAAGATGAAACATATACACACACACACATATATATATATATATATATATATATATATATATATATATATAACGACGATTATGTTGTAGTCGGTTGGGAAACAGCCATTTAGTATTCTGTTCAAAAGATGGGATATTCTAGAAAATAAGGTTTGTTCATGGAAGTTCTGTTTGGGTTTTAGTACACACACACACACAGACAGACGGTCAGACAGACGGGCAGACAGAGTTCTTTGTTGTGGTTGTAGCTAGGCGAGTTCTTGCTGCTTATTTTCTTTAATGACGCATAAGATTTAATATTACTAATGAGCCATCAAGGCAAAAAGCCACTCAAGGATAAAGGTTAATGAGGTGGAAAGATTTTCAATTGAAAGATGAAGAATATTATGCGAATATAATAATGGAATGAACAAAGTTTGATTATTTCATGGGACGGTTTATTACAAGTATTTGTTGGTGTTGGATTTGAAGATGACGACTGTTGCAACATGCGGGGAAGCAGTGCCGTGGTAATGAGTTTTATTAAATGTATTAGTCAGTGATCAACTGTCTGACCAGTTGAAAAGAACACTAAAAAACCGATGTTTAAAAAGGTTGGAATGTTCCATTATGCTCAGATGGGCACGCCCATTTCCTAAGTTCTGATTGACTGCTAGTCCATGAGTGGATAATCTACAGAAACATTTCTACTTTAATTAAGAAATATTTACATATAAACAATTGGAGCACTTCATGTTGGTAAGTCTAAATTAGATTCTACAAGTTCTACGGACGGGATGCCTTTGCAAATAAGCGGTTTTTAAAAAACTTTTATTAACCCCAAACAAGGAACATTGCTACCGAGATGTAAAGGGTTACTGTTAATTAAGGACAATACATAAAGGGCATCTTAAATAGGATTTCTATTCACATTGCATCTAAATTTCTGCATGTTAATACAGTCAGGGACGCAGGGAACACGGAGGGAATTCCAAAGGCTAGCAGTTTGAGGGAAGACACTATTAGAGTAGAAAGTTTTCCGGAATATGGGGGACCTCTACAGTGAAGGGGTGGGATTTTCCTGCTTGTTGGGTTGATCGGGTGTATTTACGTCGATGGACAACATTACTGCGATTAATTGAGCACACCCACTTGAAGTACTTGTAAAACAAGCATATGGATTAAAGTTTGGCCCACACCTATTAGATTGGACCCTTTTTTGGACCCTATCTAATAGGAACAGGTTAGTGGTTTATGCTCCAGCCAAGATGTGGCAACAACCCAGCCTTTTGGCTAGGAGAAAAATATAGTATTAGTTTTGATGCTACACTTAGTCTGTTGTGTCCTTGGTCAGTGAATGAGAAGTCTTCTTCCAATAATACCGTCAGGTTTAATTTTCATGGGAATACCTTCATGCCAGACGTCACCTGCCTTGCTCAGTGCATGGTATTGGGATACTTATTAATGAAAAGATAGGTTTTTGGAAGTAGTTTTTTTGTATTTAGCTTTTTTTTTCTAATATTTCCCTAATTTCTTCAACTCTCTGAACAATGGAAACTGTCGATGGAGCTTGCATGATGCTAATGACCAAATTACGAGGATAACGCAAGAACAGGAAACATTCTCCTTTACGCCTTAGCTCAAGAATTAAACAACGAAGCAATGAAAAATAATAACAGGGATATTTGCGAGAGAATGTCTATTGGTAGAAAGAATGAGAAAGCAAAACGACTTTACTTAAAAATGTCTTTACACTAGAGTGGAAAGGAGTGTTAGGGGAACTGAAGTTCATTCATGCAAAGCTAAATGGAAACTAAATAGGTGATATAAGAAATTGGAAGATAGTGGTTACTTCTCTATTTACCTGCCCCCCCCCCCACAAGCTTAATGTGCCGTGTGGCCATTTTTGAATGCTCATAGCCGCGTGCCGTTCATTAAGAATCACTTATAGATGAATGCTATCTATCCCAAGTTGCCTCCGTTTTGTATATCTTTCTCTTTCTTTCAGTCTCTTTATATATTTAGTTGCCTTTCTTTTATTTTCTTTTTTTCTGTACTGTTTGTCCCATGCCCCCCTCACCTTTTCAGTATCTTTATCGCTCAAAGTTCTTACTCAAATAGTTTACATCGCGCTTGGACGTAACATGTTCAATATCACGGAAAGCGGCAAGTAACTTTCATCGTTGTATACAGGAATCTCACATCCAATGTAAAGGGTACTTTAATAGCATACAACTATCAACACTCGAATTTACGTCAAGCAGTGGAGACGGTGAAAATGTCATAGTAAATATTTGAATGCATTTTGAACAATATATGATATATTTGGCTGCTGTTTTTGTTGACATTGCGTGGATATATATATATATATATAATTAATATTTATTTATAAATATTATTGTATAGCCCCCTTTACTAAGGCTGGGCACTGAGTGAATTTAATAACAAGCAGTACTACTAGCTTCATTGCTAGATCCAACACGATTTGTTGTTAGATCATTCTTCGCTGCTTGCTGTGAATACTCGCCGACTTGGTATTTACAAAGTTAAATTCCTCCTAAATTCTGAGCTGATATCTGGTGGCCAACCGGTAGCTCTTCCGACTTGCGAATCAGTGCCGATTTGTAGTCGGAGTTCGCGCCCGTCGACCGTTGGGAATTAGCTTCCTGCACTGAAAATTGCGTAATAAATAATTAATATTTACTTATAAATATTATATATATATATATATATAAATAAAGTTAGGTATGTGTATATGTTTATATATTTGTATGTACATAGTTCATATCCAAACTATTTAATACCCAAACTAATTACCGTATGAATTTTAAAACATAGCTGCTAGGCGTAAGAGGTAGTAATCAGGGCTTTATGTAGTTTGATTTTATATAAAGGGGTAAAAAAGAAGTCGAAGTAGTTTGTTGAAATTCAGATACCTCCGATTTTGGTGAAATTTAAGGCGTAGGTGTTAGACTTCCATTGATAAATATTCCCCAAATATCAGTTTCTTTGAAGTATTTCAAAGGTTTTAGTGTGCATAATGTGGACACATCCTCTCATTTAAAAATTAAAATATTTCATATGTTCATTAAATGTGATCTATAGTCATTTGGCACCAATTAAACAGGATTCCCTTAATTCCAATGTCATATTAAGACCCATTTAAGTCTTTAATCTGATACATTCTAGAATCAAAATCATATAATGGGTTTCGATCAAAAGTAGAATAAGGATTCTAGAGATTAGGTTTAGTATCATTGTATCTATTTCACTCTTCGTAATGAGACAAAGTGGTGAAAAACTGTTCTGATCGGAGAGGGAATTTTACTCGTCCTGTGATGTGGATAATTGTAGTAATAAATATACATATGTATATGAGTTTGCCATTTTCAAGAACTATGTCATTTCTCATAGAAGGCTTGAAGAAGGGAATGGTTGCCGAAAAATTCTATGGAGACTATACTCGAAAAACAAAAACTAAAATTGGGATTTACTTTACTTCTAAAATCGTCCAATAAATTGTAAGTTGCACTTGTATTTATTTATTTTTTCTTCATACTCAGAATTTTTTTTATTCACTATTATTATACTTTTTTCTAACTTGTGCGCTTATGATTTTCTGTTGACTGATTACACATCTCTCTCATATATATATATATATATATATATATATATATATGTGTGTGTGTGTGTGTGTGTGTGTGTGTGTGTGTGTGTGTGTGTGTGTGTGTGTGTGAAAACAATATGACTGTTATGCAACCTGTTTTTTTACCTGAGAAGACTCGGTCGGGTTTTACAAATAAAGCCCCTTTTGTATTTAATATAAAGATACATGTGTTTAACAATAAAATATTACATTATGAGCCATTTTATTTTCCTTTCATGCATCAATCTATTAGATCTGAAGCGGACGAACACACAATTATTTCTCTCTCTCTCTCTCTCTCTCTCTCTCTCTATCTCTCTCTCTCTCAGTATGTCAGTAAGGAGAAGTTTTAACACAAAGAACCACTGAGCTCTTCTTGCACAGCTAATAATTTCAAACATTGGAAAATAGGCGTGACTAGCGGAGCGATTAGCTTAAGTAATTTCGGATCATGAGAAGCGGAAAGACAAAACAAAACAACAATAAAACAAGAACCGAAATTATTAAATAGCGTCCATTCAGTCTTTGCGGTTAGCGATGAGCGTACTATTAGAAAAGAAAACGCACCAGACCAACGAAGGCTATTATAGTGATGTATGAGATGAGTACATCTGAAAATGATATTGCAAACTTCGACAGGACAGACAGACCAATCAACAAAGTCTCTGTATATGATGCCGAGACGCATGTATTTGCTTTTAAAAAGTTATGCTATTTTTAGAGACTGTTCATACACAAATAGAAACATATGATTGGTTGATTAAAAAGGAATAGGCAGAGTACATATTACTAATACAGTAGTTTTTACGATGTACATTACTCGTGTTCGATCCTCACGTAAGTCTAAAATATATTTTCATCTGTTTTATGAATTTAAATGAATTAACCTAAAAATTTGAGTATGGTAGATTTACCGAAAGTACTCAAGTTTATATTAAAAAAAATGTTTTTAAGATGAATAAATAATTTATTTTTAAAAACAAATAATCTGCGTGGTGCAAGGTTTTCTAAATATTTTATAAAAAAATATCTTCGTTATTATTGCCACCCACCCAGCGCTTCAAATTGTGTGACTTTTCAAAATATCCATTTATATTTCATAAATAAATACATTCACTTATTCAAATTCGAATTTTCGACCCATAAAACGTCCTTGTCAAGAAATGGATATATTTATTTATATTTTTTAAAAATCTGCATTTTAATTGGTTTCTAAACCAATATGATTTCTAATGTTTTTTTGCCAATAAATATAGTACATAATAAATAATAATAATAATAATAATAATAATAATACGTAAATACATTCATCGTAGTTACTTATTCTCTCATGCAAATATTAAGCACCGTAATTTCATAAATATCTTGCTTGGCTTACTCTAGTACTATATCAACACTGCTCAAGGAACGGATACAAACTACTACTACTACTACTACTACTACTACCCGTAGTAGTAATAACAACGATAATATAGAATTAAAGGCTTTTATTCTTAGTTATGCAAGAAGAATGTTACAGTTTATGAATTTTCTTCCTACGAGCTATTTCTTTCTTCGTACTATCTGTAAAGCGGTAAAGGAGTTGGATAAAGATGGAAAATGACATACCCAGGTACTGTAAAAAAAACACCGCTCAAGGAGCGGGTATCAGCTAATCTAAAATGACTAGATTCAATCTTCGCATTTAGCGATTGAAATGGTATTTTACAACTAAAGACGACCGACGGACAAGGCCTTTCAGAGATGCAAAGACTCATCTTAAAAGATATACATAAAATGCTACGTCGACTCAAAGACGAGTTCGTTCCAACCCAATGGTTCGAGATTTTAGTCGGAGTAAATGCTTTTAAACAAGCGACAGCTTATTTTTAGGGCGTTTTTCGTTTTCATTGTCACCGTCTAAACACGTTGAAATTAACTCAACGAAATCATAAAACGTCAAAAAAAAAAAAAAAAAAATGCGGAAGACAAAAAAAAAAAGGAAGAAACATTTAAGAAAAATAATGATACCTTGTTAATCTTCTTAGCGTCTCATTTCTTTTGTAGTTGGGAGATATATAAGCTTTCGGAATTGCAAAATGTGAATCCATTTCCGTTTAAGAAAACGCAAACGTAATTATTTACCCATTTATGCGATAAATCGTACCCCTTCATTCTCGCTCCTTGATACAGTACCTGGATATGTCAGTTTCCACCTTTATCTACGTTATATCCTTTTATAGCTAGTCGTACGAAGAAAAAGATTTGTGAAATTGCTTGGAAAAAAATACGCTACTTAGTATTTTCATTAGAGACTAAATAACTGCGATGAATGTATTTACGTATTATTATTAATTATTAATTATTATTATTATTATTATTATTATTATTATCATTATTTACGTATTATTTTATTATTGATTATTAATTACATATTTTTTATTATTATTAATTACGTATTATTTTATTATTATTATTAATTACATATTTGTTTATTATTATTAATTACGTATTATTTTATTATTATTAATTACATATTTTATTATTATTATTAATTACATATTTTATTATTATTATTATTATTATTATTATCATTATTTACGTATTAATTTATTATTAATTACGTATTTTTTATGATTATTATTATCATCATTATTTACGCATTAATTTATCCTTAATTATTAATTACGTATTTATTATTATTATTATTATTATTATTTACGTATAATTTTATTAATTACATATTATTTTATTATTATTATCATTATTACTATTATTAGTTACGTATTATTTTTATTTTAAAAAAAGAAACATTATGAATTATATAAGTTCTTTCACATCTTTAAAAAAAACGTTTTTGTTAAGGTTATTTATAGAATTTTGAAACCTAGACACATTATTTGTTTTATATATATATAAAATATTTAGAACCATTCATTTTCATAAATATATATCTGAGACTTTTCAAAGAGTATCTTTTTCATCCTGCTATTGTTAATTGCAAAGAAGCTGACTCCTCATAGTGGATACGTGTGGTCTCGTGGACGTCGTCCGAGTGAGTGAAATACAATGTGTAAGCGTTGGTTGTCGCTAATGTCAATATAAAAAGCTGTTTGCTATTAGGAATTATGTTTGTAAGCAGAAATAATCGGCTTTTAACAAATTTCCAAACCTTTTATGTCTACTTCTTGCAGATTATCAAATAAGTATCCGTTAAAAAATATATTTATATAAGATTTTTTTATTCTATCATTTGAATGTCTTTAAATTTATAAAACACATATCTAGTTTAAAAAAAAATACAACTTTAAACTTACGTGAGATTCAAACTCAATAATTAATATCGTAAAGATGTTTGCTAATGTGTACACTGCTTATACTTTTTTTATATATAGAATGGTACTTCTATCAAACATGAACCAGTTTCCGTGAACTTTATGTCGACAGCATTCGGGCATGCTACGTAAACACCCGAGAGAGGACGAGCGATTAGCTAATCAGCTGTCAGACGACACTTTTCTAACCAATATTGAAATTGATTAAAGTCAGAAACAATCGATCAAAGCCAGGAAATAAACTGGCTTTGATCTATTGTTTCTGACTTTAATCAATTTCAATACTGGTTAGAAATTTTCCAGATAGAACGATTGGAATGACTACTTGAATGAAGCTATCCAAGAACCCCGTGAACATCTCCCACATGAAACAGATATCCCTAAGAAGGACTGGCTGACCCTCAACTGAACAACAGCGAAGGTTGGAAGGACAGCCAGCAACCTCCATAGGTAAGGACGAGCAAGAAAAACAAGCAAACACCCTTGTGGAAATCCCAGACAGACAATGGACCACGTCATCAGTTACTGCAGTTATAGATCAACTTGTACTGATCAAGTGTTTGATAGACTTTAACCATGCTGCCTAATGATGGGTCCAGTATTGGCATAACATATGATGATGATGATGATGATGATGATGATGATGATGATGATGATAAAAACCAAGTATAACCTTTCACGAATATCTTAACATAACATTAAACTGATGGATCAGATGTGTAAGAAGCTACAATCGTTAAGGAGGCACTGGAAATAGTATACATTATAAACTAGCATAATAAATTATCTCCAAATGTAAACAATAACCTGAAGACAATACACAATCAAAATAAGAAAAATGTGGCACATAGAAAGCACATCTATCCGAGTGGTAGTAGGCGCACTCTGTCTTTTATACGAACTGACAAGTATTATGTAGACTGGCACTGTTAAAGTATCATGTAGACTGGCACTGTTAAAGTATCATGTAGACTGACACTGTTAAAGTATCATGTAGACTGACACTGTTATCGTATTATGTAGACTGACACTGTTAACGTATTATGCAGACTGGTACTGTTAACGATAGTACCTTTTAATCAAAGACAACAACCAGGAGACTCTGTTAACAAGAGGAAACTACAAACTTAAGTCCGCAAATACCACCGTATTTTGCAACCAACATTCTTCTTGCTCTTTATTCCTTTGTTTTTAGTTATGTAAAATATCTATATTAACTAAACCGTTGTTATTCTTTGTCTTGTGACGTTGTTAAGCCTTTGTCCTTCCTATACTGCGCACCCGAGGTTTCGTCCCTCGTTTGAGCGGGAAAGATCTCACACCCTCTTTGCTTTGATCTTGAATCTTATTTCAGCGCAAAGGGGTCATTAGAGTTATATTTCTGTACTGACGAAATTAAGTGTGAGTTCCGTATAGTTAAACAAATTAAAGAGAAAGATAAACAACTGAAAGAGTGATGTCCAAGGAAATCAAATCCAATGCGAATTGCTGGTATTCTGGTCAAAGTACAATTGCTGGTATTCTGGTCAAAGTACAATTGCTGGTATTCTAGTCAAATTGCTGGTATTCTGGTCAAAGTGGCTTACCTGAGTTTCAAAAGCTTTTTAATTTTAACAACTTTGTCGATACAACTTAAACTTTAAAACACTGTATCGTAAACATGTATGCACATATGTAGCCAAAATGTTTCTATAAATATGTCGACTGACACTGTTAAACATCGTTTGAGATGGGCTGGCCACGTTGCAAGAATGAGTGACCAGTCCTATCCTAAGAAAATATTTTATTCTGAACTGAATGTGGGAGCTAAGAGGGTTGGAGGACAGAAGAAACGGTACAAGGATTATTTGAAGAGGGATATGAAGAGGTCTGAAATTGATCAAACAACATGTGAAGCGTATGCACTTGGGAGAGTGGAGTATAGGAATGAAATAAGGAGTGGTGTGGAAAGATTTTAAAGTGAACGGCGTCATCACGTTTATAAACTGAAAGCAACAACAATTATGCGCCACGAAAATAAATTGCCAAACGATAATGCATGCCCGATCTGTGATAGGGGTGTGAATCTCGAATTGGACTGTTTTCTCATACGAGAAGCCACAAATGAAGTCCCCGGTGACCTGTATACTCGATTCGAGTGACGGCCATAATGATGAGATTAGTGCTACCAGTCTCATGGTCGACCGTCGATGACTAAACTGGCGCCCCCATCGGACAGGTTTTGGCTTTTTCGATTAAGTGATAGTGTTGACACCCAGCATCACTAAGCAAAAAGCTGTCAAAAGGTGGATGAGTTTCGCGGAAGTAACCGGTCATGCAGATTAATGGAAAGTGGAAGGATAATCTTGGTCGTACCATTCGCATCCAAGGATTTTGCCCTTTAATTCTCACATTTTATCAGCGATCCTTCTGACAAAGGCGAAAAATTGCTGTTTTCTGTGTTATTTTGAGTGGTTGGTATATAGAAATGTACAATCCTATCATAGATTTCAGTACCATCAATGTAAATCTAATCTTTGTCTTTCAATGTGTTTAACTTTGATAAGTGGTAGTTCATTAGTAATCTTTTAAAAGCAATCTTGAGATATAACCATGTAGTCATTGTAGAAAATACACCTATAAAATCATGCTTCTTAGCAGTGTACACATTGCTCGAAGAGCTTTATCAATCAAATAAATTATGAATTAAAAACATATTTAGCTCATGGTCCTTGGTTGAGAGCAAGCAAGGAGAATGTGTAACATTTTTTATGATGAAGAAATAAAATCAATAAATATGTATATATATAAAAAAAAAACTACATAAGAAAATAAAAAAAGGTTCAACCGTCGTCTTGATAAGATCAAGCCATCGCTGTGGTACTGTCGTCAGACTATCCGTTCCGACCGCACCAGGACTGCATCTACAGACAGTTAATACTCTCCGACCAAGCTTGCGAGTGCATCAAGTCGCCACCTGATTAGGATCTCACTTGTCGCTTTGGTGCGCACCCTGCCCTTCCCCGTGAGGGTATCCGTGACCCATTTGTGCACACAGGCAGAGTCAGTGTGCAGATGCCATATAGTAGCTTTTTACATTAATGCCATGTTTACACCTTTTAGCATAGCATCAAGCTCCGCTAAGTGTATGTGCTGCACATCCATTTCCTTTCGTAACCGGCTCGCATCCTCCACAGTAGCTCCATCGTGCTTCAGTGGTACTCCGGTGGCTACAGAGCTTGTACCAACCAAAACATCGAGCTCAAGACCATTAACTTTCCTCGCACGGGGTGTTCTTGGTGATGTCTTGCGGCGACTTCATTTAGAGACTCCACATAGCCAATCTTCCAAGGCGGAAAACTCAATAGATATTAAACCTATTCAACCAAAATTCATACTTTACTTAAGCGTCCAGTCTTGCTTGCAAACACAGCGAGACACCCGCGCGCGCGCGAGAGAGAGAGAGAGAGATGTAGAGAGACAGGGGGAGAGTATAGAGAAGGAGATGTGTACGAACCACACCTTAATTGAGTCAAGGTTCATAATTATTTATTCTGTGAAAGTATCGTCGTCTTGTTTGATTTTAATGTACAAGTGCGGTTACAATAGACGAATTAACTTTTCTGTAATTCAAAATGGAGACGGTTGGGAAAAAATGATGTCGGCATTGTTGACATTAAAAAAGAGGGTGAGAGAGATGGGAGTGAGTGGGAGAAAGATAGGAATGAGAGAGGGGGAGTTAGTTGAATAGCGAGTGATGGATTTTCTTTTTTATGTCTTTTAAGTTAACGCGCGCCAGTCTTGAATGTATTTATTATTATAAATCAAATGGCCGAGCGCACGAACATGTATTTGTCTCTCACACGCGAACTCGTTTCGGGCCCGTTTCGAGTTTAGTGGCGCTTTCATGTTAATGATAATAATCAACATGGTGGCCGTCTTGTCTAGACTTTAGACCACCGGTTTTGAACTGGACCAATTGAAAGAAAGACGATGTGAGTTGACAGGATTCGAAGAGCGTGTGGTACTTACATGGCTTTTTCATAGGCAAACATTTTACAAAGTTGAATGTACGAAGAAAGGAGAGTAGAAAAGAGCAAAGATGAAGAGAGAAAATGGCAGAGATGAAGAGAGGAATGGCGAGAGAGAATAAGAGGAAAGAAAATATGTGAACGTGGGGATAGACAAATAGAGGGCAAGAAAGAAAGAAAAATGAGCAAGAAAGAGAAAAACGAAAGAGAAAAACGAAAGATGAAGAGAGAAAAGGGAAGATAGATAGATAGATAGATAGATAGATAGATGGAGAAATTACATTTTCTTGGTTATAATTTTATGAGGAATCCAATTTAAGGCAAAGATTATGGTTTCGGTCAAGATTGTTTATTTTTTGTTTATGCACCCATCAACTAATCACTAACGATGGTCAAACTATCGGTCATGGTGTAACTTAACTACCATAATTTTGTTATATATCGGCTAACGTCAAGATCACTTAAAACGTGAAAGTCTCACATTTAGTGATAACTACGGTTCTGTTCATCTGAGACACTTACTACTTGGCACACATTGTAGCCAATGACCGTGACCATGAAAAGGTCAGTAAAGGTCAAGATTTTTACGGAATTTCAGCTTCCGGTTTTCCCAAATCTTGATGTATGGATTTTATGCTTCTTAATCACAGTAACCACGATGCACAATTTCAGCCTGACCTGATTTCCATGGCTTAAGTTTGGGAATAAGATAAGACGTTTGGTCATCTTTACGTTGTCAGTCGGTGGTATGCAGTCTCTAGACTGACTCATGTTTTGTTTTTCATTAGCAATATTACAAAGATATCGTGGGTACTGGACGTAGGTATTGTAACAATTGCTCTTGGATCGGGAAAAAGATATGATTCGGTTCAGTTCGAGGAGGCCGTCTTTCCAGGCATTAACTCTGCTTTCAGATGATGGTGATTTACTTATCGCCGGTTGCCTGATACACCCTTACCAGGTAATGCCAACGTATCCGATTACCGCAAATATTGCAGCCGTCTCAACTCCCCACAATAAACTGACTTCACACATAACCTTGCTGTACTAGGGGAACCTGTACATTTATATCATGAGGACTTCGTTCGCATTGGTCAAACATAAACGACAGACATTTTCATTTAAAATATAATAATTGTAACATTTACTGAATACGACTAAAATGCTAATAGGTTGCTGTGGGCTAAGGACACAAGGTCATTATTAATTCCAAGGCAAAACTGCTTGTAACAGACAGTAAATAGACAAAGTAACTTGGCCAACAAGGTCGTAACACTTTGTTTTAAGTAATACATTAAGAAAATACACATTTATTTTAGAAATATTTTATTAGTATATAAAAATGGTAATCTCTTTTTTTTCTTAAATAATTATCTCCTGCCTATTATGCCGCTGGGTTACTTCTAGTCCATATTTGACCCTTCTGATTGGACAATCACCAATCAGATATTTAATTTGGGCGGTCTAGAGGCGAACATCTTTTGTCTGTCTTGTTTGAAAATGTAATTACAGTCAAGTCAACACGTGAAGAATCTCGTTATTTTGAATCCGACTTCAGAGAACCGTCTATTTCCGATTTTTCTAAATTTCATGCATGAATCTCACGCTTCTCAATAAGAGTAATCACGATGCACAATTTCATCCTGATCTGATAAATACTTTTACGATCAACGTTTTATGGCATAACTCCGGAAATACTTCATACAATATGGAGAAGTAAGGCATCGATAAAACTTTGCCCCATCTTTACGTTGTCAGTCGTTAGACTTTTAATCAAACCGCAAAATACATTAGTTTTGCAACAGATGTGTCCTGTATTATTATTCAATACATATATAATCTTTTATCTCTATTTTGTGTGCTTTCTTCTCTATGCTTTATTTCAGCATTTTACCAACGTTCGACACGTATCAAGAAATCGTTCTGTGCTGGAATCACTTCAAGTGTGTATTTAAATAAATTCGGCATTTGAAAATATTTAGAATAGTAGGGCAACAATGTTTTAAATTAAAATCTAAGATTCATATTTTGTCAAATGTAGAATTATTAAGTTTTAGTTTTATGACAATTTGGTTTGTCAAAAATTTAATGACAATTTATATTGAGATAAATATAATATATTTGCAGATATTTAAGAAATCAAAAGTGGCACCCGATATATACAAGATAGACAGGAACTCTTATTGAAAATTATAACGCAGTAGCTTTTTTTATGTGCCCTGTAATTGGATGAACACCAACCAATCACAGGCCACCTTTCCCCACCACTGCCGAACCACATTAGCGGTATTTTTGAAAGTGACAATCTCTTTTCCAGCGTCAGCCGACAGAAACAGTCCACATTTCCCTTCCTGCGGCGATCTGCCGATAAAGACACACATCTCTGCGTCTATACTTACCGTACTTCATTCAACAAGCATGTCTGTATATTGCGTATATTTTGCGCATTTGAGCGAGGAAAAGCTCCTTTATTCAAAGGTGCTTTAATTATACCTTTTAATCAAAGACAACAACCAGGAGACTTAACAAGATGAACCTACAAACTTAAGTCCGCAAATACCACCGTATTTTGCAACCAACATTCTTCTTGCTCTTTATTCCTTTGTTTTTAGTTATGTAAAATATCTATATTAACTAAACCGTTGTTATTCTTTGTCTTGTGACGTTGTTAAGCCTTTGTCCTTCCTATACTGCGCACCCGGGGTTTCGTCCCTCGTTTGAGCGGGAAAGATCTCACACCCTCTTTGCTTTGATCTTGAATCTTATTTCAGCGCAAAGGGGTCATTAGAGTTAGATTTATGTACTGACGAAAGTAAGTGTGAGTTCCGTATAGTTAAAAAAATTTAAGAAAAAGATAAACAACTGAAAGAGTGATGTCCAAGGAAATCAAATCCAATGCGAATTGCTGGTATTCTGGTCAAAGTACAATTGCTGGTATTCTGGTCAAAGTACAATTGCTGGTATTCTCGTCAAAGTACAATTGCTGGTATTCTCGTCAAAGTACAATTGCTGGTATTCTGGTCAAAGTACAATTGCTGGAATTCTGGTCAAAGTACAATTGCTGGTATTCTGGTCAAATTGCTGGTATTCTGGTCAAAGTGGCTTACCTGAGTTTCAAAAGCTTTTTAATTTTAACAACTTTGTCGATACAACTTAAACTTTAAAACACTGTATCGTAAACATGTATGCACATATGTAGCCAAAATGTTTTTATAAATACATTTTTATACTAAATAAATATACTGCGCTACACCAAAAAATAAACTGTGTATCGTAAGTTTCTATATATGGTACAATTTTTTTAAAAACTCAGCAAATCTGGCTGGGAACAGTGTAAGGCATGACTTGTCGTTAACAGATACTTTCAAAAGCCAAGTATTAATTGTAACGATTTTTTTCGTACAGCGCTATTGTCCTCTCCTCACTCATGACCAGTCCAATATGTTTTATCTATTCATCAAATGGACGTAAAAAGCTGCGTCTTTAAACGCACCTATTAACTGCGGAATAGATTTAAATCAACTGGAAAGCTTTTGAAACCCATCAAGTATTGGCAAATAATAAACATCAGTATGTGTAATACGGTTTTCTGGCAATAATAACGACTAACATCCCTATGACAGACACATATACAACATTATCACCGGTGGTGTTGCTAAAAGTGCTATTACAGGAAGCGGTGTAAAACAAATGAAGTTTACCGTCAAATATATTCCGGATACTTATGTTAACGGATTGTCCGTGGCGTAACAGGCGAAGTGCTAAGAAATAATCAGTGGCGATCTTCTGGACGTTTAAGATTCCTTAATACCGGCGATACTAAGAATATAATTCCCAATTACGTAAGACTTCTACTCTGCCATGGCTGACGGAACGAGAACAATCTACCACAGTGTATTAAATAAAAGGTTCAGTTTAAAATTCTGTACACATTCCAAAACTCAAGAAAACGCACATGAAGCAGGTCGGAGATTACATCAACCGAAACGTTGTAAGAATAACATCCAAGATGAGTACAGTCGCCCGAATAATGAAAAAATGATTACAAAATACAAGTTTTCGAATGTTTAAAAACAGTGGAACTTCGGCGGAATTTAAGTGTGGGTCACACTAACACATGCGCAGTAATGATTTTAGATGTATTATTGTTAAATAGTGACTCTTTCCGACATTTTATGTAAAGGGACCAAATAAGACTATGGAGGCCTCAAGAACATTAGTAAACCCCGGGTCAGCTTTACAATTGTTTCTTTCATGTATACATTTTCTCTTTCGTGTAAAGAAGAAATACACCGGGTTGTTACTTTCTCTTGTATTTTCCTCTGTGTAATTATTTCTGCTTCAAGCATCATTAAATCGTCATCATGTGATCTGTTCAGAACCTCCGCATCCAAAGAGTCAGTGGGCTTGTAAGCAACAATGAAAATAGCTTTTTAAAGGACAAGGAGCTCGAAAGGGGGTTCGGGGAAGGGATACTCTTCTGTGTTTTTTTGTTGTACAGAATCCAAGGAGAAGGTCAATGCCGGTAATGTCGTCGTTTTGGCTTTTCGTTTATTGGATGAAAAACAGATCAAGTGAATAAAGGGTATAAAGCAAATTGAGTTGGGGTTTGTTTTATGGACGGATGTACAATAATAAAAACGGAAATTTACTACGGGAGTCAGCGACATAAAAATAAAAATTCTGTATTCTTTCGGACATTTTTTCGGATTCCAAAGAGAGGTAAATATAATAGGGAGCCAAGTTTACATAGGGGGGGGGGGGCACTCGTTTTCTTATACGCTGAATTCAAGGAAAATACAAAAAAAAAATCAGACATACAAAATAAAATACAGATACAAAACACGATCTAAAATTACAAAATGGTATAATCTAATCACGCAAAAAAACACCGCAGAACAAAAACACACAAAGAAGCACATAAAACATACATTAATACCTAAATAGACCCCTCCCCCCCAAATAATACACTCAAAGAAGACATCTTGCAAATGGGGACTAAAATTTGGTATTAAATCATCTTAATCATTTCACGTGAATGATTTGGTGTTGAGACTAAAGTTTCTTGAAGATATGGAACGTCAACATTACATTTCTCTTCATATTGTCATAAAAGATCAGCGTGCAAGAGCAGCGCCGAAGCATATCTAGGAAGAGCGTTCTATTATCATATTAAATGTGGGTTGATCAATGTTTGTTTCCCTAGCGCATTTTCACCATTTACTTTAACAACACAAGCTGCATGCTAAAATATACCTTAGTTTTGGGATTGAGTTATACTTGATAAAAGTTCTATTCTAATTGTTTTTAAAAACTGTAATTTATAATTAACTGAAAAAAGTAGTCACCCATCTCTCGTCAATTCTCTCATTGTGTTGATAATACTTAATATCTGACAATTTAGAGAAATAGTGACTCTTTTCAGTGTAGCCATCTAATTTACATACGTGTGTACACTTATGTAAATTAGATGGCTAATAAGTCTTAACTTTTGTATATAATAATAAAGACTACTACTACGTCTATATAATGATAAAATAAGGATAATATGGATGTAAATGGATATGCCACAGTTTTATGAATTTTCGAATGAAATCAAAGTAGACTAAATATCGGTAGTGATTGTGACAAACGGTTACGTGTATGTCTACACGAGTAAACCCAAAAATTCTGCCGTTATTTCATTTTCATATCAATGAAACAAATCAATCATTAATGGACAATCTCAGCATGAAATACGCTTTACGAATTGTTTATACAACGCTTAATCAATACTAATAGTGCATAACACATTTTTGAAATCCTATTATTATAAATTCTCAGTGCAAATCTGTTTAATGTCATCACGCCATTTTGTTTCATATCAACAATAATTTCAAATGTATGAGAAAATTATTGAAAAATGGATAAATAGTTAATAACCTGTAAATATGTTTTTGTGTTTCATTTCATTTTCAAGGTAGGTGACTTAAATATACTATACATGAGGCAGTACACACATACGTGTACGTGTACGCGATACATCGTGCACGTGTACATCGATGTGCTGTACACGCTTCACTGTAAAGCTTTGCGCTATTAAAAAAAAAAAATTAACATATTTTTGTGTTCATATATAAATCTGTATTTATCTAAACGAACTTATTTTTTAAATGAGACCGTAGAAATTTATACAAAAATGAAGGCTCGTTGTCACAATTTCTGTTTACATTCAAATATAACCCTTAAGGGGCTCTTCTATTAATTAAAGATAAATAGGTTCTTGGTATTGTAGGGAGACAGTAATATGACTGCTTCGTGGAGGTCACCGCTTAGTTGTCATTACTCACATGGTTCATTTCTAACCCGGAGTAGTCGTACCTGTCCGTATTTACTTGCATCTCCACGAGGGCATAGTTGGACATAAGCTCGGTTTTCAATGTGAGGAAAAAAAAAGGGTACTCTGGATTGGGACAAAAAATAAATTGCCTCAGTCTAGAAAAAGTTCTCCTTCACTGACCGAGGACAGAAGATAGAATGTAGCATCAGAACATACACTACACTTTGTTCCTGCCAGAGTATCATCTATGTGTTAAATATAATGTGTGTTTTAAGACGGTTCATTTACCAAATATATTTCTACAAAACAAATTAATCTAAAATCCACACGTTTACAACAAACCATAATAATGGCATAGTTATTAAAACTTAACAAATCTGACTATAATTAGTTAATCTTAAAAACAAATGCAAACACTAATTATGAAAATATGTTATTGATTCAAAACAATTGGTTTTCAGTTGCAGAACACATTAAAAAAATCATAGTAAACTATTTTACAAGTTATCCAATTTAACAATCTTTAATCTACAAATTATCACGATGCGATTAAATTATTTGAACGACCATCATCATCATCTTTTTTTTACCAAAATGTCCCCATTAGTGACATACAAACAACAGATGTGAAGTCTTTGGCGTCTAAATAAAAGATAGATGTGTAAACTGGTTCGTGCGCATGTGGATCCACAAATCAATACTGACGAAATATGATCGAAAAATGTTCCAAGTTTTTAAATTCCAAGTTCTTGGTTTTATATTTTCTTCCTATTTATTGGCCTCCATCTCTTCTGATGCCCCAAGATTAGAGGCGTAAGCTGACGTTATGGTTTTTGTTTCATTACAGAAAACGGCGAAACGCGAGTTGATCAGTAGGGAAATATTTAGTTTTACCTTAATGCTCTCTGGTGGGTCAGCGGTCGTATTGAGACAACACGAAATTGAAAATGTGATAACGTTTGACTTACCAGTGTCAAACGAAGCAAATAGCAGGATTGTTGACTTACCTGAAAGAAAGAAGAAAAAAATTATTAAAAGAATGCAAACCTTTTAAAAGATTTAAAAGATATTTTGAATCATAAACATAAGCAATCAATAAACATGTTCCGCTATTAATTTTTTTTTTACAATTTTCAAACATCGTTTAGATTAATGTATACTGTTTAATTGTGTAGACTAAAGTGGAGACCAATTTCCCAAAATGTTTGTGGCTTTCAAAATCTCAGCATCATCCTTTAGTTGCTTTATCAAAATTCTCCCAAATGGGAAAATGTTGTAGTGACATACACGTAGAATTCACGATCATTTTTTGTTTGTTTTTCGAGCTTTCAACCAGCTATGTTATCTTTCGAAATCTGAGCAGACAAACACACATACAAAACATGACACACACAAAAACAAAAACACAACCCACACAAAAACAAAAATACAACAGACAAAAACAAAAATACAACACACAAAAACAACACACATAAAACACAAAAAACAAACACAACACACAAAACAAAAACACAAAAAACACAAAAACAAAAACACAACACACACAAAAACAAAAACACAAATACAACACACAAAACAAAAACACAAAAACAAAAATACAACATGCAAAACAAAAATACAACACACAAAAACAGATGCAATAAAACAAATCAAATGCATAGGAATAATTTTAAAGCTGGAAAATGATAAGAAGAATCAATATTTGAAAGAGATTGCGTCACGAAAAGACATGATTACTCTGAATGTATCATGTTTGGTCTTACATATGAGGAATCTGAAACTTTTATGAATGATGGTTGTTTTAATTGTATATAATTGCTTATAATAATTTGTAATATTTCACAGCAAATATCGGTTAAGGTTTGTTGTGTTATGTATAAGAAGTTGGCGATTTTTAATTCATACTAATAAGTTTTGGCTTATAGCAATTTTATCTGATGCCAAGCAAGTCGTGGCGGTCGTGATATATCCTGTATTAGACTTGAGTTTATTGCTGTTTATAAAGATTCAATTTATATAACAAACCTTTTCATGTTCATGCTATTACGTCAATAACGACGCATTTTTCTCCAGAATAAAATCACATAAAAACCCTTTAAATTCCGTCAGCAAAATTATTAATATTCTCCGTATAAATATGAATTTCAAATATAAAAGTTTTATAGCAAAACGTTTTAATAATATTAAAAGATTAATTAGTGCTTTAAATTCATTGAAAATATTTAGTGTTTACATAAAACACAGATAAAGTATACTTTTTGAATGTCATATTATATTCACATAACCTATTTAAAAATGTATTTAAATGAGTAATTTTTAAAGAATCACTTCAGTCTCCAATCGAATATTACTTGTTGGTTTTATAGGTTTTTCAAGTGACTTGAGAACAGGTTTTTTCATTGAAAACCGTCGCAAATAACTAGTATGCTTATTACATCATACGACATCTGAGGGAAACACCCATGAAATTGTCTCATAACTAACCCCTAACCGGTTTGTAGACAGAAGTGATGATATAAAAATACATTAATTAACCCAATTCGTTTTATGAGTAGAGTTTAAGCTCCCCATTAAGGCGATAAACGTTAGATTCACGTGCGCACGAAAACAAACACTTCCTAACGTTCATATTTTAATTATATAGTTAGATACAGCGTATACATATATAAACATACGAGGCATGTTTAAAACATATCCGACCTTAGGCCAGAAAAAATATTTCAAATACGTGACGTGGTTGGGACCCTAATCCCGTTCAAAGTAGGTTCCATGTGATTGCACACACTTAGCCCACCGATCCATCCACTGCCGGAAACACCAATGGAGGTCTTCTTTTGGAATGGTGTTTATCGCACGCGTCGCGTTCCGCATTATCTCATTTTTCGCACCCTCTCAACAACAGCTGCACTCCGAGCAGTGTGGGGGCCTGCCATAACGTTGGTCACTCTCCGCTGACGTGCGGCCATTTCTGAATCAGTTGAACCACTACTTAATTCGGGTTACACCCATCGCATCTTCTCCAAACACCTGCTGAATCTAACGCGACAGCAGAGATGAATACCATTCCAAAAAAAGACTTCCAGATGTGTTTCCGGCAGTGGATGGATCGGTGGGCTAAGTGTGTGCAAGCACAAGGGGCCTACGTTGAAAGGGATTAGGGTCCCAACCCCGTCAGGTTTTTGAAATATTTTTTTTGTCTAAGATCGGATGCTTTTTAGACAGGCCTCGTGTACAAGACATTTATTATGATAAGAAATAAAGAGGAATATTTGAACACAGTTTAGTATAGACTTGCTTTGGGTCCTAATTTTAGAAAGAACGATAGTAAGACCCCTACCTCCAAACGAAATAGCAGAA
>OY744537.1:45142041-45169541 GCA_963556195.1 Sepiola atlantica
TTGTTGTTTAAAAATAAATGCATTTTATTGTAATATAAAAATCTGGGCAATTTTATCGTTAAAATATTTGTTCGAAAACAAACCTTTTTTTTATAATTCTTGACGGAACGTGTGCACTAGTATATATATAGTATATATTTTATATATACAAATATTTTGGCTACATATGTGCAGACATGTTCCAACTATGGCCTTATCCGGCCAAGTCCGACAGTGATGAAGATACTAATGAATGACTGGTGTTTTCTTTGGATTAGTTACTGAAAGAATATTTCATCTTTTGGTCTTCTCTTCAAGGTTCATAAAATATGGATTTTGATGGGGAATTAATTTAACATCTTACCGAGGTATTTGGCAATGGATCTATTCTTGTGATTTATGCTATAGCCTTTTTTCAGAGTACTTATAAAAATATGTTATGTTTGAAAAAAACCCCGCTGTAAATAACTTTATTACCTTTCTGCATATTCTTTATTTTAAATATGATTGTAAACTGATGTACATAGTCAATAATATATGCATGTATAGCTGTAATTATATATATATATATATATATTATTGCATGGAGAGCTACAGTAAAACATGTTCTAAAAAACTTTTAAACATTAAGATTCATCGTCATTCCAGTTTGCATCAGGTATACTTAGTTCAATTGTAAAAGAAAATAACGCCTTTCAGTTTCCCGGACAATATTCACACTATTTTCGTATTCGTTTCGTCAATTTTGTTTGTCGACCTAGATCTTGTGTTAACGAAAACAAATATTGCATCTCTTTCATCCTGCTTCTTATGAAATCTGGTGGCATTGTTAATTCTCCACTCTGAGTAGACATTTACAAAAGTGTATTTAGCTATTGATACGGATGCCTTCCATCTCTAATCACCGAATAATGAAAATGAAATTAAACGGCCTAAAAGACGAATAAAGGGTTCGTTGTATTCAAGAGAAAACGACGAAACAGCAGTTTGTGCACAAACGTCGGTCAAATAAATAATCTATCTTTGCTAAAATTAAAATTGTGTGTGTCACATGGCGAATGTGTTGCTTAAACTGCAGATTTTGGGAGGAATACTCTAGAAAAAAGGCCGTTTAACATAATGGTTAGTGTTACGTTAATGGGCCGAGAGATAGAAGTTCAATCCTCGATCGAATCATACCAAAGACTGAAAAAAGATACTTGATGCCCCCTTGCTAAAAATTCAGTAGTATAAGGTAAAGATCAAGGGTAAGTGGAGCAATCCAGGAAATAGAGTAACGCCTTTCACTATAATTTGGTGTAGTACCCAATTAAAAACGATCGTTTGGATCGCACTCGGCCGTTCTATTCATTTAGAAATAGCCAAATTCTGGGTGAAAAACTACGAAAACCGCATTGACAATAATTTAAATTTCTTCTCTTCAAAGACATTTTAATTTTATTCAAAATAAAACATCATAAAGCTATTCCATATAATTTGTTTCACTTATTGACATTTGATATTTGTAAGTTGCTCGACTGAGCTCCAATAAATGGTTCTTCCTCCATCGAAGATATTCACAGCAAATCTTACTACCATAACTGCAAAAAAAATATTTTCTTCTGTGTGTCTAACATCAAATTGAATTTCAATGAAGTTTCCTTCCAAGAACTTGCTCTCTGCGGAATACAGAATTTTCTTTTCAGAGATGTTAGTAAGATTCGCTGTGAATGTTTTCGAAGGGGAAACCAGTTATTGGAGCTCAGTTGAGCAACTTACAAATATCAAATGTTTCACTTAAAAACATACGTAATGTCAATAAGTATTTGTTGATGGGCAAACGTCAGAGGTACGCCCGCCAGATTGATGCGCCTCAAGAGTACATTCTGGACAAACCCCTCTTTCTGATTTTTATCAATGATCTCCTAAATCACATTCTAAGATCATTCCTTGAAATGTATGCAGGTGAGACAACCATCTATGACAACACTTCGAAGAGAATTAAAGATAAAGATCTGTTTATTTTTCTGTCGACCTAGAGCACGTAGCGCAATGGGAGTGAAAGGGGGGGTTACTTTTGATACATCTAAAACCTAAGCTTCTCTCCTTTAACCACCAACGCACAGACGCTCATTTTGCCCCAATTGAAATGAATGTCTCACTCCTTAAGGAAGCCCCTTGCCCTGATAAGCTTTTAGGACTGACCTTCACCCTACACCTAAAATGGAAGACTTACATCAAATCTGTTGTTGGAAAAATGGTGGAATCATTCTACCGCTCCAGAAAGTATTTCACTCCTGACGCAATTGTCTACCTGTATAAGAGTCAAATACGTCCAACGATGGAGTACTTTTGCCACATCTGAAGAGGTGCTGCTCAGGTCAACCTTTCCTGACGTGACAGAGTACAAAACCCACTTCGAAATTTAGTAGGGGATATCTTCTTTTCCATACAGCTTCTTTCTCACGGAAGAGAGGTTGCCAGTCTTTCTCTACTCTATCGTTATTTTCATCGTAGGTGCTAAACTACCCTCCTATCTATAGTTCGCGCTGAATAATATCCACAGCTAGAACTTCCTTTGCCATAAGCACTCAAAATAGTTTTTTCTTTCTATATGTACTAAAAACTAACCGGAACTTCCATGGGCAGAGTTTCTTTCCAAAAACTGCCCGTCTGTGGAACACAATACCACGGGTCTACTTCCCAGCTGACTCCAACATGATCGATTTTAAGTCCAATATTAACACATTCTTGTTGATCCGTTTTTCTAAATAATCAAACTCTGCTCAGTCTTAACCATCATTACCAATCTTCCGGACAAACCTATTAATCTTTATCCTCGAGTGGTTTTTGGACCTTCATAAGCGGTTAATCGCTAGTACAAAAAAACATTTCTTTCCTGCAGTCTACAATATGGTCGTATTCAAATCCAATGCAAACAAATATTTGTCAATAACAGTCCTCGTAAGTAATCGAATTTTGTTAATTGTATTCATTATTTCGAATCCTCTCATAATATTCTTCTTTATTCAACTAACATGACATCTATCTCATTAACCCTTACCTCTGAGTGGCTTTTGGCTTTGATAAGTGGTGAAAAATCCATTAGCAACGAAAACTGGAAGTTAAAAGATTTGATAGTCATCGAAGCCACTAATGCATCCTTCATGTTATGCCATTAGATGAGAGTTTAATGTGGGTGCGGCAGGGGTTGGAGGTGATGTGGCTGCGGCTTTATATTGTTTGAAATTCCAACTTCCGTTTAATTCTAAATAAAGTATTTCACCATTTATCAGTTTTCGTATACTTTGTTCCGAAGATAATAACCATACTTTGAAAAAGTTCCTGCTTGGCCAGAAATTTATAGTGAAGCAAGTCTGATCAATTTGATGACTGCAGCTTTTATGACCCAGTATTATTTAAATCAAATGACAGTCGAATAAATGAAGGTATAAACAGAGAAGAACTAGTGTTATTTCGAAGCTTTCCTTTTTCCGAGACTAGCCTACCCTACTATTTCACGTATGACTACGGGGGGACAGACGGGTTCATTTTTCCCAAAATTAGAGAAAGTGAACTTACAAACTTCTAAATTTACGACATCTGATAGTTCCAAATAGTACCCGTCTAACAACTGAACAAGCACAACGTTGCTCAACTTTCAGCATTATGTTTTCATCCGGGAACCCAACAAACGTATATGTATATATTAACTGCAATAAGAATATTTTCATAATACTAGGTTATAATCACGTATTGAGCACTGTTGTGGTAAACACTGATATATATATATATATATATATATATATATATATATATATATATAAATAAATAACCCATTTGATATGTGGATTAGAGTGATGTCCCCTTGCAAAATGGTGATGACTAACGTATTATTTTATTTACAAACCGTTTGAACACCTTGTGTTGTTCCTGGTTTAATATACATTTTGATGTGGAAATAATTTCTAATCTAATCGGGATATTTAACAATTAATCGAATCTTGCGAGTTTGTCTGGTTTTGATGGAGAATTACACTTTTTTCAGACTTGTACATACGTAAATATGTTGTGTAGAGAGTCGTTATTTGAACAATTTTTGATGCTTAAAACTAAATATCGACGTGTAGCTGCTGTAAAAATGTAATAGTTTTAAATATTCTCATTTTAAATAGGATTTGAAAATTATGTAAATCATTCAAAATACATGCACACACATTTAGGGATAAATAGCTGGATGGCGGGTGTGCACAGTTTTGAATAATTATTTCCCATTTTACGTTTTATTCAAAATTTTGCAGTCTTTATCAATCATTCAACTTTGAAAAAAAATGAATGAGTTTGAATTCAAAATGAGTAATAACACATCTATTCAGAAGATGTGTCTATTCGATGTGGGCGTTTAACAATAACAATGCTATTTCAAATGTTAGACTGAACAATCAAAATGCTATTTTTAATTTGAACTAGACTGAACAATAAATATACTATTTAACATTTTAACTAGACTGAACTATAAATATACTATTTAAAATTTTAACTAGACTGAACAATAAATATACTATTTAAAATTTTAACTAGACTGAACAATAAATATACTATTTCAAATTTTAACTAGACCGAACCATAAATATGTTATTAAAAATTTTAGCTATACCGAAGAATGAGATTGTTATTTAAAACTTTGGTGCCTTTTTTTTACATTAGGACCCGCACTAATTTGACCCCTCGCTAGGGTTAGGGTCAAAGTGAGGGTAGGGTTAGCAATAGGGTTAGGGTCATGGTCAAAGTTAGCGCGCGTTCTAATGTAAAACGATACCAAACTTTTAGCTAAACTGACCAATGAAAATGTTACTTCAAACCTAAGCGTTTCAGGCTAATAAAAATATATAGAAATGCTTCGCTGCATGAAAACAACATTAGTTGTTTTAGTTGTTTTGCTCGTTTGGAAACAGTCATTAAAGGCTTTTGTGTGAGCCTCCAAGAATTCAAACTAACAAAACAATAAAGAACATGTGCACATATGCGCATGCGTGCAACTTTGGCCCTATGATGAGATAGAGTGTCTTTTTTATTACACTAACAATCGTTACAACAATCTTAACTTTGACGTCACACTTTTGTTTATTTGACGTTCTTTGGTTTCATAACCTAAAGTAATTGTCAAACAAAAATACAATTTTCGTCCTGAAATAATGCGAGTATCAAACGGATGATAACAAAGTGAGAATTTGATCCCAAATTCGTGTATTACGCAATCGAACGATCGCGAAAAACCGCGGTTATGGACTATTAAAACACACACTCCTTTTCAGTCATATAAAGCTTTGTGTGAAAACGCATGGAGAACTGTATATTGTGAACTAAATCATATGAAATGAATTGATATAATTACAATCAGATTCATATAAGGAAATCTCGCTTGGAGTAAATTTAACGAATCGTTTCTAATTGACAATAGTGAAATCATGTTTTGTTATAACATTTCACTTTTAAAACGTGATTCAAATATTATTTAAATCTTGAAACACATGCATCTATATAAAGTTAGGTATGTGTGCATGTTTATATATTTGTATGTACAGGATTCAGTCCTAAACTAATTAATAAAATGCAAAGTAAGGTATGCCTTTATATATTTGTATGTACCGGATTCACTCCTAAACTAATTAATAAAATGCAAAGTAAGGTATGTGTACATGTTTATATATTTGTATGTACAGGATTCACTCATAAACTAATGAACCGATGACTATGAATTTGGTACAGAGTCGCTAGGCGTAAGGGTTGGTAATTTGGGTTATATTTATTTTAATTTCATGCAAAGAGAGCAAAACGAGAGTGGAAGACCTTCGTAAGAATTTAGATCCCTCCGATTGCTGTGACATTTTAACAATACGTACTAAACATCAAATAATAAATATTATCCAAATTTCAGTTTCTTTGCAGTATTTTAAGGGGTTTTAGAGTGTATAATATGATCATTTGAAAATTAAAAAAAAATTAAGCAAGGTTCCCCGAATTTCAACTTCTTAAGACCTATTAAGCTTAAGCCTTACATTAGTGACATTTTCTAGAATCAAAGTCCTATAATGAATTTTGATCAAAATTGAAATAAGGATACTAGACAGGATTTTGTAGCAATATATCTGGACTGATTTTCGTAAATAAATGCTTGAAGAGATTACTCCACTACAAGAAATACTAAGTTAAGAAGAAAGTTCCTATATTTTATGGATGTTCAAAGAATAAAGGACAGCAAGTCGGATTAAAAAAAGAACCGAAATACATCTGGGCGTAAACACTTTAAAACACTTGATATGATTGTCTAACAATGTCTTAGTATTTTTCTGGGGTTATCACAATGTTCTGATCTGGCTGGCGTTGAATTTGGAGTTTGTTTTCTTATCTGCCACGTCGGTTTGTTTTTTCAATTTTGTCATCCACAGATTAAAGTCTCGAATCTTTTGAGGCGTGAAAGAGGAAAGGTCTTAGCGCAGCTGAATGTGGATATTGTTAGGAACCACGAATCGTCCGGCCGTCCACAGTTATGTGCCCTTAACGCCGCCCGCTAGTCTTATCTTTCGCAAATACAGAGTTCAACATTTCGGTTTATCGCCATCATCCTATCTTCGAACGAAACTACTCCGCTCTTCACTACCGAAGCACATGCCAACAGTCCTCTGCGTGTAGCAATTTATCAACTGGCAATAAAGTGTAAAGTCTGATTATATGAATAGCCATTGTGTTCTCGTTTGAATTGAACAATACTATTACATGTACTAGAATATATATATATATATATATACAGGGTGGGCAAAAATAAGGGTCCTATTTTTAAAAATTCATAACTTTTTTATTTATTGATTTTTTTATTTTTTTTTATTAGAATAAGTAAAGGACCCCTTCCGAAGCAAGAATGAGCCGTATTAGCCCTAAGGAACGTACCCTCATTTAGAAAACATTATTTTTGCTTAAAAAAATCAAAACAGTGTAAAAAACAATACTTTAGTTTTTGTAAGTTTTAAGAAGTGTTTTTCGGCTAAAATTTGTTTTGTTTATTTCAAAAAATCTCGGAAGGGTCAGTCTACACACACAAAGTTTGGTGAGTTTAACTTTTATTTTGTGGAAGTTATTCAAATTCAAGTTATTAAAATTTAAAGATAGGACCCTTATTTTGGCCCACCCTATATATGTCTAAAGAAGCTTTGAGTCATTTTAAACAAATAAAAAAAAAAGAAAGAAAGGAAAATGCAGTTTAAATTCCCAGAGAAACTAACTACATCCAATATATTGCAGCCTTAACATTCGTTAGAAAATTCATAAATAGAAATAATAAGTAAATAAAATAAAAAGGGGGATTAAGTATCTAACAGTGAGACAAAAGCAGGAGACCTTAACTTAAGCGTCTAATATTAACACGGGGATAATCAGCTGTTTACTATGTAACTGTTTCGGAGATTTAAAAACAGGACACTTATAATATTCATGGCTCTCCAATGGTACTGATACAAACTACCATTTCCCCAATAATCAAGTGTAGAAATAATTCAGCTTAAAATGTTACTAATATATGCATAATAAAATAATAATAATATATTACCCTTAAGACAAAAAAAAGCTTAAGTACCATATATATATATATATATATATATGGTACTTGCCGCTTCTTTGTAGAAGAAGCCTACCCTTACAAAATTGCAATGCTCGGTTGTGGGCACGTGAATGGTTAAGCAGCTCTAGTTAATTTTTACAAGACTTGCTGAAGATATGAAATAAGAGACCAATGGCTTCTGTTATGACATATGTGTTACTCTTAATTGACACCTGCATATTTGGTTGCTGCTAGACAGTCTCGTGTGGCATCTT
Organism: Sepiola atlantica; assembly: GCA_963556195.1. Classification (NCBI taxonomy): domain Eukaryota; kingdom Metazoa; phylum Mollusca; class Cephalopoda; order Sepiida; family Sepiolidae; genus Sepiola; species Sepiola atlantica. The sequence continues at coordinate 45,149,869 of OY744537.1, forward strand.
TCGACTGACAGGTTCAGCCAGAGGAATTTATGTGTTTACTTATTTCACTCCTCCCACCATTTCTTGCCTCATTCACCTTTCCTCGAGCCATCAAAAGGATTCAATGTGAAAACAAACAAACAAACACTAAATATTACCAGATCCCTAGCGTTATATAAATATACGACTTTTAAAACGTCGCTTAACAATGTAAGATTATCAAGGCAGCTGGCATAAGTCAGACTTTTACTATTATACTAGGCGACCCGTGACCCGTTGGGTCAACTTTGGTACATGGTATATTAAGGTAGACCGATTGCGAGATTTAAATATATATTTGAAACGTACATTAAGAATGTTCGAGAATAAAGTTACCGGCTGATGAGCTGAAATTCGCAAATAAACATCGGAGATGTCCCTTGCGACAACAAATAAACACACTGTTTTACCGATTAAAACGTTGCTGCTTAACAACATTATATTTACGCTATCCAATTAGAACCCTTGTATTCCCTATCGCCCTTGCCATCAAGTAGATCCAAATAAACAGGTAATATTTTAAGAATTTTAGTATTATATAAGTATATGGCATTTAAACATCACTTAATGTAAGGTTCCCAAAGTAGCGGACATGTCTCCAATTTAAAGAAATTTTCAATTTTATTTAATCTAACACGAGCTAGTCAGGTTTCACCACCCGGATGTTCTAACCTGAACTAATAGAGTGTACCCTTTATTCTTTGCAGGTAAGGTTGATAAAATTCAAATTTACAATACAAATAGGCTCTAATTTCTCCCTCACCAAGATTATTTCTTATAAATTTCTGTGGTATATATAAATTAATTAAAAAAAAAGTAGTTCACCCCAAACAAGGCAGTCCGCCACTGTAGACGTAAGGAGCTACTGAGAATTAGGGTCTAAGTTTTGGGTGTCATCTTCAGTTGGGTACTGTGCAGCGAGATGTCTGTTTACATCAGTTTTAAACTTCTGCATGTCGGTAAAGTCGGGGAAACAGGGAGCAGGGAGGGAGTTCCCGACACCAGCAGCACGATGAAAGAAACTATTGAAGTAGAAGGCACTCCGGCATGTGGGGACCTCCACAGTGAATGGATGGGATTTAGCCGATTGTTGGGTTAGTCAAGTGTATTTACGTCGAGGGGGCACTAGAGCAGCTAGTTCATCGGAGCACAACCTATTGAAGTATTTGTAAAACAAGCACAAGGATACAACATTGCGGCGATGGGACAGGGGCTGGAGCTTGGTGAATAGTGAGGGACCTATTAAGTTTTGCGACTCTTTTTTGGAAATATTAACAAGCAGTAAACTTATATCCACTATTCTAGAAACACCCATTTGTGACTGTCTCATAGGGGGGGGGGCGACTAACAAATGTGACGTGGGTTTAGAGGAAATCGAAATCTTAAAGTCAATAACTAATCTTCTAAATTCCAATATACGAAGCCTGTCTAAAATATATCCAGATCTTAGGCCAGAATTTTTTTGTTCAGATACTTGACGGGATTGGGCCCTTACTTCCCTTCAAAGTTGGCCCCTTGTGCTTGCACACATTTAGCGCACCGAGCCATCCACTACCGAAAACACCCCTGGAATGGGTATAGCACAAATTAAGGAGTGGTTCAACTGATTCAGAAATGGCCGCACATCAGCGGAGAGTGACCAGCGTTCTGGAAGACTTCAAACTGCTCGGAGTTCAGCTGTCGTTGAGAGGGTGCGAAAAAAGAGATAATGCGGAACACGACGGCAGAGATAGACACCATTCCAAAATAAGACTTCCAGAGGTGTTTCCGGCAGTGGATGGATCGGTGGGCTAAGTGTGTGCAAGCACAAGAGGCTTACTTTGAAGGAGATTAGCGTCCCAACCCCGTCACCTATTTAAAATAGTTTTTCTAGCCTAAGGTCGGATACGTTTTAGACAGGTCTCGTATTTGATATCGTTGTCTCAGATTATGCTCCTTCCGTCGCAAACTTATAATTTAAACAGATCATGAAAATAAAAATTTCGCTTAAGGCGGACATATTTAATCAAACGAAATAGTTTTCTTTTTTATGGAAATCGCTATAGACAAGGCATGAAGCCATTTGATGTAAGGAGCTAACAAGAACAAATATGATTATCGCAAAGATAGAAGATACCTATTGGCCTTAGTCTTGAAAAGACCAAGATAATATATAGGAATAAAACAGTCAGCAGGAAGAGAGTTCCACAAGCCTGCAGTTCTTGGAAAGAAGCTACTGGAATAGGAAGCTATATTACCATGAGGGATCAAAACAGCGAATTGATGGAGACCACTAGACCAACGAGTTGAAACAAAACAAGCGAGGAATAGATCACATAATTCTGAAGAACACATGCCATAATAGTATTTATAGAAAAAAAAACAGATTAGTAACATCACGTCAGATTGTAGATTTGTAGAGATAGAGAATAGCCTCAGGCGTGAGAAAGTGTTTGGAGCGATAGAGAGAACCGACTTTACGAGAAGCAGAAAGAGTAATGGATTTAATGTATGGATTCCAAGAAAGATTTGATGAACGTGAAAGACCAAGAAGTTTCAGAGTCGATTTCTCCTCAAGAGCAGAGCAATTCATGAGAATCTCAGGAAGAAAAGGGGCACGCCTACGATTGAAAGACACGAGCTGAGTCTAAACTGAATTAAATGAAAGAAGTCATTTCGTACAACTAAACTCAGGTCAACTTCTAGATCAGCTGCACATTTCGACTGATTTCAAATGCAACAATCGTATGAAAAAAAACCTTTAGAATAACAATATTTGTATGTTTTGAGAGCTTTTGTTTTTCTTTAATCGAATAATCGGGTTACTAGCAGATATTTGTATTTGCAATTAACAAATTTTTAACACACGCCCAAACCACAAAAGAAATCAGGATTTGTAGAAGATGGAACTATGGCTAATAATGTTGACATAATTCGCAAGGTTGATCCGATAGTGGAAAATATCTATTTATATAAAATTAGGTATCTGTATATGTTTATATATTTGTATGTATAGGATTCACTCCTAACTACTACCCCAGAAAGAAAAATACATAAAAGATTAGACCTAAAATTTTATAGGACACATGTTTATTATGCCTTATAAACTATGGCCAACAAACATTCTCAAACCAAAACTACCAAATATACCGAGGCTCAATACATGATGAAGGGCATTAACGATGGAATACGTACAGAAAATTCAAGAAGGTGAGAATGAACTCATACTTTATGCAAACGAAATCTCATCAACGTTTATTTATAGTTCAGAATTTTTTAGATGAGGCTTTTTAATTTGTAGTATTCAGACTATTATTCGCATCTTGGATGTTGTTCTCACAACGTTTCGGTTGATGTAACCTTCAGCCTTCTTCAGGTGCATTAAATAAAGGGTTCAGGTTGAAATTCCATATAGATTCCCGAGTCCGACAAAATGCATTTGAAGAACGTTGGAAATTACATTGGCTGAAACGTTGTGAAATTAACAGCCAATATAAAAATAGTAGTCCGAATAATCTCAATCATACATATCAGAATTTGTTTTTTAAATGGTATCTCGAAAGCGTTCTGCAATATTCTATATTAACATGTACACAAATGCCCAAATAAGGATTTGAACAAAAGATTAAAAGGTGGATCAACACTCAATGCAAATTGAAATTCAAGGAAAGATTTAACTTGTACAGATTTTGCTCTCGACTTTGAATAGTAAATTATTATAATTTCATTACCAACTAGCAGAGAGTTACCACTGCCGACGAAGGGAAGAATATATCAGGCATGTGCACGATGTGTGATGATAATTAACACTGAAACCTGGTCAGTGAAGGTTGAGGACATGCGTTGGATGGAGAGAAGTTATAAGAGAACGGTACGATAGATGTATGATGCGAGTCTTAAAGACGGGCTTAAATCTGATGACATTAGAAAAAGATTAAATCTGAACAATATAGAGAGATGTGTACAAGAAAGGACCCTTCGTTAGTAGATCACATTGATAAAATGGATGCGAGTTTTTGAGTTAGTAGATGTAGAGCAGTTGGGGTAGCAGGGTCAGTTAAAGGAGAAAGTCAAGGAAAACATAGGAGGATGGGATGAGTTTGAACTTGAGATAAAGAGGAAGGAATAAAGACCTGCAAAGAGATTAATTTGCAAGTCAATTTCTAAAAGCCGCCCAACACGTATAAAACAGATGTTAAACCGAATCAAATGATGACGAATGTTGATGTGTGTTTATTTCTGATACCAGGTGCGTATTTGGAAACTGGCACATATTGCAAAACCTGATATACCTCAACCACTAAATGGTCATGGATAGATCCATGATTGGAATGATCCTACATTAGAATCGTGGTTACATGATAGTTCAGCTTATCGGTATTCTTGAAAACATGGCTTTTGGATCTAAAACAACATACTGATGACATCAAGGGATATTGAAATGAAACTGACCGCTGTGAAGAGGGGGGGGGGTAAGGGTTATGAAAGGGGATTCTGATAATGAATTTTCATAAAATGATAGAACATATCATTTTTCAAAACTAAGGAACTCAACATTAAATCTAATTGTAACTTGCAAAGAATGTAAGGCTGGCAATTTGAAATGTACATTGACACCATTTTAATACTAATGCGTCACCACTTACCAAGGCCGAAATCGACTCGAGGATAAGACCTTATTAGATCGTATTGTTCATCATCCAACCGACAGTGAGAAGATTAGAAACGATGGATGGAATGGGCTGAAAATAATTACTTAAGAGGACGATTCGACAAGTATTTGTTGAAATTGGGCTTGAAGAACACTATGTTGTAGTCTGCAGGGAAGCAGTCTTGTTGTATTATCTTATACAGATTTAAAGTTATTGAAAATAAACTGCTTACAGACGTATAGTTTGGCTTTTGGTATACAGAGGAAAGAAGGAAAGTTCTTTTCAGTAGTGCTAGTTTTTGCTGTGAGATGAATCAGAACTTAGAGCTCAGTCGAGCACTTACTATAAGAAAAAAACAATAGAGTAGAGAAAGACTAGTAATGCCTCTTCTGCAAATAGGAGGCTGTAGAGAAGAGAATATATTTTCTTCACTAGATTGCGAAGGTGATTTTTTTCTCTGTCTAGGCAAGAAATAGTGCTCTTAGCGCTTCCTCCCCAAATGTGGCAGTCGTACCTAATCTTGGGAATAATCCGACGTATACAGTATAATATTGTATCAGGAGTTATGTACTTTCTGGACAGGTAGAATGATCCATCCATTTTTCCAGCAAATTTACGAACAGATTTGATGGAGATCTTTCTTTATTTAGTCCCTCTTTTATTTAATACAACAATATCCATACTATAAAAGGTTGAATTACTTATATGGGAGTTTGAATTACGCACTAGACACTATCCTCGAGTGTCTTCGGTGTCTTTGTACAAGGGTTTGTCAGGAAAACCTTACATGACATGCTTCACCCTACAAAGAAACCCTGCCCAAATATTCAAAATAACATCGCATTCGAAGCACAAATAAGATCCCCTCATCCCGGCTATAGACTTGCTCATACGAGGAATAACACTTAGCTGGATACTCCACCAAACTAGATGAATTTTTGTTCTGGAATCCAGTTAGACCAAGAGACCACAAGGAAAATATACTACACCATAGCTAAATAGTCAATTGGGGTCAGGAAATTTAACGTTCTTAATTTCTTTACTAACTCAACGTTTGAGAAATAAAAAAACTCTAATAGAATATATGAATATTTATGTATCTCACATAGAGGTTAAGTGTTAGCTCCAGGAAAGGGTCTCTTAATTTCTGAGAACGTCGACTGCACTAAATTAAAATAGTTCATACCTATTCTAATTTTTCGCATTATTACCAATTTGATGGCATCATCAATTATCTAATCATTTATCCGTGATAAAATGTATAATACAACAATAATCAGCGAATTGATTCATACCAATTGGTTAATATAAAGTGTAATAAAAGTGGTAAATATGAAGTGTAATAAAAGTGGTTAATATAAAGTGTAATAAAAGTGGTTAATATAAAGTGTAATAAAAGTGGTTAATATGAAGTGTAATAAAAGTGGTTAATATGAAGTGTAATAAAAGTGGTTAATATGAAGTGTAATAAAAGTGGTTAATATGAAGTGTACTAAAATTGGTTAATATGAAGTGTACTAAAATTGGTTAATATGAAGTGTACTAAAATTGGTTAATATGAAGTGTAATAAAAGTGGTAAATATAAAGTGTACTAAAATTGGTTAATATGAAGTGTACTAAAATTGGTTAATATGAAGTGTAATAAAAGTGGTAAATATGAAGTGTAATAAAAGTGGTAAATATGAAGTCTAATAAAAGTGGTTAATATAAAGTGTAATAAAAGTGGTTAATATAAAGTGTAATAAAAGTGGTTAATATGAAGTGTAATAAAAGTGGTTAATATGAAGTGTACTAAAATTGGTTAATCCGAGCCATCTATTTGTAGAGATTCAATTTTATCTACAAATAAAACTAATCCACGCTATTCAGGTAAGGTGTTAAAAATGTATGATTTTGGTTGGGTTCACATAAAAATATTTGTTGTTAAATATTTTGTTTACCAAGACGAAAAGCTACAAGAAAATATAAATCAAGTCTAGTTTGGGGTTTATATAGAATTTCTTTGCGATTGCTGCACCTAGAATGAAGCTATTTTCGCATTGATCTTATATTTCTGTATTTAGTGAAAACCTTATTTCTTCAAAAGAGTATGAGATTTGCGATATCAATGATATTAAAATCGGTCCGTCCACAAAAAAGGTGTTGGCATCAATGTTTTGACAGAGCTTAACTTATAGTTTAAAAATATTGCTATGTAAACAACTTTTTTTCTAATGCTTAATAAAAAAACATAAGTTTACTTTGCAAAGTCGTAAATAAGTTAACGCTTAAATCAGTGAGAGTAAATATTATTTTCTGTTTATTTTCATGCGTTTTAAGAGATAAGAGAATGACGCTTTAATTTCTTTCAAAATACATGTGTTTTCTAAGGAGATTTTGCTAATGCAACAGTTGATAACTTTTAAATTACGTAGGAATTGCGGTATATGATGGAACTGTAATTCAATGTGTATGTGTATATACACCACCCCCTCGAAAAATATAAGTTGTTTTGTAGAAACAAAGTTTTACTCTAAATTACGTTACAAAAAAAGGGTAAAGAAAACAAAGAACTTTCAATTACGATTTCGTCATTAAAAACCAGTCTTTCTAATCTTGTTTCATATAATTTTAAATGTTATGAAACGTTTATCGAAAAGCGGGGTGAATTAGTAAACAACGGTATAAGAAAAACACAAAACAGATAACATTGCCTTCTTGGTGGCTATGGGAAAATCTGTGAAGGTGGGTAATATGAAATATTCTGTCATAAAATGTGTTCCCGGTGTAATGGGTGGCAGGCGATTTCTCCCCAACTTAACTACGTGCTATGTATATATATATCTATAGATATATATATATAGATATCTATATATATAGATATCTATAGATATATATATATATAGATATCTATAGATATATATATATATAGATATCTATAGATATATATATATAGATATCTATAGATATATATATATAGATATCTATAGATATATATATAGATATCTATAGATATATATATATAGATATCTATAGATATATATATATAGATATCTATAGATATATATATCTATAGATATATATATCTATAGATATATATCTATAGATATCTATAGATATCTATAGATATATATATCTATAGATATATATAGATATAGATATATATATCTATAGATATATATATATAGATATCTATAGATATATATATCTATAGATATATATCTATAGATATAGATATATATATCTATAGATATATATCTATAGATATATATATATAGATATAGATATATATATCTATAGATATATATATATAGATATAGATATATATATCTATAGATATATATATCTATAGATATATATCTATAGATATATATATATATATCTATAGATATATATATATATATCTATAGATATATATCTATAGATATATATATATATATCTATAGATATATATCTATAGATATAGATATATATATATATATATATATATCTATAGATATAGATATATATATATATATATATATATATATCTATAGATATAGATATATATATATATATATATATATATATCTATAGATATATATATATATATATATATATATATAGATATATATATATATATATATATATATATAGATATATATATATATAGATATATAGATATATATATAGATATATATATATATATATATAGATATATAGATATATATATATAGATATATATATATATATATATATAGATATATATATATATATATATATAGATATATATATATATATATATATAGATATATATATATATATATATATAGATATATATATAGATATATATATAGATATATATATATATAGATATATATATATAGATATATATATATAGATATACCTCTGCATTGTATTGCCTTCTAAATATTACATTTCTATATACCAATAAACAATGCTTCAAGCAAACTACATAAACCTCTTATATATATATATATATATATAGAGAGAGAGATAGATAATATATATATATATATATAGAGAGAGAGAGAGAGATTATATATATATATATATAGAGAGAGAGAGATAATATATATATATATAGAGAGAGCGAGATATAGATAATATATATATATATATATATAGGGAGATATATATAGAGAGAGAGATATAGATTATATATATATATATCGAGAGATATAGATTATATATATATATATATATATATATATATATATATATAGAGAGAGAGAGATATAGATTATATATATATATATATATATATATAGAGAGAGAGAGATATAGATTATATATATATATATATATATATATATAGAGAGAGAGATATAGATTATATATATATATATATATATATATATATATGAGAGAGATAGAGAGAGAGATAGAGATAGAGAGAGATAGAACACTCTTTGTTTGCCGTCAAACAAAGAAAATCAATAAATACAACAATAGTAATAAAACCGATCCAAACAGGACTAAAAATTAAATTGTGCTCGTTTAGAGTAAACACTCATTATACCACATCTCTCTGAGCGCCTTGTTAGATTTCATCCCCGTGCTGTGTTTAACAAAATGCGATACTGCACTTTATTATTGTCCTTATTCGATTCCCCTTGCTAGATAATCCAATCACAGGATTGATCCCTAGACACTTACTAAATAATTAGATTCCTTTGTCCCCATCTATCATCTAGAAAGAGAGAACAAAAGTACTACACATTGGCACATTCCTACTATCTCAACTCAATTTCTAATAAGCAGCCTCGTCCTGACACGTGAGCGACCTCTGCCAATCAAAACATTACACAAGATTTGATACTTTTGAGAACGAAAAAACCCTAAAAAATAACAGGTCAGAAACGTCAAAAATAGAGATGAGGAAATATTTGAAGAAAATAATTGCAACTATAATGGAGATTTAGTGTACTTATGATTGTAAGTAAAACTTTGAAATTATATGAAAATAAATATGATGTTAATGACACCGGTGTTTATATTAGACTAAAATAGCAAAACGAGTGATATTGTTAGATATTGGACGAGTAGAGCCACTAGTATATAAAATGATTAGTTGAGAATAACAAGAAATGTAAAGTCAGCCGGGGTCAACTTGATGACCCGAGGTGAGGATTGCCGGACTGTGGGAATTAATAGAAACATATGACGTCCCACGGCTTAAAAAGAGAAAAGCGAGTATATTTTGTTTGCGATCATGCAGGAAGTGGACGTAAAAATAATATAGGGTGAAAACATAATCAAATAGTGATCATCGATCTTTTTGACTGCTTACTGGGCAGTGAATTTGAACGAAGATCAAGGTCAATAAACCTCATCTGTCTGCCATCAGTTTTGTCTCGACTTAGTTCTTTAAAAGTATAAATAAAGAGCTTTGTTTTCAGGACGGGAGGCCCTTATTCTGAAACGATCACCGGAAGGCGCATGCAGAACAAAAACGAGCCACAAAGTACGGCACAAGAACGCAACCCTATTTAAAACCATGTTCTTTTTTAAATAATATTCTGCTTTGGCAACAGAAATATATTAAATGCCGATTTTAGTAAACATTTATTTGAAAATGGGGTCACTAATTTTCAGGGTTGGTACGCTCCATCCATTTTATATGACCCCGGAGCTTTGTCATAGGAAGTTCTGAAAAGTAGAATTTTGAAATGAATTGTTGTTCAATTTTATGTTAAGTGCTGCTCCTCGAAACCAATTGGCGTCATTCCCGGAACACTCATATGTTGCATTCGGTAGCAGTCGCAAAAAAAAAAAATGAATAACTTGCTCCTAAAGTGTAAGAAAGGCTGTCATTCAAAAGACAATCCTCCCCACCCCTTCTTCAGACACAATCTTTTAAAGTTTGTACGAGCCGGCAAATTAAACGCTTCAAGTTAGCAGGCTCACCTGTGTTGACCTAAACGCATTGGGTCACAACTCGGTTATGCAAACACAGGATCGAGGATTTTGACCGACAGTCACTAACAAGCTTAACTTTTAATTGATACTGAGAACAATATCTAACAAAAAGGTTGCGATCTTAATTGATTATTAAACCAATCAATTAATCGAATTAGCTCATTGTGCCACAGAATAATCTCCATCATATTTCTGAATTTTTGAGATGATGATTGATAATTTGTACAATTTTGGTTATTCGAGCTACATTTCCCATCTTGAGTGTTATCATCAAAACGTTTCGGCCGCGGTAACCCCTGGTCTTCTTCTGGTGTATCTCTTCGAACTCGGGAATATTTCTGTCGAACTCGGGAATTTGGATCGAAATTCGAACAGAATCCTTCATTTAATCCACGGGGGTAGCATGTCTGGTTCCGTCAGATATGACTGGGAGAAGTCTTCAGTAATTCGCAATTCTTCGTATCGCCACGGGTCCTTCCTTTGTAATTCTTCGTATGCGCTACGGGTCCTTGCGGACAGTACTATATCCGTGGCACAGTGGATATAGTACTCGGTAAAAATCTGTTCTAAGTGATAGTCATCTGAAGGTTCAAGGTTCAATCCTCGGTGCGAGCGATACGAAGAATTGCGAATTGCTGAAGACTTCTCCCAGTCATGGCTGACGGAACAAGAGGATGGATTAAATAAAGGGTTCCGTTCGAAATTCCGTTCAGATTCCCAAGTTCGATGAGATACACCTGAAGAAGGTCGGAGGTTACAGCGGCCGAAACGTTGTGATGATAACACTCAAGATGTGAAATGCAGTCTGAATAACCCAAATTATACAAATCTGCATCTTAGTTTGTATTGCACATTGTTGCAATAATCTGCATCATATTTCTGAATTTTTGAGATGAGGATTGATAATTTGTATAATTTTGGTTATTCGGACTACATTTCTCATCTTAAGAGTTATCACAACGTTTCGGCAGCGGTAACTCCCGGATTTCTTCTGGTGTATATCTTCGAACTGCATCTTATTTTCTATTGCAAATTGCTGCAATTATGACTTCTCATCTCAGAATATGTGTATGCAATTAATTTCATACAAGGTGGCATTTAAACCATTAAAATTCAGTATCATTTTATATGTTTGTTTTTTTTTATCGCTTTCATGATTCTGTGTTTATCGTATTAAAAATAGATTGTAATAACTTTCAGATGAGATTCTTTATTAAAAGAAAATACGAATTTATTATATGTTATGCTATACCTTAGGTTTCGGTATCTAGTTGGACTTTTATCTGCTAAAAGCAGTGAAAAAACGTCCTACTCGTTCTTCAGTTCTTCAATCAATAGTAGACCGCAGAAAACCTGCCATTAATTTATAAATAATCGCTTGGCGCTGTGGCTAAGTGGTTAACGACGCAGACTGGGTACCTGGGTGTGCCGGGTTCGAATCCAGTTCGTTCCACAGAAACACTTTCATCGAAATCAACACCTGATCTTGTGTCTAACCTCCTGGGGAGGAGGTACATAAAATATTTTTATAAATGATCGACGAAAAGTATTGTAAAAAGGTCCTTGAATTTTATCGGCTCAGATCGGGTTTAAATTAACCCGTAATAATGACATATTTGTTTATTCTTATTTATTTAATCTAAGTTTAACTTACTTAGGGCACAACTTAGTGCGTAGTGGTTTGTTCCGGTTTAGTCTGTGCGCGCGTATATACAAATAATCAAGGAAGGCGCGAGAGCGCTCTATCCCTTAATAGACTTCAAGAATGGCCTAAGCTGGAAATCTCATTTCTTTGATCAATCATAACTCAAAAACCAATAAACCAAATTAGTTAAAACTTTGCACAAAATTTTTATTTGATAGCTTCTATAAGTGTGTAGAATTTCAGCATCATTAGTGAAGGCAACCCAGAGATCCATAAAGTTCAATCATGAAATCATGTTATCTGTGTGTACGTACGTACGTACGTACGTACGTACGTGCCACCCTGTATCTCATCAACTATCTAATGGATTCAGCTGATTTTTGGCAGAGATGGAGGTGGTAGTGTCTAGTTGATGGCATTTTAATTTCAGTTTATCATATACCTTAGTTTTCCAGAAAATTCAAACAAAAACTAAAAAATTACTAGTCTACATACAGTTTATTCTGTATCTCATCAACTGTTTTATGGATTCAGCTGATGTTTGGCAGAGATCGAGGTTCTGGGCTCTAGTTGATGGCTTTCTAATTTCAATTTACCAATATGCGGTAGTTTCTCAGAAATTTTCAACAAACCTTAAAAAATGAATAGTCCACATACACTTTCTTCTATATCTCATCAGCTATTTGATTAATTCAAATGTGTTATGGCACAGATAGAGGTTGTATTTTGTTATCCTGTGTACACTGAATATTTTATTGTTTACTATCGTGAATAACTTCATTATATTTCTCCCTGCTCCAAAAATGTTTGATTGATTATTTATTTCATTCAAATTAAATATTTTTGCATTGTGTCCTTGTCAATTTTCAAACACACTGGCTGTAAAATGATTGAATCACCATTTATTGTTTGCAATGAATACATGGTAAAGTTTGAAAAAAATTGATCTAGTTTGAATTGTATCATGAGTAAATATACACTTATCATAATTTAAAAAAACAAATTTACCTGTGAATATTAGAAGAAACATTGATTAGTCAAACTACCAACTATATCTGTTATGTGAAGGCATTGCATTGAGGTATAGTCTTTACAAAAGTAGTGACATTCCATGAAAAATGCCAGTATACTGAAATCATATGCCATTAATAGAGTTAAGATGAAAATTCATATACACTAAATGTACAAAAGCAAGGAAATTCCAAAATTTTTACACTTTTATTGTCATTAAGGGTATGCGAGCACAACAGGGCTATGTATTTTACTGGTATGAATTTTTCTTCAGCGCACCTCACACACTTCATCCAAGCATGCATAGAGATTTACAATGTAGTAATATGATAATGAAATAGTTTGGTTGATATGTAGAATTCCAAAAGAATCAATTGCATTTTACCACGTGACCTGTTTCCAATCCTGTGCTCAATCTTGGTTGGCGGCGAGTTGGAGTAAGGTGGCTTATTTTTTGAGTAAATTTGTGTTCTTTGTTAAAATCTAGAAAATTCACAAAACATCGAACAAGAATCAATCGTTTGTACAAAATCTCTTGGGCTTTTCCGAAGGTAATTCGGCTTGATCTCCTCGTCTCCTTTTATTGACAAACGTTCTGATCGATCTGATGTTCTTATGGAAGCTACCTAATATCGACTGGGCCTAGGTCGATCCAGTAAGAACTTATACTTTGGCCGTAGGCTACGTGTTGAACCCTTAGGCAAGCTTACAAATTAAGAACCGAAATAAAGTGCCATTCTATTGCCCATATTTGTCATATTATAGCCCTAGGGTACTGTTTTTAGTTCAGAGAAAACGACAATTTCAGAGAAACAAAAAATACCAAGGTTTACAGTTCACATTTTTTGATTTATAAGATTTAAAATTCTTGTTTGAGGAACTTCAATCTGAATTGTAAAAAAATGTATTGTATTGTTGAAAAAATACAGTAGAAATCGTTTATATATAAAAAAAAGGGTGAATGTTGTTAATTCTAATAAATTTAAGTGTGAAACATAAAATTGACTTATATACAACAAGAATACCTTCATTTGCCTTAATACATACCAATGATGCTAGTGTCGTATGAATAATGGTTCCACTCGGGCGTGATTGATAAGGATACTATAAAGGTAAATAAAATACCAGTAAAAATATGTATTGGCAATGCTTATATTAACAGTGCTAAAATAGTAACAATGTTTATATTTTTATAAGAAAAATTCCTACCAGTAAAATACATAGCCCTGTTGTGCTCGCATACCCTTAATGACAATAAAAGTGTAAAAATTTGGGAATTTCCTTGCTTTTGTACATTTAGTGTATATGAATTTTCATCTTAACCCTATTAAGGGCATATGATTTCAGTATACTGGCATTTTTCATGGAATCAAATTTATAGTTTGTAAATCCTTTACATTCGGGCAACGCCAGATTCTTCTGTTCGTAAATATATGCTATTTTTCTCCTGACAATAGTGGACCTGAGATAGGATTGAGAGAAATCATTACATTAACGATACAAGATGTCCGCTATGATTCAGGCGTCAGATTTATTTGGCCCATGTCCAGAAGCAGGGATAGACGAGATCGGACAGTTGATCGATAATCACGGAATACGTAACGCCATAAAACCTTTTCAGTTCGGTCAATTTACGAGACGCTGTCGCCATGGAGACGGGAAGTGTCAAGAGAGAAAGGGGCAGCAATGTCAAGATTGGCACCTGGAATTAAATCAGATCAACTGAGTCACCAACGATCGACATGGATGGTGAAACTGACGTGACACTCTTAAAAGTGGCAGGTCGTACGGTCGTTATCGGCATGGACTCTATGCTCGGCAGGCCGTGTGAGATCCGAGGCTATCGCACATATTTTATCAATACCTTTTGGAAGGGTGTAGATTAATATCTCAACAATCACCCCATCTACCATGAGTAATATAGTAGGGCAAACTAAACCTTCAAGCCTAGTTAGAGCAACTAGTCCAGAAGAAGCAGGCACATAAATAACACAATGAGTTTTGTGTTGATTCTGTCCGAACACCTTTCACGAAATCTAGATGTTCAAACTTATTACTGAAAGACGCTGAGCAACAAAACCCGAAGGAGACACATTCTGTTTCGAAGGATGTATTGATTATCATGTTGATGAAATGGCGGTACAAATGTGGGACAAACAATTTTTTAAAGGATGCATTGATTATCATGTTGATGAAATGGCGGTACAAATGTGGGACAAACAATTTTTTAAAGGATGCATTGATTATCATGTTGATGAAATGGCGGTACAAATGTGGGACAAACAATTTTTTAAAGGACACATTGATTATTATGTTTATGAAATAGCGGTACAAATGTGGGACAAACAATTTTTTAAAGGATGCATTGATTATCATGTTGATGAAATGGCGGTACAAATGTGGGACAAACAATTTTTTAAAGGACACATTGATTATTATGTTTATGAAATAGCGGTACAAATGTGGGACAAACAATTTTTTAAAGGATGCATTGATTATCATGTTGATGAAATGGCGGTACAAATGTGGGACAAACAATTTTTTAAAGGACACATTGATTATTATGTTTATGAAATAGCGGTACAAATGTGGGACAAACAATTTTTTAAAGAAAAGTAATAGGTTTGAAAGACTTAAAAATAACTATAATCAGACTCAATAGAGCGTACACATCAGCAAAGTGTAGTATCTATTCTGATACTAGATTTAATCTCTTTTGTCCTTAGCCAGTGATGGAGAAATTATTCTAGACCTAAGCAATTTCATTCTTGCGTCTCGCCCTGCCACCGTGGGAAGGCAAGTTAAAAAAAGAACCCTTGTAAAATAAAAAAAAATACGAAATTAAATAAAAATATATAAATAAAAAATATATTGGGCTCTACGAAAGCAAAATCATAAGTGTGTGGGTCTACCATTGTATTATAGGGGTCAATGAAAATATTTTCAAAAATTTCAATATAGTTAACAGTCGAGAAATTGTAAACAGAAAAATGACAAGTAACTTATACCAAACGCAGTAGAAATGAATCAACCGCCCTGCATACTTTTAACGTGCTGAAACTAAATTTATTTTTTCAGAATTTGTTTTCAGTGGCTTATCTTCAGTTATAATAATACTTTAATATATAAGAAAAAAAACTCACTATGTAAACCCCGTAGTCATCTTCGAAACTTTGGCGCTGGAAATGTTTAAGCATTAAACACGCACATATATCATAATTGGAATGCAGGAAGTATATCCCGTCGTACAGAAAACATAACAAATTTAAAGTAACCGGTAGGAAAACACAGAGCCAACTTAAAATCGTACTAATAGCATAGTTATTGAGTATTGACTATCAGGTGATTTACTGTTAGGATGCTGATTTGTAAAGTCACATTTTAGTTGTCATTATTTCCATGTCCATTCTTATCTAGAGTGATATCACCTGTCAACATCCCATCTATTCGTTTCAGTAGAATCTGTTCTTGGCATAACACGAATCTTCATCTGCTGATATATACATATTTAAATCATGTATAACTGGTTAAATCTACAAATGTTACTATTTTAGCATTGCTAATACAAATGTTACTATTTTAGCATCGCTAATACAAATGTTACTATATTAGCATTGCTAATACAAATGTTACTATTTTAGCACTGCTAATACAAATGTTACTATTTTAGCACTGCTAATACAAATGTTGCCAATAAACAATGTTTCGTTTGTTCAGTCAATGGAGCACCAGATGGGAACCAAATTTAGTAGAGACACTTTTCACGATTCACCGATTTTTTAAATTTTATCAACGGTAAAATATTATAATCATTGCTATTCAATAAAAACAAATACATTTTCACTTCGAGTGCGTGGTTGTGTGTTTAGTTAGAAAATAATTACTTCAAACCCATCCATCATTATCTAATCTTTTTAAATTACGAGTTTACAAAATTAAAAGTAAAACAAATTCTCATTTCACTATTGACTCATATTTGATTTTTAAATAGGAGTTTTCATTATTTTTAATAGAATTTTAATAATAAAATATAGACATTACTATATCGTTTGGTCAATTTGGAATATGTATTTATTTATTTTCTTATTTGTCATACCACTTTTAATTTATACAAACATTTTTTGCTACACATACGTCGACATGTTTCAGTTCTAGCTGGAAACCAGCTGACTTTCCGTGATTCATTAGGATTAGATTATGGGATGACAAGATTAACCGTTAAAATGTCTCCACTATTTTTAATTCATTTTATTCCCATGTTCAAAGACCGCCCGCTCAGATCTTTCTCAATTACAGCCGCTCAGCGACCTGATGACACACCATGCTAATAAGCCGTCGTCTCCCTACTCATTTTTTGTATCAATATAAAATAGTGGTCTGAGAAAGTTCAGCTAGTTTCCAGCTAGAACTGAAGTATGTGTTCAAATGTGTAGCCAAAAATGTTTGTATAAACAGATTTTATATGCTAAATAAATATACGGTTCTATTTATAATCGAGCACATTTATGTAAACACAATAAAGATTCACTGGATTATACCTGTGAACATAAACTTACCTGGAGCATAAACATATAGTATATATATATATATATATATATAAGAAGAGAGAGAGAGAAAGAGAGAGAGAGAGAGAGGGGGGTTAAGTTCGTAGTCACCCTCTTTCTCTCCTCCTTCCATGCGATTTGTTAATACTGCTTTGCTCAGTATATTATCCTTTAAAGCTAGCCACGCAAATTAAAGTTCTTCGACTCCCGTGCAACGCTGGGTAGGGACAGCTATTTGTACACGTTAAATAATTCAACTATTCGAGGAGATATTCACACCATTATAACTACTTTAACTACTAGAATTGTTCTATATTAAGCATTAGAAAATAAAATTCAATCGAGTTGCCCCCTGAAATACATACGTTTAAAAAGAATATTTGGTAAAATTGCAGTATAGTTAACAGTTGAGAAATCGTAAGAAAAAATATGAACAGAAAATGACTTATAGCAAACGAAGTAGCATTAAATTCTTTATCGACCTTTAAAAATAAACTACAAAATTAAATCCACCATAATGCATTTCACTTATTCCTAAAGTCGGCCATTTTAATCTTTTGTTACTATGATCGACACACTAAAAACAACATGGCGTCCGGAGTAATGGCTTTATCTCGCTAAACTTAGGCGATTAAGTGTGGTTTTACAAGGGGTTTCGTTTAGAGGTGAGATTGTAAATATAGCTTACTATTAGTGGTAGGGTAAGTATTTTTTTTACTATCTTTTCAGCGCGACTTAAACAAAAGTTATGCCTAACGTGGTCAGCCATTTTGTTTTTAGTGTTATGATAAGCCGGAGGAACATCGAAAACAATTCTGAAATAAATAACAGTTTCAGCACGCTAACAGTATACAGGTCGGTAGATAATTAAATTTTACTGCGTTTGGTATTTTTTTTCTTGACTGTTAACTATACTGCAGTTTTACTATATATTTTCATTTTCATTGTAGACCCCTACACTAACGATTTAGCTTTTGTGGAGCCCAACATGGACCGCCAGCCTTTCCTTTGTTGGGGCTTGTGGACGCTTGAGTAGCGTCTCTCCATTATGTTTTATCATACAAGAAAATACACGAAACAAAGAGACAAAACAAAAGCGATAATGGTTTGAAATAATATTTATTTGCCGAAAACTAGAAAGGAGTTCGCTCTCAGTTTGATTGTGTGCGTTAAAAATGCGTACATAGGTCCAAGAAAGTTTTAAAAGAATGTGTGCGTGTGTGTATGATAATGAGAAAATGTGTCTCACATACATTGGATTTTATGTGTGCGTTACGCGCACGTTTTTGGAGTGAGGCGAGAAAGACAAGAAGAGGGAGCATCTTTTGTGTTTTGACTTTTATAGTACCGATCTCAGCGCCTCCTAGCGTGTCGAAACAAGAGATAGTTAGGTCTGAACGCCCTCTGGTGTATGTATTTGTAAATGAGTGTGTAGAAAGGATAGGTAATGCTACACCCTATCTCCCCTGTTTATAAGCTGTTCGTTAGCTTATACATGACAAAAATAATCTTACGCTGTGACATAACGCTAATATATTGACAGCTGGACATTTATTTTATTCGTTTTCTTCAAATGTCTCCGGTAGATATCTACCCCTGACAGCCCGATACCTCGGAAGGTCAGAAAACTCTTTCACCTTAGCCGAGGACGAGGGAATTACCGGCTGTTCAGTCTGCTCACCCACGGAGAATTTTAAAACTGAACCGGACAACGTCGAATTTGATGGGGCTCTTTGAGTTGACCAGGTTGAACGACGAGTGCAATAAAAAAGGGGGAGGGAAAAGAAAAAGTAAGGCTGCTGAAAGAACTCAAATTCTGTTCTTCCCCTTCACTCGTCTCTTAATGGGGGCGAGAACAATACAGAAGGGACGAATGAGTCGTCCAAGGGCTAAGGTGGGGTGAGAACCTGCTCGATGTGAGG
>OY744537.1:45174541-45222041 GCA_963556195.1 Sepiola atlantica
ACTCTGCCAGGTGCCACCAATCTTGGCCAGAGTAACTAAGGAGTAACTCTACTTAGTCTTTAGATCACAACGGAATATTCAATGTCTTAGTAAAAGGAAGAAATCATAGAAACACCTCTTTTCTTTCACATTGTATTGCAAAACCCATGGAAGACTGTTGCAGGCCCGAGCCGATCTTATTAGCGATAAGAGAAAATGTTCATGGCGATGTAAAGAAAAGAATACAAAACTTTGTAATTGATTGAAAATGCACTGGTGGACATATTCAGATCTTCTGCAAAGTATGGTGTCCTCCATTTGAGCCGACTACCGAATATCTGACAGAGTAAAATAACAGAGCGTTGTTCGATCATAACTGTCCACAGAAGTGAGCATGAGAACAGATTATTTAACCTTGTCGTCAACCTTCATCGTTTCAAGCTTTCTAATCAAAGGTATTTGAAAGTTATTTGTTCGTACTAAAAATAAAAGAAAACTAAGTTGAAATTTCTATGCGACCTCGCATCTCTATAGGAGACTTGGTCTGTCCATCGGTCTGTCACGCATCTTAATATCAGTTACAAAAGATACTACACAGTAAATGAGAGAGAGGGGACACTTAAAACAAAATAAGTGGTTTGATATTCCTCAAGAATTTAGAGAAAGTAGCTTTATTCGAATTCCACGTGTAAACCGGGTCATCATATTTGATTTGATTTTTCATCGTAGCTAGACTGCATGGATAAATTGATGACCACCAACTGTGTACACAAGTGAAAACATTATTTTACTTAACTCCACTATATTCTCCGGACACATAGTTGTTTAAAAAATTCCTCGGACTTCACACAATTAATTTTAATTTTCCAGATTCCTTTGTGCCGACCTGTCTGATTCGTGCCCCTTGAAAGCTACATCACGTTTGTTGCAAGTAGCAGCGGCAGTTTACGTGGTTATTATATATCGCGTCTGAATTGGACAAAAGCTCAAATCAGTAGTTTTTTTTTTTCGATCAATCACAATATTCCGTACCGAAATCCCGCGCGTAGTATTAAAACCTAAATACAGTTTTTATTTTATTTGCTGTTCTTCTTTCATAAACAACACAGTGCGGACATCAATGTAGCCTGCCTCTTCACCTTTAGGGCCCGAAAAGATTTCGGCAATAATACACATATGACGAGAGACATTCACAAACTAATGTACGGCCATACACGCCACTCAATGAACGTACATTATCATAAGTTCATAGAGTAATACACTCTTTCACCAACATATAATACACTCTCTCACCAACAAAACAAAGATACGCTAATACACGCACATATCTCCACGCTTATCCTATTTAGACACACGGAAACGCATACGGCACCAGCCGAAACAAACATGTGTACTCAATTTCCCCATTACATAAAAAACAAATATGTTATTCAAGAATGTTCCTTGGATACTGATATTTCGCATTAATTACCAAACTTTATTTTCGTGCCATACGTTGTACATCCTAAATACATATATTTGCGTCTATTTCCAATCTAATATAATGATAGATAATTTAAGACGTTAACATACGTAAAAAAACCCAAATAAATTGACGCACCTCTACATGTGAAATAATTTCCAAAATAGCACGTTTTTAATATTAGCTATTCAACCAATCACAGTTTCGTATCGCTCACTCACGATCAAATAGAATGGTTTACTTGTGTACCGAAAGTGATTTTATTATGCTTGTTAAATTTAATTGATGCGAACTCCGTGTTATCAACGTTGGCGGCAAAGTTAAACAAGGAGTGAATTAGCCGTAAGCAAATGTTAACTAAGTTCATTATTTTAGTAATAAACAAAGCCTTAGAAAGAAATGTTAAAGTACTGATTTCATATGACCCCACGTTTACTTTTGGAATTGGTCCATTTTCAAAATATTCCCGTGCTTAGGGGCGTTTCTACATCATATCTCCGCTGCAACCCCACCATGGAAAGGTTACAGCAGACGCCCATGGTTGTAGATTTCAAATAAGTTTGTTTTGTAAACGAGTCCCTCCTTTTCACGCGGGTCTGCGATCACTTGAGTTTACTTTGCTTTTATAACGATGTCATCTTTAAAATAAGGTAACGTGTTAAACAAAGAAAGGTGCAAGATATTTGATTTTCTTGCCATAAACACGACAATACAATAGCACTGGTTCTGCTCGTCTTCGAGTCTTATTGACGGACTTAAGTGTTTAGAGTTTACCTGTGAAATAAAGACGCACTCGTCATCTCTGGATGTGCGGGTGGTGCTTTTTTAAGGCGATTTCTTTATCATATCAGAATGTAAACAATAAGTAGGAATAAGAAATGAAAAATAAGAGGAATAAGTAAAAAGGATGAAATGAATCAGTAAATAAAAGACAGAAAATAGGCAATAAAGAGATTAAAATAAATAAAAATGAAAAAATATTAAAAATAACAAAGAGAGAAAAAGAAAAAAAGATAAGAGAAAACAAACAAAAACAGTTAATAAAAACCAATGCAAAAAACAAAAATGAAAAAAAAATGGAAAGAAACGAAAGAAAACAAAGAAATGAAAAAAGAAAAAAGAGAAGAGAAAAGGAAAAAGAAATATAAGTAAAGGAAAAAAGAAAAGAAAAAAAAACAGACAGAAAAAAAAGGGAAAAGAAAGAAACAGAAAAAAAAGAAAAGAAAAAACGAAAAATAGAAAAAAGAGAAGAGAAAAGGAAAAAGAAAAAGAAATATAAGTAAAGGAAAAAAAGAAAGAAAAAAGACAGAAACAGAGACAGAAAAAAGAAACAAAAAAAAGAAAAGAAAATTAAAGGAAAAGAAAGAAAAAACGAAAAATAGAAAAAAGAGAATAAATTAAAAAGAAAAAAAGAAAAGATAGAAAAGAAATGAAACTAAAAGGTAAAGAAATAAATAACAAAATTAAAAAAGAAAAGAAAAACGAGAATAATAAGAAAACGTATCTTGTGAACAGGTGAGAAGTGTAATGGAAAAATGATTATTGTAAAGGTAACGTGAAGAGTTCGTAGGGAGTCCAGTTTCCGCCTTTATCTCAAGGAAATATGGGAGTTGCGTTGTTGGCTACACTTTTGGCTCCTTGGGTCACTTCTTACTTGTGGGAGTAAGATAAAAACTGGCCTTGTGCCTAACTCCTGGAGAGGAGTAAATCAATACACTGGCGGAAATTTTGCCTTACATCAAGAGCGAACCAATAAACAAGAGTGAAAGAGAAAGAAAAAGAGAAAGAGAGAGAGAAAGAAAAAGAGAAAGAGAGAGAGAGAGATAGTGTGAGAGAGAGATAGTGTGAGAGAGAGAGAGAGATAGTGTGAGAGAGAGAGAGAGAGATAGTGTGAGAGAGAGAGAGAGAGATAGTGTGAGAGAGAGAGAGAGAGATAGTGTGAGAGAGAGAGAGAGATAGTGTGAGAGAGAGAGAGATAGTGTGAGAGAGAGAGAGATAGTGTGAGAGAGAGATAGTGTGAGAGAGAGATAGTGTGAGAGAGAGATAGTGTGAGAGAGAGAGATAGTGAGAGAGAGAGAGATAGTGAGAGAGAGAGAGAGATAGTGAGAGAGAGAGAGAGATAGTGAGAGAGAGAGAGATAGTGAGAGAGAGAGAGATAGTGAGAGAGATAGTGAGAGAGAGATAGTGAGAGAGAGATAGTGAGAGAGAGATAGTGAGAGAGAGATAGTGAGAGAGATAATGAGAGAGATAGTGAGAGAGAGAGAGAGATAGTGAGAGAGATAGTGAGATAGTGAGAGAGATAGTGAGAGAGAGAGAGATAGTGAGAGAGAGAGAGAGAGAGATAGTGTGAGAGAGAGATAGTGTGAGAGAGAGATAGTGTGAGAGAGAGATAGTGTGAGAGAGAGATAGTGTGAGAGAGAGATAGTGTGAGAGAGAGATAGTGTGAGAGAGAGATAGTGTGAGAGAGAGAGATAGTGTGAGAGAGAGATAGTGTGAGAGAGAGATAGTGTGAGAGAGAGATAGTGTGAGAGAGAGATAGTGTGAGAGAGAGAGATAGTGTGAAAGAGACAGAGAGAGAGATAGTGTGAGAGACACAGAGAGAGATAGTGTGAGAGACACAGAGAGAGATAGTGTGAGAGACACAGAGAGAGATAGTGTGAGAGACAGAGAGAGAGAGAGAGAGTGTGAGACAGAGAGAGAGAGAGAGAGAGAGAGACAGAGAGAGAGAGAGAGAGAGAGATAGTGTGTGAGAGACAGAGAGAGAGATAGTGTGTGAGAGACAGAGAGAGAGATAGTGTGTGAGAGACAGAGAGAGAGATAGTGTGTGAGAGACAGAGAGAGAGATAGTGTGTGAGAGACAGAGAGAGAGATAGTGTGTGAGAGACAGAGAGAGAGATAGTGTGTGAGAGACAGAGAGAGAGAGATAGTGCGTGAGAGACGGAGAGAGAGAAATAGTGTGAGAGAAAGAGCGAGAGAAATAGTGTGAGAGAAAGAGCGAGAGAGAAAGAGCGAGAGACAGAGAAAGAGCGAGAGACAGAGATAGTGTGAGAGACAGAGATAGTGTGAGAGACAGAGATAGTGTGAGAGACAGAGAGAGTGAGAGACAGAGAGAGTGAGAGACAGAGAGAGTGAGAGACAGAGAGAGTGAGAGACAGAGAGAGTGAGAGACAGAGAGAGTGAGAGACAGAGAGAGTGAGAGACAGAGAGAGTGAGAGACAGAGAGAGTGAGATAGTGTGAGGGAGAGAGAGAGATAGTGTGTGAGAGAGAGAGATAGTGTGCGAGAGAGAGAGATAGTGTGCGAGAGAGAGAGAGATAGTGTGCGAGAGAGAGAGAGATAGTGTGCGAGAGAGAGAGAGATAGTGTGCGAGAGAGAGAGAGATAGTGTGCGAGAGAGAGAGAGATAGTGTGAGAGAGAGAGAGTGATAGTGTGAGAGAGAGAGATAGTGATAGTGTGAGAGACACAGAGAGTGATAGTGTGAGAGACACAGAGAGTGATAGTGTGAGAGACAGAGAGAGTGATAGTGTGAGAGACAGAGAGAGAGTGATAGTGTGAGAGACAGAGAGAGACAGAGATAGTGTGAGAGACAGAGAGAGTGATAGTGTGAGAGACAGACCGAGAGAGAGTGATAGTGTAAGAGACAGAGAGAGCGAGAGTGATAGTGTAAGAGACAGAGAGAGCGAGAGTGATAGTGTGAGAGACAGAGAGAGTGATAGTGTGAGAGACAGAGAGAGAGAGAGAGAGAGTGATAGTGTGAGAGACAGTGAGAGAGAGAGAGTGATAGTGTGAGAGACAGTGAGAGAGAGAGAGTGATAGTGTGAGAGACAGAGAGAGAGAGAGAGAGAGTGATAGTGTGAGAGACACAGAGAGAGAGTGAGAGTGATAGTGTGAGAGACAGAGAGAGAGAGAGAGTGATAGTGTGAGAGACAGAGAGAGAGAGAGAGTGATAGTGTGAGAGACAGAGAGAGAGAGAGAGTGATAGTGTGAGAGACAGAGAGAGAGAGAGAGAGAGTGATAGTGTGAGAGACAGAGAGAGAGAGAGAGAGAGTGATAGTGTGAGAGACAGAGAGAGAGAGAGATAGTGTGAGAGACAGAGAGAGAGAGTGATAGTGTGAGAGACAGAGAGAGAGAGTGATAGTGTGAGAGACAGAGAGAGAGTGATAGTGTGAGAGACAGAGAGAGAGAGTGATAGTGTGAGAGACAGAGAGAGAGTGATAGTGTGAGAGACAGACCGAGAGAGAGTGATAGTGTGAGAGACAGAGAGAGATAGTGTGTGTGAGAGAGAGAGAGATAGTGTGAGAGAGAGAGAGTGAGAGAGAGAGAGAGAGTGATAGTGTGAGAGACAGAGAGAGAGAGAGAGAGAGTGATAGTGTGAGAGACAGAGAGAGAGAGAGATAGTGTGAGAGACAGAGAGAGAGAGTGATAGTGTGAGAGACAGAGAGAGAGAGTGATAGTGTGAGAGACAGAGAGAGAGAGTGATAGTGTGAGAGACAGAGAGAGAGAGTGATAGTGTGAGAGACAGACCGAGAGAGAGTGATAGTGTGAGAGACAGAGAGAGAGAGAGTGATAGTGTGAGAGACAGAGAGAGATAGTGTGTGAGAGAGAGAGAGAGAGATAGTGTGAGAGAGAGAGAGAGAGATAGTGTGAGAGAGAGAGAGTGAGAGAGAGAGAGAGTGATAGTGTGAGAGACAGAGAGAGTGATAGTGTGAGAGACAGAGAGAGTGATTATGTGAGAGACAGAGAGAGTGATAGTGTGAGAGACAGAGAGAGTGATAGTGTGAGAGACAGAGAGAGAGAGTGATAGTGTGAGAGACAGAGAGAGACAGAGATAGTGTGAGAGACAGAGAGAGTGATAGTGTGAGAGACAGACCGAGAGAGAGTGATAGTGTAAGAGACAGAGAGAGAGAGAGTGATAGTGTGAGAGACAGAGAGAGTGATAGTGTGAGAGACAGAGAGAGACAGAGAGTGATAGTGTGAGACAGAGAGAGAGAGAGAGAGTGATAGTGTGAGAGACAGAGAGAGAGAGAGAGAGTGATAGTGTGAGAGACAGAGAGAGAGAGAGAGTGATAGTGTGAGAGACAGAGAGAGAGAGAGAGTGATAGTGTGAGAGACAGAGAGAGAGAGTGATAGTGTGAGAGACAGAGAGAGAGAGTGATTATGTGAGAGACAGAGAGAGAGAGAGTGATAGTGTGAGAGACAGAGAGAGAGAGAGTGATAGTGTGAGAGACAGAGAGAGAGAGTGATAGTGTGAGAGACAGAGAGAGAGAGAGTGATAGTGTGAGAGACAGAGAGAGAGAGAGAGTGATAGTGTGAGAGACAGAGAGAGAGAGTGAAAGTGTGAGAGAGAGAGAGAGAGAGTGATAGTGTGAGAGACAGAGTGATAGTGTGAGAGACAGAGAGAGATTTAGTGTGAGAGAGAGAGATAGTGTGAGAGACAGATTATATGTATATATATATATATATGTGTGTGTGTGTGTGTGTGTGTTAACGAGAGAGAGATAGTATGAGAAAGAGAGAGATAGAGCGATAGATAGATAGATTGATATATAGATAGATAGATAGATAGATAGATACACGTTTTATATCTAATGTTTATCAAGTAGATGAAAACAATGAAAAGAGCGCCGCCGGCCATTCCGCCCGCTTTGTGGTGGCAGTGGCTCGTTTATTTGCTATCAATACGTCTTGAGGAAATACGAAACGAAACGAAAACAACATCAGAAAAGCAAGAAGAATAAAGTAACACTAAAGGCCGTCCACTGATGTGTGTGACGTAAAAGGAAATTCGAGTTTTAACACCAACCGCCCCCGTCTCCCGACTCTTGTACAAAACAAGCGACCTCATGGCATGACCTCAAGGGTTAAGTTCCTGTGAAACTTCGTGTTGGGTAAAATTGTTGTTGGTTCGTTAGTTGGAAGGACTAAAAGTTCAAGGAGAAAAGAAAAGAACATGAAGAAAGAGCAAAGCAAAAACCGAGATGGAGTAGGCGGACCGAACTACTTGGGATTGTGGCGAAACAACGTTTCGTCTTTGTGTCGTATAAAACGGTAGGTAGCGTAAAATAGTGGCTCCATACAAAACGAGAAACGGGAAACCCGGAATGACAATGTTCGCAACTAGAGTTCTACATGAATATAAAGAAACAGGTTAATAATGAAAGCATAAAATAAATCACACACGAACACACACGTGTATGTGTGTGTGTTACTTATCAATCATGTTTTGTGGGGAGGGTGGCTCGTCCTCCCAGCAGGATTAAAAACAAAGCCTCCAAACGGCGAGTGAACCGTCCTTGGGTCAATGGCCAGCTAGCATATGTATGTATACACGTATATAGCAGGACCGGCGGCACAGTTATAAAAGTGGGGGGGGGGGCTCTCCTAAAAAGTGGGGGGCCCGGTTAAACACATGCATATATAACTCCATTATTGATGACTGTAAAGTGGGGGGGGGGGGGCTAAGTCCAAAAGGTGGAGGGGGAGGGCTTGAGCCCCCCCCCCCCCGATGCTGCCGTCCATGTATAGGTTATTGGATGTGTTTACATATATAAAAATGCTGATATTGATGTCTGAGAGCGGGGTAAATCCACTGCCACATATTCCCTTCCGTCGTTAAAGGAGGCCAACTGGGGAAAGAAAATATTTTCCGCTACTGTTATTTCCAACGATGGCGACTTGCTATTCATAGGTCAGAGTGACACTCGCTTAAAAAGTAGGATCGGTTTTATGGAAATTATTTTTCACTTAAAAAAGCTTCACGCACAGGCACTGAGTGAAAACTTTAAAAATTTACAATGTTTTCACGACAAACTGGCAAATAATTAAGCAATGGCAATGTTCAAATTATCTTATCTAATTTATATATATATATATTGTTATAATAAATTACTGTAACTCTTCAGGAAATGAGTCATGGTTATTCCCCTTTGGCCGGAACTAAGGATTCCGCCATATTGACTTTGCCAAACACGTGTATATATTTTAAGCTGATAAAACCTTTACGAAAGGCATTCTTATTCATTCTTCTTTTATCATTACAATTTTATCAGCTTAAGATAAGAAAAAAAAAAAAAAAAAAAAATGGACAAATTACTGCGGCCAGAAAGATTTAACACAGAACCAACTGCTCCGAATTCGGAAAAAATATACAAACATTGGAAACTAACATTTGAATATTACCTACGCACGTTAAATAACGACCAATTCTGTCTCGGCGACAATTTTCGAAATCATAAGCGACGCCACGGATTACAACGGCGCCATAGAAACGCTAGACGCTATTTATATGAAACCAACAAACATTGTATTTAACAGACATCAACTCCTGACAAGTAAACAGAAACCGACACAAACCATCGACGAGTTCATGCAACAGTTGGAAGTATTCGCTAAATCTTGCGAATTTCAAGCGGTAAGTGCCGAGGAAAACAAAAAACAATATATACGGGACGCGTTCATTAGCGGCATCTCGTCTTCGTCTATCCGTCAGCGCCTACTTGAAAAACCTTTCTCGACACTACAAGAGACATTTACAGTGGCTAGATCCCTAGAACAAGCGGAGAAGCATACGGCCAGCTTCGATTACCACCCGAGCGTAACAGCTACCGTAGGTCAACCAGAAGAAACTCCCTTAGCCGCTGTAAAAGGAAATACATTACAAAAAGGAATTTGTTTCTTCTGTGGGAACACACGACATGCACGGGCGATGTGTCCTGCACGTAATGCCGAGTGTAGAAAATGTAAAAAAAATGGCCATTGGGCTAAGGTATGTAGATCATCCTCCTCTCCTGCTGCTGTGTTGTACGACCCGGACTCCCCCCCACCCAATCTCTCCTGACTAGGAACGGGTGCCAAAGACATCACCTACACCAAATGCGAAATAAATGGGCAGGTAGTGAATGCTATGGTAGACTCCGGCAGCGTGAGGACGTTCATTAGCAAAAATACAGCAAGAAAGCTGAAACTTTTTGTTATCCCCAAACTGAAAACCGTAGCATTGGCGGACCCGAATCATCATGCTAAAATCATCGGCGAAACTGTTGTTGACATCTCTCTAAACGGTAAAAACCACCACGCCATGACGGTGGAAGTAATTAAGGACCTGTTCACGGATATGATTGTCGGAAAAGACCTTCTAAAACAATATAAAACTGTGACGTTGAAATTCGACGGTCCCAGGGAAGAACTTGTTATTGGAGCGATGGGTAAGAGTAACAGTTTTCCATGTATCAAAATTTCTCCTCCTCCCCTCTTCTCTCATCTTTCTACTCGGACGACCCCTATTGCCACCAAATCTCGTCGTCACTCATTCACTGACAACATTTTTATTAAAGAGGAAACTGCCAGAATGCTGAGGGAAGGCATAATAGAGCCCTCTATATCTCCTTGGCGAGCCCAAGTTTTAGTGACCTCTAACGAGAATCAAAAAAAAAGAATGGTGGTCGACTACAGCGACACCATAAATAGATTTACAGAACTGGATGCCTATCCCATGCCTAACATTACTAAAATGATTGATGACATAGCTCGATACAACGTTTTTACAACACTTGACCTGAAGTCTGCTTACCACCAAATCCCAATTAGTCACGCCGATCGGAAATACACAGCATTCGAAGTAAATGGAAAACTTTACCAATTTACTCGTATCCCTTTTGGAGTCACTAACGGAGTGAGTGCCTTTCAAAGATGCATCGATGACATTGTAGAAAGAGAAAAATTAACAGATACTTTTGTGTATGTAGACAATGTCACGATATGCGGAAAGGATCAACAAGAACACGATTACAACCTTCAAAGGTTTTATAATGTAGCAAAAAAATGCAACATCACACTCAACCAAAGTAAGAGCAGCATTTCTACTACTTCTATCACACTTCTTGGGTACACAATCCAGAACAACCAAATTACTCCTGATTACCTGAGGCTAAAACCACTCCTTGAAATGCCACAGCCTCTAAATCTACAGTCGCAAAAACGAATAATTGGTATGTTCTCTTACTATAGTAAATTCATTCGAAATTTTTCTGATAAGATACTGCCGCTGAACCATAACAGGGAGTTTCCACTACCCCCGTCTATTCTAAATTCTTTTCAGACGCTGAAGACCGACTTAAGTAATGCCACCCTTATAACTGTTGACCCGGACAAAGAATTTGTAGTGGAAACTGATGCCAGTAAATACTGCATTGCTGCTACGCTGAACCAACAGGGTAGACCCGTTGCATTCTTTTCTCGGACACTAAGTCCGAACGAGATTAGACATCACGCGGTCGAAAAAGAAGCTGCTGCGATTGTCGAAGCTCTTCGAAAGTGGCGACACTTCTTACTCGGGAGACATTTCAAAGTTATTACAGATCAAAAGAGCGTCAGTTTTATGTTCGATAATAAGAGAAAATCAAAAATTAAAAATGATAAGATATGTCGTTGGCGGATCGAACTGTCACAATTCAAATTCAGCATTACTTACCGCCCAGGAACGGAAAATACAGCTGCTGATACGTTTTCTCGCATCTCTGCATTAACGCACACTTTGCAAGACCTCCGCGACTTGCATGCTACACTATGCCATCCTGGAGTCACGCGACTCAGCCACTTCATCCGGACAAGAAACCTTCCTTTTTCTTTAGAACAAATTAAAAACATAACAGACTCGTGCCCCTCCTGTCAGTATTTGAAACCTAAATTTGCCAGTTGTAACAAAGGAACACTCATACAGGCTATATTACCTTTCCAGCGACTAAACATCGACTTTAAAGGCCCTTTACCTACCTCTGTACGTGGTAACAAATACTTACTCACCATAATTGATGAATATACTCGCTTTCCCTTTGCCTTCCCCTGTAAGGATATGACTAGTAAAACCGTGATCCATTGCCTAAACCAACTATTTGCTATTTTTGGCATGCCCGATATGATACACACTGACCGAGCTGCTGACTTCCTTGCAGGAGAAATCAAAGATTACTTACGTGGCAAAGGTATCGCCACCTCTAAAACAAGTAGGTATCACCCTGAGGGTAACGGGCAAGTTGAGAAGCTCAATGGAACTTTATGGAAGGCCATCCAAACGACCTTACACTCTAGCAACATGAAACTGCCTCATTGGGAAGAGATACTACCAAACGCTCTCCATTCAATCAGGTCGTTACTGTGCACTGCCACCAATATGACTCCTCATGAGAGAATGTTCAAATATAGTCGTAGATCTTCCTCCGGAACTTCTGTTCCCACTTGGGCGAAACCAGGCCCAGTATATGTCAGAAACCATACTAAGTCTAGTAAGCTCGACCCTCCAGTAACCCCTGCTACCTTATTAGACATCAACCCCTACTATGCTCATGTACGACTACCCTCTGGTGCGGAAACTACTGTCAATGTGCGAGACCTGGCCCCTAACTCCTCAAACCAAGAAGACGAACAAGATGAAAACAATACTGCAAGCCCTGAAGCCCATAAAGAACCGCCACCTGACGAAAACAATATCGACGTGGAGGAGAAGAATCCCTTACCTGATCCTGAACATATCCATACTAGCCACGATGTGGATGCTGAGAACAAAAATCCCTGTGAGTCAGTGCGGAGATCGTCCAGAATGCGGCGATTTCCAAGTAAATATAAGGACTTTTTAACCTAGTACAGAACAGACTAAATTTAACTTCTGTAATTCCATACTTGATTATTGTTGAAGGGGAAAATGTTATAATAAATTACTGTAACTCTTCAGGAAATGAGTCATGGTTATTCCCCTTTGGCCGGAACTAAGGATTCCGCCATATTGACTTTGCCAAACACGTGTATATATTTTAAGCTGATAAAACCTTTACGAAAGGCATTCTCATTCATTCTTCTTTTATCATTACATATATATTATTGTTTCAGGTTGTATATGAAAAGAAATCAAATAAAGTGCTCGATCATATAAGAGAGCTAATATAATTTATTTAGACACTGTACATTACATATTTCAGCAATGTACCGCGGTTTCATTCAAAAGGGCAGATGTCTAAATCTGCCCTTTTAGATGAAACCGCGGTACATTGCTGAAATATGTAATATACAGTATCTAAATTATATATATATATATATATATATATATTAAGGAGAGAGAGAGAGAGAGAGAGAGAGAGAGAGAGAGAGATGTATATAAAGATAAATGAAGGAAGAGGGATAAATATGTACGAATGACAAATCTATTTCAACTTCGATTTTTCAATGCAAGGTGTACTCGGTAAAAACATGTTTATTATTCTTTCCTTAATATTTTTTCAAATTTTGGCTTTTCCACTGCCAACTTATACATCTATGTAATTCCTCTGATAAGATTTTAATCTTTGAAAATCCTTGACTTAAGGAAAGAATACTAAACATTTTTTTATCGAGCACACCTTGCATTGAACAATCGAAGTTGAAATAGATTTGTATTCGTACATATTTATCTCTCTTTCATTTATCTTTATTCTTGATCTATATCGTATATTGAGCTTACACCATTTCACTATAGATTCTATCTACTAAAAGTATACTTTTAGTTTCATATATGTATATATGTATGTGCTGGGACGTGTGATAGTCTGCGTATGTGCCGGGGCGTGTGATAGTCTGCGTATGTGCTGGGACGTGTGATAGTCTGCGTATGTGCCGGGGCGTGTGATAGTCTGCGTATGTGCCGGGGCGTGTGATAGTCTGCGTATGTGCTGGGGCGTGTGATAGTCTGCGTATGTGCCGGGGCGTGTGATAGTCTGCGTATGTGCCGGGACGTGTGATAGTCTGCGTATGTGCCGGGACGTGTGATAGTCTGCGTATGTGCTGGGGCGTGTGATAGTCTGCGTATGTGCTGGGGCGTGTGATAGTCTGCGTATGTGCCGGGGCGTGTGATAGTCTGCGTATGTGCCGGGGCGTGTGATAGTCTGCGTATGTGCCGGGGCGTGTGATAGTCTGCGTATGTGCCGGGACGTGTGATAGTCTGCGTATGTGCCGGGGCGTGTGATAGTCTGCGTATGTGCCGGGGCGTGTGATAGTCTGCGTATGTGCCGGGACGTGTGATAGTCTGCGTATGTGCCGGGACGTGTGATAGTCTGCGTATGTGCCGGGACGTGTGATAGTCTGCGTATGTGCTGTGGCGTGTGATAGTCTGCGTATGTGCCGGGGCGTGTGATAGTCTGCATATGTGCTGGGACGTGTGATAGTCTGCGTATGTGCCGGGGCGTGTGATAGTCTGCGTATTTGCCGGGGCGTGTGATAGTCTGCGTATAGTGCGCATAGTAACCGATGAAAATATGCTTGCATCTTCACAATATGACTTTAGGGTCCCAGAAATTCAGACAGGTTAACAGAAAGTTCAAAGAAACAAAAGCTGACTGATTTCAAAGTACATATTCCAATTAACAAAATGCTCGTATCCCTTCGCAAACACACCTGTTCTAGAATTAAAAAAAACAAAACACCGAACCTTAAGTCTCGCATACATACTTGTCAAAATAATACATATTTTATTAGTTAAATAAAGTTGTGGCCCGAGGAAGTCAAACAGGCCTAAACGTCGATTTGAGCCAAAGGAAACCTATACACGCACATATATATATATATATATATATATATATATATATATATATATATATGTGTATATGAGTATAAAGTCACCTAAATTTACGAATATAAAATTATAATGTAAGAAAGAAACAGAAAATAACGAAAAAGATTGCTAAAACCCCGAAAAAAAGGAAATAATTGGACAAAAACACAAAGGACGAACAGTGAATATATGTTTAAATTCAGGAATATTTAGATCAATAATGATAGGTGATGATGAATGATTAGAAATACACACAAGGTAAAGGATAGGATACGTATATGTTACCACCTGGAGATAACGAGATCATAGTCCCATCAGGAAAATAGAATTAAATTTATATATATGTGTGTGTGTGTGTGTGTGTTTGTTACAAATCAAGGACGAGAATAAATACTGTAAAAATACAAAATCTATTACGTCCTTAGTTGTTCAAAACAAAGTGTATTCAAATAAAAAAGATTTATTTATTTTTTTAAATTTAAATTTTTTTATTTGAATACACTTTGTTTAGAACAATCGAGGACGTAATAGATTTTGCATTTTTGCAATCTTTATTCTCATCTTTTATTTGTCTATATAATTGCTCTATCTCGTATATCGAGCACCAATTCTTTCATGATATGTATACCTTATATCTTCATTTTTATGCTCTTTGTATATATACATATTATTTGATATATTTATAGCCGCAAACATGCACGTTTCGGTTGATTTATCACTCATCAGTGTAGCTATATAAAGCTGACGCGCCGGCCCCGCAGCACGAATCTTGGACCACATCCTCCACTGATTTAAGATACAATGTCTCAGCTGACGTTCCTATCAACACAAGTGCGTGAATGAAAAAGAAATATATCACATTTATTTTTACTATATACTAAGATCTAAATAGATTCAATTTCAAGGAAATAAATCTTGTATTTTTGCTAGATAGAAACTTTATATTTCTTATCTCAGTGCTCGTCCATTTAGAGAAGTAATATTTCATAAATATTTCGTCATTGTTATGGTTTATCAGTGTGGCTATATACAGCTGAAACGCCGATCGGGCAGCACGAAGCTCGGACTTTAGCCACCACTGACTTAAGATCCATCTGCCTGAACGAAAAGGAAGTATGTTGCTACATAGAAACACACACACACACACACACTCACACACACACACAAAAGCGAATACAAACATTTGTTTGTATTCGCTTTTAAAACTTCTCAATCCAATACAGACTAAAGTCATATAAATTCTAAGTCACCGTACACGGCGAATTGTTTACTGCAACGAATTAAGCAAAAACAAACCTTCAAAAAATAGCATGATTCTCGTTGCGACATTGACCAACTGATAATCTGAACACTGAACCTTAACTTCAGAACCTATCGTGTGTACGGAAAATAATTATCGATCTTAAACTTTGCACAACAAAAAGTTAATTTTCGTTTTAATTTAGAAAATATTGATTTATTATACTGACATCAATGCATTTATTTACTGTTCAATTTTATAGTGAATTTAAAACATTTCACCTGATCAGCTCAGTTTCCGCAGTAGCCTGTGTTTCTGTTGTTAGTGTGACTATAATAGAATCTATTTTGTGTTCTATATTTGTAATTCTACAAAATAACTTATCGATACGCGTTACGTATTTAGTGATAAGTGATTGCTAAGTGTTTTTTATTACAATAAAACGTCCACTGGTTGAAAAGATTAATTGAAACTGGTTTAATTAAAATTTAAAGTAAATAAAAAAACACGTTTCTATGTTGAGTTGATTCGCAGAATAGAACTAGTTGCGAAACCCGAACACGTGTACTTCCGCTACTCAATACATGCAAAAGTAGTTTATGTATATACTAGCGTAATAACCTATTTATGTAGGTCGAGAGGTTATGATAAGAATCTTGAAAATCACGTACGCATATGCAAAATTATGTCCCGAAACGCAACAGCAATTACTTAAAAAAAAAAATAGAGAATTGTAATTTTGAACTCATTTTCATTTTTGCTTCAAATGAAAATAAAACGTAAATTGGTCGACCATAGTAAAGAACAACACGGAGGCTTCCTTTTCATTGGCTATGACACAGGGATGTAAGGAAGGGCGTCCCTTCTTTCCATAGGTAACTCTAATTCGCATTATAATGTAAGGATAAAAACTAAGGGATGCACCAAGTGCCAGTCTTTGGTATGACGCGACCTAAGATTGAACACCGGTCTCCAGGCTCATAGGAACACAGGTTAAACATTAAGCCAAATCGTACACTAAAATACAGACTTTCTGCGAATATATACAAGGCAGATCTTTTCTAAAGAAACTACCGATGTTTTTTATTCATCGTGTGGGAGGATCCGTTTTCTTACGTTAATAAAATGTACTAGCAAAATATGCGACGATATATCGCATACCTTTGCTAGTATATAACTGCCCAACCGGGAATAGTACTGTCGTACCTACAGAAAATGTACTACACTATTCTCCAAAAAGGAGAGGTAATGCCTGGGAGGATAATATAATGACTAACAAACGTATACTACATTACTCCTCCCCAAAACGAGGAGGTAATATCTGGCAGGGTGGACGATGGTTTCATGACACTACCCGCAAAAGAAAATAATGGTAATGCCTGGGAGGATATTGTATTATAACAGAAGAGAAACGACATACCCTCCCCTGAATTGAGCACTAAAACATTGTACACTAGTACCATTTTAAGTAATAGTATAGTTTCGGCTTCAGACAGATACAACATCTCCATTTTTAATAGATAAATAGGTGGCCATTTTCTAAAGTGATAATACTTAATATACAGATCACGTGACTACCACTTGCCATTTAACAAAGTTATTTTTCAAACGTTGAGTTAGTAAAGAAGTTAAGAACATACATTTTACTCTCCCCAATGGACTAGTTAACTATGTTATATATGTTTCTCTTGATCTTACCGGATTCTAAGACAATAATTCATCTAGTCTAGTGGAGTATCCAGCTAAGTGATGTTACTTTACGTTACATCGATAGCAGGTGCACCATTCCTCGTATAAGCAAATGTATAGCCGTGTCAAAAGGGATCTTATTTGTGCTTCGAATTCTATTTTATTTTGAATATTTGGTCCGGGTTTACTTGTAGGGCAAAGTATTCTCATGTAAGGTTATCCTGACAAAACCTTGTACAGAGAAACCGAAAACTCAAGGATGGCGTCTAGTAGGTAATTCAAACTCTCCTAGGAATATATATATATATATATATATATATATATATATATATATATATATATATATATATATATATATGTGTGTGTGTGTGTGTGTGTGTATTTTAAAAATTTATATTTAGAATTTTTTATATATATTCAAATATACATTTTATTACATGAAGTAATTATAATAGCTCAATAGTATAAGGCCAGAGCTATGCTATATTCAATATTTTTTATGTAATTTTATACCATTTCAATGTTATAAATGACAGATTCGCGTCATTTCATAAAACTTATATTTTATTCAGCATACAATTGTTTCGGCTAAAACCAAGATATTTGTAAAATGCTCCTTTGCATTTATTTCTTGGTGTGGCCATCTTCATATGTAATGAAAGGAGTCAGTGCTAAATATGAAACCTAATTTTATTAATTATAGACAAAGTGTTTATAATTAAAAATTTTCGACGTCTTACAAAACACGCAATTGAAAATAACTAAAAGGTAACCCATTGTTTTTAAACAACGGCGACAAACGAACCTCTTAACCCTGCCACGCTTTCGTAATATCTGTTCAATTCTTCAGAATACTATCTATATAAATATATAAGCATCAGTTTTAATTGTATATATTATAAAATTTGCCTGATACGAAAGCTATTTTCAAAGTTTCTAAAAAGTGCTATTTTCTACTATTTTTATTTGATTAACAAGCCGAAATCTGTTATGTAATAGATTCGTCAATTTAAAAATAAGCCTTTAATAACTTAATATGGACAATATAATCTATTCTATAAAAAAGGTGTATTTCCGTCCGTGTGTGTGTTCCACGCCAACTCCTACATCTGACAGTATCCTATATCTCTATAAAGCCACCATCCGCCCATGAATGGAGTATTGCTGTCACATATGGGCTGGTGCACCATTCACTAGCTCTCCCTCTTAGACAAGGTTGAAAATAGAGTCGCTGATCTAATAGGTCCATCACTATCCTCCAAGCTCCAGTCCCTGTCTCATTGTCGCAATGTTGCATCCTAGTGCTTGTTGTACAAGTACTTCAATGGAATGTGCTCCGATTAAATTGCTGCTCTGGTGCCCCGTCGACGGAAATACACTTGACCAATCCGACAATCATCTAAATCCCATCCATTCACTGTGGAGGTCCCCAGACGCCGGAGAGCCTTCTACTTCAATAGTTTCTTTCCTTAGGCTATCCACCTTTGGAACTTCCTCCTTGCTACCCCGACTGTCGCGACATGCAGAAATTTAAAACTAATGTGAACAAACAGTGCTGCACAACTCCTGATTTAGGATGACCCCCTAAACTTTCACCCTAATTCTCAATAGCCCTTATTTTTGCAGTGGCAACTTGCTTTGTTTGGGGTGAACTCGGTTAAAACAAAAACGAAAAAGAACTGAAGACTACCAAAGATACACATACAGACCTTACAACATGGGATTCCATATGACCTTCAGGCGGTTATATCTATTTCAGTTCATCAGGGACCAAATTAGAACAGGAAGAGGGGCTAAAATTACTTTAAAAAATTCTTACTGGTGGTTGTTCCAAAAACAGTGAAACTAGGTCAGTCATTCAACTTCTAATGACATCCATTGCCTTTCTTGCTTTCTATTATATTGAACCAGTTGAGAGAGTTGGGGATAGAGTAGTTTTAAAACGATATTTAAACAAATATTACAAACGTTTTAATGCTATTTTATTTTGTATCCATGCCCCCGGGTAACGCCGGGTATCCCTGCTAGTCATTACTAAATTAAAATTTAACAAAGACCATCTCATTTTTCCATTGAAATATAATGAATATCCGCTTTTTATTAAGAGCGACCAAATGCTCGCCAGCAAAATGTTGACCGAATAAAGAGATTAAAAGAGGTAACCCTAACATAAAGTGTGCCAAATGTTATTATGAGGTAAGCGTAGTAAGTATTGGAGCGTGATTGACACGGCTTGACCTCGGGATCTAGTGTTGAGAGCAAGCAGCTGATTAGACGTCATGTCGTTGGCGTCCTTAGAGAATGCAGGCGTTTCGACCTTTCACACCTGTCACCAGGAACAACTCTTACCTAGTGAAATTCGATCTAGGTAAGATGGCTTAATGAAGTAAGTTAAAGATTAAATTATTTGTGTCCCCCTTTTTCCAGGTGTGAGCATCGTCCGTCCCATAACACGCGAAATAAAGAGGGAAAGAACAAAGCTGATGACCTCATAGAGGGGCTAGGCAACACACATTCGAACGCATACAATCACAAAAATACGAATAGTAACAAAACAAAAACAGAAATAAATTAAATTTAACTATAAAATAATTGCATATTTTTTTATTGTTTGTGATAAAATTAATTTTAAAAATTGCGTAATTTTCTTAAGAAAAATAAGTTTTCGAATTTTCGATGTAAGGATAACATGATTCTGAATTCTGCACGCGCGAATACAAGTAAACAGATTTATAAAAAAATTATATGACGAATTAAAATGTAATATTTCTTTAAGTGAATAAAAAGAAAGAAGCACATTATTTTCATCGGTGAAAACAGACGAATGTTTCCTATGAAAATAGGCTTGTATTGATTTACTGCTCTCCAGGAGTTAGGCACAAGGCCAGTTTTTATCTTACTCCCACAAGTAAGATGTGACCCAAGGTCGGG
The DNA here is from genome assembly GCA_963556195.1 of Sepiola atlantica. Classification (NCBI taxonomy): domain Eukaryota; kingdom Metazoa; phylum Mollusca; class Cephalopoda; order Sepiida; family Sepiolidae; genus Sepiola; species Sepiola atlantica. The sequence continues at coordinate 45,194,416 of OY744537.1, forward strand.
TCGGTAAAGTGGGGTTTAAAAATTGCCTGGGCAGCCCCGGCGGCATTCCCCGGTAGGGGCGCCTCAAGCAGTAAGCAATAAACTTACTCCTCCTCAAAGAGGGGGGGGGGGCGAAGCCTGTGAGGGTGGACCTCCTAGAACTGCACAGGACAGACCCATAGACCGGCGTAAATCAAGCCCCGAAGGCCAAGACAATACCAGTCTATGGGGTGCAGTATCCATCAGAACAGATACTACACTTTGATCTTCGCCAAAAGGCCAAGAACAAATAGGCTTGTAGGAAGGACGAATAATGACATCCATAGCGAGCAAAAAATACGAAGACAAAAACCAAGCAATTTCAATAATAATCCGCTGCTAAAATCAGATGTAAATGCTGTTTATTCGATATTCTTGTAACAAATTCAGACGGACACAAATATCCGTTATAATATGGTTATCATATAAGTTTTCAATTTGATACAGAAGTGTAAATGTCAATTCCCTTCCTTCTCCATGTTTCCCCAACAGTACAAACATGCAGAAATTTAAATGTAATGTGAACAAACATTTTTCTGCTATAACCCACTCAGGTTGTCATCTATATATTTGCCTTCTAGCACAGCGTTTCAGTGGCAATATGTTTTGTCTGAGATAAATGAAAATAAAAATGAAAATGAAAACTGATTCTTATACTATATTTTGATAGATATGCTTTTGACTAAGGAGTTACTTATTAAGGTCAAACGTCACTCGAGGAAAAGGGTTCATGAGATGGATGGGTTGTCGCTTTTATGATGAAGAATCAGTTCATTGCTTATTTATTAGCGATATTTAATTAGTGATTGGTGAATCGTTTTTAGTTAATCTTATTATTTTGTAGACGGCATCTATAAAATGGTGTTATGTAGACGTATCTTTTTTGACGAATAATTTGTAAACAAAATTGTATCGGAATTGTAAAATTATCTGGTTTCATGCATCACTTTCAGATTTCAAACAGACACTTTGAAGTTGACAATCAACGTTTGACGATCCCTTTTCTTTACGCCATTAACTTAGATATCGCTACAGACTCTTAGAAGTAAGTGGCGACGTTAGAAATATGAGGCGACGTTAGAAGTACGTGGCGACGTTAGAAATAAGTGCTTTTACTTAAAAAATTTTATATAAAAACTAGCTGAAATACTCGTCTATGCCTGGTGTGTCAATTAAAAAAAAATTATAGCAAAAATTAGAAGATAAAACCATCTATTTAATAATTTCTATCCATTTAAGAAATGTTTAGGTTTATGATGATTATCGATATCGGCTAAGATAAAACTGGAACGCTATAGAAACAAAAAAACACAAAACAAAGAAAAAAACGGTTGTCTAATGTGAGATTCGAACCCACGATGTCACAAACTATTAAAACTGCAGACGAACGCATTATTGAAAAGGCCACAGATCTAACCAAAATATTGTCTTCTTAAGCTATTTTAAACGAGTTCGAAATCGGCATAGATCTAAAATAGCCAGTTAGCCAATCTACGTTATTGTTAACTTCATCGCCGCCACCTCAATCTGTTACCATTAATTAAAAAAATATTAGCCTGTAAAACTTGTATAGAAACATGTATAAAACGCGATGAAATTAACAGTTACAGTATTAAAATGATTATGACAAACTAGCAGGACCCGTGTTCCGGCGTTGCCCGGAAAGACTATTTTCACCTAAGCATTTATCAACGATATAGACGAATATTTGTAGACATAATCCTGCGTTATAGTAAAATTGAAACAGTCATCTTATAAGCAAACAATAAAAACGATTAGTTTTTAAGTTTTTTTAAAAATGGAAATCGCTCCAGACAAGGCGTGAAGCCACTTGATGTAAGGAGTTTAACAAATATACTACTTACAGGGCAAAAACTAACTAACGGTAAGTGTTAGATGAGTAGATCCAGATCCAGAAAACAGCAATTCTTCCCCCTTTGTCAGAAACATCGTTCATAGAATGTGAGGAATAAAGGACGAAATAAGGGAAGCAAGAGTTACGAGGCTGCTGAAAGTAAATCGAAAGTTCACTTCCTACTCTTCTAATTAATGAGATGTCCTTTTGTAAGGCAATATGCAAATTAGTTATCCTTTGACACGACTGAATATATTTCAACACCGTTTTTTTACGGTGAAAATAAAGTTAGCGTTTTAATGTTACTTGCCTCCCCATGAGGGCAGAGTAGAACACGATGTCGGTTTTTAATGTGGGGAAAATGCAGCTGCCCAGAAGGGTGAACTCTGTATTTGGACACAAATTTAAATTGCCTCAGTCGAGTAGGATCTCTCCCACTGAGTACAGAACAGATAAGGTGGAGTATCAGAACAACTCTGCTTTTAGCTAAAAAAGTCAAAGTGCGACAAGCAGCTCAACTTTAAAAAAGATACAGAATATAAACATGAAAAAAAAAATGTCGACACGGTTAAATTTTAAAATAGCATTTTTTGTCGTTTAAGTTTGAAACACGCAGAAATATCTACTCTTATTTTTCTATTTATAAACTGGTGTTTTGAAAGCGACCATTTTCTTAGCAGTGAAATGGAAAATAAAAATATGTAAATCGCCAACAACATTGCACTAAAGACGACCTCTCGTGGTGGAGCGATTCCCGCTTTGCTCTGCTTTATAAGAAGTGAAACAACTTGAATTCAATTTGTCATTCGTGTTCGTCGATTTTTTTTTTTTTATTTCGCTAGAAAAAGAAAATGGAGGCACGTGCACTTTTTGTTAGTTCTCAACCCTAACCCTGACTCAGCCTTCTTTACTACGATTGAGAACAAAAAATGAATGAAAAGCCTGAGGTGTGTAACAAATAATTAAAAAAAATATTTCAAGCAAATAAATAAAATACGCAGGAAACTGCGTAGTAAACAGAATGAATAATTGATACGTTGGATGGTTTTCTGCATCGACTCGTAATGATTGGCAGGCGAAATGATACGCTTGTAATTATAGTGCGCCGTTAATCTTACTATTGCAATTTAATCATTACTGTGAGAATTAAAAGGGTCTGGCGGCGGGAGAGAAAAGAGAAAACAACATGAGCAGGTCTAATAGAATTTTTACTTCAATTACAATTTAGCGACTCCGACTCAGCAGAAAACGGATTTGGCTGTTATATTTTTTTCAATAATAATTTCCAGCATTTTTCAATTTTACTTCAAAATGCTTATGCATGTTTCTTATTCATTACTTTTTTTTTTACTTTTGGGGGGTCAACTTTTACCAAGGCAAAGATCCACTCGAGGATAAAATTTTCATGAGACGGAAATGATTGCCAGTCGAACGATGAGGAACATTATGGGAGTACTAACATTGATCAATGATATGAACTGCTTTTGATTATTAAAAAGGCGCGATCTATGACAAGCATTCGTTGAAATTGCATTTAAAGACGACCAAGTTGTAATCAACAGGAAAGCAGTTCTGCGGTAACGTGTTCCACAGGTGGAAAGTCCCTGCAAATGAGCTCTGACGCTAGGCCAATGGAGGTAGAAATAAGAGTCTTTTGCAAAATCTTTTTAGAATGTGATTTTTGTTCAATAAAATTAAAATAAAAGGATCGACCGTAGTGGAGGGCGACCCTAAGCCTCCCATTCTATTCCGTTTATAACTACACTGAGATGTAGGGAAAGGCGGAATTTCTTTACTTGGATTTCTCCACTTACATTTGATCCTCACCTTGCGTCTAGCAAGAAGAAATCAGTCTTTTCAGTCTTTGATATGACACGACCGAGGATTGAACCCCGGTCTCCAACACATTTCGAACACTAACTATTATATCAAATAAAAAGGTGAAAACTGACGAAATCAAGGAACGACTACTCGAGAAAAGAGAATGAACGTTTTAATCAAATGCAGATGTTTGAAAACAAATCCACATAGTTGTTTTGTTTGTATTCTACCAAACTCTGAAATCTGTACGGAATTTCACAACGACCCGTAGAGCAACGGATATAGGTGCTAAGTGTCTATTAGTTATATATGACAGTTTTCTTGAGGTTGAAGGTTCAATCCTCAGTACTAGCGATACTAAGAATACAATTACGAATTACTTAAGACTTCTACCCGAAATAAGAGCCAGCTACCCCGGTGTAAATGGTTCCGTTCGAAATTCCGTACAGATTCCCAAGTTTGACGAGACAGACTTGAAGAAGGCCTGATGGGCCATTGACCGAAACTTTTCCAGAATAAAAGCCAAGATAAGAACAATAAACCGAATAATCCATAGTTATCAATCCTTATCTAAAAAACATCCGACATATAAATTCACATATAATTTTGCATAACGAGTTCTGCAACCTCACGGGTACGTATCTCACGGGTTACATTACGTCAAAGCGTATATGCTGTCGTCACTTCAAATCACTTGGCAGTTAATTGGTCATTATATAAGCATGGCGGTAACCAAATGTGCAGGAGAATGTTTATTTTAAAGACTGGAACTTTTATTAATCAGTTTTGCATGACACCGGAGCGTTTGAACTGATTTTCACTCAGGTCTATAGAAATTGCTATTCTGAGGGCTAGAGATCTCTACCGTGATGATTGGAAATACTCCATCCTATATTTAAACAAACGGACACTGTAATAAAGTTAATGTAATCATTGTAATTTGAGAGCATTCAAACGAAGAAACATTAGATACACTCTTGATTATTATTATTTTAATATTTAGTCTACGACAATAATAGCTGTAGTAAAATTTAAATCTCATTAAAATTGTTTATGTTTTGAGACCATTAAATAAACGTATTTTAAACGCAACCAGTTTTACGCGCACCTGCTCATGTTTTCAAAATTATATGAAAAATCAATGGATAATCAGATTTTCACAAGATTTTCGGTATTTATTTACTTTTAGATTAATTTATTTAAAAAATGTTTTTTGTAAAATATATTTTGGGTAAATGTGTTTAATGTAGTCCACTTTCTATTCAAGATTTCACGGACAATTTACAGAAAAGGACATCTTAATTTAACAATTACGGAAATGTTTTTACAGCCTCATCACCTTTGGATAATATTAACATTTCGCCTGACTTAAATATAGTTTAAAGAGAAAACATTCTTGTTTTCATTAAAAATAGATAGAAACCTATTTGATATATGTTCACTAATATATTTTTTTACTTTAACAATATTTTAAAACATTTTTATTTATGTTCATATTTATTTCATGTTCATATTTATTTAATGTTTATTTATCTCATGTCTATTTATTTCAGACAATCTTAATATTTTTTATCTATGCGAAGAGGTAAAATAAGCCATACGCTGATCTCATTTAACTTAATTGGGGTCTAATGACTATGAAATTTAATTAAAAACCGAAATATGTGAACTTTTAAATGAAAGATTGGACCCATATTATTACTAAAACCCTTTATTTATTAAAGTCTAATACCTATTGTTTAAACGTATTCGAATTTTCACGAAAGACTTCCACCGCCTTTTTTCTTTCTTTGCATGAAACTAAATAAATCTAAATATAGCTCATATTACCCACCCTTACGCCTAGCAGATCTGTTCCAAAATTCGAGTTATTCAATCTTGCAGCACAAACTATTTTATTTTCGGTTCATTCTTAAAACTTTATATTATTGCTTTTATTAATGCTCTTTTTTACGTTTGTGTGTTTAATTTACCATATAGATTTGTTATTTATTATCTACTGTTGTGTGGATCCATCTCTCTCATGTAAATATGTATGTATGTGTGCATATAGATTTGTTACTTATTATGCACTGTTGTGTGGGTTTATCTCTTATGTATGTATGTATGTATGTGTGTGGTACAGATTTGTTACTTATGTACTGTTTGTGTGTATATCTTTCTTATGTATGTATGTAAGAATGTGTATGCAGATTTGTTACATATTATGTACTGTGTGTGGGTCTATCTCTCTCTCTCTCTTATATATATGTATATGTGTGTGTATGTAAATACATACTGTAGACTTATGTGTCATCTATCAAACCAAAGTACTATAAACGAGCACATTGATGATGTAGGCAATATCTGCAATAAGATTGCAATAAGTTCAAAGAACTACTATCATTTTCAGTAAATCATGTAATAAAAGATTGAAAGAAAAAACATCGAAGCAATTTACATCCAATTTGAACAACATTTCCTTAAGTGAATTACGTATAACGTGGCCTTTTTGCACCTACAAATGTTTATAATAGTATATAATACTTTCAGACCTTGTGATCATGACTTATGTGATGACATCTGTGTGCGATTAGAACTGAATTACGTCAAGCAATCGCCTCCAATTAAAATGAAATTTTCCATCTAACGTATCAGATCTATTCCCATTTGGGTCTTTTAATTTGATCGGACTATGAAGATGACTCAAGGTTAATCGAAAGCTCGTGAAATAAAGAGTGCCTTAAAAAACGGGATTTTTGAAAAAATAAATTGTTATTGACATGAGTATGGCAGAAAGAAAAAAACGGTTTAACGCTCTGAACGTAAGGATACACACATATGTTTACGGAGCTGGCGAGCTAGGAGCAGGGCATACGCTGTTATTTAGAATTTGCTAGTTGTTAAACCGTTTTTTAACGTAGCGGGGTGCAGGTTTTTTGTAGCTTTCAACGTAAACAGATCAATAAGTAGATGGTTTTCAATAATAAAAACAGATTTTATACAACAAAAGGTTTGAAAATTACCATAAGATGCGGATACATCATACGTTGTAAACACCGTATAAATTATCTTATGAGATCTTAAAGTTGGACCTGAATAGTAGTTATGCTAACATATGACTAACAAATTTCCATGTTTTATTGTTCCTCCATGTTATTGGCACTAAAATGACGTACGTTACGTTAAAAAAATATTGTGTAGTCTCTTCGGACCACTGGAAAGTAAATTTCTTTTTAGTTACGGCAGTTAAAAAAATCGCCTGGGCAATAATTCATATTTTCATTGAAGAATATAAACAGTTGTATCCCGTACAACTAACATTTTATTTCTTTTTCTGTATCAGTTTCAAAAATGTAAAATGTGTCAACAAATAAAAATTCAAAACTAAACTGACTTCACTGCATCCTGGTCAGCGCCGGGTAAGTAAACTATATTTAATAGAGAATGCTTTAAAATTAAAAGACAATGTTCTTTTAGAGTTATTTTCATCAGGTTTTTGGGCTAACTTTACAGAAAGTGCAAAAAGGGGTGAAATCAACACTATTGAAAGAATGTTTTCTTGTTTTGCAAATATTGATTATACGTTTTAATAAAAAAGATTTTTTCTAATTAGGAATGACCAAATAACCCAAGTTTCTTTATCCGTCTTGGACACTCGCTAAGTCTAATAATACTAAACCAGCACTAACAATATGATTGTAGACGTAGAATATAAAATATAATCTCTTCTAACCGACTAGCGTCCATAAATGTGTTAAATACAAAAGACAAAAAAACAGGTTATTGCAAGAAAAGACTGAAAGAACAAAGATAAGCATTACGATAAGGAACGAGTGAAAAAGACTAGAGTATGGCATTGAGAATATATATATATATATTATATATTTTCACTTAGAAGATAGTATATTCAGTAAAGACCGGGAATAGTCCAATAAAAATAAGCTCGATGATACTCGGTTACAGGGTACAAAGCATTTATATGTGTTTTTTAAAGGTTTACCAAAACATTTCGTTCAAGAAATCATTCATCACAACAAGACTTTTTCCTTTCATAGTTTATTTATTTTTCAGATTTTTCAATCTTAAAGAATTTTTTTCCTACACGTGTTTCTCTACTCCAGCAGGTTCTTGCTTGGCAGTTTATCAGGGGAATTATATACCTGGAATAAGAACCCCAACACCTGACGATACCCAATATGGTGTTGCCCTAAATGAGGCCATTTAAGTCTTTAACTTTGAAAAATCTGAAAAATAAATAAACTATGAAAGGAAAAAGTCTTGTTGTGATGAATGATTTCTTGAACGAAATGTTTTGGTAAACCTTAAAACACACACACACACAAATATATATATCATGCAATTCATGACCCCCGTTCAGAGAATGGATACCCCCCGTGTGTAATTGCGAAATAATGGTTGCGCAATCCCAAACACATCTCCTGCTTGATTCCAGTGGCAATGAGAAGTCCGGTACGACGGCGAACACATTGTATTCCCAAATTGTTACCCATCTGTTAGTGACCAGGCTCAACGTTGCTTAATTTCGGTTATCTAACGGGAACCGGCGTCTCAACGGTATCATGCAGTATATATATATATATATATATATATATATCAAATTAAAGATAAGCGATGTATCGTTTAATAATAATCTATCGTGATAATATAAATCTCAATATATTGAATAGAACAATCAATTCAAGAGATGAAAGATAAGAATAAAATTATGGATACAATATTTATTAAAAAAATCAGAAGTTCAAACAAGAGGTTTCATATCCTTAATCGATGGATTTTCAAAGACAAACTCTTTTCATCAGAAGATTAAGGATATAAAACTTCTTGCTTTGAACTTCTGATGTTTTAATAAATATTGTGTCTATAGAATTTTTTATTCTCATCTTTCATCTTTCTCTCATTATATATATAATATATATATATATATATATATATAATGTATCCACCATTGTCACTATTGTGTTTAGTATTGTTGAGTTAAAGTAACACTTTTACAGCAAGAGCTCGTCTATTTTGCACCACTGCAAATAACTTTTCTTACTTCCCGTGTGTCTAACAAACAGAATTTCGATAAACAGAATTTCGTTCTAAGAAATTCCTATCCGTTCCACAGATTGTCACACGGTTACTTCCCTGAGAACTACAATATTAAACATTTAAAAAAAAATTAACTTTTTTTTTGCTTATAAGAAATCGTTTTATACTTGTTATTCATTAAACAAAAAAGATTGAAATGCTATTTAAAACTGAAGCATGACTGACAAAGCCTTCCACACAGATGCGAAGACACACGTAGCAGATTATGATTTTCATGAATAAACGCTTAACGGGTCTAGTTAAAAACGGCGCACGTCACGTGACTTAAACTTGTGAACTCGGTGACATTAGTCGCGTCAGCAAATCCTAATGGCATACCAAGTTCAATCCCAAGTTCCAAACATTAGCATGAAAAAAAAAAAGGGAAAGGAAAAAAAAACAGTATTGTTTTTCTTAGCATTCCATTCTCGGGTCACGTGATTTTGTTGAGCACCCCCACCATCCACCCTCCCTTTCAACAACATTATGGCAGCAAAAAAAAAAAAAAAAAAAAAAAAAAAACAAGTATTAAACGCTTCGAACTTAAGAGTACACAAACATCTTTACTGCGGGGGAGCGAGTACTCTTACGATGTTATTTGCAATTTGCCGCGCAATTGTTTTCTTTAACGTTTCTTGTTTGGCTTTCAGCGTAAACAGATCAATAACTCGATAAGTTTCGACGATACAAACAGATTTTATTATATGCAAACCAAATAAGTTTCATAAATAAACATTCCGTAATAGTAATTCTCACCTGGAAATTTTTCACATAAATAGCGTAAAAATAATTTTAGTAAAGCATAAACAAACAACATATAACGAAATGTTCATATATTAAGTGACGTCAGAACGTTTTGCGCGAAAGGATACTAACAGATCAACGTGAAAAACATTTTTCCATTTGCACAATACCGTTTAGGGATTCTCTTTTTGCGCAGAAGATAGGCTGTTAGGGTTAGGGTTCATACCAATCGAGAATACGTCCTCGACAATCAGTCCGACAGTCTGAGCCATTTTGAAATTAGGAGGACTTTTTCTGTCTGGCTAGGTTGTGGTTCTGCGCAGGTCTAAGCTGTCCACCCTCCCAGGCTTTACCTTTTCGCGCTTGGAGAAGGGGTTAGTTAATCGCTAATCGCCAGAGGCGATCTTCCCAGGGAATGCAATTTGTGTACTAGCTTTTCAATCCCCATCTTTTGACCTTGTGTCACATCGTCCTGCGATTGGAGGTAAATACTAGCCTCGATAAAAAGATGTAGCAATTTCGATTCTAATAAAAATTATTAGCAAAATATCTAAGAGCCAGTAAAATTATATTGTGTGCCTGTTTCAAAGCTATTATTTTCTTCATACTGGGAGGGGACAGTGGTGAAGTAGAAACTGTCGTGGACTGCCATATTCGACATACCATGTTCGAATCCTATCGGTTCCATAACACAACTTGCACTGTGAATGTTGACAACCTCCGCGTGGTCCCTCCTGTAAATGTTTGATCAATCAATGAAGAGTTGAAACCAATGTCGTCAACCCAATCGAGCCGGTCAAAAGGCCTATTATACTAATTTATACGAATTCACGTTTTTCTGATAGAATTTAATGCGAAGCTTGTTGGCATGGAAAATGGGCCATGTTCCGATTTATTTGTCCCCCCCCCCGCCTTACCCACAGAAGGTCGTTTTTTATGTGAAGAAAATTAATCTTTCAAAAAAGTGGCACTCTAGATTGGAACACAAATAAAAGTTTCCTTTTCACTGACCGATGGCGGAAAGATGAAGTGTAGTATCCGTACAGATACCACACTTTGTTCCTAACCAAAACGCGAAGAGACATGTTTTTAAGGGATACTCGTCTTTTGCGGAGACATAATCTATATTATCTAAACGGATAATAATTATTTAAGCGACTGGTTCATAGAAACATCCATAAGTAGAACTCCAAGACTCACACAGGATTCGAACCTGGGACAAGGTGAAGGACCACCTTCAACCTGTGTCGTCGTTATCAGTTAGATACCGAGAACATGACTGCTAGCTAGTTTTATAATACTACATAAATAATCTACCTCCCCATTTTTCGATATTGTATTTTATTATTGAACAATGGTCGTGGTTAAGGTGATACTGACAAGTACTGACGACTTGAGCGTACCAAGTTCGAATCCTTTCGAGTCCATAGCACTAATTTCAGTATTCATGTTTTCCCTCCCGTAAGTGTCAGATTATAAAACTAACAGGGGAAACCAATCTTTTTGGCTAAGATCAAAGTGTAGTATCTGTTCCGATGGATACTGCACGCTTGTCCTGTGCAGTTCTAGGAGGTCCACCCTCCCAGGCTTTGCCTCCCCTCTTTGGGGAGGAGTAAGTTTATTGCTTACTGTCTGAGGCGCCCCTACCGGGGAATGCCGACGGGGCTGCCCAGGCAATTTTTAAATGGCCAGAGTGCTCACCTCTCGAGCGCTGGCTTTTAACCCCACTTGCTCGACCCGATCTTGGGTCACATCTTACTTGTGGGAGTAAGATAAAACTGGCCTTGTGCCTAACTCCGCGAGGAGTAAATAAACAACATAATCGAGTCATCCAAACATCGTACCATGCTGATTTATATTATATTTTTTTTCCTCAAAAGCTCGCTTCTTAATATAGGGAAATATTTATTTTAAAGAAATATTTATTAAATATTTATTTTTAATGTAGGATGCGTTTTTTTTAAAATTTTATTTAAAAAACTTTTTAATAATCAAACGAAACATTGCAGAATTCTCGTTCTAAAATGTTTTCCTGTCACTATTTACTTGCCTCCCCACGAGGGCAAAATGCATGAAATAAAATTTAAAAAAAAAACTTATAGGCTGCGTCTTTTTTTTTTGTTTACAATACGTTTTAATAAACCCCGAAAATTCCATTTTTCGTGTTGTGTAAAAAACGCGGCGCTTATGCTTATTATCAAGGCCAACGTGTAAGGTAAACCGGTATAGAACGAATTTCGTTTCTTTTTCGTTATTCAATTTCCGGGGTCCTTATTCCCTATATGATCCGACAAAAGAACGGGTAAAGAAAGTGTAAAGTATAAGTAAAAGAGGAATAATCAAAGAATCTTAACGTATCTATATTAATAAAATATCTATAATTATATTAATAAAGTATCTATATTAATAAAATTGAGTGACAAACTTTTCGCGTCTGTGATTTACGCCGATACGTCTCTTAAACATTATTTTTTATGCACTATCAATCGATTATGTATTTTAATCTAAACTGCAATAGCGTACACTATTAAAACGAATTTTAAAATCTAATTTGAAAAATAATTTGATTACGAAATTAAATCCATCAAAATGCATTTCGGTTTCTAAGTAAACGAGTGAGCAATTTTATTCTTGTTAATAGTTGAAATAAAAAAAAAGGCCAGAATTAATTACTTTGTGACACTTTGGAATTTGTAAGGAGTTTTATAATCGAGGTCACCTCCTATCAAGGCCAATGTCTACTTGAGGATAATAGTTAACGAGACGGGAATTATTGCCAGCCGAAAGATTAAGAACACTATAAGAGTACTAACATTGATCAATGGTATAAACTGCGTTTGATAACCTTTGCGGCGGTCTATGAGAAGAATTTGCCGATATTGCTTTTTAAAACGATTACAAGTTGAAATGAGATTGATCAAACTTAGAGATGTTCAAAAAGGCAAAACTAAATATCAAAGAACAATAGTCTGCGTTTGTCGACTTCTCTACTTGCGAAACAATTGTTGAGAGCGTGAATCTCTGATTAGTTACTTTAAACTCATTACTGAGAAACAACAACGCAATTAACAATGGAATTCAAACCCTAACGGTTTCTAAGAACGAACTGCGGATTCCTCACTTTTCGCGCTCAGTTTCAAAAAGGGTCAATAATTAGAGAAAGCTGGGCGATTTTCTGGCTTCTTCAACCTGACGAGTGCAGAGAGAAATAGGCTATAACAACAGCACGCGACGCATGGAAACTTATTAGAAATAGTTTTTTAAGGTCATCTTCACAGGGATGTGACCAATACACACATCAGGAGAGAAGGGTATTAAGACTAATTGTAAAACTACATATCTCAATATATATTAGTGATGGGACGATTCCATAATTTTACCGATTCCGATACAATTACCAATTCCGATTCTTTGAAAAGTTCTTAATACTTACTTATAGAGTTGTTGTTGTTATTTACTCAATTTACGTATTATCGTAAAATCCGTGTGCATATATTTTTGCAAAAGTAAAAATACACAAGAGGGAGGTATTTTACACGAGTAGATACTTTAAACTATTTTTTCTTAAATGTTTTCCTCGTAATTTATTGGATGTAGTGAGGAAACTAAATATGTATGTCTTTTTTTAAACAAAGGCAATTTGCAGTAATCTGTCGTAAGTTGACAAAATGTTATTTAAATTCCTCATTTTCTAACACTGTTAATCAAATTTAAATTGTATTCTAATTTTAATCTATAAATTAATAAAGATTACTAAAAATATACACTCGCTGGAAAATTCTTTCTTTGACATTTTGGGTTAAATGGTTAAAATATCCATAACAGAAAGGTCTTCGAGAACTATACTCTCTACATATATGTTGTTTTTTAAAAGATAGAATACAACATAGATGCCAGAACCACATTTGTAAAAAAACAAAAAACATCTGGTTATATGCTTATGAAACCCGGAATTTAGTGATCGTTTAACGTAAAGTTTATATTCGAAACTGATTCCCCATTCTAACTTCTAAAATAATTGTTTTTACCCCCAGGTGTTTCAAAGTGCTAACACGTAATCGCTTAAAAAGTAGAACCTTTTTGATTTGACAAACTTAATATATTCCCTTTATTTATTGGATTTTGATAACCCTTACTGAGACTTTCATCTGTATTTTTTACGTGTGCCATTTTTCCTATTTATCCACTTATGCCATTTTTACTGGTACCATTTTCTATCTAACTTCGTTATTATGATCTTAAGATTTTGGTTTTACTGGTACTTAAAAAATCAATAAATATTCATCCCTTCATCATTAGAACCAGTAATCGAAAATTAAATTTGAAAAAAAAAAAAAATTAAAGAATTGTTTTTGGAATCGGAAATTAGGCTCAATATTTACCGATTCCGATATACCCAAAAGTTCCAATTTCAATTAATCGTCCTAACACACACATATATAATATATATATATATATATATATGAAGAGACAAAATGGTGCCACACTACAAAATGAATAATGAATAATATGGGGAAAACTTTATATAAGATGAAATAGAAAAAAAAAAAAAAAGAGAAAATAATTTTATATAAAACAAATTTAAAAAAAAAAAACCGTTTTGTATGGTTTCGGAATTTACGAATAAAAAAATTCACGAATAAAAACAAAGTTCTCACATTAGCATAAAAAAACAAAACAAAAAAACTTTGAAGTTCCCAAGGCAGCCTTTCGTCCGACTCTCGTCAGGGGGAATCGTCTGGAGAGTGATTAAAATACACGAACAACCATAAACTGGTGTAAAATAAAGTTGCAAGCAGGTGGCATCAGGTTGTATACATGCGAGATAATATACATAAATAAACGCAAGTAAAGAATATATATATATATTTTTTTTTTCTTTTTTCCCAAATCACCTTGCGGATGACCACGAATCGCCGAATAACTGTATCTATATATATATATATATATATATATATATATATAGATAAGTGTTAAAAACAACAAAACACTTCTGTTTTGCTAGTCCTTTTTTATTTTTTCAATTCGTCGAATGACTTTTTTATGTTGACATCGAAGGAATTAATAAATGAACCGTATGTTACACACACGTTTTCGACTCCTTCTGGAATCATCATCAGGTGTTTGATGGTAAAAAATTACTAAAAGCGGGTGAAAGAATGGAAGTTTTTAAAATACTACATCGGTGTCGCTCAATTCAAATTATAAAAAATAGGGACATTCTATTAAATTAATTATTACCTATCTCCCCTTTTTTCCTTCTCCATAATTATTCCAACAAACTAAAATAAATCAGCTCTTACTTTAAAAAAAAAAATCAATGAATTAAAGATTCAATTTATCCGTCTCATTTCAACAATGTAGAACTTTCGTTTTTTGCATACAATATAATATATATATATATATATATATATATATATATATATAAGTTTTTAATCGTAGTGCATGAATTATTTCCACGTATTTACTTTGATGAGTGTGGACGAAAGCCGGCTTAGCAGATTTATGTATTGATTATTTTTCCACCCCCTCGTTTTTACACTTCTCAATTTCATTCCACCCCAAAAATGTCACAAACGTCTATATTAATGAATTAATATTTATTTATAAATATTATACTAAGCCCTTTTTAGAAATTAAAGTCAGGGATGTTAAAAATAGACTGTCGAAAAGCTCTAATGTAAAGTTCCAAATACGTTCGTTAAGCACTCTCGACTAGCCTTCTATTTGTGCCTGCTTCTACCTACATATAGATGTTAATTTCCCTTAATTATGGGACAGTTTTCGGTGGCCAAGTGGATATTGTGACTGCCTGCGGATTTTAGGCCGACTGTGAACCGGGTTCGCGTCTGAAATAGTTACTTTCCTGCACTGATGAGAAAAATAAGCTTTAAACTCTAGCGTCTGTAAGTATTACCAATTATATATATATATATATATATTTTATATATTAGCGCCTGAAATTTGCGTCCGCGTGTGAGAGAACACGCTGAGGCCACCCCCTCTATTAAAAAGGAACACAAAGATTTTGATGATAACCAGAAATTCTTTTCTGAGCATCCATCTTGTTTATTTATTCACTTGGTTTCGTGTCGGCAAATCTGACACCAATTATTTCGTATTTTGCAATAACCGTTTCAGTACAATTGGCAGAGGATGAGTGATAGAGAGGGAGCCGCAGGGAGAAACAGTGGGGGTTTCCATCAAACTTATCACTCACTGTATTTTGGGGGGTTGAAACCGACTTCGCCCCCCCCCCTAATCCTAATTTTATTATAAAAACAAGGTAGAGGGTGAAAAAAGGCCTTAATCGTAAAAATTGCTATTTCTCTCGAATTATATGCTTTGCGATAGAATCTGAAGACGTTGAAAGTTAACAGGACCCACATTCATAACCTAATTACAAGTATCTTTATTTGACTCTGCTGTTTCCCGCGCTATTTATTTGAAGAGGCGCCATTTTTCGACGCCGTTTTCTTCAAATTATCATTCTTTATATGAAGAATACTACCGCTTACATGTTAAACTTACAATAATTAATTTGTATCTTAAATTAGTTTGAGCATTTATTACAACATGGAATTAATTATGTTTAAAAATTATTTAGATGAAGATTGATAATTTGGACTACAATTCTCACATGTTGGCCGATGCAATCTCCGACCTTCTTTATGTACATCTTGTCGAACTCAATAATCTATATTAAATTTCGAATTAAACCCTTTATTTAATCCACGGGGCTGGATTGTAATCGTTCCGTTAGCCATGACCGAGTTAGAGATATTAAGTAATTAAAAAAAAAATAGTACTGCCCGTTGTGAAGATTGAACCTTCAAATGACTCACTTATAACTGACGTAACACTTTTATACGTTGCGCTTGATTTAAACAAGATGCACCTGAAGAAATTCATAGGTTTCATCGGACGAAACGTTGAGAATAACATCCAAAATGCAAATCCAAATAATGCACAGAATGACTTGTTTTTTCGTGCTTTTTTTAAAAAAGTAATTCAGTTTCATATTCTTAAGAAAGTATGTTTGACAGTTTACGAGAGATTCGCCAACACGTATGAAGACATCTACATTGACTTAAACATAACTTTTAAACGAGTCATTTTAATCAGAACGTAGCTTCTAGATTAAAACCAAACCTATTTTTCCAATAAAGATTAGATTGTCTCCGGACATTTCATGACAAAAACCCCACCGACCGTTATCTAACTTGGTTTACCCAGAAGTGGACAATATCTCCGGAAATCTGAGTGCTCACTTTTCACAACCATCGAAATAATTACGAAGTTGCAGATTTTTTTTTTTCTTTTTAAATTCTTTTTTAATTAATTAACTGCTACTATTTATAAAACACACATTTTTAATTAACCGTATAATTAAAATTAAATATACAATTATTTCCCATAAAGAAAAATAACCCCCTTTCACCTCTGCAGCCGCCTATTCTTTGAATCCCCGATGCCCTTTCTTCTCTCCTTGGACCATAATAACACAAGTGAAATTGTCCGTACACATTTGAATACTCACCTTCATCAAATCTTATTACCTCCTTGCTTCTTTGTTGGTCAGTTTTATCCTCCAGCTGGTGCACATTTCTGCCGTGCTTAAAAACATTTTCATTCTATAGACGCTCGGCGCGAACGCAGACCACACGATTTTATTGATCAAATTTTGTTTAAACTGAAACATATTCTTTTAAATACTTTGATTAATGTAATTTCAGAATATATCTTTTCATGGGTAGAACTATCTCCGAAACTCTTGTAGCAGTTTGTGAGATATTTCCATTTCATGGACGTCTTGCGCGAAAGCAGACCCCACAACATCATTGTACCATCTTTGAACATAGCTGATAGCCCGAAGGCTAAAAAAAAGTCTATTCTAGTTCGAGTTTCCCGTTCGAAACAGCGAACCTAATGACATTTCAAAAAACTTCGGCGATCGATTTTATGAACAGGTGAAGGTGATAACGTACGTACGAATATGGAATTGTCTTAGCGTATTATTATGTATATCAGTCGTATCTCATGACATGCTATCACTGTCCATGATATATAAATGCCTGAACTTCTTTATTTAGAAGACTTGTTACACATTAAGTGTGTTTGACATAAAACAGTCCACCATTTTTGGTTCTTCCAATGTTAGTGATATACATTCATCTAAGCCCCCCCCCCACACACACACACGATTATAGCTTTTGTTTTTACCCTACAATCAATATCTTATATATTACTAGCTGGACCTGTGTCCCGGCGTTGCCCGGTAATATTGAGAAAACGAAGTATCGCAATCCCCCGAAGCAAATTGATCAGAAAAGTACTGGGTATATACTTTTCACCGAAAATGCTACGCACTTATCCACGATACAGAAAATATTCGTAAATAGAACTGCCAGTTATAATAAAATGAAAACAGTCATCGAATAAAAAAAAACAAGGAAAGCGAATAGTGAATTAATAAGATGTCATTTTGTAAAGTTATATTCGAATTAGTTTATCTTCAGACGTCGATCGCATAAAAATTACTAAGTATATTAGAATGTTGTTCTTCTATTGTGAATATGAAGTTGGTATTTTAATCCCACTATCAGTTCAACCAATGGCTCAAACTTTATAAATATATACAGATGCGCTCGATGTTTCTAAGTGACTTTATTTGACTTTACACGTGACGTTTGGTTATATATCAACCGTTTTCGACTTATTTAATGCGGGATACAGTTATGTTGATTGGTCGTTTTTTTATAGCAACCACACGTATGTTTTATACTAATTCGGCATCCCATACCAAGGCTAAAACCCACTCAAGGATAAGGGCTAATGAGATTGCCAATTAGATGAACAACATCATTAAAGAATTGGACACGTTCGGTAAAAAGGTAGAATTTAATTACTTAAGAGCACAGCTCGACAAGCATTTGTTGAAATTAAATCTGTAGTAGTTCCACAGTATAAATGACATTTGTAGGCGTATATCTTGTAAATAATCTGTAAATGATAGATTCTATTTAACCTTTAAATGAGACTATGACAGGTACTACCACGGCCAATCAGAATGGACTTGGTAGAAACGACAACTCGGGGTCTCTCTATACTACTCAACGCCCCCCTCCCCAATAAGGGTCTAATCATTGGTTATATTGTATAGAAGAGACCCTTGTCTCGCAAATTGTTTCAACTTAACTGACTATTTAAATACAACCTCTCCCTCTTTGACTATAACGCATGCCCCTGCTTGCACAATCGCGGCTCAGTGTTACTTACTCCTGCGTTTTATAGTCCTCAACACATCCAGGAACCAAAAAGTCGCCTTTCGTCGATAATCGCTTTAAAGATTAAATTAAGCTATGTATAATTTGTGTCCTGTTTTGCTCATTTACCAAACCACATCGTATCCGTCTTTTCGTAAAATTCTAGATGGTTTTCTCAACGCCCGTCCCCCCCCCCCTTCCTTTCCAATAGCAGACATTTCCGGCTTTTTGTTTTCATGTTAAACAAACAACGGCATGACGTTGGGATGAAAGTTTAAACCTTTTCTCTCCAGGGTAGAAACTCCACCCTACCCGAAAACGTTGTAACCTAGAGCAGAGTCCCCGCCCTACGCGTAAAACATATCGTGTTTACAAGAGACCTAGATGCGTTAACGCTAACAAAGGAGTTGCAGCTGAGTAATTCAAGCGTGTTACTTGAGGCGTGAAGTTTTCATTTGTTCTTTTTATGACCTTTAAGAATATTTAATTAGTTTGTATAAGCTGGTGTACCTGTTCGAATAGGGTTAATAAAACTAGGATACACTAAAGACCCTTTAAAAAGTGCAAAGGAGTCGCATGCTTAAAATATTCCACATGTATCAAGAACACACTGGTAGCGTGGGAAATTAAAATAAAGCTTACACACAGAAGTTATGGGTTTGGAAACATGTTTCTGGAATTGATAAGTCATATATGTTGCACGAACTTACGTAATAACTTCGAAAAGGCATGAACTCATGCTTTAATATAACTATGGAACTTGTCAATACGGCATTATCACGTTGACACTGGTCTCGTTCTATCACCAAAGTTAAGCGACATTGAGCTTGGTCAGTACTAGATGAGTGACTATTTGGAAATAGCATGCGCTCCATGTGGATGACGGGGACACCTTGTAAAACATATTAAAAAAATAACATCGTTAACAAAACGTCGTTACAATTAAAATAATAAAAAAAAAATAACGTTACAATTAAAACAAATAATGTCGTTACAATTAAAAAACTAACATCGTTACAATGATCTCGTCTGAGGAAGATACACATGCGTTTGGGGCTCGCTTGTGAATTTGATATTCCCTAGAAACCGGAGGAAACCAGCTTAACTCGCACACGATGCTAGGCACACTAGTACAGGGGAATAGAATTTGTCTATAATGAACTGTTTGCTTTGTCTCTTTTACGGCATATCAACCCATTATAGGCTAATAAACGCCGGAACAATCTCAATGTCGGTGACACTGGCTCATATTGTTACCATAATACAGAGTCTGTACCACTCTGTAAAAACAAATGACTTTGCTATTTTTTTAAAAAATGTAATCATCAAAAATCAGGATCATCAAATTTTAATGCAATATTCAAAATGTATTCAATTTAGTATTTATATTCTGTGAGGAATACGAACTTTCAAATGGGATATCGTAGCGATTTTCAACGAAGTAAACGTTGAAAGAATTTAACCCGTAAATACTTTTTTCATGTGGGTTTGACATCAAAGATACTGATTACTTATTTAGCGGGTGTGCTGATGCAACATCATACTATTACCTACTCACACTTGTCAACGGGTTCGTTTCAGATTGGCACATTTTCGTTTGAATATTATATTAAATAGGTATTTGGTTGGAACGCGTCATATTTAAAACAGAAAGCATTTTAAGGTCAAGTTTGGATCACCATAACAGCGCAGTAACGTTTATAATATGCTATATGTGACTATAAAAGGGACGCTATATATTTTTAACAACATTCTTTTAATATGGCCACAAAAAGTAAAACTAGAGTGGCCTCCAGAGCTCTACTGAGATTATCACTTCTTGAGCCAGCACAACAAGCTTACCCCTTCCTGCTTGGTGGTGTAATATGTAGGCAACGCAGGAACTGCCAAATGTGAACGTTTAATTCTATACGATTAGCTGAATAGTGATCCACGATTTACTTCAACTTTTATTAAACAATAAACCAATTGATAACTTTGGCTGAACGGTTTGCAAAGGTGTAGTACCTTTCCAAGATGGCCTATGCATGGCATCCTCATCTTTTTTCTTATCGAAATCGCTCCAAACAAGGCATGAAGCCACTTGATGTAAGCAGCTAAAATACTACTTCAAGGTTAAAAACTAGTCAACAAAAAGTGTTAGATTAATAGATTCTGGTCCAGCAAACAGTACTTCTTCCCTCTTGGTTAGAAACATCGCTCATGGAATGTGAGGACTAAAAGACAAAATAAGAGAAAGTGAGAGTTACGAGGCTGCCGAAAGTAAACCCAACTTCCACTTTCTACTCTCCTCCTGGTTTTCATGCATCTCAGTACTGTGTGATGCTGGAAATACAGATACTTCACGGTGAATAACCGTCCGTGCGTAGCGAAGAGTCATATCCTTCGCGAGGTTGGCCTGTTCATATACATGCGCATAAATAGAACCGGCGGATCTAGAAAAAGAAACCGTAAACAAAAATCTCTATTTGTTACAGGTAGTTGTAATTCCTGTGGCGATCATCGTTAACGAATACCTCGGCAGGGTGAACATCAACGCTTCGCGGAAGGACATTCTTGAAAACGTGAACGTGTACTGCTCCAGTAAGCAGAGAACTCTAACAGTGTAAGGTTTTGGCGAGACGTATTCGTATCCAGCCCTGAAGATACCTTTAGCAAGTATTTCAATATAAACATAACACAAGACAACGATCGACCCCTAGAGCCAAGACCGTGATGAATGGAATGTTGTTATCAAGCATATGGCGAGGCTTCCCAAGGTTTTCATATAGCTTAAGCTAAACATTGATTACAAAATTTGATGATAAAAAATTGGAAAAAAAGTAGGAATAATTGCAATGTAGAATTATTAAATTGAAGTATGTTTCGGAATTTTTTTAGGTGAGGATTGATAATTTGGTTTATATGAATTTTCGGACTACTGTTCTCATCTGAGCTGTTATTCTCAAAAAGTTTCGACCGATGTAAACCCCAAGCTTCTCCAGGTGAGACTTGCCCTACTCGGGCGTAACGGATAAAAGTACGAAGCAATAATCAATTCTAAATAATAGTATTTTGGAAGTCAGAGGTTCAATCCTCAGTGCGGGCGATACTAAGAATACAGTTGCGAATTACTTTAGACTTCTACCCGATCATGGCTGTCGGAACGAGAGCAAGCTACCCCCGTGGATTAAATAAAGGGGTTCGTTAAAAATTCCGTACACATTCCAGAGTTCGACAAGACGTATCTGAAGAAGGTCGGAGGTTACATCAGCCGAAACGTTGTTAGAATAATATCCAAGATGAGAACAATAGTCCGAATAATTCAAATAATACACAAAGTCTCTTTTGAGAAATATAATACTACATTGTACTCTGCTATACATTTACAGTGTTTTGTCGTGCAGACATCGCCGTATTGCCTCTCCTAATGCTACAAACGTATGCGAGTCACATATTCCGTGATAAAAGGTGGTGCCACATTTTATTTCGCTTATCAGTTACTGTTCACAATCAAATGTCAGCGCTTTTGTTGAACTTCAATCGGAGAAGCTTGATGTCTTCTTGCAGGATTAATTCCTTTTCACGTTTTAAGCAAATCGATCTATTCTGTAAAGAATTTCAATATTCATTTCACGTTCGCTGAATTATAATAAGTTAACTTAGAGAGAGGAACTAATTTAATTAGGTGCTCTCTTCACAGCCACAGAATGAATAAATTGTACCGCTTAAAAGAATTATATGCGCATTTAGACTATATAGTAATTGCCCGTCTCTGTGAATACAATTGAAAATACAGCCCTATACTAAGACTAAACTTTTCTAGAATATAATGTTATGTTATAGGAATCCAATAGTTCTTTTCAATAATATTAGGGGTCTTCGTTCGCACTGAAGATTCATAAGCAGTAAAGACGACGTTTTATTTAATAACTTGAACATTTTAGAATTTAAAATTGTAATGTGGGGTTTAAGGGATGGGAGCAGGAGCGCGGAACGGTCTTCATTAATTTCCAGGCAACATTGGGAATGTCTGCTAAAGGACACGAAAACAACTCGTTCGGTCAAAAATATTACAAAGATAGATGTTACATTTTTCGAACGCATGAATAAAGCATTGAAAACAAAAATAGGCCAC
Source organism: Sepiola atlantica (assembly GCA_963556195.1). NCBI lineage: Eukaryota > Metazoa > Mollusca > Cephalopoda > Sepiida > Sepiolidae > Sepiola > Sepiola atlantica. Next base: position 45,217,313 of record OY744537.1, read on the forward strand.
ATTTTTATCATGAGAATACTGTGTATTTTCGTACAAAAATATAGCAGTTTCTTCTGGAATGTGGTTTAGTAAACTTTAGTTCGATCGTGATTGAACAGAACATGAAAATGTACAGCCCAGTACAGGAATTGAACTCACAGTCTTCAGATTAAGAGACTTGTGTTTAGTCCCCGCTCCCCTATTCGCCACCTCACCTCACTTCTCGCGCTTCTATTGCCCCAACATATTCGATAATTATTGAACGGATGGAAAAATTGATACGTGTAAACATATGCAATGATTCATGTTTAGTTGGTTGCACAGTTGCAATGCATTCGAATAACAGGCTTGCAGCGAGTAAGGACATATTTAAGTAAGAGAAGAGAAATCACCCTAAAAAAGGGAAACATGTCTGGTTTGGCGTTGACCATCCATAATTCGATTTGTCCACTGGAAAATGTAATGGTGATACAGATAAGAAGTTCCTTGGTTTGGTTACGATCCACTAGAAGTTTGCCAACACGGCCGTCCAGATACGGGACTCCTGGACAGTCAGTTTTTTTTATGTCCATAGATTTGCAGCTGATTACCTAGAGTGGTCTTTCTAGTGTGGTGTCGACGTGATATCTAATATATATACCGGAAGAGGGGCAAGTTTATTTTCTGAGTGTCTCACAGATAGTTGAGGTTTGTGTACCACACAAAGAGAGAGAGAGAGAGAGAGAGAGAAAGAGAGTGAGAAAGAGAGAGAAAGAAAGAGAGAGAAAGAAAGAGAAAGAAAGAGAGAGAAAGAAAGAGAAGAGAAGAGAAGAGAAGAGAAGAGAGAGAGAGAGAGACTCAGAGACTCTTAGCTAATGAATTGTGTCTGGTTGGACTTGTGTTTTGATTTGATCGGACTAAGAATTCTCATTTGCAAGTTTGTTGTTTAGTAGAAGCAAACGAGTATCATTGTAACCCCCAAAAAGTAAAGCTCTGTTACTAGTGTTAAACTGGAATTGTAAATTTGTTTGGAGTGAGAATCTGTTGAAGCATTGACGTAGACCACGCACTCCGAGCTGTGTCAGAATAGAGCAACGACTTCTGGTCCGCACAACGAGCGGGCGATCACGACCTGAGCAGTGAACGCACACAGACGCACCCTCACATACAGTTGTTAGGGTTACCTATCTATCTATCTATCTATATAAAATACTGTTGTTAGGATTTTACAAGTCGGACCTAAATAGAATTTAATCTGACAAATCAAACATTGATTGTGACTAGCCAACTTTTAGTTTATCTTGTAACATGTTAGTTGTAATCTACGATTTATTTGAAAAAAAACCCAAAAAACTTAATCCGATCAGGCAGTCTAATAGCATGTAGACATTCTTAAATAGTTACCTTAAGGGAAAAAATCAGTCCAGGGAAATAACTCACTCTTTTAGTTATCGTAATCGTTCCTTATTTGCTTTTTTTTTTCATTAGTTACATCTTGTTTTCTTCTGAACACAAAAAGGCGACATATTTAGAAAATAAATTCGAACGGAATGGATCCCGGACAACGCCGGGTTGGTACAGCTAGGAATTAATATTAGTTATTGGGCCATTATTTTTACCCAATTATGAGAAAAGTATTCGATTCAAAGGGAAATATTGATTAAATGCGATTTGTGCAGACATGTAAATTAAAAATACAGTGATTTCCAGTTACACGCTATACCCATCAAATTATATTAAACGGGGACACATCGGCTAAGTGTTTTGTTTTGATTGACTTTTGATTCTGCATAAATCATATGAAAGAAAGAAAACACACACACGTCTCTTCTAATGAGTTCTTACGCAGCCAAACAATGGTTTGTGTGTAGCTTGCTTGTCATAAGTATATGTTCATACTACTATTACTATGCTTTACTCCTATACTGAGCCGTGATCGTTGTAAAATAATAACCAACGCCGGTGCACTAAGTCGAGTTTTTCTGGTGACATCATTGATAATGGTAGTAAGAACCACAACCTACGTTACGAAAAACCGACTTTACTGTTTGCCTGCTATGTTTTATTAAACAGGATAACTTTAGTTCTATGAAATATAGCAAGATATCTCAATTGGTGTATTTAAAACTTAAAGTAATTTCATAGTCTTAATTGAAAACATGGATTAAATTAGCCAAATATTAGTAGAAAAGTACATTTTTGTATGATTGGTCAGATTCATTGAATGTGTTTCTACTTGTATTTTGCAACTTGTGGACGACGCCATTGAAGTAAAAAAAAGAAGGGTTTAAATAAATTACGACTAATTTAAACTTTCCTATATAAACTCTGGTTTAATTAATACTCACGTTGAACTGTCGTATTATGTATATACACACTATTAATGATTTTCTATTTTATTTACTCTTAGCAAAACTTCATAACAAATATTTCAGATAAATTTTCTTATTAGGTTATTTATGTCAAAACAATTCGTTTCAATTATTGTGTTGAAAAAATAATGAAGACATTAATTAGTTTTACCGTGTTTTATTTATGTTGTTAATATGATCCACAGATCCGGAAATTAGATTAATTTGCTACGATTTAAAGACGTATAAACCAAATGAAAATTGTACTTATTTTTAAAACGGTGAATGTAGCTTCTCATTATTGTAATTATTTTACATTGGTACTTCTGAAGAATTTGAACCGAACTGTTATTTTTAACCCAACCCTAACTATACCCTAAACTAACCGTAACCTAAGTTTGAAATTTAGTTCGGCAAAACTCAGTTTGGTTCAAATTCTGTAGAAGCACCTTTTAATGAACTTAAACCGACTTTTGAAAACGATGATAACTTAATGTATATTTCTTTTGTTTACTGTTTTCGCGTTTACTCATTGGACTTGAAGTGAACTTAAAGATAGAAATTTGGGGTATTTTTTTGATATTATAGGGTCACTATTTTTCATCTTGGTTGTTATAGCCACAATGTTTCGGCCGATGTAATCCACGTCTTTCCTCAGGTGCATCTTTTAAAATTCGGGAGAAACCTCTACGAAATAAATGAACCTTTTTTTAAACTGCGGGATAAGATTGTTCTCGTTCACCAGTTCGACATAAAAATTCCCCAGTTCAAAAAGATGCACTTTAAGCAGATCGGAAGTTACATTGGTCGAAATGTTCTGATAATAACAACCAACATCGGAACAGTAATCATAATAGTACAAAATTATCAATCCTCATTTAAATAATTCCGAATCACTGGGAAAAAGAGCTATTTATTTATTTAACTCTAAATATTTATTTTATATATTCCTCGTTATACTTACTTAAAATAGATTAATTATTATTTTCAATTAAATAATCTTTTTAGGCGGCGATTAAAAAAACGCGTTTTGATGGTGTAACAACCGTCATATTCTATTTTAAACTCATAAAACAACGGTCATTTGCAAAGTAAGGAATCTTAGATTAAAATAAAACTTATTGCAGAATTTAAATTTGAATAAATAAATTAATATATATATATATGTTTTGGGATTGTTTTTTTCAATAAAAAGGGCGAGGGTGGTAGTCGTGATAAAACTAAGTGAAAAGCCGGTTATGTCGTGGCCGTCGTAAATGCAAATATCAGAAAAACGCAATGTTATTATTTGTCTGTGAAAATAATAACTAACCAATGCGTTATTACATGATGATATCGTTAATTCGAGAAATCAAATTTTCTCCGAGTTTATATTGATTCTATCAACACGTAATTTACAGGTATTTTTTTTTAGTAGTATATGATTATTATATTTTAAAAGATTTTTTTTATTATTGTTAACATCTACGATGCTTTATTTTCATAAAAAAAACCATACATTCATGCGTTTTGTTTAGTACCCTGTGATATAACGTAAGTAAAAGTGTTTTTTGTTTACACAAAATAATACATTTGAACTAAGATTTTTAATAAAGTAATGCGTTTATTATGTTGCAATACTCGTTCCTTCGAGGGAGACGGTAGCATCAAACAAAACACAACGATAGGGACAAAGACGTGCTCGAGAAACTGTTTCTTTATTCTTCACCTCAAGCTGGTGTAAGTTGTGTACACACACACATATATATAATTAAATATTTCTTTGTTAGCAAAAGTCTTTTGGTATTATTATTATTTCCTTTGTCTTACGAAGGACGGCGGTTTATTTTCGACTCTACATAAGTGATTTACCTTGCAACTTCGAGGGAAACACGACAATACGTTCTGTAGCAGTCTGATCTCTGAATCTAAGGAAGGCTTGTGATCCCCACGCATGTTGTTTACGGCAGTTCGGCTGTGGTGGGGGTACCTCTATTCGGGGCTTTACCACGACAAGTTTTTCTCTATATCCTCCAAACTCGATCTCTGCTACGTAAGCGCCCCTTCTTCCTTAGTTTAAAACCGTCGTTTTAATTTCTGACGTTGCACTCCGGGTGCCTTCTTCTGGCCTCGTGCACCTGACTCTTAAAAGGTTACTGAGTCGATTTTTTTTACGACGTCATACTCCGAAATGAACTCGTCGACCTCACACACCTGGGCTCGTTCAAAAGGTCACCGATTCATTTCCGTTGTTTTTTTTTAAATTCTAATTGACAATCTATCTAATCCTCGGCTTTTCTTCATTATTGCGGGGTCATATCCTTAGCCTCCATGTGACGTCTTATGCGTTATTATTCGACATGTCTGCATTATTATTTTACAATAACACGGAGTATTTTGTTCTGAATAATCAGTGTAATATTCCGATCGTATAAGTATAC
>OY744537.1:45229541-45264541 GCA_963556195.1 Sepiola atlantica
AGCAATTAAACAACGGTTTTAATGGTCTAACAAGGAAGCACTTTTTTAAAGAAAAAGCAATAATTCTTTAAACTAATATGAGATACGTGTATGTCTGCAGGTCCACAAACTTATCTACCGCTATACGAAATATGGACTATAATTTGGTAGCAATGTTCACCTACATATATAGATTGGCGCAAGAGCGACGAAGGTCATATGTGTATTAAAATGGCATCCTGAAGCGTAAGCTGATGTTTTAACTCGTATTTTAATATAATATAAATCCTTATTAAATTTTACAGAAACATGCTGATTGAAAAGTGCTTTGATTCTGACCAATCGTTAAATACCTTCTAATGATGATAGGGTGGTTGCACTAAACTGCAGGATTCACAATTTTATAAATCCATAACTTCAATCCTGTAAGCACAATTTTCAGCCACCACTATTGCGGTGCAACCTGTTTATATCGCCACCACAACGTTTGAGGGACAAAGAAATAAACCGCCATCGGCAAAGAATTGCGATTAATATACAAATGGACGATTGTTATGTGATCAGAAGGCACAAGTACGAACGTTTAGGTTCAGCCGTTGATTACTTAGTCGGATTTCTTTTACAACGATGCTGGTCGAGTGTGGACGTTGTACATAGTTTGAAAAGCAGCTTCGCGGACTGAAATAAAAACTGTCCTGAAAAGGACAGGGTTTGTCCTGGGAAGGACGAATAGCTCGCAAGTGTCTGTTTATAAAAAAAAGGGATGCCGGATAATGGGCTAGATTCACGTCTGGTCGCTAGAACATCAGCAGGCACAGCCGCTAGAGTAAATCGCTGGAATAGCAGCGCTAGTCAACAGCCGGGCGATGAACAAAGTGCAGTATCTGCTCTGATGTATTTAGTCTATTCTGTCTTCGGTCATTAAAGAAGTCCTAGACCGAGGCAATTTTTATTTTTGTTCCTATTCAGAGTGCCCCTTTTTTTTTGGGGGGGGGGGGCTAAATTTTCCCCGCATTTAAAATTTAACTGTGGGGAGGCAAATAAATAAGAACAGCCGGACGAAATCGCCAGTAGTTACGACCGTAGCAACTGATCATGTGGACTAGATTAGTTAGTCCAACTGCATCAAGCGGCCTGTTGCCAGACAGAAAAAATAAATCGTACCAGTAATTTAATAGAAGATCAAATACGAGCAGATATTTGAACGAAGATCAACTGAGTCTCATGGAGCTGGAACAAAGGGTCAGGAAGAGATACTATTTTGATCAGTGTCGAATAGCTAGCTTCAAAAATACTTTTCTGTTCATTCGCAGCTTAAGTGGTGCTAAAACAAGCGGAATACTTCGATGAGCTAGCCAGAAAGAAAAAAGTTTGTTATAAAGGGAGTGGCGATGGAAAACAGCTGATATAATCATAAGGCACTCTTTCTATTGGTTTGCAGTAATTGTGGATACACCATCTTAACATTTTGAAAAGCATGAACTTTGTCTCCGATTTCCTTGATTTCGGACAATAGGTTCTTTAATGCAGAATACAGTTGTCAAATGGAATCCTATAGGTAGGATACATATTTAATGCTCTTAGAAAAGATTACTCATCGAAGAACATTTTACAGCAAGGATGGAAGTATTACTCTTAGAAAATATTACTCTTAGAGAACATTAAATGCATTTAATTGGAGTGTATCCCAAAATAAGTAAATCTTTTTCAGTACTCTTATAGATGACGGGTCGTCAACGTTCGGGCAGGTCTCGGAAGCAGCCGATAACTTTTGGAAGAAATTAATAGAGTTCAATAACAAAAAATGAACTTCTATAATCTCTGTCAGCTCGTTGAATCTCCCGAATAACTAATTGAGTTTTTTGAAAAAATGTAAAAAAAACAAAACAAAACCCCAACTTTCCGGTGCACACACCAAAAAACAAAACATTTTATTTAAAAACATCTGATTAACGAGGGTTCATTTTACAAAAACGAAAAAATAAATAAACATCTAATTAATAACAGTTGTTTAGCTATGGTTTGTTTGTTTTTTACGTTTGGCAGTTTTCGCCTCGTCAACTCTCGGGCGCTTCCATAACCTGCCCGAACGTTGACTACGCGAAGTCATGGTGCGTCATCTATAAGAGTACCTTTTATTTTCTCATCCCATAACTTCAGTTGCATAAACTGTATTTATACACTTTTCATTATTGCCAGATTTTTTTTTAACATAGTCCACCCCAAACAAGGCAAGTTGCCACTGTAGACGTAAGGGGCTACTGAGAAATAAGGTAAGTGTTTGGGGGTCATGCTAAGTTGGGGGCCGTCCAGCGAGATGTCCGTTTACATTAGCTTTGCATTTCTGCATGCCAGTACAGTCGGGGAAACGGGAAGCAAGTTCCAGAGGCCGGTAACAAGCTATTAGAGTAGAAGGCTCTCCGGCATCTGGGGACCTCTACAGTGGATTGATGGGACTTAGCTGATTTTCGGGTTCGTCTAGTGTATTTACGTCGAGAGGGTTACTAAAGAAGCAAATCCATCATAAATTAGGACCATGCTTCTAGTTATTAAGGCGTCCAAATAATGCCTTAATATTATAAATCATTCCTATGATGGGTATTCCAACTAGCTCACTATATGGGATAGATCTTGTGTAGGGATCGAATAAACCGCAGATAATGAGTTTTCCGGTGTCAAACAAACATTGATCTGAGAGGCGCACTGCAAGAAACTGACAGCTACCAGTATACCGTTGATTTTCTGCGCCATTCAACTTGAAACTTGACAGTATGACTGGAAAGGCTTTATTCTTTAACGTGATGTTGCTATTTGCGTTTAAAATGATGTTGATTAATTATATAATCTACAAGCCAAAGAGTACCCGTCATCCGATGGCGACTATTCATCAAGCTCTAAGTATTCTTGTTAAATATTTCTAATATAAATCTATTGTAATTTTAAAAGCTAATAGTTTTCATTTAAATTCTCTCCCTTTGAAAATTAATACATATATTTTAAAATATGTTTTAGTAATTTACCTTTTTTTTAATTAAATAACTTTAATTAATTATTGTTAATATCGTCAAAACTGTTATATATATATATATATATATATATGTACAAAAACAATAAAAATAAAAATTAATAACACCAAATAGTAATTTATTATAAACTGTTTTCAAAATATTTATGAAAAGTAGACATACAAATAATTGTGTTTAGGCCTTTAATCTCTACTATATGTACAGTATTTCAAAAGATTACGTTGCATTATTGCTTTGAAATCAGTCACCCGTTTTGCCGATAGTATAGGCACGATAAATTAAAAAAAAAAAAAAAAAAGCTTCCGATTTTATTAATTTAGATAAATACGTAAAATACCTCCATTAATTTACGTAAGATAACTATCTTAGTAATATTTTACAAGCAGCGTCCGTAGAAATTTACATACATGAATATATTTTAGTTTCATTATTTGATCTTTTTTCTCGGCCTTTTGGCCTGAGATCAAAGTGTAGTATCTGTGCCAATGGATGCTACACCTCTTTGACAGGTACCGTCTTGGCCTTCGGGCCTTGATTCCGTCGGTCTTAGGGTTTTATCCTGTGCAATTCTAGGAGGTACACCCTCCCATGTTCTGCCTTCTCACCGTTTGTGAAAGGGGTTAGTTTATTGTTAATCGCTTGAAGCACCCCTACCTAGAAATGCTGACGGGGATGCACATGCATTTTTGTAGGCCACAGTGCTCATCCTCTAAGGCGCTGGCTTTTCAACCACACTTTCTAACTTTGTGCCACATCTTACCGCTGTAGGAGGGAGATAAAAAAACAAAAACTAAGAAAGTTGCCTCGTCTCCAAAAAGGAAGCGAATAATACATCGATAATGACCATTGAAAGGAGCGCACATCTAAAAGAGTTGAAGTCAGAAAATAAACATTCATGTTTTATAACTCAGTCATCTTTATGGAATTTCACGTTAATTTTAAAACGCTATGATCTAAGGTCAAAAATTTGAATTTTGTTTTGAGTGAGTGCGGATTGATGGAACCGGATGATGATGATGATGATGATTATCATTATTATCATCATCATTATTATCATTATACTATATCTGTTTGTTTCTCTAAGACTTTTTTCTGATATAGTTTTATGTCAAACTGAGCTTAAATATTTAATAATTATGGGATTGAGTTATGTTTGAAAAGATTCCATTTTGTTTCTCTAATGAGCTATACATTTTAAGGAACTGAACAAGTCACCGATCTTTCACATAGCTATGTTTTTTATCTTTCTCTGTTCATCCAGCACTTTCTAATATTTCTTAATATTTAGAGCATTTAGAGAAAGAATGACTCTTTCTAGCTAATTCATATAGTGTGGTCATACACGCTAAACACGTTTGATAGAAACATAACAGCACTCTTTATTTGTATATCATCCATAAGTATAACATACAAGTAAATATATTTATTTTACTTATACAAGAATAAGTTCTTCACATTTATAACCGTTTATGTATTTTCGTATAGAATAACAGTTGAACAAGTAGTGGTCCTGACACAATGGGTCATAGATAGTTTAATATACACGTTGTTACAGCAAAATCGAACACTTGACGAAACAAAAAGAAAACGAAATAGGCAATACAAACACAAGTTGTATATGCAGAGACCCGAAAGTTTATTTAGCAAACGTTAGAGTTACAAAATACATTATTTTTGCATGTAACCGCCGGCAGCGGAGACGATCATCTCAAAGTGAGCGCTAAATTAGTCGCACGTTTTGAACGCCTATAAGATGGCAGTCTTCAGAAAGTCGACCGTTTTGTGGACGTGCTTGTTGGTCTTGGCATTGATTACGCCCCATCAGAAATAGTCGAGGAGGTTGCAGTCGTGTGAGGAGCACGGCCATAAATCCGGAGACCAGTGGTGAGGAACATCGTTAAACATCCACGTTCTGGTCGACTTGGCCTACTGTGCAGGAGCGGAGTTCTGCGGGAAGACGTAGGGGCGTCCGGTAGCGATATCGTCCATCCTGGCCTTTATCACGCTCCTCCGCACCTAATGGTATTTCGTTTACTTGTTTTCAAGTGTCAGACTTTTCTGCAACATCAATAAGAGAAAGAGAGAAAGAGAGAGAGAGAAATAGAGCGACAAAGAGAAAGAGAAAAAGAGAGAGAAAGAGAGAAAAAGAGAGAGAAAGAGAGAAAAAGAGAGAGAAAGAGAGAAAAAGAGAGAGAGAGAGAAAAAGAGAGAGAGAGAGAGAGAAAAAGAGAGAGAGAGAGAGAGAAAAAGAGAGAGAGAGAGAAAAAGAGAGAGAGAGAGAGAAAAAAAGAGAGAAAGAGAGAGAAAAAAAGAGAGAGAGAGAGAGAAAAAAAGAGAGAGAGAGAGAAAAAAAGAGAGAGAGAGAAAGAAAGAGAGAGAGAGAGAAAGAAAGAGAGAGAGAGAGAGAGAAAGAGAGAAAGAGAGAGAGAAAGAGAGAGAAAGAGAGAGAAAGAGAGAAAGATAGAGAGAAAGAGAGAGAGAAAGAGAGAGAGAGAGAGATAGAAAGAGAGAGAAAGAGAGAAAGAGAAATTTTGGTCACACCTGTTTTACTTTTAGAAAAAGGTCGCGTGTAATTATATATTTACATATGTATATATAGTCTTGAAATAACTATACTATATTAACTAGGTCTATTTGCTTTGTTTTTGCTTTTGTTTACCTACCTTATTACGAAGTGTCGACCGTGTACATTTCATCTTCTCGTATGACTAATTTTATTTCTTTTTGTGATATACGATATTAAATGTCTCGTTGAACTCAAATAGATTGCATTTTTATCGGCTCGAAATTTGAAACGCCACTTAAAAGTTTACGACTACAACTTTTGCCTAAAAGTCCGTTTATGTCAATTTGATACCTGCTTTACCGAAGAAAGCATCTGAACATCTTTTAAACGAAGTGAACTTTGAATGAATATTTAACATTTGCTGTTAAAAACTTCGCACTGTTCTAGAATACGCACAGCGTTTCCGTGACTTCGTGTCGGGCAGGTCTCGGAAACGCATGAGAGTTGACGAGGCGAAAACTGCCAGACAATAAGTCTAGACGAAGAAAATCAAAGTAAAATACATCAATAAACAAAAAGAATTAACACACCATAGCTAAACAACTGCTATTAATTAGCGTTTTTTTTTGTCAAAGAAACCATTGTTAATCAAATGTTTTTAAATAAAATGTATTATTCTTGCATCGAAAAGTTAAAAAAAAATGTTTTCTTTTGTTATATAACAAAAAACGAAATCTGTTTTATTTGATTTTTAATTTCTTTTCAATGTTATTTTCTTTTTAACACTTTTTGGGTTAGGGTTAGTCTTTCGCTCGAAGTGACCGTTGCTGACAACTAAATGAGTCTGGGAGATTAAAAACGCTGACACAGATCGTAGAAACCCCTTTTTTACACGCTGCAGATCGTAGAAATTAATTTCTTCCAAAAGTTATCGTCTGCTTGCTTAAAATCTGATTGGTTAATAGTTTCGTCAACTCTCGGGCGCTTCCGAGACCTGTCCGAACGTTGACGACACGAAGTCACGGAAACATGGAGCGTTCTCTATAAGAGTACTCAAAACGATTTTTTTTCTAAATAAGATAAATAACTTAAAATGTAACTTAAATTCGTTGAATTCAGGATCGATTGTTTCGAATTCAAACATTTTTTTTAGAAATGTTAATATATTAAAAAAGTATAAGCTTTATATTTTGTGAAAAGCATTTGAAAATTATGAAGCAGCTTTTAAATCAATATTTTGTTATAGTAATGAGTCACCACTTTCAGTATAAGGGTAATGATAATGTCAGTTGGACGATGAACAACACCATGAGAGAATTGGAAACGAGTAGTGGAATGGGCAGAATTTTATTTTGTAATGTAAACATGTCCTAAATGGTTACATGTTGAGTGTTGCATGCGAATTAAAAGCATGCTGCGGATGAGAGAGGTTCCGCAAAAATAAAAGAGGGGGTCACAAAAGAAATTTAAAATATCTGATTGTGATTTAGGCCACCCAAATTGTTTTGTTTTTTTCAAAAGAAAATAAGTGCATCATTGAACGGAGAATTATGCTGAGACCAACCTGCTTGAGAAAAGTAATATTCCTAGATGGTCTGCAAATAAGCCAATTTTAGTGGACACTGTCTAGCCAGTATCTCTAGTGGACATCGGGGTGGTCCTTATGGGTGGTCGAACGGGGACGACTGAGATCAAGACCGGATGTCTTGGATTCCCGATCGAAGGTACATATACTCAAAGAGATAGGAGGGGGAGGTCAGTTAGAGCCGGCTCTCTGGTCGTAGAACAGTCAGTTTCGTTTTTCTGAGGGCTGTTAATTAGTGCGATCTGTGTGCCTCTCCAAGCAACATGGGGCTTAGCTAAAGAAGTGTGTTCATCGGACTTTTTGGGTTTGACAAAAGTATTTTAGCTGAAAGTTTGTTTTTCATTCGTAACCTTGCAAATATAAACTTCTATTAATTGTATTAAAACTAGAATTGTGGTTTCATTTGGATGGAGAATTCCTTTGTCGCAGCACTGACTGAATCGAAACAGAACTTCGGATCGACGCAGCGAGCGGGACGATCACGGCCTGCACAGTAGACGTACACATGCATGTTCATATTAACAGGACAGTTTAACAAATATTTGTTAACATTGTACTTGAAAGCGACCATGTTGTAGTCATCAGGGAAGTAATCCAGTGGTATTGTGTTCCACAGAAGGGAAGTTCTAAGAAAATTAGAAAGGAACAATTTGCTTTCTATGGATGTTAGAATTATGACAAGGCGTTCCGTAATCCATAGTCCGCAGTTCGACAGTGGCTTTGTTGCTGTCGTACTGAGGTATCGTTCTATTCAGTCTTATAAGGTTCACCCTCCCAGGCTTTACCTTCTCTCTGAGAAGGGGTTAGTTTATTGTTAATCGCCTGAGGCTCCCTTACCGGGGAATGCCGATATGGCTGATGAGGCATTTTTTTGTAGGTCAGAATGCGGTGGCTACACAAAACCAAACATGGCCTTGTGTCTAACCTCCTGGGAAACGCGGACGCATATGCCACGATATTAGTGTTCTGATTTTGATCAAAATGAATTCTACTAAACAAAGTGTGCTTGATAATATATGTTTATGTAATCTGTCTCTCAACCCCATGTAACCAGAAACTACAACAACTTTCTTATATAAAAGAATACTAAAAAGCGTAAGAATTATTTCTAAGCGCTATTTTTTGTGATCTTTAGATCCGTTTTAACGAATGCCAACACTTTTGCGCAAAATCTCTATTTATATAAATTATCTATATGTTTATATACGCAGGATTGACGCCTAAACGAATTAATGGATCATTATTAATTTTGCAACAGAGCTTCTAGGTGCAAGGGATCGTAATGTGGGCTATGTTTCGTTTATTCTTTTGTGCAGAGGGGTTAATAAAGGGGGTGGAAACCCAGATACCTCAGATTTGTGAAATTTTTATAATCGGTATCAGACACCAATTAATAAATATTCCCCCATATTAGAGTTTTTTGGAATATTTTAAAGAGTTTTAGAGGGCATAACATGGACACAACCCCCATTTAAAAATTAAAATATTTTAGATTTGTATGGAATTTTATCTATAATCGTTTAACACAAATAAAGCAAGATTCCCTGAATTTCAATTTCTTCTTAAGAACACTTAAGTTCAAGCCATAAATGTTTGACATATTCTACAATCAAAACAATGTAATTGATTTTGATCCAAATTGGAGTAAGGATTCTAGACATAAGGTTTAGTGTCATATCTTGATTTTCATCTTCTTAAGGGGACATACAAGTGGTGCAAAATAAGTAATTGTATCCGTCCTGGGATGAGTATTCTTCTAGTGTACTGTAATATCTACAAAATGTAAGGAAATTGTTGTAAAACAGGTCAGTGTTCCGCGGTTGGGGCTCTTTAAAGATATGAAATATTTTACAAAATGTATTTCATCACGTGAAACGTTTTGTGTTTCCTTTTATGTGTTAACTTTATATATCGAATCTAAGCCCAAATGGTAAAGAATTCTTTGTAAACAGTCTTTGTAAATGATTAATCAGAGAATGGCCCCTGCTTTTGCCAGGATATTAGTACATATAGTACACGCAACAGATCTGATGAGATTTGAACAAGGTTTGTCGATTCCACTGCTCACTTAGTTAAAAAGTACGTTAGATTGCCGCTTTTCCATGACAATACGCCATTCTTATTACCGTGTATGTAGAATCATTGGAGGAAAAAAGCGGTTCAAGAAGGTACAAAAGAATTACAACGATTGATGTTCATATTAAGAGGCGAATTATTGGCAAATTGAAAGCAATTTGCGATCGGCTGGCGATGCATTAACGTGTCTCGACTTGAAGAACGATAAGTGTTATAGCGTTAACAAGATTGGAGCCAATCGAATCTAGTTTAGCTGTTAAGAGTTTGAAAACAGGAAAAGCACACCTGGAGAGCGTAGACGCACGCTAAAACCATGCGGTGCCGCTGACTAGAGTTAACTCAAAAATTTTTACACCAAATACATTTAATCACTTTCTATCCAATAAGCACTTACTAAAACACATATGCTAAGGTATCCGTTAAAGTTTGAACTATGATTATATCAGCGCAAAACTAGGAGTTTCCCCCGGAGCAATTACTTACAACTTCTATTTATCCGTTTCTAGGTTATTTAATACCGTAACACTACTCGTAAAAGAGAAATATTTTCTGTCTTACAGGGAAGTAAGAAATAAAATGCAAACACATGTGTCATACATATAAATATATATATATATATATATATGTACATATTAATTAATTTTAACGTACATATAAAAGGAATCCATAGACACGTGTTTCTGGCTATCAGCCGTCATCAGCATAGGAATCCTGGGCAAGGATCGAACCTATGATATTACTGTTTGCATTCTGGCGTTTTAACACAAGACCACAACCACCTTGCCCAAATGTGTACGATTTTTATCGCTATAATGTTACGTAGTCTGTGTTATTGTTTTTACTGACGATAGAAACATCGCTGTTATCATATATGTTCCACTTCCTAAATGGTACAGGATATATATATATATATATATATATATATATATATATATATAATTTAAATCAAAGGGAAACAGGTTTCAGTGCGGGGTTGTGCCCCGGGGGCCCTCTTAATATAACAATTTACTGAAATTTTGAGAATAGACATCCTTGTTGGTCATTTACCTATGGTTTTAATTTAATTGTAATCTAAGGGAAAACAGTTTATATTGAAGGCGGGCCCGGGAGGCAGCATTGAAGTGATATATTTCTTATATAGCTTATGACTTTCACTGATGGTCAGTAGTCCACATGCCAATTCTCAAGCAATTCTGTCCAGCGGTTTGGGTGGACATAAAATACAAAGATCAGGCGGACACACACACACACACACACAGATAGTTACTATTTTATATATATATAAAGAGAGAGAGAGAGAGAGCGAGAGCGAGAGAGAGCGAGAGAGAGATAGATTGCAAAGCTTTTTCCATATGTAGTTCTTCGTCTTCATTGTTTTTGATAGAATTCCAAAGGAAACATTTTCTACGGGTTTTCAAGTTACATTTCTCCAAACTAAAAGGGATCTTTATAAAATTCAAACAAAAAATAAAACTATTTTAGTTTTTTTCTAAAGAAAATGCCAGACCAGGAAATCTGAAATCCAATGCCTATGAAGACGAGTTGATATTTAACCTTAGCGGAAGTGCAGTTTTTACACCAGTTTCTATGGTGTAAGGTTTTAAGTCAAATTAATAAAACTACAAATGTAATAAATCGTAACGCTACACATGTAAAACAAAAATAAGTTTAAGGCTCTCAAAATTCATACTAGTACTTTCCACATAGAACTGTGACACAACGGATAACGTGCTAAGGAATAATCAGTTCTAAGTGATAGTCTTCTAGAAGTTGAAGGTTTAATCCTCAATTACATCGGCCGAAACATTGGGACGAGAACAATGGTTCGAATAAAATCTGACGGGGATCTGAACCAAAATTGTTTTCTTCAATGTTTAAGTTTATGTCACTTGTTCAAGAAACATTTTATTATTGATCGAAGATTTAGATCCATAATTGGGTTCACTTGTCAATTTTATAATGAATGGAGGAATTTTAAAGATTTGTTGTTACTTGCTCCCAATTCCACACGATTTAATGTTATTTACATATGCGCTGACGCGTACACACACAGATTAACTGTTTCATGTGCTGCTCTGACGACCATATATTTTGCACATGAAAATTAATAGCCATCTGCAAATGCCACGTTCGACTCGTTGGTCTAGTGGTCTCCAACAATTCGCTGTTGTGATATCTTATTATAATACAGCTTCCTATTCCAGTAGCTTCTTTCTAAAAAACTGCAGGCTTGTGGAACTCTCTTCTTGCTGACTGTTTTCCTCCTACCTATAATTTTGGTCTTTTCAAGACTAAGGCCAATAGGCATCTCATGTCTTTGCGATAATCATATTTCGTTCTTGTTAGCTCCTTACATCAAGTGTCTTCATGCCTTGTCTGGAGCGATTTCCATAAAGAAAAGCTGATTCGTTGGATAACCCATATATAAAATATTTTTATCTACAGAACCGTGTTTAGTCGTCGCTACAACTTACCATGAGATTCTAAACCGGAAACTCCAATGGACGGCGTCTGGTGCTTTACTAACATAACTAAACGAAACTCCTGGTGGCAGTGGGGGAAATTATACCGCACATAAACAATGCTTTTTATTTATATTCTTTACGATACTGATGACCATAAAAACTCAATCTATTTTACGGAAGAAACACTAAGTGGAAATCATCATCTAATCCACCAAATTGCCGCAGGGGAACGTATACATAGATACCGCTTCTCAGTCTCCTCTCAGTACATTAAGCATTAAGCACTGCCTCTTAGGAAAGCGTCTTGTTCTGATTCTACTATCAAAACTATTAATATATACGAGATGTGTGTGTGTGTGTGTGTGTGTGTGTGTGTGTGTATAATAGAGGAAAATATCATACAGTATGATATAAAAACATGACTAGAACTTCTTTGCGGTCTTATCTTTTCCTACTCCTGTCTATTGTCTCAAGCTTTCTCTGATGTTAAAACACCTTTATTTATATTGGATATCTGAAGCAGTTATGTAATATACCGAAAAGGCATATTAAATGTCTGAAACATGTAACAGATAGAAATAATTTCTAGTAATCTTTACATATATATTGAGTACATATATTATTTTTGTTTCCTAGATGTTAATCCAATGAAACTCCAGTGTTTATAAAGGTCTCAATAACAAGAGCTGTTTTTTTTTAAATGAATTTTCATTTATATGAACATTTTTGTTACATATGTGGATACATTTTTCAGTTCCGATCTCTTGAGAGAACCAGCTTATTAAGACCTTTATAAAAAAAAAAAATGCGAAATCGCAAACGTCTTTATTATGCGCACCCCTCGCCCAGTTCTCAAGAAATCGCAGCTGAAACATGTATGCACATATGTAACCAATAATATTTGTACAAATAAAAATGTATACTATATATATATATATATATATATACATATATGTGTGAAAAAAATGGCAAACGGAAAACAACTTAAAATGCATTTTAACTTGTTTTCCGTTTGTCATTTTTTTCACACACGACATTTTCATGAACTATCGTGTACCTTACCCCATATATATATATATATATATATATATATATATATAATAAATAGAGAGAGAGAGGGAGAGAGAGAGATTGACAAATAAAATGAATTTTCCAAACAGAACAGTTTTGCATCACTTTTATATCCCCTTACGAAGAATATATCAAATATATTGCTACTAAATCTTATGTCTAAAATCCATATTCTAATTTGGATGAAAAGCCATCACATGATTTTGTTTCTAGACAAATGTCTCAAATTTGACGTTGAAGCTTAAGGGGTCTTAAGAAGGAATTGAAATTCAGGAAATCTTGCTTAATTTGTGTCTAATGGACAAGGATAAGATTTAATGCAAATTTGAAATCTTTAAATGGGAGATTTTTCCCAATATTACACTTTCTAAACCCCTTTAAAATATCTCAAAGCAACCGAAAGTTTGGGAATATTCATTGCCTGATGTCTAACACATAAGTGTTCTAACACACAAAAATCGGAGTTACCTGAATTTTAACGAACGGCTTCTACACCTTTTTTTTACCTTAAATATAGCCCACATTACCATCCATTATTTCGAACAGCTGCGTTCCAAAATTCATAATTAACGATGAATTAGTTAAGGAGTGCATCCTGTACGTATATATATATATATATATATATATATATATATATATATATAATACACACAGTACTAGGTAAAAAATCCATTATTTATGTATGTATTGGCAAATGGCCCCATTTCTTCGGATAAGAGTATAGTATTGAAAGGAGCGATAAGCGAGGTAGAAATAACATATATAAGGACATTACAAGATAAGAAAAAAAAGGTTATTCTTTTTTTTGGGGGGGTAGGGTGTGTATCTTGAACATCTTATCTCTACCAAAAAAAAAACCTTTTGAATACCCAAATTCTGGACTGTACACAAAAGTTAGAATTGGCTTAACTCGATTAATTTTTTTCTAGCTAAGTCTAATTTTGTAAAACACTTATCCGAGTCAGAAATGCCCCCCCCCCAAAAAGCAAAATACTTACTCTAAGATTATTATTAGATTGGAATAGTATTCCTGAGAGATGGAAAAATATAATTCATTTGGGGCAGCCCTAACAATAAAAGTTCGATTTTAATAATTAAATGCCTTCACGTAGCATATTCGTATTAAGTAAATATTCTGTCTCTTTACCGTAAAACTAATTGCCAGATAAATATCGTTCAATTGAATAAAACTGATCTCACTTAATGAAATATATTTATTTAACATTTTAAGGGATGACATAATTTGCTTTTGGAACAATTCATTGTAAAATGGATAAAGTAAGACTTTTTTGTCACTTAGCGATATCAGATTAATCAACAATCTTTGCTGATAGAACGATTTCATTTTTTTTAATGTGCGTGATAAGTGATAACGTACGCACGAGCATAAAGTGCCTTAGCGTATTATTATTATTAGATGGATAGCTAGAATATAAAGATTTACATGCTGTATATAAGATGTATTATACAGGAAATCAACTTTCATCAGCATTATAATTTTACTTTTTTAGATTTCACAGACATAATATATTATGATAGGTAATGTATTGGACAGTGACCTTGATAGTGGCAAATCGATTAATATGTAGATAAGTGGGTTTCGACCTTTTCAATGAAGACCGCTTTAGAATTAATCACACCTTTTACGATTCCATCGTCGAAATTCTCCATTCTAAATGTAGCAAATGTATAAGGGGGTAGTGAAACTAGTTTAAAAACAGTATTTTCCACCTGAGGTTGAAATTTAGCAGGGAGTGAAAAATTACATTGGAGGTCAAGTTAGAAGTAAGGGGCACGTGTCAGGATATGACGGGAAGACCGAAATGAGGCGTAGCGAAGAAGAAAGAAAGATCTGCCTCTTTGGCCAGTGAGCTGACTGTGTTTGGACGCTGTTTTCCGAAGCCGTCTTAGTCAGCCCCCCCCCCGGTAAGCGGGCGTATGTAATTATTTATGTACTTCCCACTGAGTAAAATGTGACACAAGGTCGGAAAGTGGGATAAGATAAGTCAGCACCCTAGAGGAAGAGCACTTATGACCCTCAAAAAAAATGCCTGGCAGCCCCATCGGCATTCCCCGGTAGGAGCGCCTCAGACGATTAGTAATAAACTAAACCATTCTCAAAGGGTGAGAAGGCCAAGCCTGGGAGGGTTGACCTCCTAGAACTGCACAGGACAAACCCACAGACTGACGGAATCAAGCCCCGAAGGCCAGGACGATACCGGTCTGTAGGGTGTAGTATCCATCGGAACAGATACGACACTTAGCCAAAAGGCCAAGAAGCGGGCGTATGTAAGCTCAGGTAACGTGAACAGGAAAACATTTTTAAAAAAACATGACGTCATAGAACAAATATGTGTTGGCGTTTCACTTTTATTACATTATTGCAACTATACGAAGAGAGGAAGACACGGACACTACGCGTGCTACACCACTACTACGCCCATTCTTTACAACTAGACGTCACTATCTAATAGGTCATCTACTATGTGTTGACGAGAAAGACGAACAGTTGTTTCTGTCGGTGAACGGTGAAGAAGGCGATGGACAATCCATGGCGATCGAAGAAATCCTCTACACTATGCTACATAAATAGAAAAACTCATGTATAATATCAAAATATAAATAACAAAAACTAAAATTATTCCTGAATAATATTAAAATTAATTCAAACAAAATCGACTAAAACGATCTCCGTGTCTTAATAAATACATACAAGCAGTGAACTATTCGGCTAAGCTAGTACAGATACCCCCCAAACACACACCATTGAAATGTAATTCGATGGATCGTGTAGCGAGAAAGATAAATAACCCAGTTATGTACTTTCTTTTTAAGCGATTTCTTTACCCATTTCTGCTTTAGATTAACACACGATCGATTAATAGACTTCTCTTGCCATAACTAGCAGAAGACAATCGCTTGACGACCCCCTTGGGAATCACTAATTTATCTGTTTGGCTTTATAAATTTGATTCAAAATTAATAAGATATTTCGGGTGTATTCGCGTTCAATCCTAGTTTGATTCGTAAACGAATAAACACACTTGTATTTATTAGAAAATGGTTGTCTAATTACAGATTTTAGCTGTACGTAAGGTATGCCAATTATATTAATATATCTAAAACTGAAAAAAAATCTATTTTTTAAATAAGTACAAATACATTTACCTAGATTATTTTTATAGTGGATGTGTGGTGAACACCACTATGAGGTACTCTCTCTTTCTCTCTTTCTTTCTTTCTATGTTTAACCCTTCTTCGCTTCTGAAGTGGAGAAACTCGCGAAATCTCGCCTAATCACGTTGGCCGGAGGTTTCTGACCAATGGGCGGCCGACAGGTCAGCTCGGCCGCGCGTGATTTTAAATATATATAGAGAAGGGGACGCGTCCCTTCCTCATCCTCTTTTTCCCTCAGCGTTCTGAGACAACAAACGCACATAAATTACGCTTGCCGACAAATGACCCCCCCCTCCACCAGCTCGAACGAGCTGTGGGGGAGGAAGAGAAAAGTAACCCTTTTCGATTCAAGAAATCTATCTTTCAATTTGATGAACATTCTACAATCTTGTAATCTTTCAACCCCAACGAACTCTTATTTCTTCAACACATATTGCATTCTACACACAAAAAGACATTTCAACACGCATCGCATTATACACCCCAATTATGAACTTACACTCTCTTTTAAATATTAAATAAATAAATTGTTTTGTTAATATAAATGTTATTCCTTTCCTTTTTATTAACCATTATAAAAGGCCTATTCGTATATGTGTATAGATTACTCATTCCTTCGCTTTCTTTAAGGTAAGTTTAAATAATATTTTCTTCCTTTCTCTTTGTTAAACTGTTTTATTTGATCTCTACGTGGTCCGATGGTGGAAACCTAACGGTGTGATAACATGCAGTTATAAAGGCATCTATCACACTACCTATGGTTGGGGGATTCATTATCGCAAAACCATTTGCGGCATCCTTCGCGACTGTGGTTAAAATCCAAAATCCATTGTTCTCTCTTGAATCTCCCGCCATTAATAACTCCCACCCCGCCCATAGATGTAATTCATAAATTTTATTGCAATATGAAATGATAATGAATTAAAATAAACATCTAATTGTTTTCTATTAATAAAGATAGACTACATGGAAACGCACGCGACACTTGTGTGCGTCTGCGAACTACTTTTAGGTGATTAGACACACCAACTTAACATTTGATACGAATGATCCGGTAACGATGCAAATTGTTGTGGTGGTGTCATTCGTTTCTTTCTTATAAATGGGTCCGCGGAGAACATATCCATACTGAAAATATCGTAATAATATATAAACGAGTTAATAGATTAGCAAAACTTGAGAATAGTTTCAATCATTAGAAGGTGCTAAACTCCACGAAACGAAAACTTGATAAAATCACGACAAAAAAAAAACTATTTTAAGTATGATTCAGCTACAGTAGAAAGTTGTGATTGCATTCAAGTATTTGGAAGAGTGTGAACGAACCAATACAACTCTCTGATTTTTTTATGCGAATTAACCCTTGATTAAAAATACAAGTGAATGTTATAGCTTCAAAGCTTATGAGGGGGTTACAATTATTGTTAGATACCCGTGAGAGAGAGAGAGTGTCAGATTATGAGAGAGAGTGTCAGATTACGAGAGTGCGAGTATCAGAGAATCAGTGTGAGAGTCAGAGTGTCTGAGAGTGTCAGAGGGTGACAGTGTCAAAGGGTGACAGTGTTAGTAGATAGGGTTTTGAAATAAGCTATGCAGACAAAAGTAAAAATGGTTGAAGAATGGCTTCACTATCCCGCTTCTCCACTCACCCTAGGTGATCTCGGTTCAGAATAAACGCTAATTCGATCAGAAATTACGAATATAAGTTACTGTATTTAAGATCATTTAAAATTTGTAATATTTACATGGAATTGTGTATTTTATGTTTTAAAAAAAACAAACTTAGGTGACCTTTGATGGAGGCATAACTTCCAATGTAGAGTCTACCAAAAGACTTTTAAAATATACATCTATTATTATACAAAATGTAAGTTCCTAATCGTTTTCCCATAAGAGTTTTTTTTTTCTATAAACTTTGATAACCCAAAATACATGATCAAATATACCTTAGTTCTTGGATTGTATCATGTTTGAAAAACAATATTGTTAGAATCGTTCTACTTTGTCGTACTTTAAATTATCCGAACGAGTCACTCATTTCTCTTAACTGGATTTCGATCGCTTCTCATTTTACCCCGATTCAACCGTTCTCTAACATTTCTTAATGTCTGCGAGTATTTAGAGAAAATCACACTTTTAGAGCGTTGCGGAACACGTGCACTTATTAAAAGGGCCCCAGTGTTATAAACACAGCCAGCTAGTCTTCTCGTGTTTGCTAACGATGAACCGACCTCGGATCGAGTTTGGCCTTTTAGCTAGGAGAAAGTATAGTATCTGTTCTGATACTATACTTAAACTTTTCTATGCTCGGTCAGTGAAGGAGAAATCTTACTAGACTGAGTCAATTTTAATTTTTGTCAGAATCCAGAGTGCCCATTTTTGACAGCTTGCGTTTCCTCACATTAAAAAACCGATCTTATGTTTAACTCAGCCCTTGCAATTAAATAAGGACCTTAGATGGGATTGACGTATTACCAGGTTACTTGTATTTTTTAGAATACCATCTGGTCCCCTCTTGTAAGACATTCACGATAATAACTCGTCTTCTATAACAAAAAAAAAACTGGAGAAAAAAACTTTCTATCTTCGTGTGGCTAGCGTCAAGCTAAATCTCCATTAAAAGAAGTTAATTACCTAGGACTTCACATCTAAGGAACGCATCACCACGTGACTGCTTCCCTGCGAAATGACCGTCTTTAAATTTAATGTAAGCAACTAATTGACATAATCCGCCCCATAAGTAATCAAACTATGTTCATTTTATTAATCATACTAATCTTTTTATATTATTCATCATAAAACTGGCAATGTATTCATCTCGTTAACCCTTGTCCTAGAGTGTTTTTTGACCTTGATAACTAGTCCCTGGTTAGTAAAATGTGTTTTCTTTTCTTAATTCACGTGTACTTATAATTGAAGTTGATAGTTAAACACTAAAACAAAATTTAACGTAGAAGTTAAAAAAGTTACACTTAAAATTAAAATTGGTTGAGTCCAAAGAAAGGAAAACTATGGATACGAAGGGACATTGGGGGCCTGGAAAGTCAGGGAAAAGTCAAAGATCTTTAAATGAGCCCTATAAAAAATAGGCCTATAAATATTTGGATTGTATTTATTTATATCTTCATTTTTTGTAATGGAAATTTAATCAGATGATATTGTGCATTTTTAACGATTTGAAACATTCAAAATTAGCGTAATGCTGTTACTATCTACATACATTCCGAGATGGATTTACTTTAAAACAAAATTGCCATTAATAAATACCGATATGCAATGTTATAAATATATATATAATATGATTCAATACGCTATGTTGTAAATAAATATTGAATTGAAAATTATTTAATTCTTCAATATTATCATTTCGTCTATTTACAGGTGTCTGATATCAAACAATATTTTCAACCGAATTGTATTGGCATCGCATTAAAAACATTCAACTTCATATACACTACGCATAATACTTAAAGCAAACTACATCATACATATATGATGTTCGAGTCCGGCGACCGGTGTGAAATATTCTATTCTACACTGACGATCCCCGTAAGGATGAAACGTATACGTGTGCAGATAAAAAACAACAAATATGTATAATTATTTGTCGCCCCCAAATATAAGCTGGGCTCTGTAGTGAGTAGTATTAACACAGTTGTCATCGTGGTTTCAATGCAATGTTATTTCAATAGTAGACCACTTTACGACAGCTGCCTTTAAATATGATTCGTCTGTCGCCGATTCACCGAGTTGTTGACAACAGCCGTGTGGGCTAAGACGTGTGAATTTGAGTTTGAAATTAAACTCGTGTTCCGGGGTTCGAGTCCGGTGATCGGTGTGAATAATTTTTCACTGCATGTACGATTCCCGTAAGGATGAAACATATACGTATGTAGATAAAAGTATATACATATATATATATATATATATATATATATATATATATATATGATTATTTTTATTCACACAGACATGTAAAAAATCTGCGACACTGGCATGTCGAAATTATAAACTTAAATCTCAGCTTATAACAGCTGTTGGTCGATAACATCGACATGCCAATATCGCAGATTTTGTACATGTCTGTATGAATAAAAACATGTACATATATAAAAGCTGTATTTGTTATTGAGCTCTTTTTTTTAAGCCCGGTTGAAATTCTTTGGATTCCCATCCTGTGGATGTATACTATACCTGGATTTTATATATGTATAAAGTATTTTATATACCTTCTCTCCAAGGTCATGTGTGTGTTTGATGAAAGTATTTCTGTGGAACGATCTGGATTCGAACCCGGTACACCCAGGTCCTCAATTCGCGTCGTTAACCACTAAGCCACCATGCCATAGTATAAACTGTCTGAATAAATGCACTTTAAGCGTAACTTTAAAATCATTGTTGCAGGGTACAATTGTGTCGCTATGAACTTACATAGTAATACGAATGTAAAAGTTCCACCATATGCAAAATAAAGGTTCCACCAGATGCAAAATAAAAGTTCCACCAGATGCAAAATAAAAGTTCCACCAGATGCAAAATAAAAGCAAACAGTTGATTTATGAGAGATCGCTTGCTTAATTCTCATCCAGCATTTAGTAATAACCTAACCACAAATTTCGAACTTGAAGATAAAAATAAAAACTTTGTTAGATCTAGAAATGCTTGGCTGGTTGCGAAAGAATATGGCGACTTTAAAACTTATGCACTCTTAAACATTTAAACGTTAACTTATAAAAATGACTTTTCGTTTTTTTGTTTTAATATTATACAATTAGTTTTCTAGTTTCTGCTTAAATACGCTTCAGAAGAAGTATTCAAAATGTTGAGAAAAACTAACGATGTAATGAAATAAGTAGGCATTTATATATAATAGTAATCCACGGGATAGGAACCTAAATAATTTCAACCGGGCTTATAAAAAGTGCTCAATATCAAATAGAGCTTTATGTATATTGTTGTTTTATTCAAAACAAATATGTACAAAATTTGCGACACTGGCATATCGATGCTATCCACCTACAGCAGTTAAAAGCTGAGATCTCATCAGGAAGAATTAACATTTGATCCTTCCCTCAGATGGTATTTGGGGATAATAATTTGGTTATTCCCAAATACCATCTGAGGGAAGGATCAAATCCTAATTCTTCCTGATGAGATCTCAGGTTTTTAACTGCTGTAGATCAGTAGCATCGACATGCCAGTGTTGCAGATTTTGTACATGTCTTTTTGAATAAAGCAATCGTATATAATATATATATATATATATATATATATATATATATATATACATAATGCTTACTTAGTGGCTCTAGGTGGCTCTGTGAACAGGGTCCGTGCTTTATGACCGTCTGAAATTATCACTTTCTACACTAAAAGAGAGCAATAAGCTTGAAACGACGTTGTCTCGAGGTAAATATGATTTAATATTTGATTATAAATGTTAATATTAAGCCCTTTAAATTAAATTAAAATTGAGCACTGTTAGGACATATTTAAAAATTGACATTCACTTAACTACAAAGCAAGACTCCGAGTAAGGTCGTCGAGTCCTCTAGTCTGTCTCAATGTTTATGCTATAATGGGCATAAATATAACTTTAATTTTCGATACCACGTGGTAATTTGAAAAGGCCGTGATGGTCTAGTACAGCGTGCAGATCCATATGTGGCTATGTGAACCGGGTTCGCGACTTATGACCGTCTGAAATTATAACTTCCCTACACTGAAGAGAGCGATAAGCTCAAAACGACGTCGTCTGTAGGTAAATATAATCTAATATTTGTTTATAAATATTAATCACAAGATATATATATATATATATATATATATATATATATATATTATGTACTAGATGTACCGTGACCCATTGTTTCTCAATCCCTACAACTATTTCTTCTTCAGGCGAACATTCTATGTGTTAAAAAATTAATTATTAATTGTTATTATTAATTACTTTGTCATCTATTCTAAAAACGTGTTTCGGGTGCGTACATACACAGGTATGTAAATTTGATTGCAATGCTTAAAATTAAAGACTCACTTTTTATCTAAATGCTCACAAGAAATTACGAAATATTAGCGAGTGGTTTAATAAACAGAGTGAGAGGGTGCGAGAGAAATACGTAGATAACTCAGAGAAAGATGGGCGACATGTTCAATTGCTTATAAACTATTGCTAAGTCAAACAAAGTTTTTTCAAACATAACTCAATCCCAGAACTATTATTATTTTGTTTCAGTATGCAGTCTTGTGTTATTAAAGATATAGGAAAAAGAATTATGTAAAAGAAACATTGATTTACTCACATTTAGTATAATACTTGATATAGCTAAGTACATTTTATTTTCATTTATCATGGATATAGCTATATTCAAGAGGATATAGAGTAATTTGTCCAATATCTATTGTCTTAATTCGGTGCTGTTCAGACTTCAAAGTTATTTTTCTTGTTATATATAAAAATATAGAAGATCGACGCTTAAGCACCGTTCACTAAGACGCAGACTTTTTCCTTTCTTTTCTCCGAGTCTTCGCCTACTTAACCATGCTGAGGAGTCTATCTGTTCCTACCAGCCCGAGATCCGGCATGACCAGATCGATGAAACCTGTCTACACCCAACATACACCGTTCTTTTAGATAAATACTTCATATTATCTCTTGTAGAACTTACGATCGAACACTTGTTTTTTTTTAACTAACTTGTAACACATGCTATAAAGATTATATATATATATATATATATTATATATATATATATAATTAATTAACAATCTATGTATACTAAAATTGATGACACAGCCGATTATGAGCGAATGAATATTCTAAAATAATTAAAAAAAAACAAAAATAAAACACGCTCAAAGTAGCGACAAATAATAAATGCATCGGTAAAACACCGGTGCACTATCACCAGTAAAAACAATAACAAAAAATTACCGTGATATCATAGCCGATTAAAGGTCGACCAGGTTATTCTGGTCTAGGGATAAAACGCTAGACTACGAGTATTTACATCGAGGGTGCCATCCCTACCCGGGTAGTCATGCTAGTAACGGTTCATAGCCAAAAACACGTGCCCATGTCTTCCTTTTGCACGCAAAAAATAACTTAGAAATTAATTAATTAAAATCTCTCTCTCACATATATATATATATATATATATATAGAAAAGAGTGTAGTGCCGTGGCCACCGAGAGTTACTACAGGCCGGTTGGCTAGAAAATGACGTCACTGCATTGCGTGTCAAAACAAGGACGGTCGTAATGACAATAAGAAGGCATTTCGACTTCTCTATTCACTAAATAATCCATCAAAATTCAGGAAATCAACCAATTTTAATGAAACTTTCAGTATTTATTAATTAATGATCACGGAATATAATAAATCCATTACCTTATTATAAAGCTTGGTGCAAATCTATTATTTCTTGTAAACAAAAAACACCTTTACTAAAGTTATCCAAAATATCAAAACATGTTGACCATACGATATTGTAAATATTTAAAACAAAGCATTAGAAAACTTTAAAAATTGCATGTAAAAAAGAAAAGAACACGATTCGATTCATCTTGAAACTGATCTTTATTCAATATAAAGTTAAAGAAAATAATAATTCACCATCAAATACTGCAAAAAACTGAATTATGAATTACCATTATTTAAACTTCTAACCCAATCAACCGTAAGTAATTCAGACTTTGAAATTTGTTTAAAAATTATACAAAAAAAGTTCAATGTTAACTGTCTGTTTAATAATGGAATCAACATTCAGGAAATCAACCAATTTTAAAATAATTTCGCCCATTTTAAAATTTCATTTCATAATTCACAAAGTTAAAATGCCTACTGCATATGTTTGGATTTCCAAAAGAGAAATAATTACTGCAAATATGGATAAACGTAATAATGTTTACACCGACTAAATATAGTGTAGTAAGTTTGAATTTTTTTAATTATATAAAAAAAAAAATCAATATTGGTACTCTTATACTAGATTTGAACGTTTATTATTAATATTGGTACTCTTATACTAGATTTGAACTTTTATTATTAATATTGGTACTCTTATACTAGATTTGAACTTTTATTATTAATATTGGTACTCTTATACTAGATTTGAACTTTTATTATTAATATTGGTACTCTTATACTAGATTTGAACTTTTATTATTAATATTGGTACTCTTATACTAGATTTGAACTTTTATTATTAATATTGGTACTCTTATACTAGATTTGAACTTTTATTATTAATATTGGTACTCTTATACTAGATTTGAACTTTTATTATTAATATTGGTACTCTTATACTAGATTTGAACTTTTATTATAAATATTGGTACTCTTATACTAGATTTGAACTTTTATTATTAATATTGGTACTCTTATACTAGATTTGAACTTTTATTATTAATATTGGTACTCTTATACTAGATTTGAACTTTTATTATTAATATTGGTACTCTTATACTAGATTTGAACTTTTATTATAAATATTGGTACTCTTATACTAGATTTGAACTTTTATTATTAATATTGGTACTCTTATACTAGATTTGAACTTTTATTATTAATATTGGTACTCTTATACTAGATTTGAACTTTTATTATTAATATTGGTACTCTTATACTAGATTTGAACTTTTATTATAAATATTGGTACTCTTATACTAGATTTGAACTTTTATTATTAATATTGGTACTCTTATACTAGATTTGAACTTTTATTATTAATATTGGTACTCTTATACTAGATTTGAACTTTTATTATTAATATTGGTACTCTTATACTAGATTTGAACTTTTATTATAAATATTGGTACTCTTATACTAGATTTGAACTTTTATTATTAATATTGGTACTCTTATACTAGATTTGAACTTTTATTATTAATATTGGTACTCTTATACTAGATTTGAACTTTTATTATTAATATTGGTACTCTTATACTAGATTTGAACTTTTATTATTAATATTGGTACTCTTATACTAGATTTGAACTTTTATTATAAATATTGGTACTCTTATACTAGATTTGAACTTTTATTATTAATATTGGTACTCTTATACTAGATTTGAACTTTTATTATTAATATTGGTACTCTTATACTAGATTTGAACTTTTATTATAAATATTGGTACTCTTATACTAGATTTGAACTTTTATTATAAATATTGGTACTCTTATACTAGATTTGAACTTTTATTATAAATATTGGTACTCTTATACTAGATTTGAACTTTTATTATTAATAT
Source organism: Sepiola atlantica (assembly GCA_963556195.1). NCBI lineage: Eukaryota > Metazoa > Mollusca > Cephalopoda > Sepiida > Sepiolidae > Sepiola > Sepiola atlantica. The sequence continues at coordinate 45,254,684 of OY744537.1, forward strand.
TATTACTCTTATACTAGATTTGAACTTTTATTATTAATATTGGTACTCTTATACTAGATTTGAACTTTTATTATTAATATTGGTACTCTTATACTAGATTTGAACTTTTATTATTAATATTGGTACTCTTATACTAGATTTGAACTTTTATTATTAATTTTGGTACTCTTATACTAGATTTGAACTTTTATTATTAATTTTGGTACTCTTATATATGACGCACCATATTCCTGCGACTTCGTTTGCGCAGGTTACGGCAGCGCCCGAGAATCGACGAGGCGAAAACTGCCGAACGCTAAATTGAAGACTAGCAGGCGATAAATTCAGATAAGACAACCAAATAAAAATACATATATAAAAATTTAAAATACGAAAAAACAACAAACCATTGCTAAACAACTGTTATTAATTAGATGTTTATTTTTGTCAAAGGGACAATTTTAATCAAATGTTTTTTAAATAAAATATATTTTGTTTGCGAACCGGAAAGTTTCAAAAGATGATTTTGTTTACGTAAATGTTTTTTGTTTATTTATTTTTTTTAAATGTTTTTTTTTACATTTTTGTCATAAAACTCAATTAGTGACAGAGATTATAGAAATGCATTTTTTTTATTGAACGCGATTAATTTCTTCCGAAAGTTATCGGCTGCATGATCAATAGTTTCGTCGACTCTCGGGTGATTCCGAGACCTCTCCGAACGTTGGCGCGCGAAGTCACGGAAACATGATGCGTCAGCTATAAGAGTACTATTAATTATTTATCACGAAATATTTTAGATACTAGCAGGCAAACCGGGCGTTGCCCAGGATAGAATGAGTAACTCCACGTCTTTTTTCTCGCCCAGCTCATAACACTATATTCCCTTTTTTATTCTTATTTTTGACATTTTACAGTGTCCCGTTTCTGAGAAGGGGGCAAGTGATGTACGTATCCTGAGGAGGAGGCCAAGTGATGTACCTGCCCTGAAGAGGAGCCAAGCGATGTACTCGCCATTATTTCGATTAGAAGGGGTGGGATGAGAGTGATGTTAATTGAAATAAATGTTGCTATAGTACAGTCTCGATACACACCTCCGATTTCCTGGAAACCAATGAAGACCGATGTTTATTCGTGCTCCAAGCCCTGAACCTCTTAACATTTCTATTATTATTTCACTAATAAATAAATAAAAGCAAGACAATGTTTTTCGTTTTTTTTTTAGACGTCAAACGCGAACGCAGGTCCCACGACAATGTTTACCCCCTTCGATCAATATGAAATATGCTTATCCAAGAACTTAGCGTAATGTAGTTTCACTATGAATACGGTTATCTGGGTCTATTTAAAAAAAAAGTCTTGGAGGAGTTCGTGAACAAACAAGTTGTAACTACACCTTTATATACTAGTAGACGAAACGTGACCTGACGTCTAGACAAAACAGTCATAAAGGATCCCTTCCTTCCTTTCGTTCATCCACTGTGCATGGTTATCTCCCATCTGGTTTAATATATGACGTCACAAAACGACCACGTCACCGAGTGTGCACAGGGGCAAACTAGCGAGATCCAGTTTTAATTTATATATATGGACTGTTTATTTGTGCTCCAAGCCCTGAACCTCTTAACATTTCTAGTTAACATTTCTAGTTTAGTGGATAGGCAGGTGAACAAACTAGTTAAAATAATGACACATGCATATTTCTAAGGACACCGATATTTTGGTAGTGACTTCAACGGATTTTAGGAAGTTTTCTCTCGTCATTTTACCTTGTTTGGTTCATGCTTATCCACTAATTGCATGTACTAACATTTCCATTTAGCCTGAAATTTTATTTTATTTTCAAACTAGAATTACCTACTAGACACCATCCTACAGTGTATTCGGTCTCTCTTTACAAGGGTTTGTCAGAACAACATGGCATGAGGATACTTCCTCTTACAAGTAAACCCTGACCAAATATTCAAAATAACATCTCCTTGGTATGGCTATACACTTGCTCATACGAGAAATGGTGCACCTTCTCCTCGTGATGTTACCTAAAGTAACAGCACTTTGCTGGATACTCTACCAGACTAGATGAATTCTTATTCTGGAACCTGCTAAGACCAAGAGACAAGAAAGATACACTATAACATAATTAACTGATCAATTAGGGAGAGAGAAAAAATAATGTTCTTCACTAACTCAATGTTTGACAGATAAAGAGAACTTTAATAGAATATTCGAATATCTATCTCATGAAGATATAAAGTATTAGCCGCAGGAAAGGGGCCCCTTGATTTCTGAGAACTTCAACCGAAGTAAAATGAAACAAACAAATAAACATATATATATATAAATATATATATATATATATATTTCAATAATTATAGAAGGAACCGGATTCATGAAAAAAGAATTTCGAATACTACTTGACGAATATACCCGGTGAACCAAGTGTAACATAGATACAAACAATAAACAATTGCACGTAAAGGGACCGTTATAATCTTAAAAAGGTATCTAGGCTGGAGTGTCTGAATTAGCAGGTGAATGTCAGGCATCCAGTAGGATGCCCCCTCCCCAACAACAAAAGAGAAACATACACATACATGCGATTGGACATATTGTGTTATGCTTAGCGATGTTCATGGGAAATTATTTATGAGATCCCTAAAAGTGATATAAGTGGCTCACAAAAGTTCGGGGGACATTAATAAAGTTTTGTCACACAAATAGAAGCGAATTAATGAATGAGTGAGCGCGTCTAAACTTTCGTAAATGTTAGTTTTCTACCTAAAATAAATCCGTTTGCCTCCGTCTCTCTTCTTTCTCCAAATAAATATAGCATACTAGTATTAGAAACAAAAGATTTAGTGATGTGACAATAGCAGTCGTCGTAGCAGTATTAACCGAGTTTTTGTTGTTCTTTCTCTCTCGCTCTAATGCTCTTAGTCTCCTGCCTCCTACTCGACTTGTGCAATTATACCAAACACACAGACGGGGAAATCCGGTAAGAAAGTGTGACTTGTTACGTTTGGGAGAGCGAAAGAAAAGACTGATAGGCAATCTAAAGAAAATGAAACGGATGGCGCACATGGCCAGGTAAATCTACACGTGTTACGATCAGCATAACAAAAACCAGGAAAGGCCAAAGAACATTCTGTTTTGTATCTTTTTACTACTATACTGCAGGACGAGGGTTAGATTAGGGAGAGACGCGGGTTAGGTAGAATCGAGCGTAAATAATACAATAATAATTATACGAAAAACGAAATAAAACAAAACTTTCAGCTGAGCTATAAATATCATGCCGAGTGCTCTGTACGGGCTTCACAATACTATGATGAAGCATATTGTAGATTAACTTCAAATAAGGCTAATATAGTGGACACAGGGGTAGGGATTGAACTCTTATTGGTGAGCCCCCAGCGAGATAGCGTGCGTGTTTTTTTAACAGGTTCTAAATGTTGTTTGTTTGTAAACTCCAGTCAACATGGAAATGATCAAAATGAAATGTGGACCATTAGTCCCGGGTGTCGTGTTCGATCCTTACAGGGTACATCAACTTACACCTTTAAAAGAATGGATTAAAAAATAGTGGTGCGGTCAAAACAAACTTATTTGGTGTAGAATAAAAATTTTTTAAAAATAACCATAATACTTGACTTTGTCCCTTCCAATGTAATTTCTGTCTCTGACTAAAATTTAACAATCACTTTCAAAAGTGCAATCACCGTGACGACGTAAACACCGGGTAAAAGTCCAGAATAGTCAACACTCGATAACACTTAAACAAAAAGCACATAATTTATATCAAACGCAGTAGAATGAAATTCTTTACCTAACTAGCAAAGTTTTAACCTTTTTATGTCACACTATTCTATAAAATCTGTCTTCTAAACAATATATATTTAGTGACAGCCATCACATGCTTACATATCTTAACCTCCATTAAAAGGTACAATGTCGAGAAGTCACTTTAAAGAAGAAAAAGTGTGAAACAAAAAAGTGTGAAACAAAAAAGTGTTATAAACGTTAAAATTATGTTCGTTAAAGAATTTCATTCTACTGCGTTTAATATAAATTATGTGTTGGTTTGGTTTATGAGTTATCGAGTGTGAACTATTCTGTACTTTTAACCGTTCGACATTTGAAACCTTTAAATTGGCGGTTGAAAGTAATGAAATACTATTAAAGTTTATGATAGAACGTCAAGTATTTTAGTTCATTTGTTATCCTGTAACCAATAAAAAGTGTATTTTCGATTTGGGTTTCAAACAAATGTGTAAAAGTCGAAGTTTTTGAATTAGATGTGACTTGCAAGATCAATACACAAGTTGTTCTTTGTCTCTTTATTTGTTAAAGAGCTCCTACGATTTGAGAGATAGACCCCTGTAACTATATACATTCTGAAACTACATTAGCCAGACAACTTGGATACATATATTTCATTTTTCATCAAACGCTATTCAATAATATTGTGGGGTCTCCCTTCGTGTCAGACATCCATAAAAAGGAAACAGATTTATTTTATTTGATGTATAACTTGAAAATTATATAAATTATAAAAAGTAATAAAAACAGTAATATGGGATCCAGGAATTGGAGCAGGATTACGCAGGAGTATTTCCGGGAAACACCAGGTATGTTTCCAGGGGAGCTATAGACTATAAAAATCACCGAAAATTATTTCGATGTCATTTTACTTACACTTTATCTACTCAATCCTGGAGCCCCACTCTAAAACTTGAGTATAATTAGATATTAAGCAGGTAGTGTAGTGTTATGAGTTAAGTGCCAAAGAGCATAGTCCCCTTTTTCAAATTCGGACAAAGCCGAGTATTTCTGCTTCTAGTAAATATAGAATTGGAAAAAAAAAAAAAAAAAAAAAAAAAAAAAAATGGAGGTTTTCATCAATTAACCAATTAAGAATATTAATTATTTTAAAGTAAATACAGTTGGGGAATTAATTTTAAAAATATATTTTGCTTTGCCTACTCGTATGTGACCTATTTCTGTTGAAACTTATTTAATAAAAGTTATAAGCCATTTAATTTACTGTGAATAGTTGTTCTGAGCAAAGTAGCCATTTTGTTTAGTTAGAGGAAGTAAGGTTCTAACGTTAACAAGTGGTTAAGAAGATGGCTACTTTGTTCAGAACCGATATTTACGGTTACTTAAAAGGCTTATAACCCATTAAAGAATGTTTGCAAATACTTACAAATGAGTAGGTAAACCAAAATAATTTTTTTTTTGACTAATTTTCCAACTGTAGTTCCTTAAAAAATAATTTAAGTCGCCAATAGTAACATTCACCTGTTAACAATAAACAAATAATTTTCATGATTGAAAAGTAAACGGACACTCGATATTAATGTTTTTTTTTTGTTTTTTTTTTACAAACGTCCGGTTCCGACTCCAACAGGTACAGACTTTGAATTCAATTTTCCTGTACATTTTTTAAAAATTGTTTCACCCCCAAATAAAACATTGCCACTGGGGCTTAAGGAACAACTGTAACTAGGGACCATATTTATTGGGGAGTTGTGCAGCAAGATGCTTGTTCACATTACATTTAACTGTATGCATGTTGGTACAGTCGTCGAAACAGGGAGAAGGCAGGGATTTCCAAAGCAAGCGGTTCTAGGAAATAAGCTATTTAAATAGAAAGTTTTTCGGCATCTTGGGACCTCTACAGTTAAGGGTGCGATTTTGCTGTTTGTCGGCGGGGTGGGAGGTATATATGTTTGGGGTAAAGTGCAGTAAGTTCGTTTGGGCACATTCCGTGAAAATACTTGTAAAACAAGCAGAGATGAAACATTGCGGTGATGGGACAGGGGCTAAAGCTTTGTAGACAGCGTGGGACCTATTAGGTTAGAAACCGTTATGAACCCCGTCCAAGAGAGAGTGGTTGGTGCACTAGCCCACATCTCGTGGTCGTTGAAAGCAGATTTGTATAACAATTTTCGATTAATAACATTATATTACACTTTTGTTGAAATCTGTGGCAATCATGTAGTATGGTTAACAGAGTAGAAATCAGAGGGAAAACAAAATATACAACAAATAAATGTTACCAAACGCATTAAAATTTAATTTTCTAGCTACCGTTATAGTTCTTAACTTCTGAAACTGTAAGTTTTGTTATTTCAACATGTGTTTCGTTACTTTCACTTGGCCTAACGCGAGTCAATTAAAGATGGCGGTCGATCTCTTGGAGGTGGTAGCTAATTTAAGGTTAAAAATAAAATTATAAAAAGGTTTACGGTACCACTAACCTTGAGTTTGGGGGTGGTTACCAGTCGGATTAGGGTCTCCGAAGGAAATCGACCTTCTTTTTTTTATTGACGAATTCGGCTAAGCGAAATAAACGAAACATTTTGAAATAAAACTTACAGTTTCAGAAGTTTAAAACTATGGCGGTCGATGGAAAATAAATTTTATGCGTTCGCTAAAAGGTTTTTCTTTTATATTTTGCTTATTTTCGATTTCTCCGCTGTTAAATATACTGCATGAATGCCGTGTTTGCACTATTACAACAACAGAAACACATGGAGGTTCATTGACGCAGAAATAACGCGGTCGAAAAACATTGTTTTGCTTTGGTTCGGGAGCACAAACGAACCGTAATACTCGACTTTATAAACTTTTTCTTTTCTTTTTAATTCTAGTCTTCTTTCTAAAAGTTAACAAAAATGAAAAGTAAAGATAAATCATTTTTAAGTTGACAGTTTAAAGGCTTTAAAATCGTATTTCTCACAGTTTGTCTATAATATCAACAACATTCGCAGCAAAAACTTGTCTAGCTACACTCACTAAAAAAAAAGTTCCTTTCTTCTTCTGTGTACCTGGAGCTAGACGGAACTTCCAGGAGCAGTTTATTTCCAAGAACTGTCCGTCTGTAGAACGCAATACTACAGGGCTGCTTCTAAGCTGACTACAGCATGATCGTTTTCGAATCTAAAGTTAAATTCTTTTTGAGCTGTCCCATTAAGTAATCAATTTCAGCCTAGATCCAACAATAGTCTGCAATCTTCAAGGTGTTTGTCTCACCATCAATCTGACACAAATAATTAACCTCTGTCCTCGGGTGGCCTTTGACCCTTGATGAGCGGTGGCTCGGTAGAAGAAAAAAAAAAATAATGGAACTGGTAATTACGTCGTAGGCCTCTACATTCGAAAGTGATTTTGCAGATTTTAAACTGTCAATTCGAAATATTTTCAAACGCGCCAATGTTTATTATGGAAACTAAAGTACCCATAATACAAAAAATAACAAAAATTACTTATAAAAATATGTTTTTTGTTAAAAATTAAAACATTTAAATACGACGACATTTAAATTTCTACAATAACACTTTAAAGCGATTTTGAATATAAAAACGATTTTTCAATACAAGAAAAAAAAAATCATTTTTGCAGAAAATTAAAATAAAGTTAAGGTGCTTCTACAGAATTTGAACCGGACAAAACCGACTTTTGCTAAAGTAAGCCTAAAACCTACATAATGGTTAAAACAAACAAACGGTTCGGTTCACATTCTGTAGAAGTACCAAAGTTAATCAGAATTTACTTTATGGAAATAAACCAAGAAATGGTGTTTGTATACTTTTAACTTTAATACCCCCCCCCCCTGCTTTACTCGGTCGTGAAAAAATAACTTATTCTTACGCATGACATATCACAGATATTCGAGGATTCCCCCCCCCATTAATATTATACATAAATGAATGTTTTTAATTACAAGACGAACAGCAATCGGATTATTGCAATTTCAGACACGTCGACGATACGTTCTCGACAATCGGTCCGACGACGATATTGTTGCTGGCGAGCTGATGTGTGGTCTATTTAAATCCCGGGAGGTCTGCCCTCCCAGGCTTTAGTTTATCGCTAATCACCTGAGGAGCCTCTTCCAGGGAATGCCGACTGAGCTACTCAGGTATTTTTTGAAGACCTTAGTGCGCTAATCCTAGTGCACTGGCTTTTCAACTAAAATCCTGACCTTGTGTCTAACCTCATAGCAAGGTAAATAAAATAGAAAGGTACATTGCACAAAAAAGAAAAAAAGAATGGCAGAAAGTTCCGAGAATAAGGAACAAAATAAGTGTTGGTGGGGTTGTCACACTTACCTGCTCCTGTCACAAGAACGGTTTCTCCGGATATATCTTTGCCATAGACACAGGCCGGTAAAATTGCTCGTACAATCCCATCGAAGAAATAATAGACGAAGGCCAAGAGTGTAATGAGAATCTCCTTAACGAAATCCCAGTCTACCATGTTGAACGTCGCGGATTAATATATAAAAGACTAGAGTCTTTTTTTTTATGAAGAAAAGAAAAGAAAAGAAATGAATGAAAGCCAAAAAAATGAAAAAGTTTTTCAAAATTATGAATAATTTTGTTTAATCATGAAAAAAAAAAGTTCTCATTTAAAAAATGTGTGCCGGTTTTTCATCATCATCATTATTATTATTCTTAATAATAATAATAATATACAAATAATTGAATTGACAGTTCAATTTAGTAGAAAAAAACATGTAATCGCCGTTTTTTTGTTCGTTTATAGTGTGATTATAGTCGAGAGCTGCTGTAGTTTGGGATTTTTTTTTGGTTTCAAACGAAAAAAAAAAAGTCAAGCTTTATCTTATATAGCGTAGACCCGTATGTTAGTAAATTCTTTACGTAAATATTATGAATGGAAAGTTAGAGAGAAAGAGCGAGTGAGTGAGTGAGAGAGAGAAATGAATGAGTTGAAAGGTGTGGACGAACTGCGATATATTTACATTTTCTAGCTTTTTTAGGGCGACTAATTTTTTTCGGTGAATACGGGGTGTATTTTTAACTGGTGTTCACGGATAGGATAGGAAGAGCGCACGACTGAAGTTGATAATGAATCAGAAAACAGTATAAGTGAAGGAAGAAAATTAAAATTCTTTTTGTTGTGTTTTTTACGAATGCGTGCCAAACGCATATACTACGAAGTTAGAGTAAATACACTTGGCCGAGGATGTGTAAATGACAACGTGCATGTGTGAGTGTTTGCATATACCATCTCTCCCTTCCCCCTCTCTCCCTTCCCCCCCTCTCTCTCTCTCTCTCACCAGGCCTGTTTCCTTCTTTCTATCTCTGTGATATTAGAGACAAGGATTTCCTTTTGTTTGTTTGTTTGTTTGTTGGTGCCGGTATCCTGTAAGTAAGTTAGGGGTTCTTTGGTAGTGTCAATTATTTATTCCCGCCTCTTGCTTTTTTAATTCGTAGTAAATGTTAAAAGTCGATATATATATATATAGTACACGTATTGTATTAGTTTCTGTAGATGTAAATCCGTTGAAACTCCAGTGTTTATAAAAAGCGCTCAATAAACAAGTAGAGCTGTTATTAAGTATACATTTTTATTTATACAAACTTTATTGGTTACATATGTGCATACATGTTTCGGTCGTACTCTTGACAGAGAGTCAACCTCTTCAGACTCTTCAGACTCTGTGAAGAGTACACCCGCAACATGTATGCACATATGTAACCAATAATGTTTGTATGAATTAAAATTTATACTATATATATATATATGTATATATATGTATGTACATGTATATATATATATATGTATGTACATGTATATATATATATACATATATATATATATGTGTGTGTATATGTATGTATATGTGCGTATATGTATGTATATATATGTATATGTGTGTGTACGTATATATATATATATATGTGTGTGTGTGTGTGTGTGTGTATGTATGTATATATACATGGACGGCGGCACCGAGGGGGCTCAAGCCCCCCCCCCCCCACTTTTTGACTTGCCCCCCCCAATACGGTCATCAATAATGAAGTTATATATGCATGTGTTAAACCGAGCCCCCCCACACACTTTTAG
>OY744537.1:45267041-45359541 GCA_963556195.1 Sepiola atlantica
ACAAAAGGAGAAACAACAGAAACACAGGAAGAAACTATCAAAAACGAGAGATTTACCGGTTTCCTTTGGATCAATGAACGTCTTTTCCGAAGAGGTTTGTTGATCGAAACGAAATCGGTGAATTACTCGTTTTTGATGATTTCTTCATGTGTTTATGTTGTTTATTCTTTTGTTTTTTTTCAGACACATGTATATATGTGCGCATGTATATATATATATATATATATATATATATATATATATATATATATATATGCGTGTGTATATATAATAGATATAATCAGGTTGAAGATGATAATTAATGAACTCCTTAACTTTCTAATACTTTTGAATAAACTGTATATCATTTTACTTACCTCCCTACGTGTGCGAAGTTCGATACCAGGTTTGTACACATGAACACGAATAAAAGCGAATACGATATTAAGTTGGTATTTATAAACAACCAATCAAATAGTAAAACGCACAACTATTTTAGTGCTATATAATAATGGGTTAGGGTTAGGGTTAGGGTTAGGTTGCGAAAATCAGAAACTTAGGTTAGAAACTCTGATCTTAGCTTAATCACATTTATTGTACACACACATACACATTAATATATATATATATATATATATAAATATATATATATATATACATATTCGTATATAAAATATGAGACTAAAAGTATACTTTTAGAGAAATGAATCTATATTGAAATGATTTATACTCAATATACGAGACAGAGAAAGTATAAAGATAAATGAAGGAAGAGAGATAAAGATGTGCGGATGACAAATCTATTTCATCGATTGTTCAATGCAAGGTGTACGGGGGAAAACATGTTTATTTTTCTTTCCTTAAGCCAAGGTTTTCAAAGATTAACATCTTATCATCAGAGGAATTACATAGATGTATAAGTTTGAAAAGAAATAGCCAAAATTAAAATTTTTAAACAACTTAAGAAACAATATAAAGTAATAGTGTGTGCATAAAAAGCTTATACAAACTGTATTCGTATATATATATATATATATATATATATATATATATATATATATATATATATATATATATATATATGAGAGAGAGAGAAAGGTAGGATGAGGATAATCCGACGTAATGGGAAATGAAAAAGGAAAAAACAAAATATGTTTTTTTATGTATTCATCAACGTTTCGTCTTTTTTTTGTAAGACTTCCTCAGGATGATAATTGTAAGAAAAATTTCAGGCAAGTACATGGAAATATTGAGTTGACATGATGAGTTAATGAGAAGAAAGTAATAGCCACTACTGGGAGCGCAGGTCGAGGTCCGGGTTGAGAGAAGTCAGTAGCAGGGAATGAAAATAAATGTGGATGATTAAAAGTGAAAAAGTGGAGGGTGGGAGTGAATGAACTTAATGTTGATGGCTGTGAGTGAAAAAGTGGAGGGGTGGGGAAAGAGGAGGGGAGGAGGGGAGGAGGGGAGGAGGGAGACTCTGTGTTTTTGGTGTGTAGGTCGAGTCATGTTTTTAGAAAAGATTTGAAGAAATGAAGGTGATTTGAAAGTGAGAGGGGTGGGTGGATAAGAGTGTGGAAGAAGTAGTCGAAAGTGTGAAATGGGTGAGGGTGAGAGAGGTGGTATTTTGTTGTGGTTAGGTGTGAAATTTTTGGAGAGTAGGAGTATTTGACCAGGAATGTATGTGGGGGTGTTGTGCGTGGGTGTATATGCGGGGACTTGTATGTAAGTACAATTGAGAGCGAAGAGAAAAAGAGGTTAGCCATGATCTAGGTTCAGTTTTATTTCGGTCAGGATAATTTTGTTTATTAAGGGAGATAGATTTTAGAAGCCATTTCGGTGTCTGATGGTGTTGGAGACTGTGATTAGTGCGGGTTTCAGTAGTCTTCGCCGAGCTTTGTTGTGAATGTATTTGGTGATTTTGGCCTGTTCAAATTTGAAAGCATGATCGTGCTCTAATGCACGAGAGAAAAGTGCCCTGAGAGAGTTATTGTTTTTTATTACCCTTTTGTGTTCGTTCAATCTGTCTTTCAATTCACGTTGTGTTTCTCCCACGTAAATTTGATGGCAGTTGTTGCATGGGACAGTATATAAGCCGGTTATTTTGGTAAATGTCTTGATGTGTTCAAAGTTTGTTTTATCGTTTGTGATGTGGTTTGTACTGTTGGAATGGCTAGTTTGTTAAGTGTGCTGCATATGGATGTGTTATTGGAGTGCGTGGGTAAGAGAAGGGTCTGTTTATAAGAGAGGTGTTTGGTGTTTGATTTTTGTGTGTGTTGTTTTTGGAGAATATTTGAAAGGCTTTTTTCTTGGCATTTAATATAAAATGTGTGGAGTATTGAAGTGTTTTTAACGAATTAATGATGTGTTTTGTTTCTTCATCTATGTATTGAGGACTGCAGATTCTACAAGCGCGTAGGAAGTATATATATATATATATATATATATATATATATGAACAATTGTACGTGTATCCGTTGTATACGTACATATATGTATTTATATGTATACACATGCATATATATAATAGCATGTACACGTAACTATACACATATATTTGTATGTACACGTATGTATAGACATATATTTTCATGTATACGTATATGCACATATACTTGTATGTATACCTATATAGAGATGTCGTTGTATGTATATATATATATATATATATCATATATATATATGATATATATTTATATATATATATATATATATGTATCATTAGTATGTTAAGGTATATATCAGTATTTGTATGGATATTTATATATACGTATATATGTGTATTTCTATGCATTGATATATATATATATATAATTGTATCTATACATATATATATATATATATTTGTATGTAAATATATATATTTGTATTTATACATATATATATATTTGCATGTATACATATATATATATATATATATATATATTAGTTATACACTTTTTCAGAAGAAATTAAGCATCATTTATAAAAATAAGATCTTTTTTAGAATTTTTAAAATCAAGCCATTTTTTTAATGATATATAACTATATATATATATATATATATGTATATATGTGTGTATATATATATATATATATATATATATATATATATATATATATATATATATATATATATATTTGACTTTTGAATCCAACTGTTTTAGTCTGTCATAAAAGGAAACAAAAAGAAAATAAGGTTTGTGGATGTTATTATTATTTTGTTCCTTGTGTTTGTGATAAATAATAATTTCTATTTTTGCTTCTAACTAATTGATTATAATTTATGTGCTGAAGATGTGCTTATGAACAATACTTTTCTGAAACATACGTACACAAGGATAAATAATGTTGACGTTGAATTTTTTAGAGCATGATTAGTAGATATTCATACATCATAAATGTTGCATTCTACTGAGTTATATATCTATATCTATATGTATATATATACAATGCGATATGTATGCATATATATATATATATATATATATATATATATATATATATATATATATATATATATATTTGTCTGTATACCTATATGCAGATATTTGTTATTTTTACACACACACGCATATATAGGAGTGTGCAAATATCTTCATTGGATTATATGTAAAAAGTTAAATATCCAGTGTAGCAGTAAGTCCAGGGATTATATACCAGAAAGAAGGGTTGGAAATAAGTTATACACCATCTACTATGTCTATGCAATCCCTACAGCTTCATATCTAGAAGACGTAGTTATTAAATTTGACATAATGATATAGGCGGAAAGGGAGAAAGTAGCAACTCTAGTTGAAGTCAGTGTCCATAAGGATCATGGCTTAAACAGAGCTGAAAGGCAAAACAGTACTAAATACCAACGCTTATGTACAACATGAAAAGAAACTGGAATCTTAGGAAGATCTCAATTATTTCAGTTATTATAGGAGCAACCGGACTAATGTAAAATAATTTCAAAAACTATCTGGCGGATATACCCGGTGAACCATATTCAATATAGATACACACACTTGCACCTAAAGCGGATTAATGTCTGACATCTGGCAGGATGTCCCATCCCCATCTAAAAAAAATGATAAGAAAAACAAAAAAATAAATAAATATCGGAGATAACTTTAATGCCTACTAGATAGAACTTGAATGCCTACTAGACATTGCCCTCGAGTGTTAAGGTCTCTCTGTACAGGTGTTTATTAGGAAAACCTGACATGAGGATACTCCCTCCTACAAGTAAAATCTGACCAACTATTAAAAATACATAATATTTGAAGCCCACATAAGATCTCCTCGGTATGGCTACTCTACATTGGCTCATGCGAGGAATGGTGCACGTTCTTCAAGATACGTTGCCTCTAGTAATATCATTAAGCTGGATACTCCACCAGACTAGATTAATTCTTGTCTCGGAATCTGGTAAGACCAAGAGATCACAAGAAAGATATACTATAACATAGTTAACTGATCAATTGGGGACAGGAAAAAATAACTTCTTTTCCTACTCAACATTATTGAGGTGAGGAAAAACCTTAATAGAACATCCGAATATCTTACATAGAGATCAAGTGTTAGCCCTAAGAAGGGGCCCTTATTTTCTGGGAACTTCGACTGAAGTATCTAATGTTTTAGACCTCTGTATGTGATGTTATAAAAGGTGCTGACGAAGACCCGTTTTGGAATCATCAAAAATAATGAACAATGAAATATTTAAAAAAAAACTCTTTGAAATGATGGTAGTTGGTTTTGAATATTAGGGAAAAAAAGAAAATGACCTTTTAACCTTATCGTCTGACCCTCTGAAATTAAAACCCCAGAATGATGAATTATAAACTAAAAAACTCGAATGAGATATAAGGGGAAACTTTTTTCGCTTGGAGAAAACAATTGAGAGAGAACCCTAACACCCCCACCCCCAAATCCGGTAAATCTCTAAACGTTATGGGAGATTTGAATCATTGAAGATCTCCAACTGATGTTTCGAAATATTTTGTCTACACAGGCTAGGTTCAAAATTGTTAATTACTAATGCCTCAGTAATATTGAGTTGATAGTTCGATCGGGCACTGTGTAAAACAGAAAGCTGCCTATTGAAATACTTGTCAGAATAACTATTTGTACTAACCAGGTGATTACCGATGGCTGATTCATGTGCTTGAAATTTCCCGGATGATCTCAAAACCTTGCATAAACGAATATCACGTGGTATATGCTGGGATATTCTCATTTCTAATCCTTGGGATGTCTTGCCAACGTAGTCAGCTCCACACTGACACATGAATTTATAAACAACATAATTCTTTTGAATAGCTGGCAAGACATCCTCATATCTTATTCGATTTTTTTAGTTTTTAATTCATCATTCTAACGTTTCATCTTAGAGGGTCAGGCGATAAGGCCTTACGGAACATTTTTAGCAATTTTCTTTTTTTTCTACCCGCCCGGTTCATTGATTAAAATATGTTTTTCTGAAATTTATCTTACCATTTTGTTGTACTTGAAATCTACTCACACACACACACACGCACACACACACGCACACACAAACACACACACACACACATATATATATATATATATATATATATATATATATATATATATATATATATACACGAGGTGTGTCTAAAACGTATCCGACTTTAAGCCAGAAAAATATTTCAAATACGTGACAGTATTGGGACTCTTGTCTCCTTCAAAGTAGGCCCTTTGTGCTTGCACACACTTAGCCCACCGATATACTCATTGCCAGAAAACAAGTAAGGAAATCAATCCCAAAACAATTTATTATGGTTTACTTACTCATATCTGAGGTATTTGTGTTAAAAGATTTAATAGAAAGTATAATCATCCTATGAAATGCTTGAAAACGATTAATGGAATCGACAAAATTTGCGGACATCTCGACAGGTATTTGTTGAAATTCGACTTGAAGACGACCATGGTGTAATCGACAGGGAAGCAGTTATGTAGTAATGTTCTTTACGAATGAGAATATTTTAGAAATTCCGTTTCGTTTTAAGCAAACAGAGGTAGCAAGAAACGTGTTTTGCAGTGGTGGTAGCCGGACGAGTTCTTGCTGTGAATGTTTTACAGGGTGGCGCCAGAAATTGGGGTCCGACTGAACACCTTTCATGAAAATAGGGATAGAGTCGAGAAAGACTAGCAACGCCTCTTCTCTGAGAAAAAGGCTATAAGGAGGAGAAGAGATCCCCCAAAAGATTGCGACATCGATGCTGTACTCCATTAAGGCTAAAAATAGTGGACCGAGCAGTATCTCTATAGATGTCCCAGCAATACTCTATCTTAGGACTTATCCGACTCTTATACATGTGGAGAATTGCGTTAAGTATATCAGGAGAAGTAGAATGATCCAACGTTTTTTTTCCAGCAGCAGCTTTCGTGTAAGTCTTCTATTTCAAGGCTTGAATGAATGAAAGTCAAGTCCTAAATGTGTATAAAAGTAGTTACGTGTTCATATCTTTCTTAAAGTATCATGACGTAAATGCGTAAATGAACACAATGAACTTACGAGTATTTGAACCCGGCATTGCAGATTCCATAGTCGTGGTGTTACCCATTCGACCAACCGCATACTTGCATAACAACTAAAAAGTGCCCACATCTAAACTACGAGCTGATAATTTGTTTTGTTTAAATATATATATATATATATATATATATATATATATATATATATAAAAGATAATAAGAGTTAAAAAGAAATCGTTAAATATAACTTACTGCGAAATGTGTACAATTCCCCAAGGAATAATCGTTTCTTTTCGTAAACAAAAAGATTGGGAGTTTTCTTTTGAGACGTTTTATTAGTGACTGCTTGTTGGCTTTGTGTTAAGCGATATCATGATTACATTTGATAACGAATTGATATTGTATAGCAATCAAGTCAATGTCACCTCTACGAACAAAACAACAAGATACTCTTCATGTTATCTCGATTGAACATTCGATCCAAGATAGCATTCGGTTGGAGTGGTTTGCCGATTCGATGGCGATCAAAACACAAGGAGTTTACGATCAGCCGTCGAATCTGAGAAGCTTTTCTCTCCGTAACTCCCTATTTACTTGCCACCCCATGAAGGCAGAGTGAGACACAAGGGCGATTTCATAAGTGGATAAAATCCAGCTTCCTAAAACGGCACTCTGGATTGAGACAACAATAAGAATTGCCTCAATCTAAAAGAAATTTCTCCTTCACAGACTGAGAACAAAAAAGATGAATTATTAAAACAATTTGATCATAAAATAATCTTTTTTGAGAATGTGTTTGTCAATCATGAAACTAGACTGAATATATACCGAAGATTTGGGTTCGTCTCGGGACAAAAATTTGAAGTTATTTCTTATTATAGTGCGTTTTTTCCTTGGTCTGTCAGATTTTTCTGTCTGTTGGTCCACCACGCTTAAGTTTGAAATATTATTTTCATCACTAAACGCGCAGATGGAATGGACGTATCGTAAAAATTGCATTTCTATCCTCGTCGGTTTTGGTACGATTTAAATATTTGGGTTTTCTTTGTAGAAGATCCCCCCCCCCCCGGCAATACTGAAAAAATAAAATGAGTTTTGAAATAAAAAAAGAAGAAAAGTACCTAGCCAGTCATGTACTGTGCACGCACAAGGATGTGTCGGATTAACGTTATAGTTATGCTAGAGTTAGAGTTATGCTATCTTTTGGCGGTATTCTTCTGCAAAAGATTGCAGTAAATATTTTTAATTCTTTCATTTATCATTAGTAGATGAACTCTAACGAGAAGAGATTCATTTCGTCCATAAACCGGTATTTAAATAATCAGATAATGTTAACTGAATCCAAAACGCCTTTTTAGATACTTTATTCATATTTCTCAGGAGACTGTTCAGTTGAGGTTGTGCTTTGAATGTTTTGTTTCTTTTGGTCAGTTTACACGCAAAAACAAGTCCCAAACAATACGTAACAATTACGACTAAACTACACGAACATAACCGATGTAAGGAGAAAAAAGTAGCAGTCTGGACGGTTTTGTGAAAATATTTGACAGGCGGACGCAGTGGATAACACTATAGACTGCTTAAAGAGAGAAAAGAAAACAAAAATAACAACAAGAAAGAAAAAGAAAAGAGGGTCCGCGAGGTGTAGAAAAGTCGGGGAAAGGGGATAAAAAATCAAGAAAACTAAGGAAAAGACAAAAAGAAAAACGAAAAAAGAAAAACAAAGAGAAAAAGAAGTACGAATGCGCTACCCCTAACAGTCATTCTTCCCCCACCCAGTGACAAACTCGCTTTACCAAAGTATGTAACTCTCTGACAGCGTTGAGGGTTGGGTTGGTTGTGTCGGAGCACTTGAAAGGCGGTAACGTCGTTGTGTCGGAGACCCCACATTGAAAAGCCGGGCATAATCGTAAAGCAACAACAACACGTGGATTTTGTGGGGCCTCCGAGGGACGAATCGGGTGCGAGACAAACCGATTTGTCTCATTACACTTGCTGCGATCGCAAATTATCTCTCTCTCTCTCTCTCTCTCTCTCTCTCTGTCTCACGCACACTCAAACGTATGTATTATGTGCGTATCTATCTAATTACTTAGATACACCCACACACATGAAAAGAAAAGAATATAGTTTACTAGCAGGACTCATATCCTGGCGTTGCCCGGGGAAAATTCAAAACCGAAAAAACTCCTGTACTGCATAATATTCTTTGTAATTATATATTTTCACGTTATAAATCGGGGCAAAGGAAACGTTTTCTTTGCTGTGTTCGGGGAAAATGCAGACCAACCATTTGATTGGAAAACCTCAATGATCCCCACTCCTAAGAATAACACTGTAATTCTGAAAGTTCAAACTCGAATGAATGTATTGTGTACGTTTTCAGCGCCCAAACTACTATATTAAATAGCTGGAAAGATAAGTTGGGACGCTGGAAACGTACACACGCCAAGTTTATTAAAGATTCAATGTCACTAAAGACACTTGGCTTACGTAATTTTTCAGCCTCCAAAATTCACATTTAAATAGATAAAAATGTACTTTGGCACGCTGAAAACATACACAACAGAAGTAAAATTCGTTTTGACTGCGCGTTCGTAACTTATTTTTATGCAAGTTTATTAAAATATGAACATTACTTGTCATGTTGCGTTTTATTATTTTGACCAAACTATAATAATTGAAATAAAATCGCAAACGGTGGAACGAATGAAGATTTGTAAACTTGAATTTCAGTATTATTCATTTAACGCCAATGAAGATATGACGTTATCACTAAAACTATATGCTATAATAAACTTTGAACTTACAGTTTATAGTTGATGCCAGCGTACACGATTCTAGTCATTCTATAAAATTACTCTGAATATATTATAATGTATGTATGCACGTATGCGTAACAATAGCCGTAATCTTTTATCTGTTGATCTTATCGAACGTGTAATTGAAGTGTGGTTTTAATTTTCAGAAACTTAATTAATGAAAATATACGACTTATAAATACTCTGTGTTTTCAGTAAGTTAAATAATAACCCGTGAATCTTTTAAATCAATTCGTAAGTCTAATGGCCACAGGAGGTCACAGCTATCTGACTAAAAAAGACAACATCTTTCTGGTACCGGTAAGACATATCTGTTACTAAAAATAGAATCTCTTTCAAAACTTTCAGAGGCTTGACCAGATCGCAGAATACAATTCACCAAGCAGTTGATTTTTGTCAAATCCTTTATTCCGTAACCATTTTTATCTGTCTTCGCGTTTTTCACCCCCTCTCTCCCTCTCTCTCTCCCTCCCTCTCTCTCTCTCTCTCTCTCTCTCTCTCTCTCTCTCTCTTACAAGTATACATTCTGGGATATCTGGTCACGTGTCATTTTCCCAAATGAGGGGAATAAAATATCGGAGAAGCCGGGTTGGGAGATTTCACTCGAAAGAGAAATTAAAATATCTTCGAATTCCCTATTTCCTTTTCCATTTTTCAAAAATACATCTCTTTTCACGTTTCCCAAATCGAAATGTAATTTTGTCTTCTGCTATTTACCACAATTTACAAAAAATATATATATGTTGTTTGACACTTCTTTGCAAAAAGAGGCCACAACTACAAGATTTTAGTTTCCGGTTGTGAACACGTAGATAGTACTGACACCATTCCAGCCATTGTGCT
The DNA here is from genome assembly GCA_963556195.1 of Sepiola atlantica. Taxonomy (NCBI): domain Eukaryota; kingdom Metazoa; phylum Mollusca; class Cephalopoda; order Sepiida; family Sepiolidae; genus Sepiola; species Sepiola atlantica. Next base: position 45,277,154 of record OY744537.1, read on the forward strand.
TAAGAAGCTTAAACTATAACTAGCTCATATTCTTACAAAATTGTTCAATACTTGCTTGAAGGAGAAATGCTTCCCATTACATTGGAAAACTACGCCAGTGTGCGCAGTATTCCGCATACTGGAGATAGGTCTTATGTATCCCAATACAGATCAATGAGTATTTTGTACGTAATGAGTACGTTGTTTGAATCTGTGATAAATTTAAAAGCTGTCAACCATTTCAGCAAAAGAAATATACTTAGCGAAAATTAATACGAATTTCGTCATGCAAGATCAACAACTGACATGCTGACTACTATCGCACATGATCAGTGAATCTATCGACGGGTCTTCGTTTCAAAGGCGATACCTCTTGCTATATCAAAGGTTTCCAATAGAGCTTGGCACGAAGGTTTGCTTTACAGACCTGTTAGCTCAAGAATATCTGGAAATACCCGCTCAATAGTCAACGCATTTCTCTTTAGTTGAGCATGATCCGAAGCACATAGAGATCTGAAGCACATAGCAATCTGAAGCACATAGAAATCTGGAGCACATAGAGATCTGAAGCACATAGAGATCAGAAGCACATAGCAATCTGAAGCACATAGAGATCTGAAGCACATAGCAATCTGAAGCACATAGAAATCTGGAGCACATAGAGATCTGAAGCATATAGAGATCAGAAGCACATAGCAATCTGAAGCACATAGAAATCTGAAGCACATAGAGATCTGAAGCACATAGCAATCTGAAGCACATAGCAATCTGAAGCACATAGAAATCTGAAGCACATAGAAATCTGAAGCATATATAGATCTGAAGCACATAGAAATCTGAAGCACATAGAGATCAGAAGCACATAGCAATCTGAAGCACATAGCAATCTGAAGCACATAGAAATCTGAAGCACATAGAGATCAGAAGCACATAGCAATCTGAAGCACATAGAGATCTGAAGCACATAGAAATCTGAAGCATATATAGATCTGAAGCACATAGAAATCTGGAGCACATAGAGATCTGAAGCACATAGAGATCTGGAGCACATAGAAATCTGAAGCACATAGAAATCTGAAGCACATAGAAATCTGAAGCACATAGAAATCTGAAGCATATATAGATCTGAAGCATATAGAGATCAGAATCACATAGTATGAACACCGCTGTGCTTCACGGATCCATTCTGCGTCCAACCCTCTTTCAGATTTGCCTCAATGATCTTGCGAATCATATTCGGAGATCATTCGTTTACATCTGTGCAGACGACGCAACATTCTATGGCAGCACTCCGAAGAACATTGATTATCAATATCTTTTTATTCTTTGTTTCGACTTGAAGGGTGTGATAGTTACTTTTAACACCTCTAAAAACAAGCTTCTTTCTTTTCATCACCAACGCTCGAATCCTGAATTTAATGGGTCTCTCCTAGAGGAAGATCTCTGTCTTGATTAACTCAGACTGACTTTTACTCTAGACTTGAAATGGAAGACGTACATCAAATATATTGCTAAAGCCGTTGGAAAAATAGACAGTATCTCCTCCCTCGAAATTGCCTTCCATCGCCTTCTTCTTAAATAAGGGGGAGTGGCTAATTGTGGATTCCCTGAGTAAGCCTAACCTGGGAATGGCTATTTTTGCATCTGCCTAAAATGCCCACTTCTGAACTGACATTTTAAACAGATCGTGTATCACATCTAACAATGATAGTGACTGCAGGTAAATGGCGGGGCTTGCTAGTTCAATCTTGAGATTGTTAAACTACTCTGTTCACCTTCTATCTTTTGTTTAGTACATTCTTTTTTCTATTCTTAATAGAGTTTACATTATTATTTTTATACTCGGGTTATGACAGATATCAATTTCTTCGAACTGACACCTCTGAAACCAACGATGTTCTGTGTATACGGGAACATATTCTCGAGTAATTGTTGTTTTTATTTTTTGTTTACGAGTTCTCGACTGTTAACTATTCTGTACTTTAGCCGTTATAACCTGTCACCTAGCGTAGACGCATACTTCAGTTAAGTATAGTAAAATCTGTCTTTGTCACTTTTACTTTTAATGAGAAGTCGCCATTTGTTTTACCTACAGTTTCTAATTCTCACGGGCAGATTAAATAATTATCTTGTAATCTTTTGGTTTAAGCAGATTATTTCGTCGTCGACGGTGACATTGAGAGTTACTAAGCCCGACCTTTACCCTTGTCGTTATTTGCATATCGAATTTCTGATTTTATCAGAAAGATTTACGAACATGAATCCCCACTCCATTCGCCATCATTGCAAATTAATAATTCTTAAACTTTGCGCGTTTGATTAAGAACAATTGATTTCTATAAAGATAATATCGAACATTGACCTGATGCAACGGAAGACGAAAGAGGAGAAAGAGGGAGAAGAATAAGGACTACCTGTACAAAACAAGATAAAGAAAAAGAAGACGAATACAGAGATAAACATTGAAGAAAACGGAATGATTACGGTCACATGCATGCATGATGATGATGATGATGATGATGATGATGATGATGATGATGATGATGATGATGATGAAACTTACATTTTAAAAAATGCAGAATCACCGATATGTCGATTGTGTAATACAAGGGAAGAAACCTTAGTGCATTTTTTATCTGAATGCACAATGCTAGCACAACGCCAGTATGAACAATGGAGACACGACAAAGTCGCTCAAGTACTACACTGGAACATATGCCCACTTTATGAATTGTACCACAATGAGAAGTGGTATGGGGATAAGCCAGAAGTGTTACAGGAGAACGACAATGTCAAACTTCTTTGAGGCATGCGCATACAGACTGATAAGGTTCTTGAACATTCAAAACCCGACTTAATCTTTCTAAACAAAAACAAGATAACTTGCTTAATCATTGATATAGCCTGCCCCTTCGAAACCTGAGGGCAGGAGAAAGAACACGAAAAAATACATAAATATCAAGATCTAAAATCGGAATTATTTAGAATATGGAAATGTAAAGAAGTAAAGGTGATTTCCGTTGTAATTGGAACGCTTGGAACCATAACGAAAATCCACCATAAATGGCTTAAACAGATTGGCGAGACAATTTCTTTTCCAATACTGCAAAAGCTTGCATGCTAGGAACGGCGAAAGTGTTAAGGTACAGCTTGAATGTCTAAGGTCAAGGGAATTGACTTGATGTTAAAAAAAAATAAACCCCAACTAAAAACATCCAAAAGTTGAGACTACTATGAAATAATAATAATAATAATAATAATAATAATAATAATAATAATAATAATAATAATAATAATAATAATCACCACATGAAACAGGAAAAGTAGAAGTAGAAAACGAAGCAAAATGAAGTGAAAGAAGTTGACATGGAGACAGAAAAAAAGAGACAAAATAAAAAGAGAAAGAAAAATGAAGAAAACGGAAAAGTAAAATGGCCACCGTAAGAATAACGCCAACCTGAAAAGTGCATAAATTAAACAGAAGATAAAAACTAAAGAGTGAAAGCAGAAGACAAAAACGAAGAAGAAAATAAAGAAAAAAAAGAAGGAAGAAAGTAGAAGTTGTAGCAGTAGTATTTGTACTTTCGCTTCATCGTAGTTGGCATTTTACACGGCATATCAAGCCTTTGTAGATTACTTGATGCTGAACAAATGTAAACGACTCATCATATACGATTAATTGAACATAAGTTGTTATTTTACCCGTAACTGGAGCGGTGTAGTTCCTAGCTCTCTCGACAGTATACGTGTATACATGAACACAGTAGATTTGCGACGATTCGAACTCGCTATATTCGATTCCACGATATCTATTAGGCAAATCACACACACTCAGCATTAGTAGTCATACTTCAATATAAGTAGTAGAAGAAGAATTACTTGAACTATTCTTTGCAATGAGAATAATAAATTACTGTTCTGGTCTCAACTACTACTACTACTACTACTACTACTACTAATAATAATAATAATAAGAAGAAGAAGAATGTAGAGAGCACTTGGACATTGGGAAGGCTTATTGCCATCTAAAAACCAGAGAAGGCTAATGATCGTTGCAATGATAAATCGGTGGTAAGCGTCTGGTGTGATAACGCAAATTCATTTGCAGTAGTTATCGAAAGAGGTGGAGAGCATTGGACATCTGGGGAGACTTGTTGTCACTTAGACTCCAGAGAACACCACTGGTAATTATCAGTGAGCAATCACTGATTACTGCCTGTGTGGGACCTCTTTGTGAGTAGATAATAATAATAATAATAATAATAATAATAATAATAATAATAATAATAAAAATGATAAACATGATAAAAATAATAATAATAATAACAATAATAATAACAATAATAATGATAATAATAATAATAATAATAATGATAATAATAATAATAATAAGAAGAAGAAGAAGAAGAAGAAGAAGAAATAATTGTTCCGTAAATGCTAAGAACAGCTATTTTAATGGACGACACGAGGAAGTAGTCATGCTTATTTAAAAACATGGCCATCACATCTGTCAAATAGTTCCGCAAAAGAACATGAATTCAATGATTTCAAAATTGATATATAGAATAATACAAAAGTACAATACACAAATTATTCTTGCAGTGATTGCCCATATCGTTGATTAATTACAAAATCGCCTGAAATACTTTCTATACCAAATCACCGACAAATCAAACATTTAAATGAAAATGTTTTACTAGACACCATCCTCGAGTGTCTTCGTCTCTCTGTACAAGGGTTTGTAAGGACAATCTGACATGAGGATATTTCACCCTACAAGTAAACTCTGACCAATTCTACAAAATAAAAGTATTCGAATCCCAAATAAGACCCCCTCGACACGGCTATACATTGGCTCATACGAGGAATGGTACACCTTCTCTAAGTAATGTAACATCAAGTAACAGCACTTAGCTGGATACTCCACCAGACAAGATTAATTCTTGTCCTGGAACCCGCTAAGACCAAAAGACCAAAAGACCAAAAACAAAAATACTATAACTTAATAAACTGGTCACTTGGGAGAAGGAAAATTAATGTTCTTAACTTCTTTACTAGCTTAACTTTTAACAGGTAAAAGAGAACTTTAATAGAATATTCGAACATCTATGTATCTCATATATATATATATAAAGTGTTATCCTCAGGTAGGGCCCCCTTCATTTCTGAGAACTTAAACGGAAGAGAGCTCTCACAAAGAGTGGTTGGATTACCTACACACTCCTCGAGTATCTTCGATCTCTCCGTACAAGGGTCTGTCAGGACAACCTGACATGAGAATACTTCACCCTACAAGAACATCCTGACCAAATATTCAAAATAACATAGTATTCGAAGCCTTAATTTGATCCTCTCGGCACGGCTACACATTTACTCATACTAGGAATGGTGCACCTTCTCCAAGTAAAGTTACCGCAAGTATCATCATTTAGCTGAATACTCTACCAGACCAGATAAATTCTTGTTCGTGAATCCGGTAAGGTCAAGAGACCACAAGAAATATATACTAAAACATAGTTAACTGGTCAATTGGGGAGAGGAAAATTAATGTTCTTGAGTATTCAAAGATTTCAGCGTAGAGAGTAAATAGACAGATGGGGCGATAATTTCGAAGGTCAGTTATATCACCAGAATTCTTAAACATTAGTACCACAGAGGAAATGTTACAGCTATCAGGGAAGTAAGTTTCGGCAAGGCATTTGCTGTAGATTTTGAAGAGAACAGGGGCAATTTCAGCAGAGTATCTCTTTATTACTATAACTGAAATAACATCAGGTTCACATGCTTTGGAGGTGTCAAGTTTTTTTATGATATACCGGACATACGGAAGGTGTGCTGATCAGGTCATCACGTGTGGCTTTGATCCGCAATGGGACATTTGAGAGGGAGTGGTTTGCGGAGTCGAAAGTGGAGTTAAACGTGAACCGCTGGACACGTTGTTCAGTTTTATCAGTTGTCGTGCAAACGAGATCATTGTGGTTGGATAGTGGTCGAATTGTTGATTGCCTATTATTCACTACACTATTATAGAAATCGCGAGTTCCTAATTTCTGTGACAATGCGTTTTCTGGTCATCTCGGTATACCTTCACTTAGCTTCGGCTATTACAATCTTACAATTATTTAGTGATGCTATAAATTTTTGTCCATTTCTTGTTGACTTATTGCTGTTGAGTTAGCGAAATGTTTGCTAATTCTGAGCAATGGCTGCTGCATAGTTCGAGGTGAACGATAGTGAAGAATAGGGTTTGCTATAGAATTCAGCCTAGGGACATGCACCTCAATGCCTGTTTTGCCCCATGGGAAATCTCTGATGTGATCTCTGATAGATTTCTAATCAGCCCAGTCAAAGTACCTCGTCATTTTCAGTAACAGCTGATCGGCTTGGGGTCGAAACTTTAGGATGATATCAATACATTACCACACGGTGATCACCCTACCCAGATGGGCTATGGGCATTCATCACACAAGGCTCGAGCAGTGAGGTCAAGAACAGGTCGAGAAGTGAGGCTTGCTGATCCTCACGATCTGGGATGCTGGTCGAGAAACTAACAGTCTGTGAGAGGGAGAGTGCAATGGAAAAATATACTATACGTGTTGTTAACATCTGCGTCTGTATAGATCGGGAATCCAAGCCAATAACGGTGGTAGACATTAAAATCCCCCGATACATGTATTTGGACGATCGGATCTAGTGAGAGTGCTGCATCTATGGTATAAAAGACAAAGTCGAGCATGGTATAGAGTTGAGTCGAAGCTAGATGAAATATAATTAACTAACGCTGTGTTTTAAAGTTTTTCTAAAGCATATATTGGCTTAATCATTATTCTAGACTATTTTTTGTAGTAAAATAGAGAGTGTTTCAGATAAAACTCCGAGTCTATGTATATGTTTGTTAGAGTCCTTACAGTAGAGTGGGAGGTATCCAGTCATGTCAAAACGATTAAAGGAGATTAAGGAATGTAGGTTGCTTCTACGTAGTACTAGAATATCCGGGGAGGTTACTAGGAGAAGCAATTCTACATCATAGATGTTGGTCCTAAGTGCTCATATATTTCTGAATACAAGCCTCAAGTGAGGAGGCGAAGTTGTTCTTATTAGGTAGGCGTCTGGTTAGAATTTGCTGCTTTCTCTTTGTAGTATAATTTTTTTGTTATTTGATCTAGTGAGTTGAGCAAAGTAGATGTGTGTTTGATGCCAGGAACCTCACACATGTAGATTATTAGCCGATTCTTCATCTATGGCGTTGTGGCCTCGGAAAAAAACAACCAGAGATTAATGCAGGGTCCCATTCCATGCGCGACATGGCACTAGAGTTACCCCGATATTATACAACTGTTGATATTACAGCCCCTCTAAGTGCTACTTAAGAGTTAAGGCTCCTGTACTACCAGTCGGAAATAGCAACCGGACAAGCTGTCAAAACTGTACTTTCCCCCTTCGGTACAGGAGCGGCCCAGACTAGTCATGTGAGACAGAGTGACAAGAAATCTTCCCCAAGTTTTCCAGATAGAGAGAAAAAGAAACAGCGTTAATTGTCCTAGTCAGGAAACAAGACCAAGCACTGCGTGTCTTTTAAGTGTAATTATCCCTCTGCGTTTGGCTAATAGACAAAGAAGAAATACAAAGACCGGGCGATAAGCAGAGCTTATTTACTTCTTTAGCAATTTTAGGTTTGCAAACTGGATAGTTTGTTTGTCGACATAGAATATGATGGCCTCCCTCATCTAGTAGTCCGTTGCCACGACGCAAGAAATCAGTAGCACATGATTTATATTAAAGTTTACCTTTTCCTAGATGATTGACTTGACAATATCTACAGGATATCACAACAAGAAGGGGTATCCTGCGCCTGTGTAATATGCGAGTTACTCAAGAGGAAGAAAGATTGAAGAAATAAAAACATATAAATTTAAGTTTCCACATATTTAAATTTTTATGTCACATTCCAGATAAAACAGAAAATTGAAGATAGGTTCCCTTCTAATAATAGGTATAATACTGCGAACAGTTATTTCTCCGGACAGTAGAGCGAATGAGAGACGCAGAGAAGACGAAGCTAATAAAGTTTGTATAAATCAGAGACACAAAAAAGAAACAATAAAAAGATAATATAGAAATAAGTACAATGAAATAAAATAACAGATTAAATTTAAGAATACAAATACAAGTAGAATTTAAACGTGGGATTAGCGAACTTTTATTTTGAGTGCCATGTTGTGACACATATCAGTTTACTATGAAATCTTCGAGAGCGAAATACCATCTGTTTGAGAGAAAATGGAGGATGCATTTCTTTCTAGTCCCTATGAAATGTGTTCAGTATCGCCCCAATCAAATTGTTTCTGTCTAGTCCCACTCAAATTGGTTCTGTCTAGTCCCAATGAAATTGGTTCTGTCTAGTCCCAATGAAATTGTTTCTGTCTAGTCCCAATGAAATTGGTTCTGTCTAGTCCCAATCAAATTGTTTTTGTCTAGTTCCAATCAAATTGTTTCTGTCTAGTCCCAATCAAATTGGTTCTGTCTAGCCCGAACCAAATTGTTTCTGTCTAGTCCCAATCAAATTGTTTCTGTCTAGTCCCAATCAAATTGTTTCTGTCTAGTCCCAATCAAATTGTTTCTGTCTAGTCCCAATCAAATTGTTTCTGTCTAGTCCCAATCAAATTGTTTCTGTCTAGTCCCAATCAAATTGTTTCTGTCTAGTCCCAATCAAATTGGTTCTGTCTAGTCCCAATCAAATTGGTTCTGTCTAGTCCCAATCAAATTGGTTCTGTCTAGTCCCAATCAAATTGGTTCTGTCTAGTCCCAATCAAATTGGTTCTGTCTAGTCCCAATCAAATTGTTTCTGTCTAGTCCCAATCAAATTGGTTCTGTCTAGTCCCAATCAAATTGGTTCTGTCTAGTCCCAATCAAATTCGTTCTGTCTAGTCCCAATCAAATTCGTTCTGTCGAGTTACTATGTAATTGGTCCTGTCTCGTACCAATCCAATTTGTTCTGTCCAGTCCCAATAAAATTAGTTCTGTCTTATTTCCATAAAAATGGTTCGGTCTATTCCGAAAGATCATAGTTCTTTTTAGTGCCAATGAAATTGTTTCGGTCTAGTCCCTAATGAAATTGGTTCTGCGTAGTTCTTATAAAATTGATTCTTTCTCGTTCCCATGAAATTTGTTCTATGTAGTCCCTATAAAATGAGTTCTGTCAAGTCCTTAACAATTGGTTTTGTCTCCTCCTAATCAGATTGGTTCTTCCTAGTTCTTATGAAATTGATTCCTCATCCCAATGATATTGGTTTTGTCTACTCTCTATGAAATTGGCCTTTTGGCTAAGATCAAAGTGTAGTATCTGTTCCGATGGATACTGCACCCCATAGACGGGTATTGTCTTGGCCTTCCTGGATTGATTCCGCCGGTCTATGGGTCTGTCCTGTGCAGTTCTAAGAGGTCCACCCTCCCAGGCTTCGCCTCCCCTCTTTGGGAAGGAGTAAGTTTATTGCTTACTGCCTGAGGCGCCCCTACCAGGAATGCCGACGGGGCTGCCCAGCCAATTTTTAAACCCCACTTTCCCGACCCGACCTGTGGTCACATCTTACTTGTGGGAGTAAGATAAAAACTGGCCTTGTGCCTAACTCCTGGATAGGAATAGATCAATACTCTCTATGAAATTGGTTCTGTCTTGTCTCTATTAAATTTGTTGTTATAGTCCTTATGAAATTGGTTTTGTCCAGTTGCAATTACATTACTTCTGTTTAGTCCTAAATAAACCGGTTCTTTCTCCTTCCCATAAAATTGCTTCTGTCTATTCCCAAATAAATTCGTCATGTCTAGTCCCTATTTAAGTGATTCCATCTCGTCCTCATGAAATTAGTTCTGTCTGGTTCAAATGAAATTGGTTTTGCCTCGTATTAAGGAAATTGGTTTTGTCATGTCTGAACGTCATGTCAAGTTCGAATAAAAAAATTTCTATGAAATATGTTCTGTCTAGTTCATATGAAATTGGTTCCCTCAAGTCCCCATGAAATATGTTCTGTCTAGTTCCTATGAACTTGTTTCCCTAAAGTCCCCATAGAAATATGTTCTGTCTAGTTCCTATGAACTTGGTTCCCTCAAGTCCCCTTGAAACATGTTCTGTCTAGTTCCTATGAACTTGGTTCCCTCAATTCCCCATACAATATGTTCTGTCTAGTTCCTATGAACTTGGTTCCCTCAAGTCCCCATGAAATATGTTCTGTCTAGTTCCTATGAACTTGGTTCCCCCAAGTCCTCATAAAATATGTTCTGTCTAGTTCCTATGAAATTGGTTCCCTCAAGTCCCCATGAAATATGTTCTGTCTAGTTCCTATGAACTTGGTTCCCTCAAGTCCCCATGAAATATGTTTTGTCTTATTCCTATGAACTTGGTTCCCTCAAGTCCCCATGAAATATGTTTTCTATAGTTTCTATGAACTTGGCTCTTTCAAGTCCCCTTGAACTATGTTTTGTCTAGTTCCTATTAACTTGGTTCCCTCAAGTCCCCATAGAAATATGTTTAGTCTAGTTCCTATGAACTTGGTTCCTACAAGTCCCCTTGAAATATGTTTTATCTAGTTCCTATGAACTTGGTTCCCTCAAGTCCCCATGAAATATGTTCTGTCTAGTTCCTATGAACTTGGTTCCCTCAATTCCCCATACAATATGTTCTGTCTAGTTCCTATGAACTTGGTTCCCTCAAGTCCCCATGAAATATGTTCTGTCTAGTTCCTATGAACTTGGTTCCCCCAAGTCCTCATAAAATATGTTCTGTCTAGTTCCTATGAAATTGGTTCCCTCAAGTCCCCATGAAATATGTTCTGTCTAGTTCCTATAAACTTGGTTACCTCAAGTCCCCATAAAATATGTTTTGTCTAGTTCCTATGAACTTGGTTCCCTCAAGTCCCCATGAAATATGTTTTGTCTAGTTCCTATGAACTTGGTCTCTTCAAGTCCCCTTGAACTATGTTTTGTCTAGTTCCTATTAACTTGGTTCCCTCAAGTCCCCATAGAAATATGTTTAGTCTAGTTCCTATGAACTTGGTTCCTACAAGTCCCCTTGAAATATGTTTTATCTAGTTCCTATGAACTTGGTTCCCTCAAGTCCCCATGAAATATGTTCTGTCTAGTTCCTATGAATTTGGTTCCCTCAAGTCCCCATAAAAAATGTTTTGTCTAGTTCCTATGAACTTGGTTCCTTCAAGTCCCCTTGAAATATGTTTTGTCTAGTTCCTATGAACTTGGTTCCTTCAAGTCCCCATAAAATATTTTCTGTCTAGTTCCTATGAACTTGGTTCACTCAAGTCCCCATGAAATATGTTCTGTCTAGTTCCTATGAACTTGGTTCCCTCAAGTCCCCATAAAATATGTTTTGTATAGTTCCTATGAACTTTGCTCTTTCAAGTCCCCATGAAATATTTTCTGTCTAGTTCCTATGAACTTGGTTCCCTCAAGTCCCCATGAAATATGTTCTGTCTAGTTCCTATGAACTTGGTTCCCTCAAGTCCCCATAAAATATGTTTTGTTTAGTTCCTATGAACTTGGTTCCCTCAAGTCCCCATGAAATATGTTTTGTCTAGTTCCTATTAACTTGGTTCCTTCAAGTCCCCTTGAAATATGTTTTGTCTAGTTCCTATGAACTTGGTTCCTTCAACTCACCATGAAATATGTTCTGTCTAGTTCCTATGCACTTGGTTCCCTCAATTCCCCATGAAATATGTTCTGTCTCGTTTCTCTGTAATTGTTTTGTCGTCACTTGAAACAAAATTTCAATCAAATAATTACTTGCTATGAATTTGTACTTATCGTAGTGCAATTTATATTTACATAATACATTTCATGTTGTTTAAATAAGGTTGCATTACTCTTCCTATTTACCCAGATAGACATTAATGTAATATTCATATTATCCAATATTTTTTATGGTCGGGTGTTAACGTCTCACTATAGTTGAGGAGCGGATAAGCTCGGCTTGGCTCAGCTCGGCGGACTAAAATATAAATTATCTTGAAAAGAATTGTGATAGTCATGGGAAGAACATACGTATGTGCAGATATCGTAGTTTGTTATTGTTCTGACAATGATTGTATGCCCATAAAAGGACGTCGTAACATCAAGAAACTGGTTGAATCAACATGTGAACAAGCGGATTTAGTCGAAAGCTGGATGAAGTTGCGGGAACATCAGCAAGAGCCCCCGATCCAGTCAACGGGTAAGATAGCGGCGGTAACCAACAACTGAAATAAGTTAGTGTAGATCTGATTGTAGACTGTAGCAGCGGACCATGTGAAGTGACATGTCGATTTGAAAACGAAGTTAGATTTTTTTACATGACATATTTATTTTTTAGATCAAAACAGAGCACGAATAGCGATAGAGTATAAAGTCGTACGGTAACGCAGAGTATCGAGTGGCCTTCAGATGTTCAGAAATAGTTACATCCGACATGAGTTTCGATTTCATCTCACATCTGCCTCTCAGACTTCGGAGAACACCAATGTTTATTATGACTGATAATGACTTGTATGAATACTCCTAGTGAGTAAGTAATAATAATAACAATAATATAACACACTGCATCGATGAAAACAGCTTAAATAATAAAAAATCCCGAATGCGGAAACCACCCCATATAACCAGGTAACGTCGACCTATCACAGGTAAGTTGACATAAAAATAGAGCATTACACAAATCCAAGTGAAGTGGAACTGGCAGAAGTCCAATAATGAGATCCCACCTAAAAATGAAGAAACCAATCTCGGCTGGTACTACACAAAATGATTGTGAAGGCCTTAAGAATGGTGAAAAATCCGAGAAGTGTAAGTACAATCGAGACTGGTACTGGAAGGGCAAAGGGAGTACTGGTATCTTGGGGAGGATTCTTACCTCTAGAGGTTTACTGAAAGCCAACGGTCGTTATCAGCTAGAAATTGGCTTGTTGCAATAATTCCAAATGATTTGGGACGAGAATAGAAGGTCACAGAAAGTCCTAGAAATCAGGTGAGATTTGTTGCCATTCAGACTCCATGAAACAACACTTGTTATGTTCACTAATAATAACTCGTGAGTACAGCTCTAATGAGAAAATAATAGTGACAGAAACAAATAGATTACAGTTCTAAGAAATCAAAGGTATTCGTTCTAAACGACAACATTTGAGGTCGATAGTCTAGTGTACTTTAAGATAAAGTTACATCAATAGTAATAATATATAGAACTCTTTATCATCGTTCTAGGACATATACAGATAAGTATGTTTTCCACTAGTGACATATATATATATATATTATATATTATATTTATATATATATTATATATTATATTTATATATATATATATATATTATATATATATATATTATATATATATATATTATATTTATATATATATATTATATATATATTATATTTATATATATATTATATATATATATTATATTTATATATATATATTATATATATACAGGGTGTTTCAAAAGTCTTGGGAACATTACAAATGCGTATATCTCATGAACTATTCCAGGTAGAAAAATGAAACTGGTGCCATTTTAAAGCTTGCTTAATCAAGTTTTTGGTCATACTAATGATTTTCGTGTTATCTTTCCAGGTGCAGTAATGGCGTTCTCTAAACAAGACAAAGCATTTTGCGTCCTCCAATTTGCAAAGACTGAATCGTGGACATGTGTTCAGCGTGCATTTCGCAGGAAATTTAAAAAAAGAAGCCCCTGAAAGGAAATCCATTGTCAGATGGCATGCTAAATTTGTGAAAGATGGGTGTTTGTGCCCAAGTAAGCGAACAGGTCGCCCTTCAACTTCAGAAGATGCAGTTGAGCAAGTTCGGACAGCCTTTCAGCGGAGCCCCCGTAAATCAGTGAGAAGAGCCAGCAGGGAACTTCAGCTTGCTCCAGCAACTGTCTGGCGTGTCTTAAGGAAACGACTGCAAATGGTACCTTACAAGCTCAAGTTGGTCCAAAAGTTGAAGGACACTCATAAGCCACTTCGCCGTGACTTTTGCATTGCAATGCAAGAGAAGTTGGAAGATAACGGCTTTGATGACCGGCTTGTTTTTAGCGATGAGGCGACCTTCCATCTGAATGGCAAAGTTAACAAGCATAACACTCGCATATGGGGTACTGAGAATCCTCATGAACTTCTTGAGCACGAGCGAGATTCACCAAAAGTGAACGTGTTTTGTGCAATTTCCAAGAAAGGTGTCTATGGACCGTTCTTCTTTGAAGAGGCAACTATCACTGGTGAATCCTATCTCAACATGCTGGAAGACTGGTTAATGGCTCAGTTGGAACAAGCAGAATCTGATGACTTCATTTTTCAACAAGATGGTGCACCACCACACTGGAGTCTTAGAGTAAGGCAGTTTCTTAACACAAGGCTGCCTGGTAGATGGATTGGGAGATCTGGGCGAGGTGATGACGTTCTCATGCCCTGGCCTCCTAGGTCTCCAGATCTTACCCCGTGTGACTTTTTCCTTTGGGGCTTTGTCAAGCAACAAGTCTATGTGCCGCCCCTTCCAAGAGATATTGACGAACTAAAGGCTCGAGTAACGGCAGTTGTGGGAACCATTGACGTCAAGATGCTGGAACGCGTTTGGCAGGAAATGGACTATCGACTAGATGTCTGCCGTGTGACGAATGGTGCTCATATTGAGCAACTTTGAAGATTCCCCACAAAACTTGAAACTTTAACCTTTCCAACGGTACCAATTTCATTTTTCAACTCCTAATAGTTTTTGAGTTATTAAAAATCGTTATGTTCCCAAGACTTTTGAAACACCCTGTATATATATTATATTTATATATATATATATATTATATTTATATATATATATTATATTTATATATATATGTATATATATTATATTTATATATATATGTATATATATATTATATTTATATATATGATCAAATTTTTCTCGAGCACCACATTATCATCTTGCATTCAAAATGTTATTTCCTGTTACTGATTATCGCTTTGGTTGGCTTTATTATTATATACGAGATGTATAACTCTTATTATACTAAAACTGAGTCAATCATCTTTGTGCCCCTAAGAATCTTTGTTAGATCTTTTAATCACACAAAATACATGTTAAAATATATATATATATATATATATATATATATATATATATATATATATATATATATATATATATATATACTAGAAGCATTAATAATATATCGAACGATAGGATAATCTTTTACCAAACTCTTACAAATATTCTTGAAAGAAAATGACGAAGATTACTCTTACTTTTTTTCCGGGATTTTGTAAGCAAATTACCTGGAGAATTTAGAATATCAGAAGAAGACGCATTTTCCTTACATCTTCACAGATACGAGGACATACTTAACAAAAGATTCTTTGACATTGTCAAACGAGGAAACTTGGAGTTATTGAACAGGTAAAATATGCTAATTAAAAATTACTAAAAATCCAGAAGATATTTCGTTTCAGGAAATCATTTTGCTGTTAACAATATTAATTAGAGAAAGAACATTGTTTAACTTACGTTAACATAGCTTTAATCTTACTAAAATGATTCAGAAATTATACTAGATGTGCAGGCCTACACAGTCCAGATATGTTCAAATGACAGTGAAGAGACAGTGAAATAATATAACGTTTACTGTCAAAACTATAACCAAATTCGAAGCTGAAATTCAAAAATACCGCTGAAGAATGTCAACGAATAGTACTATGATAGTGACAAACTTGAGGATGATATTTCATACATACTCTCAGCCGAAGGAATCGACACAGTAACAAGGATTTTCGCTAAAAATGAATCCTTGTTAATGATACGGCGAAATACATCTTACTAAAGTGATTCAGAAATTATACTAGATGTGCAGGCCTACACAGTCCAGATATGTTCAAATGACAGTGAAGAGACAGTGAAATAATATAACGTTTACTGTCAAAACTAGAACCAAATTCGAAGCTGAAATTCAAAAATACCGCTGAAGAATGTCAACGAATAGTACTATGATAGTGACAAACTTGAGGATGATATTTCATACATACTCTCAGCCGAAGGAATCGACACAGTAACAAGGATTTTCGCTAAAAATGAATCCTTGTTAATGATACGGCGAAATACATCTTACTAAAGTGATTCAGAAATTATACTAGATGTGCAGGCCTACACAGTCCAGATATGTTCAAATGACAGTGAAGAGACAGTGAAATAATATAACGTTTACTGTCAAAACTAGAACCAAATTCGAAGCTGAAATTCAAAAATACCGCTGAAGAATGTCAACGAATAGTACTATGATAGTGACAAACTTGAGGAGGATATTTCATACATACTCTCAGCCGAAGGAATCGACACAGTAACAAGGATTTTCGCTAAAAATGAATCCTTGTTAATGATGCGGCGAAATACATTTATATAAAAAATTGCCCATTTAAAAAAAGGAGTGTGATAACAATAGTAATAGTTGATATACGTTCTCACATTGTAGAAAAGAAAAGACATAATCTTAAATCTAAAAATACTGCGAACTCTACCTAAACTAATAACGCAATAAAAAGGGGATTCGTAAATGCGAAAACTTGAGATACAAATGTAATTTAAATTAGACGCCAAATAGATAAATGTGGATTAAGATTCCAATGGCAATTTCTCAAAAGATTGCCCACGGAACAGCAGGCACAATATACGATTTTTAGGGGCTAGTGTATTATTTATAAACACAAATAAGTAAACTGAAAGCATTAGTCATGAATTGATCTGTAACGGAATGGATGGAGTTATTTGCGTGATGTTATTAATGGCATCAAGTCAACAAAAGTACAGAAGATTTAGAAAGCGAAATACTATCAAATTACACAGAAGAGAAAATATAATTTAGAAAGAACTGGAGTTTTAAGTAAAACACTTTATAGTGCGTGGGCGAGTCAAACAATTTAGTGAGAATAAACAACAAAATTCGAATTTATTCCTTTTACTAAAATTGACAAACCGTTTGTTTAAAAAGGTACAACTACCCATTACATAATCATGAAAAGATATATTCAAAAAAATGAATAGCTGAGAAATATTTGCAAACCTCGATTTATTAAATGCATACCTACAAATACAATCGTACAGCATTAGTAACAATGGGAAGTGACGGTGGTTAAGTGGATATCGACACGGACTGAATACCTGTGTGTTCCAAGTTCGCATCTAGTCGGTTCCACAATACTACTTTCACTCAGGGATGTTGGCAACCTTCTCGTGGTCCTTCTCGTAAGTACCCGATGTCTTTCCAGAAAGATTTCTAACTAGAAAAATATCGGGAAACTAATGCCAACACCAGAATCATCTGATTCACACGAAAGAAGAAGTTTTACAATGAACGCATGTTTATGCAAATTTGATAGACCGCATTTTTATATCAAGGATAAAGATAGCGATAAGAACATTTAAAGCAATAATGAACGCCATGTTGAGTGACCTGGATTTACCAGTAGAATATTTTTATATTTTGATTTTTATATTTTGATAAAATGCGTGACATGTGAAAACAGTATTTAATATCATTTAAGAATACGACTTTAAGCTAAGCATGATAACTGTGAAGTCTACGGCAACAATTTGATACTTGGGTCACAGTATTGATGAAAAGAGTAGGAAGCAAGAACCACCAAGAGCTAACGTACTAAAAAATATGCCTTCATCAACAAAGTTGTCAGCATTGCAAGATTTTTTGGGACTATTATTACAGCAATTAAGAACTCCATTAAGTAAATTACTTAAGAAAGATACGAAATGGAGCTTATCTTCGAGATATTAAAGGTATCTCGGAGAAACTATAATAGTTTTAACATCTGACTTATCTCTTACGACTTATGATCCTAATAAAGAGATATACATTGCGACTGATGCTAGTAACTTGGATTAGGTGCCATTTTATTACACAAGAAGATAATGGACAGCTAAAAGCAGTAAATCACGCATCAAGACTGTTATTGCCTACAGAAAAATTACTGCCAAATAGAAAAAGAGGCACTAGGAATTATATCTGCAGTAACATATTGGCAAAATAAATGTTCTATGTAAAACTATATATAAAAATCGACCGACATCCATTACAATCATTATTTGAGTCTACGGAATATATACTCGCTCATACTGCAAATAGCCTGCAATGCAAAGATGGAGAATCATTATTCTACCTTTACATTTAAATTAAAATGTCTTCACTCGAAGAAATAATACACGCAGACGGATTGTTAAGGCTAATTGCGAAACTAATTGAAACGTTGGATGAAGTAAAAATTGCAGCATAACGTACAAAAATGAAGATTACCAAATTACTTTACAATACGGTAACAGAATTATCAGTAACCCTAGGTGAAACTAGGCTCAAAGACAAATGTAATAAGTGTATTACAGAACGAGGAAAGTAATCACGAGGCGACAATTTAAAAAGTCATGAAAACATGTGTTCTTCTTGTGATGGTATTTTGCTATACGATGAACGGGTGGGCAGACCGGGACAGCTAATGAAAGGATTGAAGGATTTTCACACGGGACATTCGAGAATAGATAAGATCCAATCTCTTATGATGTGTTACACTTATAAGATTGGAATGAATAATGAAATGGAAGATCTTGTGAAAGTGTGTAGATACTTTACAATCGCAGTTAGTAAAAATTAACTCGTGGTCGAAGCGGATAGACTATCGTCAAGACTACATATGGCTTATGAAGGACCGATTTATGGGATGTGTAACTTTATTACGGTAGATAGTTTCTGCCAGAGTTTGGACAGAATTTCTAAAATGTAGGAAACGTTCGTGCAAAACACCACGATTTTTTTCACGAAATCATCGCAACATTTAGAAATACAATATTTTCTGATAATGCAACTTACTTTACGGCTGAGGAATTTTTAGATTTCTTAACATAATTTTCAATTAGTCTACTTTAAATACTGCTGGTAATTCAAAATACAGAAATTTAGTTGAAAAAAGAAATAATTTAAGTGTCGGTGACACTTAAGAATGTTTGCGTCTGAATCTGCAATAGAATGTGAAAGAATAAACACGTAATTTAACCAGACGAATAGAACAAAATCACATTTTGCATTTTATTTAACTTAATTTACGGCTAAGGAATTTTGCGATTTAACAAAATAATATTCAATTAGTCATGCGACAATCGCTCCGTATCACCCTAAATTTAACGGCTAAGCAAAACACTTTGTAGATACGCTAGGTTAATCAAGCAGGGCTTAAACTAAATCAAAATCGTTACAAAATTCGAGTAAAACTGTAGAAATATCACCATCTGGACTCATGTTCGCAAGAATAATTAGAGCGATATTTAATCATCTTATACTTTACCATACCAAAAGGTGAATAATGCCGATACAATAAAATGTAAGAATCTACTATAAATATTATAAAAATAAATAAAAGTTAACTGGAAAGAAGGCATTATTGAATTGAAACGCTAGTGTATATTATTAAGCCTTTCAAATAGATTGTTTCAATGCACTATAACCAGCTTTAAATGAGGTATACATCTAACTAGATCGTTGTAGGGAAAGCCTGTGAGGGTAATCTTTGATTTGTTTGAAGTACTGAAACCACCATCAGAACAAAACCGCTTTGACAACGAAATAGATAGACAACATCAAATATTCGCCATGTATTTCCCTTTATTTCTCGATTCAATTAATGTGTTTATCTCTCAATAATTTTTAAAGAATGTAATTTAATATAATAAAAATATAGAATAGGTCTATAAAATTATAAAATTCGAACATAGTCTGTTTCATTAACCGTGGAATATCGGTGGATGTTTAGCCAATCAACAATCTTTAAGTAAATATAATTATTTTAAAGAGATTAGGAAAATAGCGAAATCGTTGCATAACTAATATCTTTATCTTTTAAAAACATCTTTAACTTAAACTTACCTTTATCTTTTAAAATAAAAATACAATTTTACGAATATCTTTTTATAAATTATATCGTCATTTTTTATTATTAGTCATATTTCAGTTTCGTGATTTATAGACCAATTTTAAAGAAAACTTGTTGTAACACTTTTAAAACAAGAATATTTTTTAATAAAATAATAATTGACGCTATTATTTAAAACTAACCCTTTTCCTCAGCGGAAAATATCTGAGCAATATTGCGATATAAGATTTTATTTTTAATAATGAAATTCATTATGAAATAATTTTCGTTTTTCAATTCTTAACTAAATATTCCCTTTAAATTGTTGATCAAATGTTCGCTTAAAATTGTAAATGTAATATTCTATTTAAATTGTGAATGAAATACTCTTTAAATTGTAAATGAAATATTCTCTTTAAATTGTAAATTTAATACTCTCTTTAAATTGTAAATGAAATATCCACTTACATTTGTAAATATAATATTCTTTTTCAATTGTAAATGAAATATTCTCTTTAGATTGTAAATGAAATATTCTCTTTAAATTGTAAATTTAATACTCTCTTTCAATTGTAAATGAAATATCCACTTTAATTTGTAAATGTAATATTCTTTTTAAATTGTAAATGAAATATTCTCTTTAAATTGTAAATTTAATACTCTCTTTAAATTTTATATTTAATACTCTCTTTAAATTGTAACATTCTAAATGTTTTTCTTTCACTTTAAAATATCAATATTGCAAATTCTAATGGAGATTTTGCATCTGAAGCCGGAACTACGCAATTACTTCTATTTATTTCTTAATATTTTACTCTTGTACTATCTTTTAATGCTCAATTTAGTTTACTATACTATTTCCGAAAAATGTACTATCTTTCAATTACGGGAATAGTATATGTTATGTTGTATGAAACCATTCTCCCTTTAGGGTAGTGGAGTATTTGTTCTGTTGTTATCACACTATCTTCAATGCATTACTTCCCACGTTGAGCCAGTAAGTTTGTATCTGTTCTGTTATAATGTGAGTATCCGCCGAGGCATTACCGCGTAATTTCGGGAATACATTGTTGTATATGCTCGTTTATCATGGCACCATCTTTCCAGGTTAGTACCTTTAATTAATTATGGGTAATAAGTTAACATCGACCGTTTTGGGGTTTATGTGAAATAAGACAACTTGATTTTGTTTTTACAAATTTAATACATTTGGTTAAAAGATACTCTCATGAAAAAGAAAAGCTGGCCAAAACGTCCGTTTATCAAGACTTATGTTTGCCAAAACGTCCGATAAAAAACATTCAAGCTAAAACGTCCGATGGCCAAAACGCCCGCGGACTATATTCTACGGTTGATTAAAAAATAAGGTATAATATCATAATGTTATTGACTTAAAAGTTAATTAAATTTCACCTATTCCATTTACCGTTATAGCTTTTTAACCCAAACCTGGTTGACAACTTCTAACATGGTCATCCACACAGAAGTTGAGATGTATTTTCACTCTTGCACTTACATATACTTCCACTGCCACTCACTCCATCGCTAATTTTTCTTTATATGGTAACTATTTTGTGTTAGTAGAGTTTGTATTTTATTCTGTCATTCCTGCTATTCAAAAAGAATACAGAGTCAATACAACATTAATCACATTATTCATACTTTTAACGCTTCATTTCTTTTTATTTCATTTTCTCTCACAATTTCTAAATCATATGATTTATGTAACAATAAGCATTTCCATTCCCGAGTCGCACAGAGTACATTACATTAGTTATTTAGCTTTCTATTTTCCTCTTCGGTTCTCGCTTTTTATGTGCCTACGCAATAGCGCGGTATTAAACGTAGTCGTGATTTATTAAATGCCTGCCAATAGTCGCTTCTGATATTCTTTCAACATAATCTTATTTTTTAAAACATTACATTTGAACTCCTTCACATTATCACTAACGAGTCAACTCCTATCACACATAACGACTACTTTAGCTTTCCGCACATTCACGCATAACGATTTAAAACCACAACTTCCGTTTACGAATTGACTGAATGACTAAAACTAGAACAGCCTTCTTTTCGATGTCTCATCTGCCTCTCAAACAACAGTTCAAAATGTTTCCGCTACGAACATATCGATTGCCACGTTTATTCCTTTTTTCTCCTTTTTTCTTTTAACTATACAGATTGAGACGTTTTGTGTTATTTTTCTTTTCTTTTTTCTCCTTATGGATTGAGATGTTTCCTTCTTTTCTTTTATAGTTCTTTTATTTGAGTTTACATAATTATATTTGTTTTTTCTTTTAATTCCATTTTTTTACATTTTAATTCCGTTTGGGATGTTTTTTGGCTCTAACTCTTTAGATGTTGACGATTTTGTCTTTTTTTCTTTAAACGTTTTCTCTTTTCTTTCTTTAAATACTTTGTTGTTCTTTCTTCTTGACCAGCAAGGTATCGATAACTCTAAGAAATATTCTCTAGAAACAAAAATAGTATATTCCGTGGAACTTGTAGTTACAATAATAAAAATGTGTCTTTCGCTGGTTGGGTCTTTATATCTCTGTGCTCCTGGGCTTAGTTTTGGTTCTAACCTCGACTCGCTAAATTTACTGGTCAGTGATTGCTTATTTTCTTTTTTTCATTGGACGGGGCGATAAAGCGTCAAGTAGTTCTGGTAGCTAACAAGGGCAGTTTTATCTTAAACTCTCAAACACTAAAAAAACGAATAAATTCGTGACTGTCACACCTTTTATTACGTGGAAAAACACCTTAGCGTTATCCATCTACGTTCTACCTACCTTACCCAGGAACGAATTTCATTAGTTACTTACTCATTGGAATCCGCTCCACTGTAGAGTTTTCTGCTGTTAATCATTATTTCTATTTCTCAGTTAGCCTGGCCACAATCTATGCGGGATATAGCTCCAGAAGCATTTTTACGAGGTTCCATCGTTTCTCACAGCCCAAATCAGTCATGCACTAACCTTGTCTTGTCTTCCTGAAGTGCCAGCTCTTAAAACATAAACAGCTAACGAGTGGAGTTAACCTCTGACCTCATCATGGCCCACTATATTAATATTTTTAATGTGTGTCAACAATTTCCTTACTCGTAGTCTCGCTGTACCTTACGCAAATTTCACAATATATATTTTTTCGTTCCAATCTGTCGCAATCCTCCGTGAAGTCCTGTCACTTTGTTATAGTAATATATGAAGTTTAACGGCCATTTCTGCGTTTCACGTGTATGAAAAAAAAACGAACTTTATTTCAAGTAATTTTCTGTAGAAAAAATATCAATTCACCATAATATTGTTTATATCAATATAATAAATTGAAAGTTTCACCATAATTCCTAAAAATACGAGACACGTTATTTAATATAAGCTTACTAAAATACAACCGCTTATATCGAGTTCTGGAAATAATATCTAATTTTATTGTAAAAAGTTTTTGAGAAAATAATAAATAACCTAGTTCTTTGATACGTCAGAAACTTAAGTAAAGTAAGCTTATTTATTTTTAATTAAATTGCGAGAAGCGGCTTAATTACACTTGAAAAAAAAATGGACGCTGAACATGTTTGACATCCAGGCAATAAATCTTTATGACCCGGCAAAGGTAAGTGTTATTATATGCAAATTGCTGATACCAGGTGCCATAAATACTATGCTGGGTCCAGTTTTACTCATTTATATTCGCTAATAGTCTGTAAATGCAGTATCATCAGACAGCTGACACTATTGTAATTCAAACGTTTCGTGTTGCTCTACCGTACACGCTTTCCTATCACTAGGGTGAATATGTTACTAACCATATATTTCTCATGCATTTGAATTAATCTTTCATTGCAACTAGGTTTATTACACATAATTTATTAAACTATTAGTTTTACTCCCCGACCCATCACACTGTAGAGGTCCACAAATGGCAGAACATTATTTTTACTCTAATAGCATCTTTCCTCGAACCGTTTGCTTCTAAAATTCCCCCTTACTTTCTGCTTTCCAGACCCTACTAACATGCAACCATGTAAATGTAATGTGAACAACATCCTGCTGCCCAAATCTCCATCCAGGTTTCGCTCTATAAATCTGCCTCCCTTTACGCTTAAGTGGCTTCATACTGATACAACTAAGCTTAATTAATGTAGATTTATTTTATGATATATTTTTTAATTTATTTATTGAATTTTCTTGTACTGATATCTGATTTACTTTAAAATTTATAAGCAAAATATGAACTTTCGAATTAAAAAAAAAAAACTGTTACCAAAGAAAGACAATCCATTGTGTTTTCATAATTCACAAAATATCTCCTTTTAACTTTTTTTTTCAGAATTATGTGTTTACTTATGTAAGAGTTTATAATGAGTGCTGGTTCGATAACTCTTCGCCGAGATTTATTTCGTTTTAAAAATAAAACACACATTTTATTTCATAGACGCCGTACACATATTAAATTCCAACGGTTATAGTTCGTTTAAAAAAAGAACAAAAACATTCTTTTCGCGTCACAAACGGGCCAAACTTTTAAAAATATTTGTACTTGTGTGTTATTTTTCCGAGAATCTTGAAATAAAGACTAAACGTAGATAAATACATAAATACTGTTTTCAGTGTTTCTTTTTTTTATATTCCATTACGTTGAAATATTATATATATTATGTATTTGTTTCGTTGCTTTATATATATATATATATATATATATATATATATATATATATATATATATATATATGTATATATATATGCTTTTAAACAGAATAAACGGAGCCATAGCGAGTCGAGTGCAATATCACATGAAGAAAAAAAAAGAAAGGAAAATTATTCTTATATATTTAATAGTCAGAAGACATTCGCAAAAAACCTTTAAAAAGAATTAAAAAGTTCGACTAATACTAGCAAACTAAAGCCCAAGGTACCTTTCTACCGACACATTTTCAAGGGAAACATCGGTGAATATCGTTTTAAAAAAGGGTGGGGAGATCAACGTGGACAGAAATAAAAAAAAAGGGGATTTAATATCGCCATAATTTGCAAAAACGGGGTAAACCGAATACCACAAAGATATACGGAATAGACAATATATGGACGTAATTTTTTTTAGTTTTAGTTCTAAATGAGTCCAATTTGTGAGACAACTTTTTTGCCTACAGATCGATGGCTTTCGCATGGTTACACTCACGGCCTCCAAAACCTTAAGATGGTGTTTGGAACGGGCCTTGTGTACAATGCGAAAACAACCATCGGAATACGCCGCACTTTTTATTATCATACAAGTGCTGTCCAATGGATGACTCGTGGACTTGTGAGCGCTCAGATGTGCTCTGTAAACGCCCGGATGTTCTTTGTAGAGACCCGGGTGCATCCGTCTATATATTCCTCTTTGCGACACGTGATCTGCGTAAACATGCAGGGATATGCTGCGCCGACAAAATCACTCTGCTCAAAGGCGTGCTACTTGCGTTTTCAATCTTGTTCCATACATGTAGCAAGATGTTGCCGTATTGATTGCAAACGCATTAACTTTCAGAAGTTGTTATTCTATAGCTTGGCTACTAGTCGGTGCTCCATTACGCGTTTCTGCAATTATCCTTCTAGACTGAGGATATACCGTCCTGTAATTAGAGCTAGAAAGTTGCCTTTGTGGTTCCATTTTTCAAGAATTCTGATAAAAAAAACTGACCCGTAAAATTATCGCCCCATAAGTCTCTTCCCGCACTCAGGATAAATATTTAAATCATTAAGCAATCTAGCGATAGTCCACCGTCTCTAAAACACTAAACTTCTATCTGACAAACAGTATGAGGTTAGACAATCCCGTTCTACTGCGAATAGCCTAACAGTCATCTCTAAACCATTATACATTACATTAGATATAGTAGGTCAAGCAAGAGCGGTAGCTCTTCACATATCCACTGTTTTTGACATGTCTTCTCAGGTAAATCTATTCGTATTATATCACTGGATACATATTTAATATAATCAGATCCTTTTTAGCTAAAATAAATATTCAGGTGGTTCTCGATGGCCGTACATCCAAGTAGCATTACATTACCTGTATACTGCAGAAGTCGTTACTTAGACCTTTATTATTCCTGATTTTTATAAACGACCTCCCTGATGTAATCGAGTTCGAGATGGATATATTTGCTGATGACATCACGTTCTATTCTCGACATGCTGGCAAATCGAACACACACATATCAAAGTCAATGGCTGAATCCTTAGAAAATGACCTCCAGTTTAAGTAGAATGTGCCAAAAATAAATGGTTACATTTAATGCTACCAGGGCAAAGTTATTTTACTTTAACAATTATAAAACACACTTTCCAACCACCGATTGCCAATTCTGATAGCAGACTTTACCTAGCATTCACAAGCAAAGAATATACTTCTAAAACTGCCGCAAAGAAAGTGCACTCCCTTCACCGGGCTAGTAAAAGTCTAACACCTTCCAGTATCCTATATCTATATGAGGCCACAATTCATCCATGTATGGAGTATTGTTGCCATATTTGAGTTTGTGTACACATCACTAATCTCTTCTTTTTCTGATACGAGTATCTAACCAAATAGGTTCTGTGATGTCTACCAAACCCATAGCCTCTGTCCCATCACGGCAATAATGCACCCCTGTGCATGTTTTACAAGTACTTCCACTGAAATGTCACCAGATTATCTTACTGGACTTGTACACAGTCAACGTAAATACGCGCAACAAACTCGCTTATCAGGAAAGTCCTTGATGATAGAGGCCTCCAAATGCCGAATTTTTCTTACTCTAATAACGTCTCTCCTCGAGCCGCTTGCTTTTGGAATTATCCCCTGCTCTGTTTTCACAACTGTACCAACATTCAGAAATTTAAATGTAATGTGAACACACCTTTTGCTGCACAATCCCACTAAATATCCCTCTAAAAATGTGGCCACTAATAACAGTAGCCTCTTACGTCTCAGTGGCAATACGTCTTTTAACGGGATAATAAAAGTAAAAAACAGCTTCAATTTTCATACCGTCAAAAAGACTAACTCGAGACAAAACTGATAGAAGAGAGCAAGACATTTATTCAGCGTGATCTTTGTTCCAAATCACTGACCTATGTGTATGGGGGAAGACGAGATCGAAATCACGAATTAGTTATATCTTGTCAGCTTATGTCTTTTCTACCATCCTCTCTCTTTGAGCCATCTGACGTCAAATTCGTTTCTAATACTTTCACCAAAACTAAAATTTTTTCCCTCAAATAACCTCTCAATGGTTTCCATTTTTGTTATTCTCAACTAACTAAATAATATTCTAGGGGATCTACTCACTTCATAACTGAACATAGCTTCGATAAGCGTTCTGAAATGTGTATTTTCAATGTAACTCTGCTTTTTTAAAATTGGTCATTATGCAGCAGTTGAAACCACGAGAATGGACACGGCGTGAAATCACACGTTGGATGGAAGTAATTAGTCCAAATGTCTCATTTCCTTAATGATTTATTAAAATCAATGAAAAGGGGAATCAGCTTGTTATTATGCTCTGTTGAGTCCGAGGAGAAATGCAACACAAAAGATTGAACAACCCTGAAAACGGCGATTTTGTGATATTTTAAAAAAACAACTGATACCATTGGCCCTGACTTTTTTGAAGACTATAATAAAAATCTGTTTTTATGAACTACGCGTGTTACATCGAGATTATAATCAGACTTCTGTCTTAATTATGACCACAACGTGTTCACATTCGATGTGTGAGGTTTTAAAAAGAAGACGGCAGTGGATAACACAGCAGCAATCAGTCCACATTCTTGGTCTTCTCTTAGGGGACGGCTTTATTTCTAGGTTTGTTGAAACAACTTGTTGCCCCCACCCTCGATCTCCATGTGTTGTTATTTCGTGTGTATGAACATGCCCCCATGAATGAAACGATTTGATGTAAACTATTCATGGGGAAGTCGCCCAAACTGACCGAGACATAAAAGGAAGAGTAGTTATCAAGTTCCAATAACGCCTACGGAAAAGCATAAATAAAAATGGGCACCACACCAAAAGGGACGTGGTTTTCTCAAATGCTACTTCTATACCAATGAAACAAATTTCAGTTTAAAATTAATGATGTTTGGATTTTTGATAACCATTCCTGCCATATTTATATTTAAAAGGAGTTTGCCTGCTTATTCTTCGTGTATATAACACACATACACATTTTATTTGCAGCTATCGGATGTAACTTTATGCGATGAATTTAACGGTATGTATAACAGTGTTAGAATCTTATATAAAATGGTCCACAAAGTAGCATAAAAAACTACCCCAACTGAAATGTCTGTTCAAACCGAATTTTACACAATATTCTTACTAAGACCCTTTAATTAAAAATTAATACCGACAACTCATTTTATTTAGACAATGGACTATCTCGATCAGCATATCAACGATGACGATACTACGATTGAGAAGTACGACGGTAGTACGAGTACAGCCGGATCGTTCCCCGTATACATTACACGCCATTTATGCAATGTGTAACTGCCTATTGTATTGTTCACTCTTTTCTATTAGTATGTTGTTCATTAAAACTATTTAATATCGTCGAATCATATGACAAAACTGTGTATTCTACCAACAAATTCTGCCATGTAACTTCATTATCACTCATAACATTAGTTAAAAAAAGTGCATTGACGTATTTGGAGGTTTGAACGATCACACTTATAAAAAGGGTTCAAGGGATACTTATAAAAAGGGTTCAAGGGATTCCCAGTATTCCATATAATATAAATGTAAAACTGTAATTTTTCAATAATACTTTAAAAATCTATAGAAATGGAAGCGCATTAATATTTATTAAATTTCGCAATTGTAGAGGATTTGAGAAAAGTTAACGCTGTGTGTAATACAGGGTGATCTTCCCCCAAATCCAACCTAACTTTATTTATGACAAATAAACTTCAGTATACTCCAGTTTTATCCACCAAGTTTCAGTCATGAAAGTCCAACACTTATTGTTTCATCGGCGTTCAATTATCAGCACATTGTGAATAACTCTGAGATGCTCCACTTTTCGCGCTGCTCTGATTTAGTCTGTGGATGCCCACTTCAGCACAGGAATAGCCTGTGGAATGTATTTTACAGACATTATCTTTAAGATATCCGCACATATAAATATCTGGGGGTTTAGATTTGGTCAGTGTGAAGCCCATACAAGATCATACGATAATACGGCCACCAAAGTGTCTCCGAATACATCCTCCTTCGATAAAGCAAACACTTTAAGCAAAACCATTCAAGATACTTGTTGTTTTTCCATTTTCCTTTCGTTATTCGTTCTTTCTTTATTCTATCCATCTTTCTTTCTGTCTATTTCAGTTTTCTCCTTATTCTTACCTCTTCCACTTTTGTTCTTTCTATCTTATCCTTCCATTACATCCTCACTTGTGTGCAATATTCATCGGATTCTTTGAAGCAAGATAGTCTCGTCGATTTTCTTTTCATTTCTGAAACTGACGACAAATCTTGACCCGCCACTTCAAATGACCTTCCGCGCTTACAAACACCACGATTTCAAAATGAACCGACTTCGATCAGTCATTTGGTTTATTATATTTTCTCTGTACAAAGGTAATAAAACATTTTTGTCCTGTCACTTAAAAAGCATTAATAATGTTATTAGTTGTGGTTAGGTAACCAGGTAATAATTAGCATTAATGATGCCACCGAAGGTTATTTAATCGGTGAGTAGGTTATTGGTTACCGTGTTGCACAGTAATGCGGTATGGGATATGAATGGGGTTTGCTTTTCAAGGCCGTTGTCAACCAACATTGATGACGCGTACTTCTGGAACAATAAAAAGGAAGACAATGTAATCTATAACTTTATTAATTAACTGAATTGGATCCATCTCTCTATCTATGAGTTGATTTTGGCTATATTTTGAGGAAACTAAACGCCCCAATCATCCGTGGCCTTACCTATATTGCGTATATTTTCTTTTGAAAAGTTTGAAATCGCAATTCGATATCATTCGTCGTAATATTCAGATGCAAGCGTCTATAAGTAAGGTTAAAATTCGAAATTTCCACGTAAAGTGGTAAAATTCATTACAAGTGTAAAGTTTACAATTAGGTTTATGTGGCAGGATATTACGTCACTGATCGGAAGTCACTAGTGATACGTGGCGTATAGGCCGAGTTTTTCTCTACCTTTCTGGACCGAAGGGGTGGATCAGTCGATTTTGTGATAGGGATGGTTGGGGAATAATTAATACTGTATATCTTCAAAATGCTAATCTGCTCTGAAAAGGTTATTTTGTGCTATCATTTTTAAATATTCCTTACGATCATCGTAAATAATAATAATAATAATAATAATAATAATAATAATAATAAATAATGATAATAATACAGTAAAAAAGAACTGTTACTTACAAAAAGCAAAACAAACCCTACTATTTGCCCAGAAAACAAAACAAAATTGAACTAGAAAAGCTGATAAACACGACAAGAAACTTCAGCCATGAAATTCACATCAAATCTCGAATTAAAAACGGGTGCACTGCTAGATATGAAAGAGGGAAAACTAAAGACAGCGGAGGGAATGGTATTACCTAAGAAAAAAGAGATGAGAGCACTTGGCGAACATTATACCCATAAATATTTAGAAGTTACGGAAGCAGACATCATCAAATTAACATAAATTAACGAAGAGATTGAAAAAATACATAAGAAATATATGAACATTCTTGGAAACTAAATTATGCAGTAGAAATCTAATAAAATGAAAATAAACACATGCACAGTTTCACTAGTAAGATATTCTGGTCTATTCATACGCTCGACTAAAGAAGAACTCAGGTATTTTGGCTAGTAGACTGGGAAACTAATGGCCATGCACAATGCACTACATCCGAATCATGATATTGACTGACTCAACGTGAGGAGCAGTGAAGGGGGGAGAGGACTGTCTAGTATAGAAGATGTAGGTGACACAAAAAAAAATTGGAAAAATACCTAAGAACACAGAAAGGCTGAAAACCTCAGGTAGAGACAAGGTCAAAAGAAACAAGATAAGGAGCAACGAGACTAGAAATAGAAAGACGAGGAAAGAATAGTGGGGAAAAAACAACTACATCGACGATTTATAAAAATAATGTGAGAAGAGATTCAGAAAAACACATGAATATTGTTACGAAAATGACACTGGGAGAAAGAAAATAAATAGCCACTGACAGCTGCACAGAACAATGCGATTAGAACTAACGATATCAAAGAGAAAATAGACAAAACCCAGGAAAACAGTAAATGTAGACTCTGCGGACAAAGTGACGAAACGGTAAATCACATAATAAGTTGATGCAACAAACTAGCCCCAAAAGAATACAAGAACAGACACGAATGCGTGGGAAAGCAGTACGTTGGTAACTATGTAAAAGACACAAATCAAAGACTATACTGGAAAACGAAAATCACAGAAATAAATATGACAAATCGTAGATCAATGATATAGAAAAACGAATCAAATACACGGAAATTGGCAAAGAACAGAAAGAGATATAGAACATGAAAACAGTCAATAAATAGTCGTAGGAGTACTAAAAACAGTACCCAAAAACCTGGAAAAAACAGCATCAACAACAAACCCTAACCAGCAACATGGAAGTTGCAATAGAAATGAAGCAAAAACATAAATAGAACACAACCACATGAACACAAAGTAACTGACACTGCAAAAGCTGAGCCCCTCCTTGTAAAACACACACACACACAATGTGATGGCACTTTCACTTGGTTGATATCACGCAATAGAGTTGTGAAAAGTAAAGAGGATGGAAAGACCGAGGAAGAAGAGCCCTTACTAGATCTGTACTGGACTTGGGTGAGCTTATTGCCATCGAAAGCCCAAAGTAAACCAATGGTCGTTGCCAGCGAGAAAGAAATGGTAAGCGGCTGTTGCGATAACACAAAATCATTTGCAATGGTCATCGAAAGAGGAAGAGATTATTGGAAATCTTGGAGACTTGTTGTTATTCAGACTCCAAGAAACACCATGATGATGAGCAGTGTGATAACTCCTAGTGAATACGTAATAATAATGATGATGATAATAATAATAATAATAATAATAATAATAATAATAATAATAATAATAATAATAATAATAAACCAAGGAACAGAAATTACAAGAAGTGTTGCATTACCCGTTTTTTCGGGGTACCCGAAAGATACAACAAGAATGACAAAGAACAGAACGTATATGGAAAAACTTTAGTTTTCTTAATTTCCCATCACAAGATGGTTTACGCCGGCTACGCCCACACATATAACAAAAATCTGTTGACATACTTTTGTCTCATGAAAGTCTTTTTTTTCCTGGGGTCACAGACTTGGTTTCCGCTAGAAACTCGTTCGTATATACATCTGATTGGAAAGCAATTTGCTCTGCATTGTCTATCCTAGCGTGAACTGAAGCAATTGTTCCACAATCACTTCCGATTGTCTGTTTGATGAAATACAAGTCAAGGGATTCCTTCACTTTACTAACTTGCTTATCAGTCGCATTTTTAGTCAGTGGACATGAAAGCCTAACAGCAAAACGGGCTTGAGTACGATAGCCAATAAAGCTTCATCGGTGCCATAAACATCAGTAAACTTCCATTCTTACGGTACTTCGATACTTCGATCACCAAGCGCTCCGGCTCTTCGCGTTTCTGAAACCGCCGCCTTTCAAGTCTCGCTTGCACTGCGGAACCTTCTCCTTTTTAACAGTTATCGAATCGCTTTCTTTCTTTCTCGACGTCCAACCCACAGTGGACTCATCCACAATTCATTTTTGCCACTCTTCATTATCTTACAGAAGCACCATAAACTATCCCCCTTCCCTTCTCCCCCCCCCCCCCAAAAAAAATGATGTAGGCCTAGGCTGACACTAAACAAAATATTTGTAGAGGGTCGACGGGGGTAAGTCCGAGGAGGAACCGCAGAAACCAGACCTCCACTGGAAAAGTGCGGAGAATGTTGGGACCTTGAGGAGACTTATTGTCACCCAAATCTCAGAGAAGACCAATGGTCCTTACCAGCGTGAAATCAATGGTAAGAAGTTATTTGCGGTGGTTATCGAAAAGAGGTGAAGAATACTAGAAATTTGGGGAGGCTTGTTGTTACACAGACTCCACGAAGTACCACTGGTTGTTGTCGGTGAGCAATCACTGACGATGATCTGTGTGAGAACTCCTAGTGAGTACAAACAATAATAATAATAATAATAATAATAATAATAATAATAATAATAATAATAATAATAATAACTATAATAAATAAACTACTACTGCTACTACTACTACTAATAATAATATAAAAAAAAGAAGTGGAGAGTATATGAATTGTTGCTGCCTGTCATCTACACAGCGAGATTCCAACTTGCGTAAGAAACCGCAATCCGGATATTCTGTCATGATCGAATAATCGGTCCATGTAGTTCTGCCCCTTCAAATTCCTTTATCATCTGTTCATAAATTAGACCCTCCGTTAGCTGCTTTGACAACTGATCTCATAATCAAGCCCTGCCCCTCACACTTACAAAGCTTCTACGCTTATCATTCCAAAATAATAACTTATTAGTTTACAAACTTACAAACGATCAATCACACGGGTTTTAGAATAATTTTTTGAAGGGATTCCATCGCGTAACAGGTTCGATTCTCACTGTGTATTTAATTAACACGTCTGAACTATAAACGTAGATTTTGTGACGAACTAAATCCATCCGATTTGATGATTACTCACACAAACCTGATTTGTTCGTCCCTGAATTCACAGGGGAAAACTTATTCAATTCCCATTAAACATGTATCAAGACAACCCAAGTATGGAACAAGGTTATTAAATGCTGTACACAAATACCAATGAGGTGCGTGAGGACTATCTAGTCTGATTATCGAACAGGCTAACCTAGTTCAAGTCCTGATAGAGCTGTTGAATTCACATATACTTAATACATCTGGGAAATATATGAAGTCAGTTTCTATAAACAAATTAACAGCTGCAATTCATATCTAAAATACATTATTTCCAACTGAAAATAACTTTAACGATATCTGAACAACAGTGTTAACATTAAAAATCAATAAAATTATATATATACCATAAACTAAAACAGACGAACGAAATATAATGAAGTAGTATGAAACTCAGTAGAACGCATACCTCCACCAAAACTCACCAGTAAAAATTAAAAAAATTGAGTTGCAACATAATTATTTTGCCATGTCACAACATTCGAGGCTAGAAAATGAGCATTAAGAAAAAGAACACTCAAATAACAGTAAAATAAACATCTATTATAATAATAGTTAATTAGTCGGTCCGTCGTCGTTAAGGAATTTTCTATTTCTCATTTATCTGCAGGTATTTAGATTGGTTTGCCTTATTTGAATTATTCGGACTATTGTCCTCATCTTGGATGTTATTTTCACAACGATTCGACCGATGTAACCTTTGACCTTCTTCTGTTTCGTCTTTTTGTGGTGAACAATCGGCAATCAATAATTCCCCAACTATCCAACCACCATCATGTCCTTCGCACGGCAACGGATAAGACTGACCTTCTTACCAAACGTTTCGCCTTAAACTCAACCTGTGACACTTTGATTTGTTTTAGGATCATTTATTTAATTCACGGGGGAGTATACTCGTTCCGGGTTGAAATCTTAAGCAATTCTTAATTATATTCTTAATGTCCCCTGCACTGAGGATTGACCTACAATCTCTAAAAGACTGTCAGTTAGAACTGATTGTCACTTAACACTTTCACCCATTGCGCTACGGGTTGTTTTTCTAGGTGGTATCATCCATCTTTCGGGATCCGGATAGTTTTAAAATTGTATCTAAGTTCAGGTCTATCATGATGTCGTTACCTATTTTCCGACTGGTATAATAGGATTTGTTTTAGCATTCTGTCCTTCTACATTGCGACCCCACATCTAATACACTACTCTAGCGATATTTGACTTAGAATGTTTAATGATATCGTAAAAACATTTTTTGGGGTAGAGGTCAAGTTAAAGCTGCGTGTACAGAAAGTTGCGTCATAACGGAAACTCAAACGTGACTTTGGTGTTCGGTGTGAAAGTAAAGAAGCACCTGTTTTCGAGGCTTCCAACCCTCACGAGGTTCAGAATATCAAGATGATGTGCATCTAGATTTACTTGATGTAAATTGCTGTGAAATGTAAATCAATCCCACAGCAAATAATTGCGTAATTTGTTGTTCTTTTTAATCGCTTTAATTATTCTAGACACACAAAGATAACGGATAAAATATTAATAATTCTACTGCCACCACTGCTGAGACACGGCACTATCAATGGAGCTGTCTACTTACAACGTGTCAACGAGGGACTGTTTTCTGTCAACGATTATGGGTCATTTGGTGTGGATTAACGAACTCTCCACGCAATGCTATCCTACGGGTCTCGTTTAATGAGAAGTGTATGTATATTGTTCAAGGATGTTTTCGGTAAAGACATTCGTCCACGAATTAATATTCATGATCGTGCTTAAATCTCTCTTAATAATGACGTTGAGCTTGAGTACTTGGATTTTGTAGATTGTTCAGCTTTCTATGCGGTAGAACACTGTTTGAGACACCCATTGAGAAGCGGAGAGAGATACCGCGGCATTTACTACAATAGGTTCGGTTATTCTTTTTGTGCTAAGTAATTTTGACTCTTCCAGAATTCGATACTACTACCACCACTACTACTACAAATAATAATATTAAATACTTTAATTAATCAGTACACAATTCATCTCAGAGAATGAATATTAGATGTTGTACGATTGAACCAACTAGTATAAAGAATTGTTGGTTGAGATTAATAAGAAGTCAAAGGTCAGCTGGGATAAACTTGATGAACCTGAGGTGAGAATTGCTAGACTATAGGAATGAATAGAAACGATAAAAGAAAGAAAACAGCAATCTGTTTGGGAGCATTTATCAACGTGGACGTGTTAAATTTGATGGGCTGACAAAATATGATTAAACATATATTATCGACTTCTCTCTGTATCCCCCAACTGGGCAGTGATTTAAAACGAAGATCAACTTGAATAAACCTCCGTTATCTTCCATTCGTTGTGTCTCGAATTAATACTTTTGAAAGTATAAATGAAGAGTTCGAACGCAAAACGCGATAAATCCAATTCGTTTGAATTGAGACATTAAACAATAAAAACACAAATATATTCAATCTAGACTCCTAATAAAAGCTGATTTTAATTGAAATCAAAAAGAAATTATTCCGGTATCATACAGGGTGGGCCAAAATAAGGGTCCTATCTTTAAATTTGAATAACTTGAATTTGAATAGCTTCCACAAAATAAAAGTTAAACTCACCAAACTTTATGTGTGTGTAGACTGACCCTTCCGAGATTTTTTGAAATAAACAAAACAAATTTTAGCCGAAAAACACTTCTTAAAACTTACAAAAACTAAAGTATTGTTTTTTACACTGTTTTGAGTTTTTTAAGCAAAAATAATGTTTTCTAAATGAGGGTACGTTCCTTAGGGCTAATACGGCTCATGCTTGCTTCGGAAGGGGTCCTTTACTTATTCTAAAAAAAAAAAAAAAAAAATCAATAAATAAAAAAGTTATGAATTTTTAAAAATAGGACCCTTATTTTTGCCCACCCTGTATAATGTAATACATAGTTTTCGGGTGTCGTCGAGTGTTGAAATGTAGTTTGTAGGGATAGTTTGGTGATTTTAAAAATCGCGTTTATCGCGTTTTGCATTCAAACCTTTCAAATAATAAGCTTTGATTTCAGGAAAGCAAGCCCTCAGTCTAGAAGGGTCACAAAGAAGCTCGTACAGGGAGAACATGCAGCAACCGAGGTATGTACACAATGTTTCTGTAACGATTAGGGCGATTTGGTTTTCTGCATTTATGACACAAAACAAAACATAAGGACCTAAAATCTTTTTACGTCCTTAGAGAATTTTGAACTCTGGTGGCAGTATTTAATATAAAATCAGTACGATAACAAAAGAACGATCAGTAAACATTACGTGGATACTTTTTTTTAGCTAATAATTTACCACTCATCAAGGTCAAAAGCTACTCGAGGATGAAGGTTAATGAAATTGATAAATTATCAGTAGAATGAGGAAACATGTTATGGGAGGATTGAAAAAGGATGGATTGAATTGACTAATGGCAAGTACTTTCTTTACTTCAATTTAAAGACGACAATGTTGTAGTCGAAAGGGAAGCACCTCCGTGGTAATGTGTTACACAGACGGTAGTCTTTTGGGAAAAAATCCGTTCATGGAAATCCCGTCTGACGTTATACACATCGAGATAGAAAGAAAAGTTTTTTTGTGGTAGAAGAGGAGATCTTTCTGCGAATGTTTTACAAGGACGAACCACAGATAGAGCTCAGTCGAGCAACTTTAATGGAAATAACAATAGAGCAGAGAAAGACTAGCCGCGTTTATTTCGGGGAAAATATGTTACCGGATTTTGTTATTTCATACTATTTCATCTCACAATACATTCTACATTCTATAACAACGTTATTGTCCTTTTGAGAATATTTTAGATTCTTTTATTTACAACTCGATTTTTATTTAGTCTAACACTGTGCATTCATTTTGTAATTAAAACTATCATGCAAAGGATAACTATTTTATCTTTAAAATAAATAGATTGAAACACCTTAATAAAGATCGCTGTCTACATTAAATGTGTTGTTTTGCAACACAACAGCACATTTTGAGAAACTCAGTTGAATCTTTAGCATTAAAGAAAATACGTGATCAAGCTTGTTTTACACTTCACAGTAAACACTGGTCGCGGCTACGTAAACACATTCAATTTTCTTTTGAATGTTCTCATATTTTTATTTTGCAGACATTCTTTTTTTTTCAAAAAGTGCACAGCTGTTATTTACTTTTGTCTTCCTTAATTTTCGGAATTCCTCAACAGTTGACATTTTTCAATCGATAATTTCGACGTAAAAAAGCTTAGTTGTCGTGAAAATTGACTGCAAAAATCAATATCATTATGAAGTATAAAGAAAGTAGCATTTGCTTGCGTGTGTGAATTTTGGGGCTCAGTGTTTTTAAACGTATTTATATAACGCAGGAAGATTCAGATTAGGTTATAATTGGTTATATGTTGAACATAAATGCTAAACAAGCAGTTTGCTTACGTGTGAACGAAGTTGAATTAACAACACCCCTCTAGGAATAGAAAACAAATGTTCACTTTTCCTTGCAGTAAGACAATAGTAATTATTTTCTATATACATTTAATCAACTATTGATTTTAATATTTTGGGGGAAAATACTGTAGAACTAAATTGACAAGTACTGGCTTTTTAGTGTTTTTTAAAGTTTATTTGTTTGTAGCTTTACAGGTGAGAGAATTGAGCACTGAGGACTAAATTCAATATGGCGCTGTTTGCATGATGCATAGATCCTAGAAATTGGGAACATTACATTGTCAAAGAAGGGATCTCTGCCACCTAAACGAAAACCTATGCGTCCACATTTGCAAGTGGGAAGCGAACAAAGGAGGGCCTACAAATGATGGATCGGACCATGTTAACAGAGCTAGGGGTGACATTAATGGGAGAAGCCTGTCAATCCTTAAGCAAGCTAAGGAGCTCTCCTGTAAGGCAACCTACGCTAAGGCTACAGCAGATAAAACTGCCTCAGTTCAATTTCGAAATGACCCCCTCCTCCAACAATTAATAATATTCAGACTTGATTTGGAAGTGTTCACCCAAATGATAGGCATATCGACATCTTACGCCTACATCAAGCTATACACATTTGCTGA
Source organism: Sepiola atlantica (assembly GCA_963556195.1). NCBI lineage: Eukaryota > Metazoa > Mollusca > Cephalopoda > Sepiida > Sepiolidae > Sepiola > Sepiola atlantica. The sequence goes on from OY744537.1 coordinate 45,315,889, forward strand.
TGAGTCCGTCCAGAATGCTATGAACAAGACCCACCCTTACTTCTTCATTACTGACCCAGACAAGCTAGTAAGGATGATGGTGGCATTCGTCACTCAGAAGTCAAGTCCCAATCGTTTATCGCTTCACTCTGCATCTATTTCAACAGAGTCAGACTGAGACAATACATAACTGCCTCCTCTTACTCCTGACTACAGCCATAGACTGCAATTTTGATGTCTCAGTTTCCAGTGCTTTGCCCAGAACCGCCAAACTAACTCCTTGGGATTGCCATACACTTGGTACACTAGTGCCGCAAACAAGAGGAACCGTAGTGACATCGTCCAGGCACCAACATCACTCAGCACCGCAAAATTAATGCCAACAAATCAGCCCGAGCATTGTCCGGATTACACCCTCACAATCAACTAGGCCAGAAGGAACTTATTTTCCCTAAAAAAAACTTTACGTTCGCAGACTGGGAAAGGGGAGAGGTAGAATCAAATTGACAATTTCCAGTTTTCTAGTGTCCTTTTGCAGTTAATTTGATTGTAGCGCAACTAGTCAGACAGTTGGGCACTGCTTACTAAATTGAGTAATATGTGTTTAATATAACAAAATAGTTTTGAAATCCATTCTTATACCTTATGCACTCTTCGCTGCGTCACGAAATCTGCCTATATCTTGAGACCATATAATCTGCCCGGAGTCAGCAAACTATGATATCTGTGCCACATCAGTTTATCTCTAATAAGATGTTATAAAAAGAAACATTTATAAGCATTTATTATAATTTCAATGTTCCATCTAGAAATATATAGGGTTATATCCCGGTTAGTTCCGTTTATTTTAAAGTGAATTCTCATATATATATATATATATATATATATATATATATATATATATATATATATATATATATATATATATATATATATATATATTATTTTTATGATGAATATTTGAATATTATCTACACACGTACACGTTTCATCCTTCCTAAATCATACGTGTAGAGATAACTATTCGAGCCAGTCATACGATATATATATATATATATATATATATATATATATATATATATATATATATATATATTATATATATCGAATCGCATGACCGGTAGTGAATAGTCATATCTCTATGCTGATGAGTCCCGAATTTAAAAAGGACGAAACGTATACGTACATAGATAATACACAATAACACATATTTATTATTTGTCGCTCCTCGAAAAAGTACAGAACTTTAATGGTAGTATTAACACAGCATGGCGTCACTTGCTTTATAATGCATCGTTCCTTCCTTTAAAAGAAATAGATTGCTTAGACGTTAATCACGCCGATAAAGTGTTAAAACTATCATCGCTTATTTGCTGTTTAAAATTGACCGAGCGGTTAAAGACGTCGGATTTGAGTTGAAATATAATTGTAATCCGAGGTTTCGAATCGCATGACCGGTAGTGAATAGTCATATCTCTATGCTGATGAGTCCCGAATTTAAAAAGGACGAAACGTATACGTACATAGATAATAAACAATAACACATATCATATATATATATACATATATATATATATATATATATATATATATATATATATATATATATATATTGTTGAATGTCTTTCAATCTTAAAACTATTCAAGATGTTATTTAAAAATATCGTAAGTCACAAGCATTTCGTTGGAAAAAATCCGTTTTGTAAATCGGTCAATTGCCTTAATAGTTTCAAATAATTTACGCCGGTCTTTACACAGAAATATAATATTAATAATCATGTAGGGACTATCAGATGTTTTCTATGAAAAACTGTTTAATGTCTCTCTCTCTCTCTCTCTCTCTCTCTCTCTATATATATATATATATATATATATATATATATATATATATATATATATGTCCACCGCTTTCTAAAAAAACAATGTATGTTTGCATACAATTTGATTTGCAGCTATTTCTGGATAATCTTGTGAATTACTCGAAAGAAGTTGGTGATTCTATTAACACGTCCAGGACTAAATGCATGACAACTGATAAAAAAGAAACTCGTCTTAACATCAACATCAACACCTAACAAATCGAACAATTTACAGAGTTTGTTTAATTTGGGCATAAGCTGTTTTCATCTAATGATAGGCAAACAGCTGTAAATTACAGAATTGGTTTAGGTCAGGCAGCCTTCAGGAGAAAAAAACCCCGACCCAACTCCTAAACGCATCTCATATTCAAAGCAAACGTCAATAAAACTATTTCCTTCCTGTATGAATGTGTGAACTGAACCGTAAAACTATGTCAGAAAGCAGAAACTTTCCACACCACGTTATGCGCATCTGATCACATCAGTATCGCAGAGTTGCGAAAACTCACTGGGATTCCATCAATGGTCTCTGTCATCAAATGTAAAGTCTTGAGATTATTTGGCTACATTAAGCGTTCCAGTGCGAGGCTACTCAAAATATGCGTTGAGAGAATGATACAAAGAAACTAGTCGAACGGTAGACAAAAGAAACCATGGATAGAAAACGTCTGTGAATGGACGAATGTGAACATAGAACAAGTGAACAGCTTGGCCCATGATTGTAGGGCTTTGAGGACATCAGCCATATTGGTGCGCATTCTGCAGCTCGCGGAGAAAACTTTTAATGATAACAAATGTCAGATGAAAGACGCTCGTCAATGCCGGTCTCACTCTATATATAGTAAGTTCATATAGAAAACTGTAAGGTATTCTATTGCAATGGATGATCACCGGAAGAAACTGATAGTTAATAAAATTGTCTCCAAACGCAAGTTAATGAACTACAGATTAAGACAACCACGATGTCGAACAACGAAAGGTTGTGGAAAAATGGGTTACTTATCATTGCCCCAAGTAAAACGCAGTGAAAACAATTTCTAGTAAGTAACATTTATTTTCGCTGTTGAGAGGGAGACTTTATTTATGTTACGATTACTGGGGCCTGTAATGGCGGGAATCAGTAGGCTATTTTTGTTTGTTGATATATATATATATATATATATATATATATATATATATATATATATATATATATATATATATATATATATATATATATATATATAGGGAGATAAAAATGACATCTTTTTTCTTTTTTCTTCACGATGAGGTGAATTGGTTACTAATATGATTGATGTTTGTGTCAGATGCAAAGATAAAACCGATTAATTTCAATTAGCTTCATGTCTTAACCCATATAAAATCACATTACACGCATATGAAAAGTCAGATGTGCTCACACATGTATGCATATATATATACATATATATATATATATATATATATGCATATACATATATATATACATATGAATACAGATATATATGTATATATATGTGTATATATATGCATATGCGTATACAAATATACACATATATATATGTCTATGACTATACATATATATGCATATGCGTAAACATATATATGAATATATGTATACATATGTATATAAGTATACATATATATGTATATACGTATACATACATATATATATATATATATATATATGTATTTACGTATATATATATATGTGTATACATATATTATGAATTTACATATCTGATGAGAGCGGACCACCGCTTAAAACGCGTTATATAAAATTATAAAATCATAAAATAACAAAATAAATGTTTAAAAAAACACTTTTTACAAATGTTGGTAGCTTTACTCCTTTACATATATACTTTTCTCTCGTTGGAACTGCACTAATACTGGACTACACTCTTTTATATATATATATATATATATATATATATATATATATATATATATATATATATATATATATATGCGTATGCATATATTATGTGTATACGAAACGAATCTGCAATACATGATGCGGTATTAAACCTATGCCGGGTTTCTCCGAAGTAGGAAGTGTAATAGGGAATATCGAATTCAGAAGCGGTCCCCAGTCGCATGTTTATCCCGGTCATGAGAAGATGAGATACAGCTCCTAGCATTCCTAAATGATCACCAATCTGTTACTGGCTAGGCTCCACGTCACTTAAATTTGGTGATCTAACGAGAACTGTTGTGTCAACACAATGATACTGTACATGTGCATAGGAGTATGAACATTTATTTATGGCAAGTAAGCTACACAAAAATTTCTGTGTTTATTTACCTGGATAATGGAACACAAACGTTTCTGTGCATCTTATTTGCCATAAGTGTATTTTCATTCACCATATGCAATTAAGCGACACACAAATCTTTGTGTTCAATTTCAAGATGAAATCTTCAGGCAATTGGCCTAATTATTTCCGCTGAAACTAACACACATACCTTTTGGTGTAGCTTACATGCAATAAGTATATTTTAATACTAATACTAAACTTCATTTACGTAATGATCACTACTGAAGTAAATACTGAAAAGAATATAGTATACGATATTATTTTATGTTATAATAAAAGTGAACATCCATTGAACAGTATTATATATAGTATTATATACGTATATATTTATATATACGATGCCTGTCTAAAAAGTATCCGACCTTAGGCCAGAAAAATATTTCAAATACGTGATGGGGTTGATCACCTACTCCCCTTCAAAGTAGGCCACTTGTGCTTGCACACACTTGGACATCCGATCCATCCACTGCCGGAAAAACCTTTGCGTTAAGTTCAGCAGGTGTTTGCAGAAGATGCGATGGGTGTGACACAAATTGAGCAGTGGTTAATCCGATTCACAAATGGCCGCACATCAGTGGAGAGTGACCAGGGTTCTAGTGGGCCCCAAACTGCTCGGAGTGCAGCTGTTGTTGAGAGGGCGTAAAAAAGAGATAATGCGGAACGCGACAGCGGAGATGAACACCATTTCAAAACAAGACTTCCAGAGGTGTTTCTGGCAGTGGATGGATCGGTGGGCTATGTGTGTGAAAGCATAAGAGGCCTACTTTAAAGGGAAGTTGGGTCCCAACCCCGTCAAGTATTTGAAATATTTTTTCTGGCCTAAGGTCGGATCCATTTTAGACATGCCTCGTATATACAAATCTCACTATATATATATATATATATATATATATATATATATATATATATATAAACAAATCTATCTAGAGTGCATGCATGTATATACAGATCTATATTCAATGTATTTACTATTACTTGGAAATTTAGAGTTAATTTAATTAAAAAGCAAATTACCATCGCTCAATAAATAATTTGGAAACATACTGTTGAACTTCAGGAATTTGAAAGCAAGGGGAAATACCTTATCACCAACGACCTATATACGAGACTCCATCAACGACTTGCAGATATCATTACCAATTACGAACACTTTCACCGGATAACTGTTAAAAAAATTAAACTCGCTATACAATTTATTTTATTACCGAACCACACGCAACACTACGTTAATCTATCCGACAACGAACTTACAGCCAATGTGCAAAGGGGAGACAACTCAATTGATACCAAGGAATTCTTAAATCTTGGAACTAATTGCCATCTTTTGAAATCGATTCAACCATCAAAACATAAAAGCAGAAATAGAATTATTATATGACAACATTGCTAAACTAAAAGTAAAAAAATAAAATTTCGACACACACTGGCTTACATGATTTCTTAAAAGCAGAAGCTATCAAAATTCGACATGATAAAAAACTATCAACTTTATTATAAAATTTCGACACACACTGGCTTACGTGATTTCTTAAAAGCAGAAGCTATCAACATTCGACATGATAAAAAACTATCAACTTTATTATAAAATTTCGACACACACTGGCTTACGTGATTTCTTAAAAGCAGAAGCTATCAAAATTCGACATGATAAAAAACTATCAACTTTATTATAAAATTTCGACACACACTGGCTCACGTGATTTCTTAAAAGCAGAAGCTATCAAAATTCGACATGATAAAAAACTATCAACTTTATTATAAAATTTCGACACACACTGGCTCACGTGATTTCTTAAAAGCAGAAGCTATCAAAATTCGACATGATAAAAACCTATCAACTTTATTATAAAATTTCAATCTAAAAACAGCAACAACAATCCAAATATCAGTATAAATAAAGCGAACAGGACAAACACATTTTTAGTACTTAACACATTTTACTATCACACTAAATTGCAAACAATTCTTAATGATGACACAAAATTCAAAAAGAAATAACAACAACTCTGCTAATATACTTAAAACACAAGGTAGCATACTTATCACTGCCAATAAGGCAAAACTCAATAATCACCAACTTCCAAAAATAATCGGTGATTACAAACCTGATTATTAATATGGAACAGTTAAGATACATAAACTCAACCCCCTCTCCGACTTATCATATCCCAAATTACTACTTCGTTATATATTCCCTTACAAACACCCTAAATGAACACATCAGCCCCTATCTACTTAGTAAATATGGCGTTAAGCTCCCACCCAACTATTACAAATCCTACAAACCAAACACGCGGACAATAAACTCATTGCTTTTCTTGACGTTGAAAGTTTATTCGCAAATCCATATGGAAGAAAAAACAATTGACATAATCATAAATAATACATACAATAACACGTATCTCTCGCGACTAAAAATCAATATAAAACAAGTCCTTATTAATAACGAATTCCTTAATTATATCGTTGATGAACAAATAACATTATCGATTCGAAAATTTAAAAAATACCACTACAAATAATAATATCCAACATTAAAACTCAAATTATACTAATGTATACTATTGTAATCAAATGCAACCAAACTTTAGATTAAAAGAAACAGTCATAAAATATATTGTACACCGATACATATCCCCAGTTAACAATAAAAATTAGACTTATTATTTACTATACGGTATTTAAAAATCAAAATCTTGTAGTAAAAAGCAACTCCTCCACAACGCATAACACATTAGAGAGAAAAAATGTAATTTATAAGTTTATATGTCCTTTGAGATAACATAACTCTAATAATAATAATACAGCTTATAGCTACATTGGTTTTACAACCTCTAACCTATCCTGCTGCATCACCATGCACCTTGTAAACGCTAGGTCAATTTACCAACATCTACAAAAACCATAACGCCCCGTCTAATTTAAGACACATTTAATTAATAACACGAAAATAATACATTTCGAAACCAATTTAAAAACAAATTAAAATACTCAAAGCTATCTTTATTAAAACCCAGCAACCTACAATTAATAACATTACGTCTGAAATCAGTAACAACATTTTAAAATGCTTAACGTAACACAATTTTATCCCGTGATTTATATTCTGGCGTCGCGGAATTTAAATTGTTCACGTCTTTCCTGGAACTGTGCGAGTTCGTACTTATGGCATCTTACTGACTTTAACGCGTTCCCGGCTGATTTGACATTCTCTTCTTTTTTCGAACTTGCTTATTCATTTGTATTTGTCACCTGAAGATGATTCGACGAACTATTGAAAACGTTCGTGATACATATGGAACATAAAATTCTTTTTTGATTTAATCACAGAAAAGATCATTAGAAAAATTGAAAAAATAAAAAAGGTATAATTAAGCGGAAAATTCTGTTATTTTTAACAATGTTCACTTAAAAGAAAGAATTCTGCCTAAGTACAAATACAATATATATATATATATATATATATATATATATATATATATATATAAGTACGTTGCTTGAATATGTGATAAATCAAAAAGTTATCAGCCACTTCAGCAAAAACATCTACTCAGTAATAAGCAATATGGATTTCGCCCTGCAATAGAAACATCTGACGTGTTTACTGCAATATCACACATAATCAGGTAATCTATTGACAAAGGCTCCCTTTCGAGAACAAAAGCTCCTAATACATCAAAGGCTTTTAATAGGCTTTGGCACAAAGGTCTGCTTCAGAGACTATTGCAATATCTGGAAATGTCTTCTCAACCATCAAATTCTTTATCTCTGCTAGGTTTATGAAAGTAGTCTGAAACATATAGCATCGACGCTAGCCTATCTAAAGGATCCATTCTGGGTCAAACTCTCTTCCTGATATCCACCAATGCCTACCGAATTACATTCTAAGTTCATTCGTCGACATCTATGCAGATGAAAAAACATCTATTTCAGCATTTCGAAGAGCATTACTGATCAAGATCTTTCTATTTCTCTCTCTCTCTCTCTCTCTCTTCCGACCTGGAACATGTTGAAATGGATGTTATTCTCTTTGTCTATTTTGATGAGATTCTAGAACTGACTTTCACCTCAGACTTGAGGTGAAAGACTTCCATCAGATCTGTTGCTGAAGTAGCTGGAAAAATGGTTGGAGCATTCAAGTAAGTATCTCACCCCGGACGCAATCCTCTACCTGTAGAAGATTAAGATAGTCCTAAGATTGATTACTGTTGTCACATGTTTGGAGGTGCACATCAGAGCACTCTGTCCTGCCTGCAAAAGCATGTTTTTGTACTAATGAGTTACCACCTATCAAGGCCTAAATGTTACTCGAGGATAAGGATACATGTGTTTTGCAGGTGGACGGTGAGACAACACCTTGAGAACTTCTTAAAATGGTTGAAATTTGGAGGAATTTTATTATTTATTAAGACAAGATGTACAATAGAGATTGTTCTTATCGCAACATTAATCTATTTGAAAAAATGTAGAATAGCAAACATATTTAATTCAATTATTTCTAATCGATTCCGACCATTTTTCCTACTCCCTAAAGCAAAGAGAGTAGGTATTGACAAGAAACAAGATACGTAATAAAAGTAACCATTTTCAATCTTTTAGAGAATCAACCACACACTCTCTCGGAAGACGTCGGCCGAAAAATGATAAAAAAGAGACAGATAGATAGATAGATGGATTGAGTGTGTGTGTGCGTGTGTGTGAGAGTGAGAGAGGAAGAAGGGGACAAGAATTATGCAATTTCTTCTTTTACTTCTGATATATTTCAACTCTGGGTAAGTTAAAATATAATTAAACTGCTTTTTAAAAAAAGTAAATTCGACATAAAATGCTTATTTGAATAACGTCAATTATTTCTTTTTTAATCATGTTTAATGATTGATTAAGAATCGAGGTATTTTTACAACATGATTTTCTACATGACATTAGATATCGCACGAAACAGTCGTGTTATTTATTTTAGACGACGTTCGCGCCGGGAATACATGAAGAGAATTGAAACAGTTTTACTTAATTTTTGTTAGAACTCGAAATTTGATAATTACAGAAAGTAAATGAACAAAAAATAGTAAAATGAGTTCAGTGCTGGGAGAACGAGCTGATTTTGGTTCCCGGCAAAAACTGTGTGTTTTACAAACCCCACGAAACAGTCGACTCATTCATTTTAGACGACGTTCGCGCCGGGAATCCGCGCAGAGAAATTAAACGAACCCACATGTTTATTTTATTACTATGTTTTCTTTAGAATACTTTGTTTTAATCAATTATCTATTATATAAACGTCACCTGTCTGTATGGATGTATGTATGTATGTATGTATGTATGTATGTATGTATGTATGTATGTATGTATGTATGTATGTATGTATGTATGTTGGTCTTCTCCTCCGATACTACCCAACACACGGTCACGCGGGTTACATTATTAAAACCAGCCAGCCCCCAGACGTGCTATCTCTGAGAATTGGGGGGAAACGTTCATATTTTCGTATAGAAATGGCTCGAAACGTTGAGGGGGGGGGGGATGTTTTAAAAAATCAAGACAGAGTACAAAAACGAATTGCGCATGCGTGAAATATATGTCACTTCCTCAATAAGACCATTTTGAACGCGGCAAGTATGAAAACGTAAGTTTACGACTTTTTTTTTTATTTGTTTCTGTAATCAACAATTATAAACAACTTAATTTTTATTTAAACAAAAAAATTCGCTAATATTATTTGTTTATTAAACGTATCGTAAAAAAAATATATATATGAGTTTATTATGCATTCTGTCCTCGTGGGGAGGCAAGTAAATATTTACATTTCTCTTCGTAAGACAACTCCAAATAAAACGGTATTTTCACACTTAAATAAAAACATTCACATGTACACATTTGACTGACAATTGTTAATCCCCCCCCCCCAAAAAAAACACAACAAATTAAAATATATTTATTGCTAATATTATTTGTTTATTAAACGTATCGCAAAAAAAAAATATATATATATATGAGTTTATTATGCATTCTGTCCTCGTGGGGAGGCAAGTAAATATTTACATTTCTCTTCGTAAGCCAACTCCAAATAAAACGGTATTTACACACTTAAATAAAAACATTCACATGTACACATTTGACTGACAATTGTTAATCCCCCCCCCCAAAAAAAAAACACAACAAATTAAAATATATTTATTGCTAATATTATTTGTTTATTAAACGTATCGCAAAAAAAAAAATATATATATATATGAGTTTATTATGCATTCTGTCCTCGTGGGGAGGCAAGTAAATATTTACATTTCTCTTCGTAAGCCAACTCCAAATAAAACGGTATTTACACACTTAAATAAAAACATTCACATGTACACATTTGACTGACAATTGTTAATCCCCCCCCCCCCAAAAAAAACACAACAAATTAAAATATATTTATTGCTAATATTATTTGTTTATTAAACGTATCGCAAAAAAAAAATATATATATATATGAGTTTATTATGCATTCTGTCCTCGTGGGGAGGCAAGTAAATATTTACATTTCTCTTCGTAAGCCAACTCCAAATAAAACGGTATTTACACACTTAAATAAAAACATTCACATGTACACATTTGACTGACAATTGTTATTCCCCCCCCCAAAAAAAACACAACAAATTAAAATATATTTATTGCTAATATTATTTGTTTATTAAACGTATCGCAAAAAAAAAAAATATATATATATGAGTTTATTATGCATTCTGTCCTCGTGGGGAGGCAAGTAAATATTTACATTTCTCTTCGTAAGCCAACTCCAAATAAAACGGTATTTTCACACTTAAATAAAAACATTCACATGTACACATTTGACTGACAATTGTTAATCCCCCCCCCCAAAAAAAAACACAACAAATTAAAATATATTTATTGCTAATATTATTTGTTTATTAAACGTATCGCAAAAAAAAAATATATATATATATGAGTTTATTATGCATTCTGTCCTCGTGGGGAGGCAAGTAAATATTTACATTTCTCTTCGTAAGCCAACTCCAAATAAAACGGTATTTACACACTTAAATAAAAACATTCACATGTACACATTTGACTGACAATTGTTAATCCCCCCCCCCCAAAAAAAAAACACAACAAATTAAAATATATTTATTGCTAATATTATTTGTTTATTAAACGTATCGCAAAAAAAAAAGATATATATATATATGAGTTTATTATGCATTCTGTCCTCGTGGGGAGGCACGTAAATACTGACACAAAAACATGTTTGTTTAGTTTCCCAACGTGAAACGCAATATATTTTAATAAATAAACAAAATATATACATTTTAAAAAATAACCTTACATTGGCCTCACCATCCATAATCAACAATTAAGATCGATAATTTTATTTACAAATATTTCTATAACTTAATTTTTTTGTTTATTAAACGTATCGTAAAAAAAAAACACGATATGACTTTATTATGCAATCTCCCTTCGTGGGGAGGTAAGTAAATATTTACATTTCTCTTCGTAAGCCAACTCCAAATAAAACGGTATTTTCACACTTAAATAAAAACATTTACATGTACATTTGACTGACAATTGTTCATTCCCCCCCCCCAAAAAAAACACAACAAATTAAAATATATTTATTTATAATTCTTATGTATTTTTCTTTACAAGTATTAAGAGTTTTACTTATTTACATGAAGTTAAAACAACTGTTACTTATACAGAATTTGAACTTTCTTAAAATCGTTTTAAACGATCACTATTGACTAATCACTAACTACTCATTTCATTGATAAATTTTCACTTCAGAAATTACTGTTGCCTACTTTCAGAAACTTTTCATTCATACAATAAGATAAATCGATGACTTTACATTCAGTTTGGCACTTCCGGTTGACTCGGTGGAATGAATGGAACTCTTCAATTATTAAGTCCAAGTGACGTTTGAAATGCAGAACTACCCTTACTTATTACAATAAAATATCAGAATTTGTTAAAGTTTTTGTATTGTTTCTTTTCTTATTTTTTAGAGTTTAAAGTTTTATTTTTTTCCTTTTTTATAATATAAAGTATAAGAATTTGGCATAATTATTTTGTCGTGTAAATGAAAAATCTGTGTAAACGGAATAAATGTTCCCCCACCCACCCCCACCTAAATATATAAGACAGCGACTACATAATAACGTGCCACCCATTAGAAATAATATTACAATATTTTTATAAATAATATTACAATATTTTTAAGTATAAAAACTCATCGGACATAATCAAATATGAATTCGTAAACGTCGATAATTAAATATGATATACTTCTTTTTAAGGCATTAGAACTTTACACGATAAAAAACAATTGACAAATTCGGATATTTTCCATTATAATAAATTAAAAAAAAAAAACATTAAACTCACAAAAAAAAATAAAACAATTGCTGAAATTTTTTAATAAACACTTACTCTGTCTGTGATAAGGGGGCCTTTGAAAATTAAAGAGGCCTACAGAGCCACATTAAAATTACCCCCCCCCCCAAACTGCTGCCCTTATATTAAATACATTTTCTTCTTTTTTCAACATACATTAATTGACATTAATTTAGACTTAGATTTACCCGTGAGGCGGTGGCAAGCGACATATTGTCGATAGTGTTCACCACTCGACTACACAATATTTCTGTTTCACACTTACTACAATAACTTCCAGTAGTTTTTACTGACCAACACATCAGATTTGTTTGCCTTTCAAGCTCCATACGGAAATAGAATTTACGTGCTTTAAATAGTAATTAATGCCCCCCTTCATTTGCCCAATTGATACACATCAGAAACATATTACATACAATAACATATCCTTTGGACTTTTAACACAATACATGGTTCAGATCAAAATTGGTTTAATTTCTTGCAAATCAGACGTGACTAACCTGCCACATTTTCAAGATTTTCATAGCAAGAGTTTTCCATCTAAAGCTAGGTATCCAACTCCTAACGAAAGGAAACATTTTAGGAGTGGTCATAGCATACATGTACACTGTTGAGTGGCAGAAAAGAGGATTGCCACATGCTCATTGTCTGGTTTGGCTTCAACAAAAATTGAGATCCTCTGACATAGATTCAGTTATCAGTGCGGAAAATCCGGATCCAGTGGCAGATCCGGTTTTACATGATATTAGGCACCATATGATTCATGGACCATGTGGAAACATAAACAGATGTTCACTCTGTCTCAAAGATGGACACTGCAGTAAGAGATATCCCAGACACTTCTTGAGTGAAACTCAATCGGATACAAATGGCTACCCACAATATCGACGACTAGCTCCTTTAGCTGGAGGTTTTGAGACGACAGTTACCCTACCTGGCAACATAACGGTTCCTGTAGACAATCGATGGGTTGTACCACATAATAAACTGCTTTGTAAGATTTTTGATGCACATATCAATGTTGAATACTGCAACAGCGTGAAATCAATAAAATACATTTGTAAATATGTAAATAAAGGTAGTGATCAAGCTATCTTCACAATTGAAAGTAATGCTCATGATGAAGTTAAGAGATACGAAACAGGACGTTACATATCAACCAATGAAGCCATTTGGAGAATACTTAACTTTCACATACATGTACATCATCCCCCAGTTATTCACCTATCAGTTACTCTAGAAAATGGACAGCGAATATACTTTACTGAAAGTACTGCAGCAGATAGAGTTGCAAATCCACCTACAACCACTCTAACAGCTTTCTTCAAATTGTGTCAAACAGATTTTTTTGCACGTACACTTTTTTACTCGGAAGTTCCACTTTATTATACCTGGGACAGTAAAACTAAGCTCTTCAAGCGACAACTGAACTGTGTAGAACACAATACAAATTCCAATATTCATTGCCACCATGTTCTTTTTCAGAAAGTAACCAATTTCAAACTCATCAAGAGTTTTCAGAATTCTAAATTCATTTTAACTACATTTTGTTTATACAAATTACCTATTCTAAAATGACAACTCTCCCAGAGTTTAGAATAATTAAATAATGAATGATGCCCCCCCCCCCTGAGTTGAGAATGACTTAAAAATGAATGACAACTCCTCCAGAGTTGAGAATAACTTACAAATGAATGACAGTTGAGAATTGACTAAAAGAACATGGTTTTGGTTGCTTAACATCCAAATATGCCTCCCAAAATCCAACCTCTGGTCCCTGTTCTGGGAGGTGGTAACAGGGTAAAACAGTGTAAATGCTTAGGAGGTTATGGATGCAACTTTACACCAGTTATTATAGCCCGTTTCACTCTGTATAACCCTGGCTAACAAGGCTCTGGTAATGTATTCTTCAACTATTTTGTTTCAAACAAGTATTTTTATTTGCTTGCTATTTAATCTATTAGTCTGTCGATGTTACATTCAATAAACAGCATGTGTATTATTCTATTAACTATGCAACACCATATAAATACTGCTACATGATATAAACCAAACCATGCACACAGATGAAGTAAGGGAGACAGTCGGACAGATAGGGGAAAACAGTCATTATCAGAGAAAATATTTTTGTTTACTTTTTTGGTGCACATTCTTTTTTTTATAATTATTTTCACTTTCTAAGTAAATGTTTGAAAACTATTAGCACTGAAACTTAGTGAAAACAATGGCACTTTGGTGAGAAGTGAAATGACTGTATAGTCCCATTGAGACTCCCTCGTGAATATAGTAAGGCACCTCACCCAACAGGCAATAGTAAATACATCTCCTATTAGAAAGTTACACAAAGGAAAACATCAACACAAATTTACACTAGAGTATAGATTTACTCCTCTCCAGGAGTTAGGCACAAGGCCAGTTTTTATCTTAATCCCACAAGTCGGGTTGGGAAAGTGGGGTTTAAAAATTGCCTGGGCAGCCCCGTCGGCATTCCCCGGTAGGGGCGCCTCAGGCAGTAAGCAATAAACTTACTCCTCCCCAAAGAGGGGAGGTAAAGCCTGGGAGGGTGGACCTCCTAGAACTGCACAGGACAGATCAGACCCACAGACCGGCGGAAACCAAGCCCCGAAGGCCAAGACAATACCGATCTATGAAGTGCAGTATCCATCGGAACAGATACTACACTTTGATCTTAGCCAAAAGGCGTTATTTAACCCCCACCCACAATGGGAATATGTGACACAAGGTCGGAAAGTGGGATTTGAAAAGCCAGCGCTCGAGAAGATGAGCACTCTGGCCATTAAAAATTGCCTGGGCAGCCCTGTCGGCATTCCCCGGCAGGGGCGCCTCAGGCAGCAAGCAATTAACTTACTCCTCCCTAAAGAGGGGAGGTAAAGCCTCGGAGGGTGGACCTCCTAGAACTGCACAGGACAGATCAGACCCACAGACCGGCGGAAACCAAGCCCCGAAGGCCAAAACAACACCGATCCATGAAGTGCAGCACCCATCGGAACAGATACCACACTTTGATCTTAGCAAAATGGCCAAGCTATTTTACTACTAAACAATATCTTAGTTCTGTTTCAGTTTGGAATTGCTTAACAGCCTGAGACCCCCCAGTACCAGAAAATCTCAATTGAAGCAGCCTTTTTCAATAGAGTACAGCATTTGTTCTTTGTAATTTTATATCTTTTACTACAAAACTATCTATTTTTAAACAAACTGCATTTTATCCTTTTCTATTCACAATTCAGAACACCTTTTAAATAGATTCCTTTATGTTCTATATATTTGATGCTTTCTTTCCTTCAGATTTGATTATCAGAGTCCGGCTTTACCACAATTTGAATTAAGAGAAATTCAGACTACCCATTATCTTATGCATGGATTAATAGACACCATTTATTCTTATAAACACAGGACTCACTGCTTCAGTTATTTTTTGTGTGTGTGTGTAATCGTTATGAACAATTTCTTTTTAATACATGACTTTAGTTTGATGTATGATTAGTAAAAAAAAAATTTAAAAAAAAGATCAGTGATCATCACAAACGAAGGACTCTGTTCTTGCAATAATAACTACGTCATAGCTCTCATGTTTTTAATTATCTATTCCTCAAAATCATAAAAGAAAGAACATTCTTTGGGGTGGATTCTTGATGATAGCAAGTCACTAATAAGAACTTAACACAAACATTTCAGTACTTTCATATTTTGAGTTTTAAAAAGTGATTATTAATGATGTACATTTTTAGCCACATCATTTTGATTACTGTACTCATTCAATTGAATAGTATATTTTCTAATTTCATCTTCCATTTCAGACAATTTGGTTGTTTTTCCCAATTACATCTTTCATTTAAGTGAATTTGCCTACTTAGTTTCATTAACCACACAAGCTACATTGTCATCATCGAAATCTCCAGGTTGATTGAAATTTATTTTTATATTCTTTTATATAAAATGAAGACTATAGCAAAAATCTTATTACAAATAATCAAACGGTTAAAAAAACGTTTTATTACTAAAACATCACGGTTGAACAATGTGTTTCTGTGATTGATATCATTAAGTGCTGCAGTTCCTTTTTTAAATTTGTGTTTTTATCTTTTGACACAATTACACATTCTCAAAAGACACATTAAAATAAAAATCACCCATTTAAATATAAAATTGTTTTTGTTTTTTTACAATATATTCTTGCTTGAAAGTGGTGAACAAACTTAAAATAAATGTGTTTCAATATATTGAGCAATAAACTAATCATTTTTCATAAATATGTTAAGCACATTTTTTGACTATTGTTTTGTTGTTCATGCCTAGGTTTATAATCTGAAACAAACTCAGGAGCAATAAATTATTACTGCACTAGGACACTTTCTAAATGTTATATTTTGTAGAAAACACTGATCAGTTCCCTAGATGCAACAGATGTGTGCAATAATGCAGTAGGACACTCAAAACATAGTACATGCTGCATTCAGATGTACTTAATACTCTAGATAGAGCAAGTATGTGTTATAATATAGTGTGACTCTTAGTATGTCTTATGGTGAATCTAACAGTGCACGATATCATAGAGATAGCATGTGTGTAATTTACTAATGGATATATATTAAATCAGTAACTGTTCAATATGTTCGATAGAACAGTGTAACACTTGGTAAGGTGTACCTGCTTAATCTGTCGGTGTTCTTTACCCTAAATACAGCAGCTTTCTGTAAATTCGGTCTATTCTACTTTTAACTAGAATGATCAGTCACCACAATACCACATTTACTCATAACCTTATATTTGCTTTTTGCTTTATTGAACAAGTTGTAAACTTTCATTCTTTTTAGTTTTTATGGACGTTAACCAAACACTTAGACTGGTACCGACTTCAGTTACCAATTAAGGGTTGTAGCATCCATCTGAACAAATACTAAACTTTGAATTATTTACTTGCAGAAAATATGAAAAAATTACATTCAAAACAAGGCTTTCAAAAGTGTTCTAAAGTAATAAAAATGTATATCCTACTATAACTAGAATGTTAGTCACCACAATACCACATTTACTCATAACACAAATTAGACACAAGACCATCAGAAGTGTGGGAAAGAGTGTCGTCGGTCATCATTGTTCTAACATATGAAAAAAAATTAATATATATATGTTAAATAACCCAGCTAAGACATTTGTTGCTGAGCAAGGTTAGTGGAAGGTTAACATAAAATAGTACATTCTTTACAGTAAGGTAACATTGGCATTTTCCCTTTAATGTTATCAATAATTAAACACTGCTTTTAATGTTATCCAGTAAAAGAGAATAGCAAATCAGTCAGCATTTTTTTACATTGAAATTTAACAAATTCTAGGCGCTTGATTGTGATAGTGCACTCTTGGCCTCCTTATTTTAAAAGTGCTCATTATCCTACATAGAACGAGTGTTTAATTAAATAGAGTTCAATATCCTAGATAGAGCAGATGTGTTTATTATACACACCATAGCACAGGATTAAAAAAAAAAAACTGATGTTCGGGGAGCAGTGAAACAGTCAAAGCTGGAGGTTCGGGAAAAGATTCAGAGCTTGCAGTATATGAAAGAGTCACCCTGATGTTTAAGGAGTCGGAGCCAGCTCTTCAGGAAGTAGTCAGGTCCTAATTGTTCGGGTAGGAGTCAGAGCCTGATGTTCAGGAAAGAGTCAAGGCCTGGAGTTCAACCCGAATGGTATATTACGGAGTCTGAGTAGAATGGTATAGGAAGGGTCCCCATTGTTAGCACTATTATTTATATTCATATAAAATAATGTCTCGATCGGTGAATTTAAAAGAAAAAATTATTCTTCCCCATTGATACCATTTATTATATTCATATAAAATATTTAATCGGTGATCAACCTAGGTTATTTAATCTAACATACACAAACATGAAAGAAGTAAATAGACACCATTATTATCATTAACAAAGACTGCTGTCAGAGGGGCCTGATCAACCTAGGTTATTTTATCTAACATACACGGACATGAAGAAGTAAATAAACAAACACCCTTATTAACAATACTAATGAAGACAAATATGGTACTTTTAATAGAAATGTTACATTTTTACTCCAGGGAATGGAGAGGTAGTGCAGAGTTTTGGGGAGGCCTGAAAATAGTGTAGCCAGGGTGAATTGGCAACCATGTACGTGACATCTTTTACTCCTGGCAACTGTGGAAGGAGGGCGACTGGAGAAGTGATCCCCGTGCAACGCCAATAGGTACGTATATAGTATGCGCACCGGGGCTGTAATAGGTACGTATATAGCATGTGAACAGGGATGGTGATAAGTAAGTACATACCATGCGCACCTGGGCGACAATAGATACGGATTTAGCATTCACACCAGAGTGGCGATAGGTACTTATATATTATGTACCTATATAGAAGGCACAGACAGAGGTGGTACTTTTTATAGAAATATGTCATACTTTTGCCCTGGCCAACGTAAGAGGAATGGTGGAGAAGAAACAGCTTTCGCAAAAGACAAAATGAGAAAGTAGCTGTGAAATTGGGCGACCAGAGAAGAGAAAAGTAGAAAGATAAAGAGACGGCTATAGAGAAAGGGAGAGAAATAGAAGTTTGAATATAAAGATGTTACACACGCGATTTTTCTTCTATTCTATAACCTGAGCAACGCCGGGTAGCCCTGCTAGTCTATTATATAAATCCCACCTGTCTGTCTGTATGTATGTATGTATGTATGTAAAGCTTCTCCTCCGAAAGTACCCAACACACGGTCACACGGGTGACATCATTCCGACCGGCCAGCCCAGGCGCGTCTAATATCTCGGAACCGAAAAAAAAAATTGACTCTTCCGGGGTCGACTGAGCACTTTTCTCCAATGGGGGGTGGCTTTTAACTCCATTTTTCAACGTTATTTATACTAATTTGAGAAGAAAAATAATGCAACTAGATATGACGTCAGAGTAAGGGAGTGGCGGGTAGAAATTCACTCACACTACAACCATTTTTTTTCTTTCTTTCTTTCTTCTTCCCCTCTCACTCCTACACTTTCTTTCTTAATTATTAATAGACGCTAATATTCCTTCCCCCCCCCTCCCTTCCTCACTATGGCCGTTCTGTTATCCTGATATAATACTTCCAGGCATTACCTCCTCCTTTCATGCCAAATTGGGAGGGAGTGACGGCATTCGCCGGTGTGAGCGCCTCAGGCCAATTTTTTTCTTGGGGGGGGGGGATATTAAGAAAATCTATAATAAAGACCAATGTGCATTTAATTGTATCTATAATAAAGACCAATGTGCATTTATTTGTATCTATAATAAAGACCAATGTGCATTTATTTGTATCTATAATAAAGACCAATGTGCATTTATATTTATCTATAATAAAGACCAATGTGCATTTATATTTCATCGGGGGGGGGGGGGGCTTTTCATTTATTTTTGATGATATTTGATAGTAATTTGAAATTGCTGAGTCATATTTAATTACGTAATACCTCAAGTTCATAAACCAATTAATGTAGTTTAATGAAATTTATTTTTTAGAGGGTAGCTAAGGAAGTGCGTTAACTCACGTTTAAAACACACAATTAAGGTGTTTAAAACAAGGTTAGAGAATATATACATAACATATAAAAGTGTATTCTTATGTAAAATTCACAGAGTAAGATGATGAGAGTATTCTCGAATCTATTAACCCAGCCCTTAGGGGTCCATGGGGAATATTTCATCGGGGGGGAGGGGGCTTTTCATTTATTTTTCATTATATTTTATAGTAATTTGAAATTGCTGAGTCATATTGTAATTTAATTACGTAATACCTCAAGTTCATAAACCAATTAATGTTTTTTAATGAAATTTATTTTTAGAGGGTAGCTAAGGAAGTGCGTTAACTCACGTTTAAAACACACAATTAAGGTGTTTAAAACAAGGTTAGAGAATATATACATAACATATAAAAGTGTATTCTTATGTAAAATTCACAGAGTAAGATGATGAGAGTATTCTCGAATCTATTAACCCAGCCCTTAGGGGTCCATGGGGAATATTTCATCGAGGGGGGGGGGGGGAATTTTCATTTATTTTTCATTATATTTTATAGTAATTTGAAATTGCTGAGTCATATTGTAATTTAATTACGTAATACCTCAAGTTCATGAACCAATTAATGTTTTTTAATGAAATTTATTTTTTAGAGGGTAGCTAAGGAAGTGCGTTAACTCACGTTTAAAACACACAATTAAGGTGTTTAAAACAAGGTTAGAGAATATATACATAACATATAAAAGTGTATTCTTATGTAAAATTCACAGAGTAAGATGATGAGAGTATTCTCGAATCTATTAACCCAGCCCTTAGGGGTCCATGGGGAATATTTCATCGAGGGGGGGGGGGAATTTTCATTTATTTTTCATTATATTTTATAGTAATTTGAAATTGCTGAGTCATATTGTAATTTAATTACGTAATACCTCAAGTTCATAAACCAATTAATGTTTTTTAATGAAATTTATTTTTAGAGGGTAGCTAAGGAAGTGCGTTAACTCACGTTTAAAACACACAATTAAGGTGTTTAAAACAAGGTTAGAGAATATATACATAACATATAAAAGTGTATTCTTATGTAAAATTCACAGAGTAAGATGATGAGAGTATTCTCGAATCTATTAACCCAGCCCTTAGGGGTCCATGGGGAATATTTCATCGAGGGGGGGGGGGGAATTTTCATTTATTTTTCATTATATTTTATAGTAATTTGAAATTGCTGAGTCATATTGTAATTTAATTACGTAATACCTCAAGTTCATAAACCAATTAATGTTTTTTAATGACATTTATTTTTTAGAGGGTAGCTAAGGAAGTGCGTTAACTCACGTTTAAAAACAAAATTAAGGTGTTTAAAACAAGGTTAGAGAATATATACATACCATATAAAAGTGTATTCTTATGTAAAATTCACAGAGTAAGATGATGAGAGTATTCTCGAATCTATTAACCCAGCCCTTAGGGGTCCATGGGGAATATTTCATCGGGGGGGGAGGGGGCTTTTCATTTATTTTTCATTATATTTTATAGTAATTTGAAATTGCTGAGTCATATTGTAATTTAATTACGTAATACCTCAAGTTCATAAACCAATTAATGTTTTTTAATGAAATTTATTTTTAGAGGGTAGCTAAGGAAGTGCGTTAACTCACGTTTAAAACACACAATTAAGGTGTTTAAAACAAGGTTAGAGAATATATACATAACATATAAAAGTGTATTCTTATGTAAAATTCACAGAGTAAGATGATGAGAGTATTCTCGAATCTATTAACCCAGCCCTTAGGGGTCCATGGGGAATATTTCATCGAGGGGGGGGGATTTTCATTTATTTTTCATTATATTTTATAGTAATTTGAAATTGCTGAGTCATATTGTAATTTAATTACGTAATACCTCAAGTTCATGAACCAATTAATGTTTTTTAATGAAATTTATTTTTTAGAGGGTAGCTAATGAAGTGCGTTAACTCACGTTTAAAACACACAATTAAGGTGTTTAAAAAAAGGTTAGAGAATATATACATAACATATAAAAGTGTATTCTTATGTAAAATTCACAGAGTAAGATGATGAGAGTATTCTCGAATCTATTAACCCAGCCCTTAGGGGTCCATGGGGAATATTTCATCGAGGGGGGGGGGGAATTTTCATTTATTTTTCATTATATTTTATAGTAATTTGAAATTGCTGAGTCATATTGTAATTTAATTACGTAATACCTCAAGTTCATAAACCAATTAATGTTTTTTAATGAAATTTATTTTTAGAGGGTAGCTAAGGAAGTGCGTTAACTCACGTTTAAAACACACAATTAAGGTGTTTAAAACAAGGTTAGAGAATATATACATAACATATAAAAGTGTATTCTTATGTAAAATTCACAGAGTAAGATGATGAGAGTATTCTCGAATCTATTAACCCAGCCCTTAGGGGTCCATGGGGAATATTTCATCGAGGGGGGGGGGGAATTTTCATTTATTTTTCATTATATTTTATAGTAATTTGAAATTGCTGAGTCATATTGTAATTTAATTACGTAATACCTCAAGTTCATAAACCAATTAATGTTGTTTAATGAAATTTATTTTTTAGAGGGTAGCTAAGGAAGTGCGTTAACTCACGTTTAAAACACACAATTAAGGTGTTTAAAACAAGGTTAGAGAATATATACATAACATATAAAAGTGTATTCTTATGTAAAATTCACAGAGTAAGATGATGAGAGTATTCTCGAATCTATTAACCCAGCCCTTAGGGGTCCATGGGGAATATTTCATCGAGGGGGGGGGGATTTTCATTTATTTTTCATTATATTTTATAGTAATTTGAAATTGCTGAGTCATATTGTAATTTAATTACGTAATACCTCAAGTTCATAAACCAATTAATGTTTTTTAATGACATTTATTTTTAGAGGGTAGCTAAGGAAGTGCGTTAACTCACGTTTAAAAACAAAATTAAGGTGTTTAAAACAAGGTTAGAGAATATATACATACCATATAAAAGTGTATTCTTATGTAAAATTCACAGAGTAAGATGATGAGAGTATTCTCGAATCTATTAACCCAGCCCTTAGGGGTCCATGGGGAATATTTCATCGAGGGGGGGGGGGATTTTCATTTATTTTTCATTATATTTTATAGTAATTTGAAATTGCTGAGTCATATTGTAATTTAATTACGTAATACCTCAAGTTCATGAACCAATTAATGTTTTTTAATGAAATTTATTTTTTAGAGGGTAGCTAAGGAAGTGCGTTAACTCACGTTTAAAACACACAATTAAGGTGTTTAAAACAAGGTTAGAGAATATATACATAACATATAAAAGTGTATTCTTATGTAAAATTCACAGAGTAAGATGATGAGAGTATTCTCGAATCTATTAACCCAGCCCTTAGGGGTCCATGGGGAATATTTCATCGGGGGGGGGGGGAATTTTCATTTATTTTTCATTATATTTTATAGTAATTTTAAATTGCTGAGTCATATTGTAATTTAATTACGTAATACCTCAAGTTCATAAACCAATTAATGTTTTTTAATGAAATTTATTTTTAGAGGGTAGCTAAGGAAGTGCGTTAACTCACGTTTAAAACACACAATTAAGGTGTTTAAAACAAGGTTAGAGAATATATACATAACATATAAAAGTGTATTCTTATGTAAAATTCACAGAGTAAGATGATGAGAGTATTCTCGAATCTATTAACCCAGCCCTTAGGGGTCCATGGGGAATATTTCATCGAGGGGGGGGGGAATTTTCATTTATTTTTCATTATATTTTATAGTAATTTGAAATTGCTGAGTCATATTGTAATTTAATTACGTAATACCTCAAGTTCATAAACCAATTAATGTTTTTTAATGACATTTATTTTTAGAGGGTAGCTAAGGAAGTGCGTTAACTCACGTTTAAAAACAAAATTAAGGTGTTTAAAACAAGGTTAGAGAATATATACATACCATATAAAAGTGTATTCTTATGTAAAATTCACAGAGTAAGATGATGAGAGTATTCTCGAATCTATGAACCCAGCCCTTAGGGGTCCATGGGGAATATTTCATCGGGGGGGGGGGAGGGGGCTTTTCATTTATTTTTCATTATATTTTATAGTAATTTGAAATTGCTGAGTCATATTGTAATTTAATTACGTAATACCTCAAGTTCATAAACCAATTAATGTTTTTTAATGAAATTTATTTTTAGAGGGTAGCTAAGGAAGTGCGTTAACTCACGTTTAAAACACACAATTAAGGTGTTTAAAACAAGGTTAGAGAATATATACATAACATATAAAAGTGTATTCTTATGTAAAATTCACAGAGTAAGATGATGAGAGTATTCTCGAATCTATTAACCCAGCCCTTAGGGGACCATGGGGAATATTTCATCGAGGGGGGGGGGGGGATTTTCATTTATTTTTCATTATATTTTATAGTAATTTGAAATTGCTGAGTCATATTGTAATTTAATTACGTAATACCTCAAGTTCATAAACCAATTAATGTTTTTTAATGACATTTATTTTTAGAGGGTAGCTAAGGAAGTGCGTTAACTCACGTTTAAAAACAAAATTAAGGTGTTTAAAACAAGGTTAGAGAATATATACATACCATATAAAAGTGTATTCTTATGTAAAATTCACAGAGTAAGATGATGAGAGTATTCTCGAATCTATTAACCCAGCCCTTAGGGGTCCATGGGGAATATTTCATCGAGGGGGGGGGGGGATTTTCATTTATTTTTCATTATATTTTATAGTAATTTGAAATTGCTGAGTCATATTGTAATTTAATTACGTAATACCTCAAGTTCATGAACCAATTAATGTTTTTTAATGAAATTTATTTTTTAGAGGGTAGCTAAGGAAGTGCGTTAACTCACGTTTAAAACACACAATTAAGGTGTTTAAAACAAGGTTAGAGAATATATACATAACATATAAAAGTGTATTCTTATGTAAAATTCACAGAGTAAGATGATGAGAGTATTCTCGAATCTATTAACCCAGCCCTTAGGGGTCCATGGGGAATATTTCATCGGGGGGGGGGGGAATTTTCATTTATTTTTCATTATATTTTATAGTAATTTTAAATTGCTGAGTCATATTGTAATTTAATTACGTAATACCTCAAGTTCATAAACCAATTAATGTTTTTTAATGAAATTTATTTTTAGAGGGTAGCTAAGGAAGTGCGTTAACTCACGTTTAAAACACACAATTAAGGTGTTTAAAACAAGGTTAGAGAATATATACATAACATATAAAAGTGTATTCTTATGTAAAATTCACAGAGTAAGATGATGAGAGTATTCTCGAATCTATTAACCCAGCCCTTAGGGGTCCATGGGGAATATTTCATCGAGGGGGGGGGGAATTTTCATTTATTTTTCATTATATTTTATAGTAATTTGAAATTGCTGAGTCATATTGTAATTTAATTACGTAATACCTCAAGTTCATAAACCAATTAATGTTTTTTAATGACATTTATTTTTAGAGGGTAGCTAAGGAAGTGCGTTAACTCACGTTTAAAAACAAAATTAAGGTGTTTAAAACAAGGTTAGAGAATATATACATACCATATAAAAGTGTATTCTTATGTAAAATTCACAGAGTAAGATGATGAGAGTATTCTCGAATCTATGAACCCAGCCCTTAGGGGTCCATGGGGAATATTTCATCGGGGGGGGGGAGGGGGCTTTTCATTTATTTTTCATTATATTTTATAGTAATTTGAAATTGCTGAGTCATATTGTAATTTAATTACGTAATACCTCAAGTTCATAAACCAATTAATGTTTTTTAATGAAATTTATTTTTAGAGGGTAGCTAAGGAAGTGCGTTAACTCACGTTTAAAACACACAATTAAGGTGTTTAAAACAAGGTTAGAGAATATATACATAACATATAAAAGTGTATTCTTATGTAAAATTCACAGAGTAAGATGATGAGAGTATTCTCGAATCTATTAACCCAGCCCTTAGGGGTCCATGGGGAATATTTCATCGAGGGGGGGGGGATTTTCATTTATTTTTCATTATATTTTATAGTAATTTGAAATTGCTGAGTCATATTGTAATTTAATTACGTAATACCTCAAGTTCATGAACCAATTAATGTTTTTTAATGAAATTTATTTTTTAGAGGGTAGCTAAGGAAGTGCGTTAACTCACGTTTAAAACACACAATTAAGGTGTTTAAAACAAGGTTAGAGAATATATACATAACATATAAAAGTGTATTCTTATGTAAAATTCACAGAGTAAGATGATGAGAGTATTCTCGAATCTATTAACCCAGCCCTTAGGGGTCCATGGGGAATATTTCATCGGGGGGGGGGGGGAATTTTCATTTATTTTTCATTATATTTTATAGTAATTTGAAATTGCTGAGTCATATTGTAATTTAATTACGTAATACCTCAAGTTCATAAACCAATTAATGTTTTTTAATGAAATTTATTTTTAGAGGGTAGCTAAGGAAGTGCGTTAACTCACGTTTAAAACACACAATTAAGGTGTTTAAAACAAGGTTAGAGAATATATACATAACATATAAAAGTGTATTCTTATGTAAAATTCACAGAGTAAGATGATGAGAGTATTCTCGAATCTATTAACCCAGCCCTTAGGGGTCCATGGGGAATATTTCATCGAGGGGGGGGGGAATTTTCATTTATTTTTCATTATATTTTATAGTAATTTGAAATTGCTGAGTCATATTGTAATTTAATTACGTAATACCTCAAGTTCATAAACCAATTAATGTTTTTTAATGAAATTTATTTTTAGAGGGTAGCTAAGGAAGTGCGTTAACTCACGTTTAAAACACACAATTAAGGTGTTTAAAACAAGGTTAGAGAATATATACATAACATATAAAAGTGTATTCTTATGTAAAATTCACAGAGTAAGATGATGAGAGTATTCTCGAATCTATTAACCCAGCCCTTAGGGGTCCATGGGGAATATTTCATCGAGGGGGGGGGGGAATTTTCATTTATTTTTCATTATATTTTATAGTAATTTGAAATTGCTGAGTCATATTGTAATTTAATTACGTAATACCTCAAGTTCATGAACCAATTAATGTTTTTTAATGAAATTTATTTTTTAGAAGGTAGCTAAGGAAGTGCGTTAACTCACGTTTAAAACACACAATTAAGGTGTTTAAAACAAGGTTAGAGAATATATACATAACATATAAAAGTGTATTCTTATGTAAAATTCACAGAGTAAGATGATGAGAGTATTCTCGAATCTATTAACCCAGCCCTTAGGGGTCCATGGGGAATATTTCATCGAGGGGGGGGGGGAATTTTCATTTATTTTTCATTATATTTTATAGTAATTTGAAATTGCTGAGTCATATTGTAATTTAATTACGTAATACCTCAAGTTCATAAACCAATTAATGTTTTTTAATGACATTTATTTTTTAGAGGGTAGCTAAGGAAGTGCGTTAACTCACGTTTAAAAACAAAATTAAGGTGTTTAAAACAAGGTTAGAGAATATATACATACCATATAAAAGTGTATTCTTATGTAAAATTCACAGAGTAAGATGATGAGAGTATTCTCGAATCTATTAACCCAGCCCTTAGGGGTCCATGGGGAATATTTCATCGGGGGGGAGGGGGCTTTTCATTTATTTTTCATTATATTTTATAGTAATTTGAAATTGCTGAGTCATATTGTAATTTAATTACGTAATACCTCAAGTTCATGAACCAATTAATGTTTTTTAATGAAATTTATTTTTTAGAGGGTAGCTAAGGAAGTGCGTTAACTCACGTTTAAAACACACAATTAAGGTGTTTAAAACAAGGTTAGAGAATATATACATCACATATAAAAGTGTATTCTTATGTAAAATTCACAGAGTAAGATGATGAGAGTATTCTCGAATCTATTAACCCAGCCCTTAGGGGTCCATGGGGAATATTTCATCGAGGGGGGGGGGAATTTTCATTTATTTTTCATTATATTTTATAGTAATTTGAAATTGCTGAGTCATATTGTAATTTAATTACGTAATACCTCAAGTTCATAAACCAATTAATGTTTTTTAATGAAATTTATTTTTAGAGGGTAGCTAAGGAAGTGCGTTAACTCACGTTTAAAACACACAATTAAGGTGTTTAAAACAAGGTTAGAGAATATATACATAACATATAAAAGTGTATTCTTATGTAAAATTCACAGAGTAATATGATGAGAGTATTCTCGAATCTATTAACCCAGCCCTTAGGGGTCCATGGGGAATATTTCATCGAGGGGGGGGGAATTTTCATTTATTTTTCATTATATTTTATAGTAATTTGAAATTGCTGAGTCATATTGTAATTTAATTACGTAATACCTCAAGTTCATGAACCAATTAATGTTTTTTAATGAAATTTATTTTTTAGAGGGTAGCTAAGGAAGTGCGTTAACTCACGTTTAAAACACACAATTAAGGTGTTTAAAACAAGGTTAGAGAATATATACATAACATATAAAAGTGTATTCTTATGTAAAATTCACAGAGTAAGATGATGAGAGTATTCTCGAATCTATTAACCCAGCCCTTAGGGGTCCATGGGGAATATTTCATCGGGGGCGGGGGGCTTTTCATTTATTTTTCATTATATTTTATAGTAATTTGAAATTGCTGAGTCATATTGTAATTTAATTACGTAATACCTCAAGTTCATAAACCAATTAATGTTTTTTAATGAAATTTATTTGTTAGAGGATAGCTAAGGAAGTGCGTTAACTCACGTTTAAAAACACAATTAAATTTTAGGGGTCAGGACAAATTTTTTAGGGGTCAGGCCAAATTTTTTATTTTATTTTTTTTTAACTTAAAATATTTCTCAGGGTTGTGGGACACTGAAAAAAAAAGTTGGTGGGGGGGCTGGAGAGATTAGGGGGTCGGGGAAAATTTAAGGGTCAGGCCAAATTCTTTAGGGGTCCGGCCAAATTTTTTTTTTTCTTTTTTTGAACTTAAAATATTCCTCAGGGGAAGAGTGAAAAAAAGTTGGAGGGGGGGGGGGGCTGGAGAGATTAGGGGGTCGGGGAAAATTTTAGGGGTCAGGCCAAATTTTTTTTTTTTCTTTGAACTCAAAATATTTCTCATGTTTGGGAGAGTAAAAGAAATTGATGGGGGCTGGAGAGATTGGGGGGTCGGAGAAATTTTCAGGGGTCAGGACAAACTTTTAAGTGGTCGGGCCAAATTTTTTTATTTTTTGAACAAAAATATTACTCAGGGTGGGCGAGAGTAAAAAAACTGTCGGGGGCGGCTGGAGAGATTGGGGGGGTCGGGGAAATTTTTAGGGGTCAGGACTAACTTTTTATAGGTCGAGCCAAATTTTTTTTGTTTTTTTATTTTTTTAACTAACAATATTTCTTAGGATTGGGAGAGAATAATAAAAAAGTTGGGGGCGTTCTGAAGAGATTGGGGGCTCGGGGAAATGTTTAGAGGTCAGGACAAACTTTTTAGGGGTCGGGCCAAATTTTTTTATATTTTTTTTATTTTTGGAACTAAAAATATTACTCAGGGTTGGGCGAGAGTAAAAAAAAGTTGGGGGGCCTGGAGAGATTGGTGGTCGTGGAAATTTTTAGCGGCGATATAAACGTATTTACCATTCGCACCGGGGCGGCGATAGGTACCTATTTAGCATTCGCACCGAGGAGACTATAGGTACGTATTTAGCATTCAGCGGTGGCGATAGGAACGTATATAGCATGTGCACATGGGATGCCATAAGTACGAATATAGCATGCGCACCGGGAGTGTAAAAAAAAATTGGGGTGGGGGGCAACATTTTTTTCCTTTTCTTTTATCTTTTTCATTGACAATATTTATATGTATGGGGCAGGATGAAAAAAAAATTTTCGGGGCGGGGGAGCTAAAAAAATTTTTTTTTTCTTTTTTTAAACTAAAAATATTTCTATGTATGGGGGGAACATAAAATTTTTGGGGCGGGTCAAAAAATTTTCTTTTCTTTTTTATTTCTTTTAAATTAAAAATATTTCTAAGTATGTGGGAGGATGGAAAAAATGTTCGTGGGGGGAGGCAAAAACATTTCTTTTTTTCTGTTTTTAACTAAAATTATTTATATTTATGATAGTGACAATACATGAATGAACACTATTTTGTTTTTCAAACACGACAGGGGTGCACTAATATGAGTTCTTACGTGTGCGAACTGGGCTGGAGATAGGTACATATATAGTATGTGCACCCTTGCAAAAATAGGTAAGTATGTAGTATGCACACCAGAGCCGCGATAGGTACGAATATATTATGCGCACCAGGCCGGCGATAGGTTTATATATAGTATGTGCCCTGGGGTGGCATAGGTACGTATATAGTAGTGTATAGGGGTGGCGATAGTTACGTATTTAGCATTCGCCCTAGGGTTGCGATAGGTACGTATTCAGCATTCGCACAGGGGCGGCGATATGTACATATTTAGTATTCACACTGGGGCAGTGATAGGTACATATGGTGTATGCACACCGGGGCGGCAATATGTACGTATTTAGCATTCACCCCTGGGCGGAGATAGGTACTTATTTAGCATTCAGCGGTGGCGATAAGTACGTATATAGCATGTGCACATCGGCGGCAATAAGTATGTATATAGTATGTGCACCGGGCCGGTGATAGGCATGTATTTAGCATGTGCACTGGGGCAGCGATCGGTTCATATATAGCACGTGCACCAGGGCGCTGATAGGTACGTATATAGCACGCGCACCGGGGCGGCGAAAGGTACGTATTTAAAATTCACACCGGGGCGGCGATAGGTACGTATATAGCACGCGCACCGGGGCGGTGAACGGTACGTACTTAAAATTCACACCGGAGCGGCGATAGGTACGTATTTAGCATTCACACCGGGGCGGCGATAGGTATGTATTTAGCATTCACACCGGGGCGGCGATAGGTATGTATTTAGCATTCACACCGGGGCGGCAATAGGTACGTATTTAGCATTCACACCAGGGTGGCGATAGGTATGTATTTAGCATTCACACCGGGGCGGCGATAGGTATGTATTTAGCATTCGCACCAGGGTGGCGATATGTACGTATTTAGCTTCCGACCCGGGGCAGCGATAGGTATGTATTTAGAATTCACACCGGGGCGGTGATAGGTACGTATTTAGAATTCACACCGGGGCGGCGATAGGTATGTATTTAGCATTCTCACCGGGGCAGCAATTAGTACCTATTTAGCTTCCACACCGGGGCGGCTATAGGTACGTATTCAGAATTTAGGGGTGGCGATAGCTACGTATATAACATGTACACATGGGCAGCAATAAGTACGTACATAGCATGCGCTCTGCGGCGGCAGTCAGTACATATATAGCACGCGCACCGGGGCGGCGATATGGACGTATATAGCACGTGCACCGGGGCGGCGATAGGTACGTATATAGCACATGCACCGGAACGGCGAAAGGTATGTATTTCGCATTCGCACCGGGGCGGCTATAGGTACGTATTTAGCATTCGCACCGGGCCGGCGATAGGTACGTATTTAGCATTCGCACCAAAGCGGCGATAGGTACGTATTTAGCATTCGCACCAAAGCGGCAATATGTACATATTAATTATTCGCAATAGGGCAGCGATAGGTACTTATGTAGCATGCACACCGGGACGGCGATAGGTACTATTTAGCATTCGCACCGAGGCGGCGATAGGTACTTAAATAGTATCTGCACTGGGGCGGCGATAGGTACATATATAGTATGTGCACTGGGGCGGCGATAGGTACGTATATAGTATGCGCACCGGGGTGATGATAGATATGTATATAGTATGAACACCGGGGCGGAGATAAGTTCTTATATAAAAGGCGCAGATAGAGGTGTTACTTTTTATAGAAATATGATATACTATTGCCCTGGCCAACGTAGGAGAAATGGTGGGGAAGAAACAGCTTTCGCAAAAGGCAAAATTAGAAAGTAGCGCTGAAATGGGGTGACCAGGGAAGAGAAAGGTAGAAAGATAAAGAGACGGCTATAGAGAAAGGGGGGGGGGAGAAATAGAAGTTTGTATATAAAGATGTTACACACACGATTTTGCTTCAATTATATGTTTTTATGACCCCGAGCAACGCCGGGTAGCCCCGCTAGTCTCATATAAAAATGAATTTAAATAACCCCTTAATATATAATCTTATTATACAGATAGAAAATGTCATATTTTAACATTATTTCTGAATTAATCAAGTTTTATATGAAATTGAACTTCATTAAAATATCCTTTACCCAAACTTTTAAATTTGTTTCAATAGTACATGAGTTTATAAAAGTTCCAAAAGTATATTACTTCATAAAATCTATAAAAGTTCTAAAAGTATATTACTTTATAAAATCTATAAAAGTTCCAAAAGTATATTACTTAAGAAAAATATATAAACATTCCATAAGTATATTACTTTATGAAATATATAATAATTCCAAAAGTATATTACCTTATAAAGAATATAAAAGTTCGAAAAGTATATTACGTAAGAAAATATATAACAGTTCCAAATGTATATTACTTTATAAAAACTATAAAAGTTCCAAAAGCATATTACTTAAGAAAATATATAACAATTCCAAAAGTATATTATCTTATAAAACATATAAAAATTCCAAAAGTATATTAGTTAATAAAATATATAACAATTCCAAAAGTATATTACTTTATAAAGAATATAAAAGTTCGAAAAATATATTACGTAAGAAAATATATAACAGTTCCAAAAGTATATTACTTTAGAAAATAAACGAAAATTCCAAAACTATATTACTTAAGAAAATATATTAAATTTCCAAAAATATATATTACTTTATAAAAAATATAAAAGTTCCAAAAGTATGTTACTCCATAAAAATATGACGGTTCCAAAGTTATATTACTTAATAAAATATATAAAGTTCAAAATATATATCTTTGTAAAACAATATAAAAAGCTCCAAAAGTGTATTCCCTTATGAAAATATAAACCCTTCAAAAAGTCTTTTACTTGATAAAAAATATAAGAGTTCCAAAAGTATATTACTTTATAACAAAATAGTATAAGTTACAAAAGTATATTACTTCATAATAATTGAAAAGTCCCAAGAGTATATTACTTTATAAAAAATATAAATGTTTCAAACGTATATTACTCAAAACTATATTAATGTTCTAAAATAATATTACCTTATAAAAATATGAAAGGTCTAAAAGTATAATACTTTATAAAATGGGAAGGTTTCAAAATATATTACTTTAAAAAAATATGAAAGCTCTAAACGTATATTACTTTATAAAAAATATAAAAGTTCCCAAACTATATTACTTTATAAACAAGTATACGTGCATTAGAATTATTTTTAAATCATTGCAAATGCATGTCTAACGTAAATAGGGGCAT
This sequence comes from Sepiola atlantica, assembly GCA_963556195.1. Classification (NCBI taxonomy): domain Eukaryota; kingdom Metazoa; phylum Mollusca; class Cephalopoda; order Sepiida; family Sepiolidae; genus Sepiola; species Sepiola atlantica. The sequence continues at coordinate 45,349,378 of OY744537.1, forward strand.
TACAAAAAAAATGTTCCATATTTTAAAATCCCATCAATTATTTGAAGGTTTCAATTAAGTCAGCATTTTCTTGTCTAGTAAAGTGGTTAAACTAAAAGATTCCAACCTATTTTTATAATTTAAATGTTTTAATGATTTAATAAATTTAGTCTGTTTTTAATATTGGATACTACTATTAGTAGATTTTATTTACTCCTCCCCAGGAGTTAGGCACAAGGCCAGTTTTATCCTACTCCCACAAGTAAGATGTGACCCAAGATCGGGTCGAGAAAGTGGGGTTTGAAAAGCCAGCGCTCAAGAGGTGAGCACTCTGGCCATTTAAAAATTGCCTGGGCAGCCCCGTCGGCATTCCCCGGTAGGAGCGCCTCAGACAGTAAGCAATACACTTACTCCTCCCCAAAGAGGGGAGGCAAAGCCTGGGAGGGTGGACCTCCTAGAACTGCACAAGACAGGCGTGCAGTATCCATCGGAGCAGATACTACACTTTGATCTTTACTGGTTGCTCGCAAGTGTGACGTATCACTCGATGATAGATATGGAAGTTAGGTGGCTTCATTCTTGCGTTCCAGAGTTGACGCTACAGTATCAGCCGGTAGCTGGAATTCTTAATCACATATAGACGAACAGAGAAGATTTATTCTAACTTACATATTTTACTTTTACGAATGAGTCACTACTTATCAAGGCTAAATGTTAATGAGATGGTTAATAGGATCACAGTTGTAATGATGAAGACAATTATGAGAGGATTGAATAAAACGAGTGGAATGTATACAATTTTATTACTTACTAGAATTGTTTATCGGGAATATTTATTGACATCGGATTTGAAGACGACCATGTAGCAGACAGGAAAATAGTCCCGTCGTAACATCTTCTACTGATGTGAAGTTCTTGGGAAGAAACTCTGTTCATGGAAATTCTCTTTAATATTAAGCACACGGAGGAACAACAAATTGCAATTGAGGCAGAAGATGAGCTCTTGTAGTAGATGTCTTACCTGAACCCTAACCCTAACCTGAAATTAGAGCGAGAGTAGAGACAAAAACAAGGGAAAGTGTACGACACACCAAGGCACATAATTAGAGACCAGAGATTTTGGCATCTCATTTGATCAATGTTCGTAAGTTAGAATTGCTTCTGGCTGTCTACTAACGGAGTCAAAACATTTCTATGTATTTATATAACGTCTAGTGTCACTCAATCTTAAACAGCAATTGAATCTCTCCCAAATATCTATATCATCTGCTCCATGTGACTTAATCGACCAATCATTTATCTACTTTCACAACTGACCTCGGGGATAAGTCCTATCAATCAAACTCACCAATCATCTATGCATACTCCTCAAAACACGTGTTTCGATGCAATTATTCACATCTCATAAACTGAAAATAGAACAATTAGCATGTGCGAATTATATAAAAGATACGGCAATAACAATTAAATGGACCAGCAAATCCAATTATAACAATCGTATGATATACGCGTGCGAAAGTGTATCAGCGTGTATATGTGTGTGTGTTATATTTGATCTTGTGTATTTGTACGCCTCTAGCCACATATAGACATGCATTTTTATATGATGTTAATTACTGCCTACTCCCATTAAATGATACACGTATCAAATTCAGAATCGTGAACCTTATCACCCTAATAATTATTGCCGTGTTTTCAGCTTGATGTTGAACTCTGGCAGATGTCAAATTATAAACGGAAATTAAAAAAAGGTGAAGAAATATAACAAGGGAAAAGCAAAAAAAATTGACACAATAAAATAAAACGGAAAAGAAATGTTATTTGATGCCGAAAGAACTTGAGTGACACTTTTATGTAATAATGGCTTTGTTCCTTCTTTAGTAGGAACATTTTCCCATATTACTCCTAATTTTGAATCGTCAATTTTCCAGATGCATTTTACATTTAAGTCTGATGTCGCTAGAGTTTTTTGCTTTTGTAGTTTTAGTTAAAGGCCTAATATTTGTTTATTTTTTGGGTACATTTTTACAGTAGAATCCGCGCTTAAAGTCCATCGGCGTCGGTGCTTTCCGGCGGTTTACGTTAAACGCCGGAAAGCTTTGAAGCGAGACGAATAAGCAGACGACAGCAAAACTTTCAAACTGAATGAAACGCTGAACTTGCAAACTGATAGAAACGCGATTTCAACATGAACTATTACATACTATCGCTGGTTGTTGAAACTCCTGAAACCCTTATTCTCAAACCTAATATTTATTTCATACACAATGTTTTGCTTGTTTTGTCCCGTTTGCAAATCCAGCTTAGTTTGTGTTTTTTTTTTGGGGGGAAGCAGGTAACTTTACGGATTTTTCATTCGGCACTGTCACGCGTTTAACGTAAAACACATAAATACACCGACACCGATGGACTTTTAGCGCGGGCCTACAGTAAAAAAATTTTGTATTTACTCCAAACAAGGCATGCTGCAACTGAAGCGTACGAAGCAACTGTACTAGGGGCCAGATTAATGCGAGGCAATCTGAGGGGCAGATAGATGTTTGTTCTGATTAAATTTCAGCATGTGAAACTGTCGAGAAAAAAAAGCAGGAAAAGAATTCCAAAAGCAAACAGCCTGAAGAAAGATGCTCTTAGGGTAGAACATTTTCCGGTATATATGGACTTCTACAGTGAATGCGTGTGCTTTAGTAGCTGCTCGGTTGGTCGGGGATATTTTAATTTAATGGGTACAAGTACAGTAAGTTCATGCGAGTATTTAAAAAAGAAGCACAAAATTGAAACTCTGTGGCGATGCATGTAATATAGTTACGCCCATGACAGCAACTATATCTACATAAGAACATCGCAGTTTACGTTTGTCCGTCGGATTTTAAATGTTGGCATTATCAATTATCAGTTGTGGATTAAGAGTCCAGTGCGTTATCGTCTACTCCACGAAGGCATTTGTAACTTATTGTAAGCTTATAATAATTGTGTGTTTTTTAAAAAATATTCTCAGAAATTGTAGGCTAATGATAATAGTTTATCATTAAATAAATAAAATGAAAGAAAACTTTTCGAGTGTATAATGTTGTGAAAGTTCCTGTACTCAGATTTATATTTACCTTTCCATGTGCGGTGAACGTATACTCTGGTCATATCTTACTGGCGAAATGTTCGAAGCTATCACAAATAAAAGTTCTAGTTGTTGAAATGCAGTTGGTTAAGGGATTGTTAAAGCTCAAAATAGTGTTAGGATATTGTTTATGACGTTAATCAATGGGACGATCGATAACATAGGTGTAAACAATAGGAAATCTTGGCATAGTTGACTGACAATATTCCAATTCAGACTTAACAAACGATAAGAAGTGGAATGTTTATTGACGTCAATTATGACGTGACATGCATAAATAAACATGCATACAAAGAGAAACCAGAAACAGAGAGAAAGAAAGAACGAAATTTCTCTCATTATATATATATATATATGATGTATTTTTATGAAATTATTTTTTTTATTGGTCATTGCAGTTTTCGTTGTTTTTTGCTCACTACTACTTCGATTGTCTCACTTCCTAAGTGATTAAGATGCAGAAAATTGCATTATTAGTCCCCCCTTAATTTTACTCATGACGGCTGTGAACCAGAAACACGTGTCCGTTAATTACTTTTATGCACGTATAAAATTAATATCTCTATCTCTCTATCTATCTATATATCTATCTATCTATCCCCCTCTCTCCCTTTCTCTCTCTATATATATATTTATATCCATTTACTCTCATCCACTTATCATCTATCTTTCTCTCTTACTCTCTGTCTCTGTCTCTGTCTCTGTCTCTGTCTCTGTCTCTGTCTCTCTCTCTCTCTCTCTCTCTCTATATATATATATATATATATATAGAGAGAGAGAGAGAGAGAGAGAGAGAAACCGACAGGCAGAGAGAGAGAGAGAGAGAGAGAGAGAGAAACCGACAGGCAGAGAGAGAGAGAGAGAGAGAGAGAAAGAGAGACATACTCATAAGTGGGTGATAGTTAATGAATGAAGGCACTCGGCACAAAACACAAATTACTTAGAATAATTGGTAATTTTGTATTATTTGTATTACTATACTAATCTTGGTTGCTATTCTTATGTTTCGGCTGATGTTACCTTCTGTCTCTTGTCGAATTCATAAATATTTATGTCGAACTCGGGAATCTATACAGACTTTCAAACTGAACCCTTTATTTAATCCAAGGGGCAGATTATTCTAGCTACGTAAGCCATGAATGGATACAAGTGTTAGATATGGCATTTAAACAAATCCATTCTTAGATAGTAGTGAGGATTGAATCTTCAATCTACAGAAGAATATCACTTAAGACTGATGGTTAATCAACGCCTTTATACGTTTAGCCATAGGTCGATCTTGAGCTGTAAACATATTATTTCTTAGAGTTGTAGTATTATTATTATTTATTACTACTTATAATTCTTAATGGTGTTCTAATCTACTATTTATAAGCATTCGTTCCATATTGCATTGAAGTCTATACTAGGATTACGTAGGATATCCGATATATGCGTTGTTTTTTTCTTGTGTTTTGGTAGCAGCGAAAGGACTTCATCAATTCCTTTCACCCTTTTTGCGCATTCGCCGAAGCCGTTGCACTGTGGACGTTATTTTACGGAGTGATATTAGACTATACACCGTCTCTTCGGCAGTGCATCGCTTTCTATCGGCTTTATTGATCTTTAGGACCTCTTGAAGAAAACCATTCCGCGACGGTGCCCATGCACACCTGAATAACAAAACAGACGGACACCTAAGCTCTCAGCAAGCATTGTGAAGCTTTTGCTGCTGAACGCTGTTTTTTTCTATTAACAGATTATTACATTTTCTAGTCAGTGTTCAGCTTTGTGACCAATTGAGCTCAACCAAACAAACTGAGAAAGAAGCCTAAAAGTTATTTCATAAGAAGGCTGGGACGTTCCATTATGCTTATTGAGCAACCCCATTCTCTGGGTTCTGATTGGTTGCTTGTCAGTGAGTGGATGATCTATTATATAAATATTGCTTCATTTCAGCGTGAATTTTCTTATCAATTATTTAGAGTTCTCATGTCCGGACATGTCAATTTGATTCTACTGAAGATGAGGGGGGGGGTGCGACATTATACACATCCGTCGTTTTGCGTTTTCTTTAACACTAAACAAATAAATAGAAATCGCTAATAAAATTTACTCCATTTTTTTACACGGGACATTAACTGCGCTTACCAAACATACATATTTTAATTGAACAAAAGAACAAATAAACAATAGATGAAAGGAAATTACACACGTATGTGTATATAAATCTTTTTATAAATTTAGACGTGTATATGTTTATATCACTCTATATATATATATATATATATATATATATATATATATATATATAATTCAGTCCTAAATTAACCTGGTGATACCAGATCAGGCTGCCCTGTAGCTCCCTGAGACGAAATTCACCTACATTGACGTTTTTTTTTTTTTTTTTTTTTTGTAAAACTTAATTATGTTCTACAAAACCAAAAACAAAAACAACAGCCCCTCTCCCTTTCTCCCTCCCCTTTTTTTATTTTATTTTTCCTACCCTACTCCCGGTCCTGGATATGACCTTAAACTACATCCGATGGTGAGATCCGGCTTACGGACTTTGGGGAATGTGGAGCCTCCTCTTAATTACCATTGCTCCCAGGTCCACCCTGACCCGGAGTGGTAGTACCTGTTAGGGTCCCAACTATGCGTTAAATAGAAACAGATATTAAAAGGGGAAAGAAACAAAAAAGAGAAGAAAACAAATATACTTTAACAACCAAACCAAACACCATGAATAAATATTTGAACATATAAAGAACTTGAAGCATAAAAACTTTCACCAAAATGACTGCATTCGGCATTAAATAACCTGAAAAGGGTTGATATGCCGTAAAACAAAACAACCAAACTAAACACCATGAATAAATATTTGAAGATATAAACAACTTGAAGCATAAAAACTTTCACCAAAATGACTGCATTCGGCATTTAATAACCTGAAAAGGGTTGATATGCCGTAAAACAAAACAACCAAACTAAACACCATGAATAAATACTTGAAGATATAAACAACTTGAAGCATAAAAACTTTCACCAAAATGACTGCATTCGGCATTTAATAACCCGAAAAGGGTTGATATGCCGTAAAACAAAACAACCAAACAACCTAAATTAACTAACTGACCATTATGAATTTTGGAATACAGTAGCCGCGAAGTGTAAGGGTAAGTAACGTTGGCTATATTTAGTTTTATTTAAAGTATAAAATATACGTAAGAGGGTAACATGGGCGTTAAATCCCTTCGTAAAAAAATCAGATACCTCCGATTATTTTGTGAAATTTAAGAAATAGGCATTCGACATCAATTGCCCAAATTTAATTTCTTTGGAATATGTTAACGTGATTTTGAGAAGCATAATATGGATACAACTTATATATAAAACTTTAAACATTTCAAATTTGTATTGCATTACATCTACGATCCTTAAATACTGATTTAGTTTGAATTCATTTCAAGTCCCTTAAAATGTAAGCCTTGAATCTTAGACATTTCTAGAATCAAAATCATGTACTAGATTCTGTTCAAAACAGACTTAAGGATTACAGACATAAGGTTAAGTGTCATTATATCTTGATTTTAATCTTCTTAAGAGGGCATGACACACATGTAAAACTGTTTAGTATGGAGAATTCATTTTTTAGTATCATCATAATAAAAATAGAGTTTTTTTAGTACGATGGGCAAGGGGCATTGCTTATTGAACATAAGTAATGCCCCTGGCCCATTTCCCATAGCATAGATTAATGAAACTTGGCACAGTTATTTATCTTTATCTACATAGGAACAACACAGAGTTATGCATTTTTCCCATCGTTTGATGCAACTCTGGACACAGTTTTTGTAGAACACCCCAGGTTGTTTCTCCAACCACGTCGTAACTTCAGAAATCTAAGCTACATCATCTGGGAAACGGTCACCTTTCAAAAACAACTTCATAGCTGGGAAGAGATGAAAGTCAGAGGGTGCAAGGTCAGGGAATGGGAAAGGATTTCATAGCCACACGCCCGTGATTTTGATCTGGCGACATACGAGTTGTGGATCGGAGCGTTGTCCTGCAAGAGGAGGGTACCGTTGCTGACTTTGCCCCGTCTCTTGATTTTGATAGCTTCTCTTAATTAGTGAAGCGTATAGGCTCTTGTAATTGTGGTACCCTTTACCAGGAAATCTGCCATGACTACTCCGTCCTGGTGCCAGAAGTCTGTGATCATAGCCTTGTCAGCAGCGGGTGCACGCTAGCCTTCTTTGGAGGTGGTGAGTCTAAGTGCTTCCACTGCATTGACTGGGCTTTGGTCTCTGGATCATAGTGATAGACCCAAGTTACATCCTGTGTAATCAGTCTTTTGAAAAACTTTGACTCATCTTCTTGGCACATCTCCAAATTCATCGTCGAGCACTTGACGCGTTTTTGCTTCTGAAAAAGTAGGAGCAACCTGGGAATTCATCTGGCAGACACCTTATGCATATGCAAGTGGTCATGAATGATAGTTTCCACAGACCATGTACTAATCTTGCCAACATTTTACAAGGTCATATAATGGGGCATCATCCCAATCAGTTTTTTTTCATTTCATCAAAAGTCTCCTTTGGTGTGCATCCTTTCAAATACAAAAACCGGATCACTGTGCGACACTCAACTGGCTGCATTTCACACCTGACTCAGTTAAAATATCTGTAAATCAGAAATCACAATTAGTTCAGAGCTGTTCTTTGCAACATAACTCATACTGATATAAATGATTACACATGCTAAATGTCATCTATATAGGACTAATGGAAGTGGGTCAGGGACAGTGCGTATTGAACGCCCCTCTTATTATTACAAATATTACATATTTTTCACATATTTAAAATTGTTCTATGTTAAAGATCTGCTTGAAATGATAAAAAAGAAAAATAATGCCATAACAAAAACAATCATAAAAAACACACACGTCATAGTTGTGAAGACACTTCTTTCTGATGAATTCTTCAAATTTCTTTCAGAATCTATTTTTCACTAAAACATTAGGTTTTCATAAATACGTAAGCTAAATATAAGTAACACAAACATAATTATATCTTAAAAATTTAAACCTATTTATTTTAAATTTCATCCTTTAAAAATTAAACCGAAAGAAAAACAAATTTTAGGTCTTTATCAGTTTTTTCAGTCTCTTTTCCTTCATATATCAGACTTATTTTACTTAGAGCACAAAATAAATAACACATGACAGTAATTTATGAAAACCATACTTTGAAAATGTATAACAAATGTACACTGACTACGGTTGAACGTTTTGAAAATCGTGTTTAAACAATATTTTAGATACATAGGGTGTATTTGTGATTTTATTGATCTTAACAACTTTTATGTTAACATGGGTATGTAAATATCGGCAAGATGTAGCAGTCATTAATATATAGGGTGAGTCAAAACGCACGCAAATTTATAGTGTTCAAAAATATTCCACCAATCATAAATTAGTTTACATTACTTTTATATATGTTACATATGTCGAGAGACAACAAGCAATATAGAAAGCCTAGAAATAATCTCTCTCCCCCCTTCTCTCTCTCTCTCTCTCTCTCTCTATATATATATATATATATATACAATGTGAGTAAAAATCATGCAAATTTATATCATTCAAATTTATATTATTCCACTAATCATGAATTAGTTAACATTACTTTTATATATGTTATAGAAATATGCATAGCGTTTTTTATAATTAATGTTTTTTCTATTTTGCAGGTAATTATTTACATCATGCCACTTGATTTGAGAACTTAATTGGAGCTAATAAAAGTGTATTATAAGAATAATAAAAATGTAGCTGCAACAATGAGCGCATACAAAAAATAAAGCCATGCGAAATAATCCATTTCCTTTATCTACTCTGACACGATTGATACAAAAAAATCGAGAGCACAAAAACACTCCATGATTTACCATCAAGCGGCAGGCGGCTACTGGAGGAAAATCGTGTGGTTGCTCTGATAAAGGCAATCCAAAACTTACAGTCAACTAATCCACTTAACCATGCAAGTTCAATAGGTTGGGCTGTACCCACAGACATTCACCAATGCAGTGTTACATGTATTAATTATCACCATTTATTTATGAATTAATTTTTGTATATATTAAAATTTTTAATTAATTTATAAATTAATTTTAAATATATATATATATATATATATATATATATATATATATATATATATATATATATATATACATTAATAAATAATATTAGTGAATTTCAAATCCAAGTATCTAAAAATGGATTACACATTCGATTAAAGGCGACTTAGAAAATGCGGTGATCGTCATATTCTTAAAATAAATTAACCGTTCAGGGTGGCGACAAATAAAAAAAAACGAATCGGTAAACACCGGCCGACTGTCGCCAGTAAAGACAATAAAGACATCAGTGTAATATATATATATATATATATATATATATATATATATATATATATATATATATATATATATATATATTCCATGATAAATGCCAGTATACTGAAATCATATGCCCTTAATAGGGTTAAGATGAACATTCATATACACTAAATGTACAGAAGCAAGGAAATTCCCAAATTTTTACACTTTTATTGTCATTAATTAAGGGTATGACTACATATCAACCAAACCATTTCATTATCACATCACTACAGTATAAATCTATATGCATGAGTGGATGAGGTGTGTGAGGTGCGCTGAAGAAAATTTCCTACCAGTAAAATACATAGCACTGTTGTGCTCGCATACCCTTAATGACAATAAAAGTGTAAACATTTGGGAATTTGCTTGCTTTTGTACATTTAGTGTATATGAATTTTCATCTAAACCCTATTAAGATCATATGATTTAAGTATACTGGCATTTATCATGGAATGTCACTACTTTTGTAAAGGGTATGCCTCAATACAATTTTCATTTTTTAGTTTTTTGGGAATATTCTGGAAAACTAAGGTATATGGTAAGCTGAAATTAAAATGCCATCAACTAGACCCTAGAACCTATATTTCTGCCAAGAATCAGCTGAATCCATCAAATAGTTGATGAGATACTGGGTGGCACATACGTACGTA
>OY744537.1:45364541-45367041 GCA_963556195.1 Sepiola atlantica
CATTAGGTTCTTCGTAAAATTCTACTAAAGCTTTTGTGCATCATCTTTGTACAGGATTTGTTTTCTATCACAAACGTGCCTACATACATAGACATTACAGACATACAAACAAAATTAATACCACGGTTCCTCATAAAATTTCACTCGAGAAAGCGTGGTTTGATCGTGGTATATGGCTCTTATTTAAATTCTATCCTCAGACAGACGTACATATAAACGCACCACATATAATACAACATAAATCCTTCCATTAGATTTCTCGTAATGTTTTATTCTAGAAAATGTTTAGTGTGATCTTTGTATAGGGCTTTGTTTTAAATTGCTTCCCTGACCGAGACACACCACACATATAATGCAATCGCTTTTCTGTATTATCCACCCAGTTATGTGTTTCTAGTATTTACAGTTCGGCAATCCTAGCTCTTAAAAAAATACACTATCTATTACGTGTAGGTTCTCCTCTGTAAGCTTCTCACTTGCAAATGTGACAGCATAGGTTTTAGTTGAGCTAGCTGAGATCCTTGCTTTGACAAGGTAATGTTACCAATCTTCAAGATCCATACACCCTGTTCGTAGTGCCATATAGAATTTAGTATTTAGTGCTTAAGTGTATGACCATTTGAGTAACAGAATAAGTAACGCTGCCAATCATACTAAAACGCCGGTTTATATAAAGGCTAGAAGGTTCCATTATGCTCAGATGGGCAAGTCCATTCTCTGAGTTTTAGTTGATTTCTAGTTAATGCATAGACATTCTACTGTATAAATAGTGCTACATTTAATATAGGAGTTTTCTCCCAAATAGATGTCAGTTGAGGCCCTTATGCTAGTGTCATTTTGATTCTGCATAATGCAATCCTATATCATATATCGTGTTCAGTAAATCACTAAAAGCGTAGATAAAGTTCTGAGTCGTACATTTTACCATAGCTACGAATAAAACTGCAACTTGTGTTTAACTGATCGTATACAACGGTTCGTTTAGAATAGATGTTACATTATCCTGAAAAGGTTTATTTAGCGTAAAGTAGACAAACCAAACGAAACCAATGACTATCATGCACGCATCCATGCACATGCACACAACTACACACGAATGCACGCAAACACACACACACGTTCGCAAAGACACATGAATAAATGCCCAAAGAAAAGGGAGATGCGAGTGAGACATGTCATTCACGTTCTTGTAAATATAAATAGTCAGTCCTTTGCTGGTGACAAAACGATAGAATCAGAAAGCAAAAGAAATCAAAGAAAGTAAAGAAAAGAAGAAACGCAATGTTTTACGAGAAAGAAAATAGAAAGGGATCGTTTTATAGCTAAAAAAGAGGGAAACAATGGATGAAGAGAAAGAAAAAAGAAAGGGGCGTTTGATAGCTAAAAAAGAGGGAAACAATGGAAGAAGAGAAATACGAAAGAAAAAGAAGAGAAAGAAATGGAGTGTGTAATAATTAAGTAAACTAGTCGATAAAGGTAAAAAAAATGTCTAAAGAATTGGAGAATAGAACGAAACGATAATGATTGAGTGCACTTATTGTGTTTCCGAGATTAATGATTTCCTAAAGGTTTCATATTGTATACCCCGCTTTAACTCTTAATATCAACCGGATCAATTGTTATTCAGTCAGACGCTTCGACGATCCCGACATTCTAATACATCTCCCCCGTGTGCATTGCTCTATTAGTCAACTAATGATCGCTTTAAAAAGAATCAGTTAAAAACAACACACGGCTTGTGCTCTAGATATACACATTAGATCTCTCTGTATTTCCATTTTCTTACAACCCAAAACAAAAAGTGTTACTCAAGATCTTGCAATGGCGATACATCTTTTAACCTTCAATACAATTCAGCTCAATTTAACACAAAGAAAACATTAGAGTTCCTTTTGTAAACATTTAAATAAGCTGATTATCCTCTCATAATGGATTCTATTCAAAACACGATAATTTCAAGTAAAAAGTATGTGTATTAATCCTTGATTAATTCAATGAGGGATGTTGGCGCCGCCATTGCAATTCGCTTGCAAATTTCGTATCTGGTGAATAATTTTTATGAAAAGCGAGAAAAGATATTCAATCGGCCCCTATTTACTTGCTTCCTAAACTGTTCAGATTAAACACAAAGTAGGTTTTTAATGTGGGGGAAATCCAGCTTCCCCATATAGTGTCTAGCTGGGCAGGGAAACAAATGACAATTTCTGTACACTAAAAGGATCTATCTTTCGATGACCATGGACATGAAAAATAAAGTGGAGTATCAGAATAGATACTACACTTTGATCTTAGCCAGAAGGTCAAAACATAAAAGATGCAATATAAAAATGAAGCGTAACAAACCAACGAAAATACTATTTTAAACCATGCGTAACAGAGAGACAACATTGCTATTTGGAACACAAGAGAGACACACTAATAAAAAATGTTTTTCAAACACAAGTGTGACAGACCGACAAACGTGCTTACATACCAACACAAAATGTATTTCTAACCCACG
>OY744537.1:45374541-45384541 GCA_963556195.1 Sepiola atlantica
CGAGAAATAACTTGAGGCCCCCTTTTTCGAATATTGCAATCGACAAAATGAGATAATTAAAACGCAGTCACCTCCCTTGTTAACGTCGACAGGATGAAAACGCGCCAATGAATAAACACGGCAGATCATGTTTCTCTCTTTGATTCGTTTCAGTCTACAGGAGTTCAGCTTGATTTTACATTGTCATCGAATAAGACACGTGTCATTTAAAACGTCGTCTTTACGTCTACATTTCGAAAAACGCGTGTAGACAAGTGTAAACTAAGACTCGTCGACGTGGAGGGTCGCAATCGAACCGGATGTACACACACACATCATCATTATGTGGAAATGCTGGATTGCGAATAAAGTATCGACACGCAATGCGTTACGCGTCAAAGTTTCGTCAACTCTATCCGTTTCACCTTTGATCTTGGAAGAGATATGCATTCATTTGCAATCCCCCAATCTATGTTATCAGTAAAATAAGTAAGAGTTGACAAGGCCGAATGAATGGCTGTAGCAGTACTAGTCGTCCTTCTATAGATATGATTCCATCTGTGCCAAAGTATTATTCGTGCCGAATTTTTGTCGAATTCTACAAAAGTTCTCGCGCCTCTCAATGCTCATTTTTAAAATATTATTATTAGTAGAACATCTTTACCTATTATGACACTCCAGTATAAGGGTCTAAAAGTGTTTAATAGTTTACTACTAATAATGAAAATAACAATAATATTAATAATAATAATAATAATAATAATAATAATAATAATAATAATAATCATAATAGTAGTAGTAGTAGTAGTAGTAATAATAAGTTTATCTTACGGACCAGCTATATTCATATTATGTTAAGTATGTTTATATATATATATATATATATATATATATATATATATATATATATATATATATATAAAAGAAATGAAATTAAAAGTAGAATGTATACATTTAACATTTGAACATATACTGAACGGTTCGAAGCTCAATATACGGGGTAGAGCAATTATATAGAGAAATGAATAAAGAGAAAAAAATGTAAAAATAACAAATCTATTTCATCTTCAGTTATTCAAGACAAAGTGTATTCGATAAAATATTTTTTTTATTTATATATTTATTTTCATATATTTTATATAAATATAATATATATATATAATATATGATATATATTATATTTATAAATATATTATACATATATAAAAATGTATTAACTATATATAATATCTATTAAATATATTATATATATATATAACTATATATTATATACAAATACATATTGATATATTAATATATATGAAATATGTATTATGCATATATATACTACATATAAATAAATATATATATATATATATATATATATATATATATATCTAGGCAGAATCTTCTCTTGCAGGCATGTATTGTTGAATATAAGAGACAACTCATGTCCAGATATCCTTTGGTAGATCCTTTGAATAGTCCGAATTAGGATCTTAGTTTTGGAGGGGAATTGGCTGATGAATATATATGTATTCACTCTAAACAAAATTAACTGGTCGTTGAATATATTTTTACGGCAAATGGTGAGTTACTTGGCCACATTAAATTTTGTAAATTATATATGTGCATTTTAACCAATGTGTCCACGTTATATATATATATATATATATATATATATATATATATATATATATATATATATATATATAAACACATATATATATATATAAATATATATATATATAAATATATATATATATATATAAATAAATATATATATATATATATATATAAATAAATATATATATATATAAATAAATATATATATATATAAATATATATATTATTCATATATATATATATATATATATATATATATATATATATATATATATTAGTGTGTGTGTATGGGTGGGTGTGTATTTAAGGAAATGTTTAAGTCAATAAACTATAACAATTCACTAGTTACCCTGAGTGTGGTTAATCTATACGTACTTTTATTTTAAAATAGATATAATTACATACACAGAATATACTCCACTACCGTAGTTTATAAACTCAATAATTAAAAGGCTCGATCAATCATAGCATTAAAATAATATTATTAAAAGAAAGAAAAAGTTCCGGAAATGAATATGCAACAACGTCCATTTTTACGGACGCGTCTTTCTGAAAATCACTTTCATTAAGAAAATTACGTTTAAGTAATGTTTTTTTAATAATGTCTAAGATTTTCCTCATCAGCATATTCAAATTCATCAATTATAATATCTCGTAATAGTATACGATATATATATATATATATATATATATATATATATATATATATATATCATGAATTGTTAAGAACTTTCCAAACTCAAGTGAGAGTATCAAATAAATGCATATATATAATTTACCAATGTAATTTTTTCGTGACAAGGTAGATTCCTACAGGACTCTAAGACGAAATATTATGGCATTGCACTTTCAAAATGAAGTTTTTAGATTTATTTTCTTTTTTCTTTTCATAAAAAGGATAAGTAAAAAAAAAACGAACTCAGCTTGATATCTGGGCAGCTCCAACCCCAGGAAAATGGCTGACGGTGTAAACTTTTTGTATTATCAAAGTAATATTTTCAAAGATTATTCTTTGAACAGGGCTATACTTCTGAGTATTCAACATGCTAGAATAAGTTCTTTGACATAATTATCAAAAGTCAAGCGATGATAAATTTCATTGTTTTTATGACTTTTATATTGTTTTCCATAAAAAACGCTGTTTTAAATGTGTAAAATTCACCTATGCTTGGAATGTACAGGGGAGATGACTCATCTTTATATGTTGAAATGAATCAACTCGTGCCTGGTATGTTTCAAGGGCGATAATTTAGTGAATCCAAGTTCGACTAAAGTATTTATTGGGCAAATCTAATTTTCCTGAATGTAAAAAAACGCTTGTCTATATTTATTTAGATTCTTCTTCAAGGAAATATGTGAGATTACTTTTCTGATGATGATGTTTATGTAGTATATCATTATCAATTATTTAAACCATGAACCTTTTTCGTTTTAATATTACTATTAAACAGTTATTCATAGAGCGTTACATTATTGTTCGTTAATTTTAAAAATGAATGTTATTTTGTGTTAACTCCAAATTTATAATTTTCATTTATAATTTATACACGAACATATTTAAAAAGTCATGACTTATTAAGTTATGAAATATTTGGGGTTCATTAGATCATGAAAATCAGTTATACTGAGAGTTATGTAGTATATACGACGGTGCAACAGGAAATTATATTTTATTATATTTTTATTATAAAGTAATAAATTATTAATTATCTGTTATTTATGATACATTTTTGCATGTATTTATAAGGCTCATTCAATTGAAGTTTATAGTTATTTATGTAGTTTATTTCTGTGATATTTATTACAACTTCCGTTTACGATATCCAATAATAACAGCTGATTTAAAATTTTCCTTTCTTAATTATATAGATAAGTCTGCCTAATAATTTATTCTAACGTGTTGAATACTAAGCTATTTTCAAAGTTCGACTCGTCCAGAGGTTAAGTTAAATTCATTTTGTTTTCCTTATCTTCATTATTAAAAGAAAAAATACATTGATACATAGTATACGTGTTTTATTCTCTCTTGACTTAGGGATGTTCTTTTTTACGATTTCTGGTATATCTATATCTTTCGTATAATATTACTAGAGATAACAAAGGCTATCAGTGATAAACGTCATCACCTTTATAGACGTGCATCAATGGTCCAACGACTGAAGCCAAGGAGAAGTTTCCTCAGCCATGTCGTACCTCTGACAACATCTCAGGAAGAGACCAGACTATACCTGTAGACCAGGCGGCTAGAAGATGCTCCCTTAATAACGACATGGGAATCCCTGCTTCTGAGAAACTCTTTCCCGGTTCAGAGGCACCCTGGCTCCAGTGGAAAACACTAAACCGCCTAAAACGGGAATAGGGCGATCAAAAGTTCCTACGAATAGATGGGGCTACAAAACTGACCAAACCATCTGTGAATGTTGAGAGGAAAACCATACCATGCAACATTATCTGGTTTGTCCCTTACAGCCAAACCGGTGTAGCTTGATAGATCTTGCAAAGTACAAAACTATTGCAAAGGACTGTATAAAAATGTGGGAAACTGTCATATGACCACATGCTTTAAGAGAAGAAAACTAGAGATTGGAATGGTTAAATCTTAACATATTAATGAAGGAAATCTGATATATAATGGGAAATTTACTTAAATCTTATTCTGTTACTAAAGGGATTTTCAGAAAGGCACGTCCAAAGAGACGGACGTTGTTGAATATTTATTTCTGGAAATGGATTTAGTTTTTCAAATTATATTTAATATGATTTGAATTTTTATAATCTACGTGATTATATATATATATATATATATATATATATATATATATATATATATATATATATATATATATATACTATAATATTGAATACATATTTAAAGTGTTTTTCACCTACAGACGACGTCTTTCGGGCTCTATTACCCTCATCAGTGTAGGTTGCTAGCCGTCGGATGGGCTCGAACGCCATTCGTAGATTCAGGCTAGAATCACGAGACATACGCTCAGGACCACGCGGCCGCGTGCGATCGATACAGACAGTAGTTGAAATTTATAATCCCTTACTCGGGAGGTGGGGAAAGTTTCATTGCTGTCTAAAGTGTTCAATACTCAAGCGGGACTAGTTTATCGCAGATTACAGCAAACTTTTCAATTTCAAAGAGTGTTCTACTTTTAAAACTATTACATCTTTGAAGGTTCTTTTAAACAATAACTATTCATTTAATATCAAAGTTTTTTTCACCTACAGATGACGTCGTTTCGGGCTCTAGTATCCTCATTACTGTAAGAGTTGCAAGCGATCGCATGGGTTCGGACGTCGTTTGTATCTTCAGACTAGAATCAATATTTTTCATATTTTTAGCGTATTTCGAATTTATATCAAATAATTATTTCATAACATTTGAATATATATATATATATATATATATATATATATATATATATATATATATATATTCAAATATTATAAAATAACTATTTGATGTAAATTCGAAACACGATAACAAAAATATTCTAAATATTGATTCTTGCCTGAAGATACAAACGGCGTTCGATGTTTGACCCTAAATATTGGGATACAGTATTATTTTATAAGGGAAAATTAAAATAAAGTTTGTGCAATAGTGAATCCCCAGATATATAGAGAATTCACTATTGCAAAGAAATAAAAGTCAATTCAAAGCCTTTTCTGATTTTTTCAGATTTCGTACATGATTGATAATCTTTTTCCAATTAATAAGAAAAGCCAAAGCTTTTAGTGGTAAATAATTTTTTTTATCTCTTCTAATTAGAAGACTTGTTTCCTTGAATAACCATGGTTATAAAGACTTTCTTATATTTTATAATATTTATTGTCATACTGCTTGAAATTATGAAACTTGTAAAGTCTGTAATTTTACATTTTTTATTTTTTATTTGCTCTTATATATATATATATATATATATATATATATATATAGGCAAATATTATTTAATAACACGGAGTTTTTTTGCTTGA
Organism: Sepiola atlantica; assembly: GCA_963556195.1. Lineage (NCBI taxonomy): Eukaryota > Metazoa > Mollusca > Cephalopoda > Sepiida > Sepiolidae > Sepiola > Sepiola atlantica. The sequence goes on from OY744537.1 coordinate 45,380,116, forward strand.
AAATATTCTTTTTTTAATTTTTCAATTTTCCGAATGGTCTATTTAGTGTTTCGGTCGAATTGCTGTATGTAAGTTCCATGGGGTTCTTGTTCCATTTTCTTTACTTTTTTGCGAGTACTTTCGATTTGATTCGTCAATCTTCAGACGGCGTTAGTTTTTTTTTTTTTTTAAATGTCTCTACTGATGAGTTTTTTTATTATTCTAACGGCCAGTAATTTACAACTTAAAAGGAGCGTCTATAATATTGAGATGTTACATGAGAGCGTGATTACGTTCTAAGAGCGTGAAAGATTCAAACGTTTGATTGCTTAACCGTTAAGAATTTGATTACGTTCTGGGCGCGTTAAAGATTAAAACGTATAATTGCTTAATGGCTAAGAATTTGGTAACCTTTATTTCTATGCTTGACACTTTTAAATGTTGTGACTAGTTTCGCAATTCACATTATTTATGTAGAGTATTTCAAGAATGTTTAATCTTTTGGTGTTTGTACTGTGGTGTATTATTTTAGTATTGTTAACTAGTATGTGTCTATATTCAGAAGGGGGCACTCATGTCTTTTAGGTGTTGGTACATGGAGCTAGTGTCAGAGAGATGTAAAGTTAGTCTTCGGGAAAGTGTTATGGTAGTTAAACTGATGTAAGAATTATTTTTTGTATTATTGTCGGAAATACATTCTCCCATGGGGCATTGGAACTAATATATATATATATATATATATATATATATATATATATATATATATATATATATATATATATATATAAACCTTCTTTTATAATTTAGACATATTTTTTATTTTATATTTTTTATATTTTCAAATCTTTTCCATTTTTAAATCTGAACTTTTTAAAACCTTATTACTCTTCCCTTACATTAAATTTAAATAAACATACACAACACTCTAAGCAAATAACGCGTCCAAACGAGAGTGACACGTGACTTCACATTTCTGAAACAGATGAACACATAATCTGAAGAGAGACGGATGGCTAAGTCCTTCTGAGCTTGAAACCGACGGTACTAATGTTGTACTAATTTTTCTGTACCAATATATATATATATATATATATAGTATTCACTCTTAAATTAATGAACCAATCATTATGAATTATGGAATATATATTCTGGACAAAACGTTGAGTGACGTGAGCTTAGCATTCTTTTTGAAGCTTTACCATTTAGGGATTTGACCCCTCAGACTCGGACTTACCCCCAGATAACTGTTAAAATAACCGAGATACAAAGACTTTATTAGAGAGTTAAATAACTCTACATCAAATCTTCATCCGATTGGTGCGTGCACGTAAGTGTCAATAATATATACATGCGGGCTAATCTCCTAAACTAATGAACTTATTATTATAAAATATAGAATGCGTATTCTAGGTTACACGGTGAGTAACGTCGGTAGATTGTTTTCTTTTTTTTGTAAACCTTACCATTTAGGTAGAGCGGCTCCGAGACTGCACCATATGCCGCAACACATTAACATTAGATTTCTTACAATTGGACAGCTTATTATTATTCTTATTGCGAGACGTAGTTGATTTTGCTCCTTTAAATATTGCCGCATACTCTCATCTTGTTTTACTTACGAAGCCTGTCTAAAAGTATCCGACCGTAGGCCAGACATTTTTTTTAAAACACGTGATGGGGGTTTGGACCCTAACCCTTTCAAAGTAGGTCCCTTGTGCTGGCACATACTTAGCCTACCGATCAATCCACTACCGGAAACACCGCTGAAAGTCTTCTTTTGGAATTGTGTTCATCTCAGCCGTTGCGTTATATTGAGCAGGTGTTTGTGACACAAATTAAGGAGTAGTTCATCCGATTCAAAAATGGCCGCACATCAGCGGAGAGTGACCATCGATCTGGCAGGCCCCAAACTGTTCGGAGTCCAGCTATTGTTGAGAAGGTGCGAAAAAAGAGATAATGCGTAACGCGACGGCGGAGATCAACACCATTCCCAAACCAGACTTCCAGAGGTTTTTCCGGCAGTGGATAGATCGGTGAGCTGTGTGTGTACAAGAACAAAAGGGCCTACTTTTAAGGGGATTAGGGTCCTAACCGCGTCGCGTATTTAAAATATTTAGGATGGCCTAAGGTCGGATACGTTTTAGACAGGCCTCGGATAAAATAAATAACGGTTCATTACTTAAGCTGTCAACAATAAATTCCGTTTGGTCATGTACTGGATAGATAGAGTCCACATGTATTTCTTATATACTTCTATATATGCAAATGTGTATCTCACAATGTTTATATATATATATATATATATGTATATATATATATATATATATATATATATATATATATGTATATATATATATATATATATATATATATATGTATATATATATATATATATATGTATATATATATATATATATATATATATGTATATATATATATATATATATGTATATATATATATATATATGTATATATATATATATATATATATATATATATATATATATATATATATATATATATATATATAGCTTATACACGTCCTTGGGCAGGTATTCTATTAGTTATCTATATTTATAAAATATTACACACTCTTATAGCTGACGCACCATGTTTCCCTGACTTCGTGTCGTCAATGTTCGGGCAGGTCTCGAAAGTGTCCGAAAGTTGACGAAACTATTAACCAAAAAACATTTGCCTCTAAATAGTTTGTTTTCGTTAAAATAAGAAAACAAAATAATTATTGCTTAAAAACAGTTGTTGCGGTGTTTATGTAAACAAGAAATAAATTGACAACAAAATGTAAAAAAAAAACATTTTAAAATCACAATAACATTTGCTTAACAAATTAAACAAAATCATCATTTGAAACTTTCCGGTGCACAAACAAAATAACATTATATTTAAAAAAAACAAAAAAACCTTTAATTAACAATGGTTCCTTTGACAAAAAATAAATAAATAAATAAATAAATAAACATCTAATTAATAACAGTTTTTTTAGATATGGTTTGTTCGTTCTTTATTTGTGTATATGTATATATGTATTTTAGTTTGATTTTCTTCGTCGTAATTTATCGGCTGCCAGTCTTCAATGTAGCGTTTGGCAGTTTTCTGCCTCGTCAACTCTCGGGTGTTTCCGTCACCTGCCCGAACGTTGACGACGCGAAGTCACAGAAACATGGTGCGTCAGCTATAAGAGTACAACATATTAAACTTGCAAATGTTTTTTTAGTTTTTCTCAAGTTCAAATATTCGTGAGTAAAGATGTATTCATATTTTTCATCAAAGGCTTTAGTGCAATTTGAACACGTGCTGTCTCAGTTGTTATTCAAGTCCAAATGGTCGGATTGATATTCGTTCAATGCTGGTAAACGTTTTGCCATCCATGACACGCATTCACACACACACACACACAAAAGAACGAGCCGCCCGAAATTTCTCAAGCCCGTATCAAAATCGCAAATCTCTCGTTCAGTTTTATTTACAACATTTGATCCTGAAATTTAAATATTTACATAGTGGCTTCTGCCCTTCTTTATGAGAGATGATCTCGCATTGTTTATCCGAACCCGGTAAGTGTAAACCGCGACAATGACGCATAATATTAAGATTAAAGCCTGTAAACGTCATGTCTAATTTCACTTACTCTCGTCTCCTATCTCCCCTTAACTTCCCTCCCTAAAAAGGAGCCAGCAGAACTTTTCCTTTCTCTCTTGTTTACTGACATACTAATAAACTTACGCCAAGAAAAGAGAGAACACGTCTATCTTCATCTAACATTCCTTAAATAAGTAATAGACGCTTGAAGTAAACAACTGGTTTCATTGGAAGAAGTACATCAGATGAATGCAGAACTTCCCCATCTAATAAATATAGTTTATCATAACATCAACGTCGACACTTAGGGTCAACAAATCGATATTTAGTTTGTTAACCACAGTCTGACATAAGACAACTGATATCGATGAAAACGCACTGCACAAGTTTAGTCTGTTTATTGGCCATACGATTATTAAAAGGTGTTGCTGATAGTGATCGAAGTAATATAAAAATAACCTGCTAGCATCCATTTGACTAATTCTAAGTATTTGATAGTTAGTCTAATATTGTAATTGTTTTACCGGTGTCGTCTTGTCCTTCGGGGCTTGATTCCGCCGGTCTGTGGGGTTGTCCTGTGCAGTTCTAGGAGGTCCACCCTCCCAGGCTTTGCCTCCCCTCTTTGGGGAGGAGTAAGTTTATTACTTACTGCCTGAGGCGCCCCTACCGGGGAATGCCGACGGGGCTGCCCAGGCAATTTTTAATGGCCAGAGTGCTCACCTTCTCGGGCTCTGGCTTTTCAAGTCCCACTTTCCTGACCCGACTTTGGGTCACATCTTACCTTGTGGAAGTAAGAGAAAACTGGCCTTGTGCCTAACCTCCTGGAGAGGAGGTAAATAAACATCAT
>OY744537.1:45389541-45394541 GCA_963556195.1 Sepiola atlantica
GCTAGGTTGTAAGCAATGAAAATATATATGGCAATCAAGCTACACAGAAGCTCCCGTGTTTCATCCTCGGGGGGAATCGTCAGGCTAAATGCATGGAGTTATTTTTGTCAGGTCTATACATATATAGATAGATAGAGAGATAGAGTCAGAGAGAAATAAATAAAGAAAGACAGAGAAAGAGAGAGCAAGAGAGAAGGGGAAAGACATACAGAGCTAGGTAGTTAAGCTACAATACACACAGTAGTCTAAATTACATGTGAAGAAAAATAATTATTACAGTGAGTATTTGATTAGTAATCTTGATAACGCTCGAATTTCTCACATATAATTGAATATCAGTTATATTTATACCGGCGGTTTTAAAAGTAAAACCGCAGGTATAAATATAACTTATCAACATTTTACTGTATAACATTACGTATGTTCTATATATATATATATATATATATATATATATATATATATATATATATATATATATATGTATATATAGAAATATATATATATATAGATGTATATATAGAAATATATATATATATATATATGTACATATATTAAAATATATATGGATGTATATATATCTATCTATATATATAGTTAGATAAACATATATATATATATTGATGTAAATATATATAAATATATTTATATATATATATATATACAGATGTATAAATATATATATAGATGTATATATATTAACATATATATATAAATATATATATACATATATATATTGATGTATATATATAGATATATAATATATATATATATATATATATATATAAATGTAAATATATATAAATATATTTATATATATATATACAGATGTATATATAAATATATATATCTATATAGATGTATATATAATAACATATATATATATAAATATATAAACACATATATATATGTATAAATATATATATAAATATATCTATCGATGTATATATATAGAATTATATATATATATAGATGTTTATATATATATAAATACATATAAATATATATATATATATATATATAAATATATACATATATATACATATGTATATAAATATATACAGATATATATTATATATATATATAAATATATATAAATATATACATATATATAAATATATACATATACATACATATATATATAAATATATATACATATATATATATAAATATATACATATATATACATATATACATATATATACATATATATATAAATATATATACATATATATATAAATATATACATATATATAAATATATATATAAACATATACATATATATATATAAATATACACATATATATATATAAATATACACATATATATATATAAATATACACATATATATATAAACATATACATATATATACATACATATATAAACATATACATATATATATATATATAAATATATACATATATATATATAAATATACACATATATATATATAAACATATACATATATATATACATACATATATAAACATATACATATATATATATATATAAATATATACATATATATATATAAATATATATATAAACATATACATATATATATACAAATATATACATATATATATAAACATATACATATATATATATGAATATATACATATAAAAAAATATATATATAAACATATACATATATATACATATATATATAAATATATACATATATATAAATATATAAATATAAACATATACATATACATACATATATATATATATTTAAAAATATCCCTATATATATAAATATATAAATATAAACATATACATATATATACATATATGTATATATATATATATAAATATATACATATATATACATATATGTATATATATATATAAATATATACATATATATACATATACTTATATGTATATATATATAAATATATACATATATATAAATATATAAATATAAACATATACATATATATACATATATGTATATATATAAATATATACATATATATAAATATATAAATATCAACAGCTACATATATATACATATATATATATATATAGATATATACATATATATATATATAAATATATACATATATATACATATATAAATATAAACATATATATATATATAAATATATACACACATAGAAAGGAGTAGACACGTTATTATAAACCATTGTTTCGTAAAGGTGTAAACACAGGAGTAGACATGGTTTCTAATAATGTGTCTACTCCTTTCTATTTAAAATAGCTTAACCGAGCTCTAAGACACGGACATTCTTTCTAACCAAGTCAATACCTCCAGACGATGAAAAAAAAGAAGAAAAAAACCTTCTCTGACGAGGAATATATTATATTCGAAAGCTCAGTTTAAAATAAATAAATGTTATTTTTTTATTTCAACAAATTACATTGTTATGGTTTTTCAAAAAAATGTTTATATATATATATATATGTTTAAATATATATACATTCATATACATATATGTAGACATATATATGTGTATACATATATATATAAACATATGTACATATATATATATATATATATATACATACATATATATATGTACATATCAACATATATATATGTACATATATACATGTAAATATATATATATTTATGTATACATATATTTTTACATATATACATTTATATATATATACATATATTTATACATATATACATTTATATATATATATATACATATATATGTACATATATACATGTAAATATATATATATGTATGTATACATATATGCATTTATATTTGTATATATATGCACATATATATATATATGTACACATATATGTATATACATATATATATATATATATATATGTAAACCCATATATATACATATATATGTATATATATACATGTATGTATGTACACCCATATTTACATATGTATATATATACATATATGTATATATATGTACATATATATATATGTATGTATACATATATATATGTACATATATATATTTATATGTATATATACATATATACATATATATACACATATATATGTTAATATATACATATATATATATACATATATACATATGTATATACACATATATATGTAAATATATACATATATGGATGTATACATACATATGTAAATATATACAAATACATATAATTATACATACATATATATGTATATATATGTACATATATATGTATATCTATGTATATGTACATATATATACGTATATATATACACGTATATATATATACACGTACATATATATATATGCTTATATATATGTACATACGTATATATATGTACATACATATGTTTATATATATGTACATATATATATACATACTTACGTGTATATATGTACATACATATGTATATACATGTAAATGTACATATACATATATATATATACATGTAAATGTACATATACATATATATATATATGTACATACATATGTATATGTATATATATGTACATATATATATCCATGTATATATATATGCATATATGTACATATATATCCATGTATATATATACATTCATATATACGTATATATATACATGTATATATATATACATATACTTATACGTATGTATACCTTTGATATACGTATGTATACATGTATATATATACATATTTATGTATATACATATACGTATGTATACATGTATATACATATTTATATATATATACATATATATAAATATATATACATACATGTATATATACATATACATATATACATATATACATATATATACATGTACACATGTATGTATATACATGTGTATACATATATATATACATATATATATATACATGTGTATACATATATATATCTATTAATAATGGAGTTCATGTATCTGTCTGTCGGTCTATCTGTCTGTCTGAAGCCGAAACTCTAGTATTACTATTTTACTGAAACTAATCTTTTTGAAATTATTTTTATACTGTCATTAAAAGCCGTTCAGACACCAGATGGGTTTTGCCATTTACATAAGTCATTCCTTTAAACCTTCATCTAAATTCATATTTACAAATATACACTTATAACTGCTATTATCAAATTTACATATGTATTCACAATATTTTTCGATAAGGTTATATTAATAAAAATTATTCACACAATTAATTGAAGCCATTTTCTTCATAAACGGCGAGTTTTCAATGGCGAGTACCATTAAAATTGCAAAGTCATTGGCTGTTTAATCAGTGTGTCCTCCCTCCCCCCGGTAATTAAATCCGTTAAAATTGCAAATTCATTGGCTGTTTAATCAGTGGTGTCCTCCCGCCCTCCGGTAATTAAATATGGCGATCTGACAGCCGACGTTAATATGGCACGTTAAATATGTACACAACAACGCTGGCAAATACCGTGCTCAGTTTTCGATTTTTAAAACCGTCCTAAGTTTGTTTATTCTTAGCCATTATGTTTTAAAACACAAATTTATTAAATCAACTTGTTTAATTGAAATAATAATATATTTAAAAATTACTATATAAAAACGCGCGAGCGCACGCACGCACGCACGCAGTTCAGGTAAACTTTTTCTTTCTGAGAATTAAAAAACTTTTCGTGTTTACTGTATTTGATTTCTTAATACTTTCATATCCAATATTATAATTTTTTCACGACCTCTACAGAATTTATGATTCCATGTTTTATCTATTACAAAAAAAAAAGTGATTTTTTTTTCTTTAATGTCAATAAAATAAACTAACACATTGTACTGGAAAACTATACAACTGATTGTAGAATCAAATTATTTAATTAAAAAAAGGTCATTAAACAAACACACACACACACAGTGTTAACCGTATTTGATTTTTTGGTGCTTTTTCATTTTAGGACCCACGCTAACTTTGACCCCGTCGTTACAGTTAGGGTTAGGTTTTTGTTTTCCTTTTTAATTAAAAATATTTACATGTATAGGGGGTGGGGGTTTACAAAATTGGGGGAAGGCGGTCAAGAAAATTTTTTTTCTTAACTAAAAAATATTTCTGTGAATGGTAATATAAAAATATTGA
>OY744537.1:45399541-45444541 GCA_963556195.1 Sepiola atlantica
TACAAAATAAGTTATTCTTAGGACGTTTCATTCTCATTTTCAAGAGCTTTCATCAAGGAGCTCGGTCTGGTTTTAGTGCATTCCGGTGCCAATTTAGCCGACTTTGCTCGTCTTGTGGCCACTGAAGAGACTAAGTCAAAAGGTTGCATGAAAGAAAAGGCTGTGGAGGGCTTGACACAGGTCGGATTGGACAGCTATCCTGCAGTCGATGGTTTGCCCTACGAGGTATATTTGAGGCTGTATGACATTTGTGTCTCCTTTCCGGCTGTTTTATTTAACTACTAGTTATGGAACTCGTCTATTTCTCGGTATTTTAACAGTAATATTATCAAATTGCCACGTAAAAACAACTATGGTGTTGGTGGAATAAGAAACATTCGGCCCTTAACAATGTTAAACACAGTGTTAAACATTTTGGACAAAGTTTTAGCCAATCGTCTGCAGATTGTACTTCTTAGGTTCTAAAGCCGACCCCTATGCCGCGCTGATGAATTTAGATCAGTATAAAGCATTCGGTAGGGTGGACGATCGTTTACTTGGAGGTGTTTTGTTTCGTCCAGGTTTGGCTCACAGTTTCGCTCTTGGATTCGTCTCATATATGCGAATATCGGTGTGCTGGTGGAAGTGAAAAGTTAGAAGTCGAATCACGTAAATCTGTCCAGATCTATTCGTTAGGGATTCCCGCTTTCATTGATGCGTTCTGTGCTTTTGTTTGAACCCTTCCTTTATAGGCAAAGGGTGAATTCGGTCCTCTGAGCGATTACATTGACAGATGATTGCACCACATAAAATTATCATGCCTATTCTGACGATTGTACAATGCTTGTTACGAGCAGTGGTAAGATCAGAGTCATCGAAAGAGAAATCAGAACTATGAAATGGTAACCGGGATCAACCGTAACTGTGACACATATGTGGGCTTGTGCATTGGTGCCTTAAAATAAGAATATTTAAATGGACATTTTAGCTAGACCGACGGGCCTTCAAAATAATTTGCGTTTGGTTTGACCTGTAGCTTGAGCTAGTGAAACATTGATAGGAAGTATTAAAAGCGGTTAGGGCCCCAATTTTGCTATGGACCCCTAGAAATCTTTCATTAAAGGGAAGAACGCAAGTGTGTTCTTCACACATCTATACGATTATCATATATTGTCTTCCTGTACTTCCACTGTCGTCAAATACACTGTTAGAGTTGAAGCAGGTCGTTTGCAATTTGTCTTGGCTTTATTAAGTCCGAATGTTTCGTCGCGAGATCTGTTACATGCACCAGTTTTACTGCGGTCCAGGTACGCAAACGTTGAGATTCGTCAATATACACTACTTCTATACTACTAAGACCCAATGTGTACACCTTGTGAGGAAAACGGTACATTCTGGAACGAAGACACAAAGAAAACCTTTCTGACATTTTAAAGTGTGCACTTGAATGAGAGGAAAGTCCGCCGGAAGTCCTGAACTGCTATAGCGACGATTTTTGAAGTTTCTCTTACGGTTGAAAGAACGCCTCTATAACACTCAGCTGTTTTCGCGAAGGGCATTATGGAAACTTATGGCGAGGGAGTAGGTTCGAGATGATAGGAGTGAGGAGCTCGGTGTGACGAAGGAAGAGCTTCGCTCAATATGCCATTGGGCGCATTGGTTAGGATGTTACGATAACAACGAGGCATTCCTGATGAGTACAAATACTCTGGATTGCCAACAAACTTTTTTTAGCTGGCTTCGTGATTGCACCTATCTGTATTCGGTGCATTGAGGAAGAGGGGAATGAGTCACACCTTCTTTTATTGCCGCATCGTTAAGCCGTTAATCAAGTTTTTTTTTGTATCAAGATAAAATCAACAAATCGAAAATATTGCGTTTCAAAGTTTAAATTGACTAAAAGGTTACCCGACCATCTATCTTACCTACTGAGCTATTCAGATATATGTTAGTACTTGTAACGTAACGCATATAAATAGATTAATTCCATTGTGTAACATGTTAGAAAAGTGTCATTAGCTTTTCTAGGGAACTGCTAGAGACGCGAAACTACTTCCACTATGTTAATATGCAAATTATACATGTGAATAGACTAATACTTAAAGTACACTTCCTTGCAGGTCTTCATTTTAGGGAGAGACATGAACATAGACAGATACGATGCCTTTTTTATTTGGACACAGGCAGAAGCTGAATAGCGACTTGGGTGTCCATCCATACTTCCAACCACCTAAAATTTAAAAGGGGGAGAAAAGAAATCAGGAAGGAAATATCTTGATACGGAGAATTTGAAACCGAACTTTAGAGAGCGAAAAAGAGAGAAAGAGAGAAAGAGAGAGAGGCAGACAAACAGACAAACAGACGAATAGTCGTTGCTTACTGAATATGCCAACATTCGTTTTACTTACTTACTTAGGTACTCAGTGTTCTGTTCAAAACCGTCTCTCCGCCGTTGTTCTTAAAAAAAAACGTCACCAAACCAACGACTTTCGGCTGTTGGAGCCACGAAGAAAATCCACGTCCTTGCTTTTAAAGCAGTAATGAGCGAAAAAAGAACCCGACTTAATGCCGTCGTTGTTATTTCAAACAAAACGTTACAAAACAAACCAGTGTCGTCTGTTCAGAGTTACGAAAAGATTCGCTTCTTTGAGTTTAAAGAAGTAAAGAGCGAAAATTACAAACACGACTTTACGCCGTTGTTATTATTATTATTTTTTAAATGTAACAAAACCAACGACCTCTGGCTGTTCAGAGTCACGAAAAGATCCACGTCCTTTCCTTTAAAGAAGCTAAGAGTGAAAAAAAAACCGACTCTACGCCGTTGTTGTCGTGGTTATTTAAAACAAAACGTCATAAAACCAACCACTTCCGGCTGTTCAGACTTACGAATAGATCCACTTTCTTGACTTTAATGGAGTAAAGAGCGAACATTACACACACAACTCTACGCCGTTGTTGTCGTGGTTATTTAAAACAAAACGTCATAAACCAACCACTTCCGGCTGTTCAAAGCCACGAAAAGATCCACTTCTTGCTTTAAAGAAGTTGTAATAGACTGAGCCAATCCCCCCGAAATAAATGACATAAAATAGCCTGTGCCATGTATGAAATTTGCATAGCGTCCAGGTGAATTGATAAAAAGAAAGGATTTGAAAATGAAATCAGAATGAACTGGAAAGCGACAGGAACGACTTATAATTGTAAGATGATTGTCCCGGGTTTTTTTCCTTTTGTTTTGTGCTTTGCTTTCTTACAGAAATAAATAGCGAACATGACAAACATAACTCGACGACGTTGTTGCTGCTATTAAAAAAAAAAACGCCACAAAACCAACGACTTCCGGCTGTTCAGAGCCACGAAAAGATCCAATTCATTGACTTTACAGATGTAAAAAACGAAATATTCGAACCCGACTCCACGTCGTTGTTGTTGTAGTTAATATCGAAACCGTACACTCGATGTTTTCAGTCTAAAACGTTCACAACAAAACAATTCAGACATTTGTTAAGTCTACTTTTAAAATAACGCTCATAAAAATTGGATATACGTATTTTATGTTTTTAGGGGGTCCTGTCCCTATCGATAACTTAGAGGTGGAAGCATGAAGATATTCGGCACATAGAGGGTAACGTAGGGATTCGAGACCACTTCCATTGTTTTCCCGGAGAATCTGATATCTATAATTATCATTTCCTCATAATAGGATAGTTTTTTTAAAATGTTTTAAAGAGTTTTAGCCTCCGTAACTCCGTAAAGTTAGGAGACCACTTAAAGGTTCGGGACCACTTCCATTGTCTTCCTCATAAAATGTTATAAATGATATTTAAATTTCATGAAAAATATAATATATTTAAAATGTTTAGGGGATTATGCTTTGGTGACCCCTGTTATTGGTGTGATTAGAGATTCAGGAACACGTCCATTGTCGTCTCCGGTCAATTGTATATAAATATACAGTTTTAGATTGTATGTAGATTCTCTAACGTTTCTTTCTATATCACCTATTATTATTAAATAATTGTATATGCATGAAATAATAATACATAGCTCCTCCAATAGTTGAACACATTCACAAGAATTGATTTCACAACCTGAAGAAAAAAACTAAGAAACATCATTTAAAAATATCCTAACACCTTGAAAACATGTATGCATTATTACATAAATAAGAAAAACGGACGACCTAATACGCCGAATCCGCTGGTGATCACACTACTTGTCTAATAAATATTATCAAGACAGAAAAGAATCAAACTGATTGAAGTCTAAAAAAACGCACCCACAATATACCTTATTATAAGCTTCGTAAAAAACCTTCACTTAAATTACTGACGTAATTCTGCCCCTCAACACTTGAAGTGGTTTCGTCCGGCACGTTTCTTACTCTCTAACGTTATCGTAACTTGATGGAAGTATATATACTTTTTTTATCTATATATAAATATGCAAATACATACACACAGCTCGTTATTATGAGGTTTAGGATATATATATATATATATACATTATCTTATCATTATCATTATTTAATATTATTATGATAATCACTACCCCCTAGGATTCCTAATATTCCTTAATTATTCTATTTCTTTCCTAAACTATTATTTTTATAAACTCTAAAATATTATTGACCACTATTATTATTTTTATTATTATTATTATTACCATTATTATTATTATTATTATTATTATTATTATTATTATTATTATTATTATTATTATTATTATTATTATTATTATTATTATTATTATTATTACTATTACTATTATTATTAATAATTAATAACGCCAGCATTTTCCAGTCATTCTTTTAGTTATATTTTTTAATATTTTAAAAATTTTTTTTGGTATTTTTTAGTATTTTTATTATACTTCATTTATTATTATTTTCATTATTTCACTTCAATTATTAATGGTATCTACTATTATTATTATTATTATTATTATTATTATTATTATTATTATTATTATTATTATTATTATTATTATTATTATTATTACTACTACTACTACTACTACTATTCCTGTTACATTTAACGAATATACTTATTTATTCAAATTAACTCCAGACAAATTATAAAGACAATATAAAGACCCGGAACCGCGACACATTTTATCACCGCCCTAACCAATATAACAATCAGCCCAATTTGCACGCACGCATACTACAGTTCACTTGGAAAAAGACATTTATAAACTCGACGGTTTTTTGACACCTAATTCGTGCATGTCTACTACCCCCCTCCTTCCCTCCCGACCTAAATCAACAGACGCCCTCTCTCTCTCTCCTTCTTCTTCTTCTTTTTCTTTTTTCCTCTATGTGTCTCTCCCCTCATCATTATTTGTTCCTCTTTCCACCATATATTCTTATTTTTTTATTTATTTATTTATTTATTTATTTATTTATTTGCCCTGTCTGTTTCAGATTCTAGACCTTAGATTTTTAGATTTTTTAATTTTTAATTTTTAATTTTTAATTTTAATTTTAATTTTTTAACGGCTTTAATTTTTGAAATGTTAAATTTCTTTCCTTCTTCTTCTCTGTCTCTACCCCTCCACTTCATTCTCTCCAAATATGATCTGAGGTTAAGATCGGATTCTAACTCTGCCTGATGAGATCTCAGTTTATAGTAACTGTTGATCGATAACATCGACATGCCAGTGTCGCAGATTTTGTACATGTCTGTGTAAATAAAACTATCATATATAAAGCTCTATTTTGATATTGAGCACTTTTTATAAACCCGGTTAAAATTCTCTGGATTACCACCCTGTGGATATTTTTCACCTGGATTATTACCATTATTATCTTGGCTCCATTACTGTTGAGCACTTTCCAAACCGTGGATTATTAATTCGCATACATGGAAAAAACCAATTTTAATACCTCCTTAAAAAACATTCCGACTACCAACAAACGGAACTATCTTCTTATACTTATTATGAAGATTGAAGAACTTTTGAGGAGGATGAAGTGGAAAGCTAGCTTTTTCCTGGAGAGATCTACATGCAACGAATCGAGGGATTATTATGGATTTAAAAATCAAGGAACTGCACCCCACGTTGAACAGCTTGACGGGTTCGAAATGGATTTAATGAATATTGTTAGGGACATCACATTTCACCACAAAAAAAACCCATTTCAAAAGAAAATAGACAAAATAGTTAAGGAAATTAATAGGTCAAAATATATACTAACTAAAGCTGATAAAACTCAAAACTTCTACAAACTAACCACACAAGAATACTACAAATTACTTGACAATAACATCACAAAAAACTACAAAAAATCTAATATTAATTTAGTCCACAACATCAATACCGATAGTAAAATTATCACAGATAAACTTAAGATCAGCGATAGAGTAAGTAAACTAAAAGAAAAAGAAGCATATATGCTTCTCAAAGATCACAAATCTGACTTCCAAACTAAACCAACCACTAGACTTATTAACCCCACAAGACAGGAAATAGGGAAAATTAGTAAAAAAATTTTAGAAAGAATAAATAAGCAGATAAAAACATTCTATAAACTTAATCAATGGATAAACACTGCAGATACAATAAACTGGTTCCTTAAAATAGTAAATAAAACTGATTGCTCATTCATCCAGTTTGATATTATTAACTACTACCCATCTATTTCTAAAGAACTCTTTGAAAACGTTATCGATTTTGCCACACTTCTATCTGATATTTCTGTAGATGAAATCAATATAATTCGAAAATGCAGAAATACAGTACTAATCTGTAAACATGAACAATGGACTAAAAGTAATCAATTTGGATCTTTTGATGTTTCTATGGGTTCCCTGGACTCAGCAGAAGTCACTGATCTGGTTGGTCTTTACATACTATATAATCTCACAAAAAACATTAGCATTGAAGATATAGGCCTATATAGGGATGACGGATTACTAATAGTAAAGAACTCAAATGGACAAAAATGTGAAAGAGTAAAAAAAATTATCCTTAGAGAAATGAAAAGATTAGATCTCAAAGTAGAAATAACATCTAACATTAAAATAGTTAATTTTCTAGACGTAACATTTAACTTAGATAAAGAAACTTATGAACCGTATACTAAAGACAATGCCAACCCGATCTATGTCCACCCACTCTCTAACCACCCAAAAACCATTATTAAACACATCCCCAGATCAATTGAAAAAAGAATTAGTGATAACTCCTCTAATGAAGAAATTTTTAACAAACACAAGGACTTTTACAATAAAGCGTTAAAGCAAAGTGGATACAAAAACACCCAAATTAAATTCACCAAACCTACACCTCCCAACAACAGACGCAAAAATAGGGGTAGAAAAATTATCTGGTTCACACCCCCATATAACAACATGGTTAAAACCAAACTCGGTAAAAGATTCTTAGACTTAATCAATCTACACTTCCCTCCCAACAATATACTGCACAAAATCTTTAATAAAAACACCCTCAAATTAAGCTATAGCTGTGGTGAAAATTTAGAAAAAATAATAAAAAAACATAACAACAAAATTCTAAATGAAAAAACTACCGCAACTAAACCAGCAAATACCAAGGCCTGTAACTGCACAAACAAAAAAGAATGCCCATTACAACATAATTGCCAAATAACCCAATCAGTATATCAAGCAACCATCTCTACTAAAGAAAACCCAACCCTGAAAAAATTCTACATAGGTATGGCTGGTAATACCTTCAAAGAAAGATATACTGGACATAAGTGTTCTTTTAATAACCCTACATATCAAAAAAGAACCTCACTTTCTATATATTACTGGGAACTATACAACAATAACCTATCACCAACAGTAACTTGGAACACAATTAGAAGAACTAGCACCTGTGGTTCCCTAAACTCACCTTGCTACCTTTGCCTAACAGAAAAACTTGAAATAATTAAATTCAGCGATAGGGGCAAACTTCTAAACAAAAAACAAGAAACATCAATTAACTGTAGGCATAACAGATTACACCTTCTTAGTAATCCACTCATAACCCCTTAGGCTGCTATTATATATATATATAAAAAAAAAAAAAAAAAAAAAAAAAACACCTCCCCACCAACTGAAAATTTAGTCAACACAACTATCATCTTATACCTTTTATTAATTATTATTATTTTTATCTCTATTAGTAGTAGCTTTTTTGTTTGTAGTATTATTTGTAGTAGTACTGTAAGCGGTAGTATTGGTTGGTATTATTATTGTTGTTATTATTATTATTATTATTATCATTATTATTATTATTATTATTATCATACCCACAACGATTAACACTAATGGTCATCTTCTGTATTTTTCTTTACTCTTAAATACCCCCCTTTTATGCTTATCCATTCTTTGATTAATATTTCTATATTTCTTAGATTATTTTTTAGATTATATATTTTTTAGATTATCATTATCAATTATTTATTACTACTATTATTAATATCTTAAACTTAACTATTTGTCATTGAATCATTTTCTTCATTCTTTTCATTTTTTCATTTTTTCACTTTTTTCACTTTTTCATTTTTTCATTTTTTCATTTTTTCATTTCTGTACTTTTTATCAAGATAATTATTGTTATCAGTGGTGACACCATGTCCGACGTTACTATCATAGTTATTGTTATTTGCAGCAATGAAATTAACAGTAGCACTATTATTAATAATATTGCCATGTTTTACCGTTACCTTACTTTTGCCTCCACTGCCATTTTTATTATCTTTATTATTATTATTATTATTATTATTATTATTATTATTATTATTATTATTATTATTATTATTATTATTATTATTATTATTATTATTATTATTATTATTATTATTGTTGTTATTGCCACCATTATGACTACTTCTATAATTTTTCACTATCATCATTACTATTGTTAAGATTACTGGGATTACCACTCTGATTACTGTTGTCCGTTAAACCACTATTTTTATATGATCATCATTATTGCAACCATTAACCCATACCATAATATCGGCAAACATTATCTTATCATTATCTAATATTATTATGATAATCACTACCCCCTAGGATTCCTAATATTCCTTAATTATTCTATTTCTTTCCTAAACTATTATTTTTATTATTATTATCATTACCATTATTATTATCATTATTATTATTATTATTATTATTATTATTATTATTATTATTATTATTATTATTATTATTATTATTATTATTATTATTATTATTATTATTATTACTATTATTATTAATAATTAATAACGCCAGCATTTTCCAGTTATTCTTTTAGTTATATATTTTTAATATTTTTTAATATTTTTTAGTATTTTTTAGTATTTTTTAGTATTTTTATTATACTTCATTTATTATTATTTTCATTATTTCACCTCAATTATTAGGAGTATCTATTATTATTATTATTATTATTATTATTATTATTATTATTATTATTATTATTATTATTACTACTACTACTGTTATTGCCACCATTATGACTACTTCTATAATTTTTCACTATCATCACTACTATTGTTAAGATTTCTGGGATTACCACTCTGATTACTGTTGTCTGTTAAACCACTATTTTTAATATGATCAGCATTATTGCAACCATTAACCCATATCATAATATCGGCAAACATTATCTTATCATTATCATTATTTAATATTATTATGATAATCACTACCCCCTAGGATTCCTAATATTCCTTAATTATTCTATTTCTTTCCTAAACTATTATTTTTATAAACTCTAAAATATTATTGACCACTATTATTATTTTTATTATTATTATTATTACCATTATTATTATTATTTTTTTTATTATTATTATTATTATTATTATTATTATTATTATTATTATTATTATTATTATTATTATTATTATTATTATTATTATTATTATTACTATTATTATTAATAATTAATAACGCCAGCATTTTCCAGTCATTCTTTTAGTTATATTTTTTAATATTTAAAAAATTTTTTTTGGTATTTTTTAGTATTTTTATTATACTTCATTTATTATTATTTTCATTATTTCACTTCAATTATTAATGGTATCTACTATTATTATTATTATTATTATTATTATTATTATTATTATTATTATTATTATTATTATTATTATTATTATTACTACTACTACTACTATTCCTGTTACATTTAACGAATATACTTATTTATTCAAATTAACTCCAGACAAATTATAAAGACAATATAAAGACCTGGAACCGCGACACATTTTATCACCGCCCTAACCAATATAACAATCAGCCCAATTTGCACGCACGCATACTACAGTTCACTTGGAAAAAGACATTTATAAACTCGACGGTTATTTGACACCTAATTCGTGCATGTCTACTACCCCCCTCCTTCCCTCCCGACCTAAATCAACAGACGCCCTCTCTCTCTCTCCTTCTTCTTCTTCTTTTTCTTTTTTCCTCTATGTGTCTCTCCCCTCATCATTATTTGTTCCTCTTTCCACCATATATTCTTATTTTTTTATTTATTTATTTATTTATTTATTTATTTGCCCTGTCTGTTTCAGGTTCTAGACCTTAGATTTTTAGATTTTTTAATTTTTAATTTTTAATTTTTAATTTTAATTTTAATTTTTTAACGGCTTTAATTTTTGAAATGTTAAATTTCTTTCCTTCTTCTTCTCTGTCTCTACCCCTCCACTTCATTCTCTCCAAATATGATCTGAGGTTAAGATCGGATTCTAACTCTGCCTGATGAGATCTCAGTTTATAGTAACTGTTGATCGATAACATCGACATGCCAGTGTCGCAGATTTTGTACATGTCTGTGTAAATAAAACTATCATATATATATATATATATATATATACATATATATATATATATATATATATATATATAGAGAGAGAGAGAGAGAGAGAGAATAGAAAAACACGACCAAATCTTTATTCTCTTGCCAAGAGGTTCATGTTAACAGCTGTTTCTTCAATTCTGACAATAAAGTTTTCTTTTGGGATCAACAAATTCCAAATCCTCTAGATTCATCAGGAAAAAATCCAAAAAATATACATACAATGCTTTTAAAAGTACGTTTCAATTTTTCGGATTTTTTTCTGATTTTTATATTCTTGTTGGAATGTGTTTACCTATTTTCTTTAAATTAATGCTTCGGAATTGTATATTAATATCTGTAACCTTAAACACAGAAGTTTTGATTACATATAAAAAAACATCTACTTATATATTACAAGAGTAATATTCTTGGAAGCCCTTGTTCGGCTGTTTATCACCAAATATTTTACCAGGTCTTTGAAATGTTTGCAATGTACAAAAAAACGACGCGCCCCCTCGTGAAAAACAGGCTCTCGCTATGTTAAAGTACTCACCGAGTTTTGTCAGTCAGCAGAAGCCACGCTCGCATTAAAGGAGTCAATTAGATACACGAATGGGAACCTTTCAGCTCTGAAATAACTACGAGAAGACAACTGCAAATTAAGAAATAAGTGGGTCTTAAAATCTTGTATAACTTGACACCCCTATCCCCCGCGCGCGGAAGGGATAAGTACTTTGAGGTGTTTAACCTACAGTTATATATCTTTCAGAGAATGCCTGACGGTGTTGAGGGGAAGCTTTCATCTTAGTGTTATTTCTAATCAGCGGCGTCTGAGGAGTAGAAGAATCAGTTTTAAGTACTAGTTTTTTTTTATCGGGGATGGTGTCATTAAACATCTTTATTCATGCGAGTGTACTTGGATGTAGGGGGCGCTGTATTTTGATAGAAATAAAAGAACGAATACAAAAGAAAGAAAAAGGCAAATGATATTCAAGGAAATACAATCTATATAATAATAGATCTGCCCTTACCTTAGTTTTACTATTATCAGCAGCTACTCACCATTTATAAACTATATAGACTCGCTCTGACGCGGGAAAAGCAATTGCTTTTTACCTGATATCGCTAAAAACATTTTTTGTAGTCTTTGCGTTTTAGTTCTGAACTACAAAATTAGATATTTCATAGGTTCTTATATTTGAGCAACTTCCTTTTTAATCATTACCTTACAACAAGCTTTAAATGAAAAAATTATGTAACACACCTACACACGATTATTCAACACTCAGAATGCATAATTTCTCTGTATTGCTGCGAGTCAATTATATCCTACGTAGTACTAACATTTAGTGTTTGATGATTTCGAAGGTGAAAGCAGTTTCTTAAAAACACTCGAACACATTTAGTGTATATATATATATATATATATATATATATATATATATATATATATATATATATATAGCTATTTAAAATGATTACCATATGAAGCACAAACATACTATGATAATTGTTATCTTACTCTCTAATAACTGCTATTTGTTATTTTAAATTTGTTCGTTTATATATTTGTTTCTATATAAATTTATTTCATAATCAATCAAATATGCTACAACGAGTCGTAAATTCATTGCAAAAAAGAATGGAGCTATGCATGCAGAACGAAGGTGGACATTTTGAAAATTTGCTGTAATTTTAAATTCCCATAAATGAATTTGTTGAATAAACTTTCGGTTTTGTATTATCGTATTTTTTAACTTTAGAATTTCAAAAATAAATAGCTAAGTGACTTATGAATCAGCCTGTATATATATATATATATATATATATATATATATATATATATATATATATATATATATATATATATATATATATATATATATATATAAATGACAATACTCAGCAGTTAACATTCATGCAAAAAACAGGCTAACAGTCACGAAATATGAACGCGTAACAGATAGTTCTCAAAATGTATTGCTATCATCAATATTCATAGTTATTTCGGCAAAGCCCATCGAGAGATATCCCAATTAAAGAGAATAGCAAAATAGATTTTTTAGATACGTCAACGGTACTGTTTAGTGATGCATGTGCTCACTGCCGATTTAGCGTTCTGCAATATATCTGCTATGACAGCAACCAGTGTCAGTCTGCCTCATTGAAAGCTCTGTGCTACGCACATTGACATTGCACAATTCATCCGAAGTTATGCAACAAGCTTCGACTGTTCTAATTGAGACACGCCCATCGGCGTCAGCCAATGAGAAAAGTTCGTGCTCTCCCCGATTACTTACTTTCTCCTCATTCGACTGGATTGTCTTTCCCTGGATTGCTGTTTGGTAAGAATATCACAACACTTATCATGAATATTAATAAAGATTATCACGATTTAAATGCAAGAAATGCGGACAATTTTAAGCTTGTAGCTTTTTTCTGGATGTGGCTTCGTATTCCTATGTGATAGTTTGCCAGTTTATTGATGAGTCGGTCACACTTCAGTTTAAAATATAATTTAGTTTAGTCTACAACGTTTAAGTTTGAGATACAATTTCCACTGTTCCGAATTTGGCGATGAATTACACACTTTTATGATAAAAAAGAAGGCAATTTATTCAGACAAACGTCTAAGGCGGGAAACATTAGATTTATTAAGTCGGACTCGCTAATGGCGTCACAGCTAATTACTTAATAAGCAGACAAAGGACGAGAAAAAATGTAATGCATCGTCGAATCCGCAGATTGAATGAACGCATTTTAACAACATCCGTTCTTTTTTGTAATGAAGGAATACGTTCATGACCCAATCGACACCACACGTGTTTGCTTCATACTCGCTTTAATATGGGATTGAGCATAACTGAAGACGAATTTTAAAATAATTTATTTTTTATTTTGCTATTAATAAATATATGACATTTTTATACTAAGAGAACATACACAACAATACAACCAGACTTGAAAACAACAATCCTGTAGTCGGTTGAGAAGCAGACTCGTGATGTATTGTTCCATGCATGAGATTTTCTAGAAAAGAAACTTTGTTCATGGAAGTTTCGCTTAACCTTGACCTGATGAGTGACACAGAGAATTCTGTACGAAGCTTCGTCCACAGTCTTAGAGGAAGGCGATAATGAGCGGACGTACTAACATGGACTATAAATAAAGTAATATATGTCTACGCTCTTTAATGAATTAAACCCTTTTCTCTCTATCTATAAATTCCTCTATTTCTTTGATTAGTATAACTCAGCAAACAGAAACTGCATATATAATTAGATTTCGTATGCGTTGCAGTCGCTTATTGGTACGTGTTTACAGAAAAAAATCACCGATTTTGATATTTTATCCAGTCAGTTGTCCTTTTTTTGATGAGTAGTTTCATCAGTAGGAGAGATTATGTCCTATGCGCACAATCCTCATCCTTCGCCCAAGAGTATCGTACAAGAACTGCTGTAAAAATCTAATTAGGTTATTTTTTTCGTATTGCACCGTCAGTCAGCTCAGTTCGTATTAATCACTACGCCTATCAGCAATTATACGATTCATGAAATAGACTTTCCGAAGTTACGTTTCCAGATCACCAATAATAGAGCAAATATCCACAAACTTCTTTCTGATGGCTTTTGTATAATTAGAAGAATAACCGTTGCATGACGGGTAAAATGAATTTCCCAAACAGAACAGATTTTCACCAATTGTATGCCCCCTTACGATGATCAAAATCAAGATATAATGATACTAAATCTTATGTCTAGAATCCTTATTCTAATTTTTATCAACATTCATTATATGATTTTGATTCTAGAAAATGTCTCGAATTCAAAGCTTAAGCAAAAGGAGCCTAAAGAAGAAATCGAAATTCAGAGAATCTTGCTTCAATAGTCTTTAATGACTCAATGAACATCGTATATATTTGAATTTTTAAATGGAAGGTTACTGCCATATTATGCCCCTAAAACCCTTTAAAAACTTCAAATAAACTGACATTTTAGCCATATTTATTGATTGATGTGTAATGCATGTTTTTAACATTTTTCCTTTTTATCCCCATTGCATGACACTATATAAAACTAAATATAGCCTACATTAACATCCCTTATGCCTAGTAACTGTGTTCCAAAATTGATCATTATGGGTTAATTCATTTAGGAGTGATTTACGTACATAAAACTATATACACATACAAACATACTTAACTTTATATAGATATAGATATACGTAACAAAACGTCCCGTACATTTCTATGTCTTAACACATTGCGCAGTATTTTTACACTACCGATTATTCAGCATTTGTGCTTAGGCCTTTTAATAGCATACTGAAAGAGGAAGGTGCATATTTTTCGTAGTAGCACCATTTGATGGTTCGCATTAGCAAAAAAACAATTCTTACCGGCGTAGGGTTCTCGTAAAAAGTAGATCAATTATTATAGGAACATGGGTATCCGTTTATTACGCTTAAACGCTTTCTTTTTTAATAATACTCATTGGAAAAATTATTTCATTTACACATATATTTAATTATAAAAAATACTTTTCTTTCCTATGTTTATTCATTTTTTTGATATTTAATTCCTATTTATTTTCGACTTTAATTTATGTTTAACATCATTACGATTTTTGTATAAAATATTCTATCACTCTTTTAATTGAACACTGATCAATAATATATAGACAATAATTAATTTAGAATACTCTGTTTCTTATTAAGTGTTACCTTAATTTTTATTGTTAAGATATTTAACCCCAAACAAGGCAGGTCACCACTGTAAACTTAAGGGGATACTTAGAATTAGGGTGTGGATTTTCAGTCTTTGTATAGATACAATTATTAAAAATCCGCTCCGCCATGAAATTATATTTTAAAATAATAGTCTCTATGTTGTTGCAAGGATGCTGTTTTGTGGTTATGAAATAATACGAACATTTAAATATGCATTATTATTTTTAAATCTGAAACTTACGGAACAATCAATATCTATAGGTGATTAAAATAATAATGGGGTTCATAGATGGGAGCATAAGTTACTAGAGTTTTTCACTTACAATAGCAATGCTTATTTACGGCTCCAGTTATACAATTGCAGTTTTCTGTGTGTGTGTTTATTTGTCAAATAGCGACCCCTAGGGTTTTGCAGATAGACTTTCATAACCATATCTATTTTTAGCTATTACATTTCTCCAACGTACTTAAATAAGTATGTTTCCTTTTGAGTAAAGAGCATTCAATAATATCATGAGGTTTGCGTTCGCTTCTTTATTTTATTCATAAATTCTAAATTATTGAAATTCAAAAATAATAATGGAGGTGGTAATGTGAGGTTCATAGTTGAGAAACGCCGGGCGTGCATCGATTGGGTTGAATACTATACATTCACCGAGAATCATTTAAATAAATGTCATGTTACTTACAGTCTCTTTCACTCAATCATCCTTGAGACTTACCCTAAAAATTTAGCGTTATAAAATGAAAAGTTAAAGAATAAAAAAGGTAATATAGTGTTATGGGCTGGGTGCAAAGGAACATATGCGTCCTAATTCAATGCCGGGGAAAGCCGGGTCTTTCTACTAATCTATATAATAATATTCTAAATAAAGAATTTCATGTCCGACGTACGTTATCATTTTTCACAGACTTAAATCGTCCGAACGGCAAGGTGTTCGTTGATTTATCTGACGTCGCTAAAGCAATCAATTCCGATTTTATCAATTTTAAAATTAATTGTTCCAAAATCAAATTACTTC
Source organism: Sepiola atlantica (assembly GCA_963556195.1). Classification (NCBI taxonomy): domain Eukaryota; kingdom Metazoa; phylum Mollusca; class Cephalopoda; order Sepiida; family Sepiolidae; genus Sepiola; species Sepiola atlantica. Next base: position 45,416,059 of record OY744537.1, read on the forward strand.
GTTCCGTCGACAAAAGAGTACAATTTTAAAGATATTTTGAGAGACATTTCTTTTATCGATTTGAAAGAATATTAAGCCAGCAATTATATTTACGTTAAGAAGTTAGAATGTTGATTGGTTTTAAATATAATTAAATTGCTACAAGAAAGAAATAGGAGACATATTCGTTTAATTTATTTAAAAAATAATTAGTTTACAATTACAATTATTTTTACGGTAGAACAAAGAGCCATTTAATCTTAACTAGCAAATATATGCTCCCTCCGGTGGTATATTTTTTTTCTAGGGGATGGTATCATGAACAAACTATATAACTACATACACTGATCCCAAGAAGGAGGAAATGACTGAGGGGATGCTATCATGACGAGCTAAAAAGAAGGAGTTAATGCCTTGGAGCATGATATCATAATAGAAGAGATAGTACGCTACCCTTTACTCCCCCCCCCCCAAAAAAAAAGAAGGTAATCCTGGGATGATGGTATTGTGAGGAACGAATATATACTATAGTATACTGAGGGTAATACCCGGGATGAGTGTATCATGACAGATGAACATATACCACACAGAATGAAATCATATAAACCGTGTTAATGTTAATATAGTTATGATAAGTTGATACAACTTTCGCATTTATTCATTTAGATAGCAATTGGACGAAAAAATATACTCGCCATCTTTATAAACAAAGATAAATATGCTAGCTAAGGAAGAACAATAATTGTTTTCATATTTTTAAAAAATTAGAATAACATGTTTATAAACTCGAGCTAGTGTTCTCCTTCATTAGCCTTTTTCCAGACTTGTTTAGATGGCGACTATATTTTTCAGACATAAGTTTTATTTCGGCGTTTCACGTGTACGATGGAACTTGGTATAAGAAAAAAAACAATAAAAACCCCGAAGTTGTTTTGCATACTAAAACATGCTTTAAGGTAAAAAAAATATATAAGTTCTTTGTGAGTAATGCCGAAACCTATTTCACTCTAAATAATTTACGTGATTGTGTTAAATGATGGGACGCATGGGTGATGGACGTAGAGTCAGATCGCTTAACTTGCGCGATTTTTGACGGAGTCATCTCGTGCAATGTTGGTGCGAGTCGTTCTCACGATTCGCGGGGACAGTTGACGAGACCTTGGGGGCGTGGTGCTAGGTCACACCTGTGCGTCGATCACGAGATTTCGTGACGTCACAGTTTTCCCGGTGGGAAAACGGCAGTGAGATTTTCAGTTTGGACTTGGAAGCCGACGAGCCAACACGCTTTAGCCATAAGCTAGGGGATTTCGGATCCCCAAAAATGAGAGCAAGACGATGCCCCCCTCTTCCTTCCTTTACAAGTAATTAGGAAATTATCTAGCGTAAGCTTCTCTCTCCACTACGACGTAATTGCTTCAGTGTCGACAAACTAATTAGAAAATAAATGGCTCAAAGTAAAACGAAAGGCTTGTTATCTTTTATCGTGTACGAGGAGATTTGGTTTCAGTTACAGAAAGAAACCGCCGGCCCGAAAATGTAACAACGACAAAGCGTCTGCAGAGAATGGTGGCGGCGACGGAGCGACTAACAATGGCAGCTAGGTTGCAGACATTGAAAGCAGAGAGAAAAAGAAAGGGAAATATCATTCCCGAATTGCGTCTACTGCTGTGTCGGCCGAAAGGAGGAGATTGAAAGCTAGGACCAAATAGCAAGACCACTCGACGTCGCCGGATCGAGAAACGACATATCGTCCCGTTAGTAAGTGATGCCGTTTGCGGGATCAACGGGCGAACTGTTCTACGACGCCAGAGATTCCGACATTACCAACGTATGTAATAACCAGCAATTCAACAATTGAAATAGGAATTACCCCCGAATGAAATGAGTATTTTCAGATTATTGTTGATAGAAAAATCAAGACAAAGACTTCCTTTTCTTCTTTCAGTCGCGTAAATTGAAATGATAGACAACACGTCTGTTTTTTATGTATTTATTGAGGGGATGTTGATAATGGGTTTTATTAAAAAAATGAAATAATAAAAAAACTTTTAAATAAAATTCAATTTTATTGGTTTTTATTTAAAGTGAACGGCGTTTTTATTTCGGACTATGCATATTTATAATTGATGCACTTATTTGTATGAAGAAAATGTCAAAATATAAGGAACACTTACCGGCTGAGAAGAGAATGCGATGCTTCGCATGTCGGGACTGTACATCCACCAGAGTGGAAAGGGGCTACACTTCGCAGATGTAGACTTTTGTAATTGCACCCAATTAGCATATGTGGGAGGGGTCAGCTAAGGTAAATGAAAGGAGTAAAATTGACGGCAGTAGTTGAATATTTGACAGCTAAGAGATAACATTGGATTTGAGATTTGTTGATATTCGTTGCGCTGTTGTTGAAGAGAAGTTTCTTTTGATTTTATTACAGGATAACAAGAAGCAATTTCGGACTAAAATGGGCAGCCGTTTTGACTTAAAGATCATTTCGGATTTTGATGGGACTTGAGCAGTTGTTGAATAGATTGCGAAAGATGAATTAGTGTGTGGCTTTTTTGGAATGAAGCGATATGATCAGGTCATCCCAAAAACGAGGGGGCGTTGTAGTTTACCAACAACTGACTAAAAACAGAGAAATCCGATGCAGAACAAAATACAGAATCACTATTTATACTGGCTTTGCCAATGACGAATTCATGACGTATGAGAAGCTTGTTGCACCTGTGTTGCGTCCGGGCGAGACCGTAGATGTGTATTTGGCTAATTTGTGCAAGTTGTCAGTCCTATTTACAGGAACACCAGATCATGCGATAGTGTGCGTAATTGTACGAGGGCTTCCTGGTCTATGTGGAAAGGTGTCTGCAGTCCTTCTCCAGAGTAGATGATCTGACCTCAGAAGAGCTGCTGTCTCGAGCCTGAGTCTTAATGAAAGCGAATGTTCAAGTGGGGGTACAGAGGAGGCGGACCACCCATCATTTCTGTTATCGGTACAACAAGACTGCTCATCTGATCAGAGATTGTCCAGGAAATGTAGTTGGAGACGAGACATCAGCGCCGGTCTTTTCCCCAGTTAGAATGTGAACTCGACGCTACCTATCATTATATCATATTGATGCTGCGCCATGTTTGTCTCTCTTCGACACCGGTTGCTTACATTCCATCTTAAGCACAAAACTATGCCGGTCGTGGTCACACTAGAAGATGATAGTAACTCATTGACCGGCGTCACACAAGCCTGCTGCGGAAATGTCACTATTAGGATTCATACAGAGATCGGAAACGTTGCCACTATCAATGTGTGGTTCTGCAAGGAAACCTCTTGAGATTTATATTCTACTTGACATCGACGCCATTAAAACATTCGGCGAAAACTATTTTTTCGATAAATTCTTCACATTTTCTTGAACATTAATAAATATTCACAGCTGAAGGGAATGGTTCGAATTATTCTTAGAATTTCTGTCGATGTTTTTGTTTGTTTTCTTTTCTTTTCTTTCTTTTACAATTCTCTATATTTTGTATTAGGAGTAATTTCTTGAGAGACAATAAGAATCTTAAGGACATCTGAACAAAGAAAATGGCAGAGAGTAAAAGAACTTGTATATTTGTTGCTTTTTTAAATTCTTCTTAACGTCTTTTCACCTCAACATCATCCTCCAGCATAATAACCCTCGCCATGTTTCCATTCTGCACCATAATTTTTCTTTCTCCATCTGAGAAATATAAAGAAAACAATAGAAGGGGCAGATATAAACAATAAATGCCATTTTTATTATTATTATTTATTTCATCTCGTACAAAGAATCGGAGGGCAGTTGTCATTAGTTTTGTCAGTTCCATTTAAATCAATATCTTCAGTTTACGTATCTTTTCATATATGAAGCACCAGTCTATGCATGATAATTGACTGTTATTCGTGCAACAGTTATATTTCGTGTCTATCTGTTTGTAACCAAATCTAAGAATATTATTTAAAACGAACTTGGTGTTATATAACGTAAGTCATTATATTTAATTATATCATTGAACTCTAAAGTAAGTGAAATTCTTTCAGACTCACGGCGTTCTAGATAGAATGACTGACCATGACACGAGTTAGATTCTAAACTGGAGACCGATGCCGCGCGATCCGGTTCAGTTTCTAGTTGGCTTTGTGATCGTATACTCTTCTATAGCACTATACGACTATACAAAATGTAATCTATTTGATCATGTTGTTTATATAGCACTATAAGACTATACAAAGTGTAATCTGTTATCATGTTGCTTATATAGCACTATAAGACTATACAAAATGTAATCTATGTTATCATGGTGTTTATATAGCACGATAAGACTATACAAAATGTAATCTATGTTATCATGGTGTTTATATAGCACGATAAGACTATACAAAATGTAATCTATGTTATCATGGTGTTTATATAGCACTATAAGACTATACAAAATGTAATCTATGTTATCATGGTGTTTATATAGCACGATAAGACTATACAAAATGTAATCTATGTTATCATGGTGTTTATATAGCACGACAAGACTATACAAAATGTAATCTATGTTATCATATAGCACTATAAGACTTTCTGGAGTTCGAAGTTTAGTACTAAAAACATTAATCCATGAATCATTTTTGTGTTATCTTCACTAAACATTGATTAAATATTTTAAATCTAAACTTCATTTTACTTTACATTTGTCGGTTAAAGTTTAAGTGAAAAATTAAAATAAAACTTTCGTATTCGTTTCTATCACATAAACATTATTTTCACAACGATTCTTACGTAAGATTTAACGTCGTAAAATTAATATCAAATCATTTATTAAGAATAGTATTTCGTAAAGTAAACACTAATATTCGAGCAGCTGGATTTCTTTTTCCTTCCTAAGATTCTTTCTACGATTCTTGATTGCACGTTGAAAAAACGTTATTTATTTGTCCGGCGAGTACATTTACGATAACGATTTTTTTAGGATTTAATTTCATCGACATTGTGCTTAAAATTTTCTTGTGGTAGCTATTTTCATAATGCCTCGACCATTTATGTGATGTATCGGTCTTTATTTATGTTACGGAAGTCGCTCCAGACAAGTCATAAAGCCACTTGATGTAAGAAGCTAAAGGAAAAATACTACTTCAATGTTGAAAAACTAGCCAACAATACGTTTTAGCTGGATAGATTCCGACCAAGAAAACAGCAATTTCCTCCCCCCACTTTGTCAGAAACATCGTTCATGAAATGTGAGGACTAAAGGACAAACTAAGGGAAGCGAGAGTTACGAGGCTGCTGAAAATAAATTAAAGTTCCAATTTCTACTCTCCTTAATTGTTCTCACACATAAAGTTCTGTAGAAATGTTGTTCTTTTACACGTTCTGGTAAGTCAATGTTTTCACATCCCCACTTATTAGGCCTGTGACATGTGCTGTATATTTTGTATATCAGTCTTGAGCATAAATTAATATGGTTTATATAATATTATACGATTTTTAGTTCTTTTTGTTTACTTATTCTGTCTATGTTAATTAAAAGACCAATACAAATTTATTTGTTTATTCATCTTGTAAATTGCGTCTTGTACACAGATTTAAAACAGCGTCAGGCCACATAATACGTCAAAGCTATTTAAAACGAATTGCGATGAGGAAACCAGAGTTGAAATTGAGATCACAAGACTCAAGATTTACGTCTGTAGTTTTTTTTATTTCTAAAAATAGAGAACGTGCTAATGCACGCTCTCTATTCTTTACACAGGACTTAAAACAAAAAGATGGCATTACACACAGCACCATTAATACACAAAAATTGTATATTATTGTCCAATACTGATATACATATAATGTACATATCAGTATCAACATTTCCCCGCTCATTAATGTCAACAGCCTCGCTTGATTAACGGTTGGTACTTTGTTAGATTGGGACCCGCGCTTAAAAAACACGCCGGAAACTGTGAGAAAATGAATAACTGATTGAAATGAATAAGCAGACGACATATAAACTTGATAATTGAATGTTTGACGTCTGCAAACGAGCCTGCCCAAACCCTAATTCCTAACCCTGCCCAAACCCGAATTCATAACCCTACCCAAACCCTAATTCCTAACCCTGCCCAAACCCTAACTCTGCCCTAACCCCAATTCCTAACCCTAACCCTAACTCTAACCGTAACCCTAACCCTAATTCTGCCCAAACCCTAATTCTGCCTTAACCCTAATTCCTAACCCTAACCCTAACCCTGCCCAAAACCTAACTCTGCCCAACCCCTAACTCTGCTCTAACCCTAATACCTAACCTTAACCCTAACCCTAACCCTGCCCAAACCCTAACCCTGCCCAAACCCTAACTCTGTCCTAACCCTAACTCCCAACTTTAACCCTAACCCTAACCCTTCCCAAACCCTAACTCTGTTAGGAATTAACTCTGTTAGGGTTAGGAATTAGGGTTACCTAATTCCTAACCCTGCCAAAACCTCAATCCTTAACTCTGCCCTGACCCTAATACTTAACCGTGCCCAAACCCTAACGAAAGCAACAATAATAATCAGTAAAAACTAAAAAACGAAACAAATAATTTTCGTAAATTAAAAAAAAAACGCTTACTCAAATAAATATTTATTTCATACAACATTTTTTGCTTGTTTTTTCCCCCGCTTTTAAATCCTGACTCGTTTGAGCTTTTTTGGACGCAGCTAACCCAACGGATTTTTCATTCGGCACTGTCCGGCGTTTAACGTAAACATCCGGAAATTACAAACGGCGGGACACTTTTAGCGCGGGTCCCAATGTAAAAAAAATCACAAAGATTGCATTACAAACAACACCATAAATACGCAATGAATGTATACTATTGTCCAATACTGATACACATATAATGTACATATAGGTATACACATTTCCCTGCTTATTAATGTCAATAGCCTCGCAAGGATAACGGTTTACTATTTAATCCGAGAGTTCCCAATAATGCTATTTTATTTGTTATACTATTAATTCTTAACTCTTCTAGTTTAGTCTTGAACTTTTCTACTCCATTGATGTTTGGATTTTTTTTCAAAATATTACAGAAAAATGATAATTAGTTAATAGAGAGATTTTGCAAATATTTTTTTCAGGTCGAAGAGAAAGATTTACAAAATATCAAATAGAGTTAATAATTCTATAAAACTATTTTAAAGGTGTCACTTAAATTACTTATTATCCTTTTCTTTAATAATGTAGATAATTCTATTTTTGTTATCTTGTTACTTTTGTAACTCTGATATTCGATTTTTTAATTGTTATTTTCTTTGTTTGTTTTCTAATCTAAAGTTTACATTCCAATATCCATATCTAAACTAGAACTAAAGTTTCAATGCAATATTTTCAAGTTTCATTATGATTTTATACATTTTTACAACAAGGTTTATTTCTCTGAATTTTTGAGATGACGATTGATAATTTGTGTAATTTTGATTATTCGGACTATATTTCCCATCTTGAATGTTATTATCACAACGTTTCGGTCTCTGTAACATCTGGCCTTCTTCATGTGTATATCATCTTGAGTGTGATAGCGATAAGGATAAGTAGTAAGACTACACATAGAAAAAACAAGAATACGTTTAAAGCTCCCAAAATTCATGATAGAAATCTCCGCAAGGACCCGTGACACAGTAGATATAGTACTAAGTTAAATTCAGTTCCAAGTGATAGTCATCTGAAGTTTAAATAAGGTTGAAAGAGTCAACCTCTTCAGACGAAGACGAGAAATTCAAAAGTTTTCAATTTCTCGTTTAGTCTGCAAGGGTTGACTCTTTATGAAGAGTACAACGAAAACATGTATGCACATATGTAACAAAAATAAATTATAATATAGAAAAGCTCTACTTGTTATTGAGCACTTTTTATAACCACTGGAGTTTTAACGGATAAACATGTACAGAAACTAATATAATACATGTACGATATATATATATATATATATATATATATATATATATATATATATATATATATATATATATATATATATATATATATCAACGTTTCGTCTTCATTATAACACTTCCTCAGGATGATAATATGAAGGAAAATGTCATGCAAGTCCATCGAAATTTTGGGTTGACATGGTGGAGTGATAAAGGAAAAGTAGTAGCCGTGGCTACTGTGAGCGCTGGACGAGAGTCCATGCTGCGAGAAGTCAGTGGTGGCGAAGAATGAAATGAATATGACAAGTTTTGAGTGGGTACCATTAAGGCATCAGTGAAATATGGAGGAGTGAGAATATTAGTGAATTCGCCTTAGGGTGGGAGAGATGAAAAGTAGGTGGGGGGGGGCTGAGATTTTTGTTGTTGTGCGGTGTGGCAACGTTGATGAATATATTAAAAAATATCTCTTTGACTTTTTCTTTTTTCATTTTTCATATATATATATATATATATATATATATATATATATATATATATATATATATATATATATATATATACTAGAATAATAACATTTCCAGAGGGCGTGTAAAATGAATTACTCGTACAGTACAGTTTCGATCCATTTTATTTCCTCTTATATTTTCGGTGCGATACAAGAAATCGTCTGACGGAGCAAGATTAAAAAATCGTGGATTCGAAATTCCGTCCAGATTCCCGAGTTCGACAGAAATATTCCCGAATTCGAAGAGATACACCCGAAGAAAGTTACAGCGGTCGAAACCTTGTGATTTTAACACCCAAGATGAGAAATGTAATCTGAATAACCAAAATTATTTAAACGTAACTATGTATCATATAATTCTCTGGAAACGATAAACGCAATAATATTGTTAGCTTTAAAACAAACTCTTTAAACGCAATCTTCGTCTACGTTTTGGTCTCTCTTGTTTAAATACAATTTAATATTCTTGGATCCGATATGTACTTATTTTTTAAAAGTTGAATTCGTAATAAATATCTTCACAATATAAACAATTATTTAGATCAATTTAGATAACTATTTTTTACATAATCAGAAAATAGTTTTATTTGAAAAAAGTTGTTTTTGAACATCAAAAAACAATAAACGTCCAAATATTGAAACCCTAGGGAAACTGCGAAAGTGTATATTGTTATTTAGATTAGTTATCAAATGTTCCTTCATACTTTAATGGATCGAAAACTCGCTTATATTATTCACTATTTTATTAAAAATGCTAACACTTTTCCATTTACATATGTAACAATAATTTTATATTGTATCACATGCCTGCTTAAAGGCAAATATGAAAAAAAAAGTTGTGTCGGTTGTACTCTTTATAAAGAGTCAACCTTTCAAACCAAGACGAGGAATTCAGGAGTTTTCAATTTCCCGTTTGGTCTGAAAGGGGTGACTCATTATAAAGAGTAACACCGAAATACGTATGTACATATGTAACTAAAAATGTTTGTATGAATAAAAATTATACTAAAGCTCTACTTGTTATTGAGCACTTTTTATAAACACTGGAGTTTTAACGGATTAACTTGTACAGACGCTAATATAATACATGTACTATATATATATATATATATATATATATATATATATATATATATATATATATATATATTATAACTGAGTAGAAACGAAAATATGACATAATCAATATTTTGTAACCCTGCTTTAAAAACTCAACATCAGGAAATATTATTGTGTGTACATATTTTACAGAAATCTTTTAATAATCACCACTTCATCGCAAAATATATTTCTCAGTGTGTTTAAAGTCAAGCTTATAACCGATTTTTTTAAAGATGACAAACACATAAAACAATAACAACCATATCAGAAACGGTATTTTCTTTTTGTATACTTTTCTCCCGACTTATGTTTTTTATTGCAGGCTATAATAATTAGATTCAAGAGCCCAAAGAATATATTTAAAAGAAAATTGAATTCACGTCTCAAAGTGCGCATATTATTCTAGTTTATAAAAGGTTCTATCAAATATTATATTTTAATACATACTGTTAAATTTCTTCAGAAAAATTATTAATCAAATAGTAATTAATTCCCGACTTTGAAATACCTATGAATGCAGAAATAACAAAAAACTGTGTTTTCATATTGCAGGATATTAACATTCATAGATTACAATAGTGGAACTCTCCTAAAATCAAAAGGGATTACGCTCTTAACTCGCATACACAGACACCCCCCCCACACCCACACACACACACACACACACATATATATATATATATATATATATGGTGGTAGTAGCTAACTCGAGATCGAGTATTGCTATCGCTTGTTCATTTAAGGTCATCATATTAACTACTCGTCTCCAACAGATTGTTTCCAACTTTCCGTCACTAAATGCACAATTAGAGAGGCCCATAATTGTTTGCATTTGTTTTGTATATATATATATATATATATATATATATATATATATATATATATATATAAATTCGGCAAGAAATTGTAAGTTTCACGTTAATTTCTTTTTATTCTCAGTTTTTTGGTCACTATTATTATACTTCTTATATATATATATATATATATATATATATATATATATATGTGTAATGATAGACTAAAAGTATTCTTTTCGAGAATTGAACCTATAGTGAAATGATTTAAGCTCAATATACGATTAGATTTTCTTTTGAAATGTATTAATTGTTATTGCCCTGTCGTCGCATTGGCTGTTGTGCCCGTACTGTTAGTTCTGAATCTTGTACATATGTTAGCGACACACATACACACCCATACACCCACACACGCACACACACATACATATATCTTCACACACAGTCGTATGGTTAAGTAGATAGATAGATAGAGAGAGAGAGAGAGAGAGAGAGAGAGAGAGAGAGAGGTAGAGAAAGGTTGATATTAAGTGCGGTCCGTATGGTATGTAGTTTGAGTTACGATCTGTTAAATGCTGGATCGAATTATAATACAAAGTTTTTTTCTTGTGTTAGTCAGTATGTGTAATCTTGGCTTTGGAAAATTGACATTATTTTAAATTTTCCTCCGCTGCATGAGTGCACATGTTTGAAGACGATGAATTTACGGGTTTCCTTGATTTTAAGGTTTCTTTTATGTAAAGATACTCTATTATTAAATGTTTTGGTGGCATCTATATAAGATTCGTTGCATGTTGTACATTCTAGCACAACGTTCTTAGAGGTGCAGATAAGGTATATATATACCCCATTTTATTCATACCGATGAATAGAATTCATACTCCATATTTTTTTTGATACTCCATCGTATCTCTTTATCGGGTTGTCATCATCGCAGATTTACTAGCCAATTTAATGGACACATAATCGAATTCTGGTTTATCATTTACTCGTCCTAAATTCGTATTCCTATATAAATAACTTCGTTTTAGATATTAAGAAAGTGATAATGTTCTGCCATTAATCCAACGGTGACGTTCTTGTATGATTCTAGCTGAAAATGTCATAGTATCGGTACTAAAGCCTATGTAATTTAGTAATGAACGCGTTTCATAGTCTTCTTGTGTGTGTGCTTTGGAAAGTGAGAAAAAACCCTAATCAGAGGTCACTTTTGTAATTTCAACTTTACTGACTGTTGCTCTTATACTCATGTCTTTAAGGATATAAAGGACTTGCAGACGTTCTTAACATTGCCGGCAATGGCTATTTTGAAAATGAAGCAGAAGCTCTTTCCATGGAATGTATGGTGGCAATTTTTTTTATCCCGAAGTCTGTAGTCAGTCTCACTTCTTTTATGACTTGTAGTCTGTGGCAAGGGAAAACAACATGTTTTACACACGTGCATTAAATACACTTGCGTTATGTCACTGAATACATTTTATTTGTTTATTATCTGAGTGTTTACTCTATACTTCTATTAAGTACATAGATATCCTTGAAAATTCAAGATCAATCACGGGATAGAAAGTGTACAGGGGAAGTTTACAATGATTATCGAGGGCATGAGGCAATTTAATTTATAAAGGGAGATTGAAAAACATAAACATAACACAATTAAAAGTCAGAATGTAAAGCTATCTAGTTATCCGACACTTTAAAATTTTAACTAGACATAAAAACTCTATATAATTTTTTTAGAGAGTGCGTAAAAGTTTATCGTTGTATTCAATAAACATAAAGATTGTTTTACTGAGAAAATAATTAAAGAGTGTAACAGGCATGTCAAGAACTACGGTAGTTAGTTTTTCAAATAATACTGACAATTTTTTTGATTTTTTTTCGTATAACTTATTAATTATATGAGAAGTACTAAGGATTTTTGTATTGAGTATTTACAGGAATTTGATCTTACTGGAACATATACTGATGTGAGACACCTTTAGAGTGGAGGTGTTGCTGGTTAAGAGTGTTGAGGTGAAGCGGTAGCCATTTTGATGAATCGGCCGTGTCTGTATGTATCTAACTTGAATAAGTAAAATGTCACCAGAGTTCGCAGGAAAACACCAAACGCCTTCTCTACAAATGTCTAAATCAATGTTTTATTGGGATATATTGATACAGAAACGTAAACATATAAGGCAACTTGCTTGTTTGGTCAGCATTATAGTAAGAATGTAATATAGTCCAAGTTGATATTGAGTATGCATTTGTATCACGTCCCCTGCCAATTCCTAGCGAGAGACAAGGAAGGAAATAAGACGTCCAATTATGTTGAAACAAAAAAATAACGAAACTTAATCTTTAGTCCCCGATGTTAATAAAATTAATAAGCCGTGCATGCGTGGTCCCTTTCTGTATGTGACTCGATGTGGCGAGTGTAAAATGCAATAAATTTGGGCAATTTGGGGCATTTTTGACCCCCCTTTGCGGGCGAGAACCAGAATTTTTCTGAGGTCAAGGATGCTTATTTTATATCCAGGACAATTGCCTCTACATTTTGGCCAAGTTTCAGAAAAATTGAATGTATGGATCAAACGTTATGGGAGGAAAGGGTCATTTTTGCCATTTTAGGGGGCATTTGACCCCTTGGAGAAGCGAACCAGATTTTTTCCAAGGTCAGCGATACTTATTTTCTATTAGGAACAATTGTTCGTCAAGTTTCAAAGAAATTGAATGGATGGATGAAAAGTTATGGAGCAAGAAATGTCATTTTTTGCCATTTCGGGGCCTTTTGACCTCCTGGGGGGGCTAACCAGATTTTTTTTCAAAAATAGGAGAATATCACTTTCTAACCTGACCAAAGTTACAACTTCATGCAAAATTTCAGAGAAATTCAATGGATGGTTGCGGAGAAAAATCCGGACGGACGGACAGACGGACGGACAGACGGACGGACGGAAATGCCCTAAAACATAGGTCTCCCGATTTTATACATCGGGGGACCAATTAATTAATTATATAATAGAATGTAAGTAACATTTATTAATTAATTAATAGAAATATAGAGTATAAATAAATTCTGGATTTAAGCGACATATATTCAAAGTAAAATCCACAGTAAAAAGTGTTGATGAATCAATAAATTAATAATTAATCAAATATAATTAAATTAAGTTCTTGTGACAAATGATATATGTAATATATCATAATATAAGTCAGATATAAGCAATATATAAATAAATATGAAATAAAACGAAACATTAAAAAACTATTAAAAATATATAAAAAATCTATCGGATTTAAAACGCAAATAATCAAGAAAACCACATTTTCTCGAAGTTTTTTTACGTTGACAGAGTGATTAAATAAAGATAAAAACATCAAAATAAAAAGGAATGCAATTCTTAACAAATACAAATTAAACAAAACCCTTCATTAGTCATTACGGGTGTTCCAATATGAATGTAAATATGTGTTCTTACAAGATAATTTGAATTAAATAATGTGCATATTCCATAAATATCAAAACTGTTATCCATGTGATAATTTTTGAATTAAAAAGTAAAAATGATTAAAATTTAAAGTATAAAATAATAATGATTCCATTTTGTTTTGTATTACGTTATTTCATTCAGTATAATTATCAAAAAAATATAACAAAAAAGAATTTGGCAAAAATCGGGGTTTAGCTAATAAAATCAATAAAAACTTGAATATGCTAACACATCTATCACAAAAATATAATTTCATCGGCTGCTGGCAAACATCCAAAGCGCCCCTCGTGAGTCATAGGAGGATGACAACCTCCACCTCCTTGACCCCACATAAGTGATAGTCACTCTATCAACCTATTCCACCACAGACGTGCAACCGTGAAATCCAGGGAGAAATTTTAGGTCGAACTTTACATTCGCCATTATGTAAAAAAAAAAAAAAAAAATAGTTTGCAGGTTTTTGTCGTAACCCCCCCCCCCCTCTCTCTCTCTTTCCATGAACAAACTCGTTCGTCAACTTTTCACACGGCCTGGGATAAAATCACCAACTAAGCTACGGTATGACGTCACAGTGTACCCCGTAGCCGCGAACCTTGAGGCCACATATAAACAAGAGCTTGACGCTTTGATCAATAATGGATGTTTGATCTTTACCCACACCAAGACCTTCAAAATAGCTTATCACTTTAATGGCAGTAATACAAAATAGTAAGTCAAAGGTGAGACGAGTCATGGACCACCGTGAACCAAATCAACACATAAAGGCTTACACAGCTGATGCTGATGTATGTGCGAGCAAGTTGATAGAGTGGCGCCAGAATAAATCGAACGTATCATTGCTCGATCTGAGAAAGGCCATTTCAGAGGGTGGTATTTCGCGGCAAGTGACACTTTTTAACCAGACTAGGTTTGGGGTTGAATGTGGTGCCACAGATCATGAATACCATCCTCGGTGCTGTTTTATCTCAGAAGAAGACCGTTGAAAAGGCGATATCAGCGTACATCGACAATATTTATATCAATGAAGATGTCAACTAAGCGACATAAATCCAAGCGAAATTGGCAGAGTTTTAGCTGCAGTGCTAGGATCCAGGGAGGCTTTAAGACTGAGCACGTGTGCTGAACTTGAACATCCGGATGGAAAATGGAACTCTACGATGGAGACGAGGAAATGTGATTTCCGGCAACTCTGAAGTTCTCACAAGACGGACCGTTTTATCATTGTGTAGTAAACTCGTAGGACACCTGTCCGTGTCTGTCTGTCTTAGCGTGACAGTGAGCATTATAAAATGCCGTAACTAAACGGCGGGACGCAACAAACGAGGACCCGCCCCGAAGAGAGTGGTGTGTAAACGGCGACAAAATGAACGTATTGGTCAACGCCAGTTGATTAATGTTCGGAGTCCTGTTGGAGAAACATTGAGCCGTGTTGGAGGACGTCTATTGGTTGCTCCCCGCCCAATATATCAACCTGGCTGAGTTAGATGCTGTAATGAAAAGAATTAACTTAGCAATACAGTAGCAAGCAAATGGATTGCACCTGTATACCGACTTCCTTTACGTCTATCACGGGGTGTCTGACACGCTGACCGGGTAAAGCGAGAATATGCACATATGCAGCAAGCGAGATGCTGATAAAACGAAGGTTAGGCACTTTAATGAGTATAGTCTTCGAGTATAACCTGGTAGTCAGTATAATATTGGTCCCGTTATACTGCAACCTTCCGAACAGCTGCCACATCTGCCAAGCTAATGATACGATTCGATAAAGATTGGTTCCGATTCTGTTGGTCAAGCATGCGCTGCTATATTGAGCGTAATGAGCAAGCAGCAAATAGAAGAGATCCACATGCAGTGCGGACATCCAAGCGTCAAGAGGTATTTTGTGAGACGCGTCGACCAAGCAGTGGCTATGTCATTAAGCACTGTGAGATGTATCAGCACCAAGTAACACATTGTAAAGGTTTGGAATATATATCACCCATTATAATGGAGACCACTTTTTTACTGTCATCGACTGTTGACCCACCCGTTTGAGGTCTGTCGACCAATTGCATGGCAAGACTTGCAAAACGTTGTTCGACAACTATTTACCGTCTTTTACGAACGAAGCGCACCACCTGAGAGTTTGGCCGAAAGCAACCCAGCCTTTTGCAACCGGAAATAAGACAGCCTCTGTGTGAATGAAGATTTCGACTGTTGCTGCGTGCGTTGCGCATACGTACCAACAAGCAGTAAAAGGAGCCACCGCATCATAAAGAGGTCTGATGCCAGAAAGAAGTTCCTAATTGAGGAAGCAACACACTGGTACTATGTTACGCCGAAAGATGACGTGTCCTTGACAACGGCATGTGTGAATGCCATATACACGCACCAGGCTCACGTCAAAAGAATCGACTTTGTGCAGTCACTTGACGACAAAAAATTGTGCGGGCCAAATAATGTAGGAGATCACGTCTGAGTGAAACTGACAGGTTGTCAATTTACCGCCAAATTAAAACGTGGCTGAGTGACTGGCGTGATCAGTTAGCAACCTGGTTGATGGAATCTCACGTCACGTCACATACGCGATCTCCGCCCTGTTTTGGAGGCAGATCATTCAACAACTGGGGAAAATGATGAAGAAAGTAATTAGTCCGGACGGAGATGATCAAGAATAGTCGCATTTTTGGTATTAAGTAATTAGGACATCGAAGGACCTCCGTGTCCGTATTTCATGCTCTATTTCATGTGGATAGCGAAGATTTACCGTCTAATCTCATGCAATATGGAAACGTCATGTCAATCACATGTTATGAACACTTTTTTTATATAGACCATTGCAATTTTGCTAGACAGAAATACTTTATTACGTATTTGGAAATAGAAAAAATCCCAGACATCGTCGCAGGTATGAGACCTTCTTGTTGAACCTGTGGTGAAGTAGAACACCTCAAGATCGAATGGTCCCAAGGAAAGAACCTACCCCTCAAATAAAAAAATGCTGGATCACCTGGGTCCCAGATTTGGGGAACCAATTGCAGTGTAAGTAGGGGATGACTTAAAGTCCCCTAAATAGACATTAACGAAAACGAGCTCACTATTCTCTCCGACTTAAGTGGTTGCGAAGAGGAAATGAAGAAAAACGAGCTGACACAGCGGAAGAATATGCCTTGAAGACTCACCTTTAAACGAACCCGAGAAGAGGAAAAAATAAAATGTCCAAGGATCTGGGCAAAAAACATAAACGTTGAAATGAAAAAGACAGAGGATCTCCTCCATAGAAAGAGGGAAGAAACTTTAATATTCTCTCTCTAGAACGGACATATGCATGGTAAGTGCGGAAACGTGCAACATTGCTTAGTGGCACACACTTAGGAATCTCAGAAAGCTGTTAGCTGTTACCCTAACATTAACCCTTTTACTTTTCCTTACGCACTTAGTCATTCGATCATTTGATATGTAACTTTCTTTAATTGTTTTTAAAGAACCCAATTTTAGAAATTTGAGAATATCATGTTTAGGAAGAGTCCCCGTCAAACTACACACTTCCCTTTGGATGTCAATGGCGTGTCCCAGGATTGTCTCATCAACATTCAGATGGGCAAATATTCCAGGGTCTGAGCCATTGATACCCTGTCGCCATTGATGTTCGTTGCAGGAATCCATTTCTAAGATACCACGATGGAATCTACATAGCAAGTGTTGATGCCTGATCATGAGAGCCAGTTCTCATGAATTTTACGTATAGCAGGACCTTCAGAGTCTTGGAGTGAATATATGCTGCATTCAGAAAACTCATTTAGTTCAAAGTGGTCATTTCCGTGCGCTGTCTAGGTATTTTTATGTCTATTCAGCGTACTTTAATTTTAATTTGAGGAGAGTTTCCTCGCGAGTAAAGCGATCTTTAGATGAGTCGTTCGACCCTTGCCTCATAGGTATGCAATGCGGACTCTGCGTTCTGGACGTTACTATTAAAGATAAGGTGTTTCGAATTATTGGGGTAAGTACTAAGGTTAGTGTTAGGGTTAGAGCGTGCTTGCTTCTTTCGGCGGATCAAACAGTCAATCTTAGCAGGAGACAGGAACGCGGTCTTCAATCCTGATTTAGATAGTAGGAGTAATTATTTTAGACGTGCTAACACAGATAGGGATGCAAAAGTATTTCTAAAATTTTTCTAGACGTTTTATTTAGCCAATAAGTTCCGAAATAGGAAGCCCCGTGATGTAGTATGAACTTCGTCAGCTAGACGCGGCTCTGGTTCAGTACATAATTCAAGTTATATTGATCGTTTCCTAATTAAAAGAGTCAAGGTAGGATTATTAGAGTGTCCAAGTTTTTAAAATATAGTTTACTCGGATCATAGACTTATTCGCGGTTCGTGTAAACTTAGATAAACCGAAGCGTGAGATGGCTAGTTACTAAAACTGAACAATTCATGGTTCGATGTGAGGAGCTATCGGGAACAACTATTACTTAGTCTACAACAAGTAATAACGGGTGGGGCGATTGAGAATAATGGTAGACCCACCTTAAGAAAATGATTAGGTACTTTTCTGTCGGCTTTATCCGATCACTCAATCTAGAAACTAAAGCAGCAAAAGCGATACTAAAATGTAGATTAGATCTGGCGGTCGAGACGGGGATAGCGCTAATGTTACTATAATTAAGACGAAGCGGCCCTTTTGATTATCAAGGAAAACCAGGCTTTATTAATTAGGGCTTGGTTAAAGAAAACGACCCAGGAAGCAACAATTATGGCCGCTTAATTCGGTACGTAGAAGCGTCGACACGCTTCTGATCGACATATAGCCCATGTCACATTGTGCGAAGGACATCTCGTGACCACAAACGAAGGTATTTTGGAGACGTTTCGTCCTCATTTTCAAGATCTTTCCCCAGAAAGTTCGGCCTGTATTTAGCGCATTTCGATCTCTATTAAGCCAACCATTCCCGCCCCGGGGCGACCGAAGCGGCAAGGTGCGACAGTTTACTAAGAGATGAAAATATCTTGAAAGCCCTAAAGCGGGTCGGCCTGAATAGGTCTCATGAGATCGATGGTTTTCCCTACGAGGTGTATTTAAGACTGTCGCACATTTTTGTTCCCTTTCTGACAATTTTATTTAACTCGTTGTTTACGAACGGATCTATTCCTCGGGATTTTACCCAGCGGATTTTGAAATTGTAATGCAAAAAGAAAAATGCTAAAGATGGGATAGGCTCTTAACGATGCTAAACAGAGAGAACGATTTTGGCCAAGATTTTAGACACTCGTATGCAGTTTGTTTTGGCTTGTTTGATTAGACGAGAAAAGAGTTGTGCTGTGAAGGGTAGGACTATTCAGGCTCACTTGCACTCTATACGCTTCATCATTGACAAAGTCAACTCGTAAGCCTAGCTAATAAACTTACACTGCGATCAGCGAAAATAGCGATCTAACAAGAACAGTTATTTCTCAATGTTCCATGACTCAATTTCGGAAGTTTTTTCACACGTAATCTAGCACTCTGTTATAAAAGCTAAACTTAAAATAAGCAGAAACCCATAGCTGGCACGTATTTGCAAAATAAAATATTTGTTGAAATCACTGATTGCTTATCGACCAATGGTAATAGCTTTTTAATTAAAATAACCAAAAGTAACGTTTGTTAGTGAACATAAAGAATACATGAATAAAATCATGGTCAATAAAAGTTATATATTCAACAATTAATTGATATAATTAGATATATAATAATATATAGTTCAATACATATAATGAACCAATACCTTATTCACCTACATAACCATCATGGACGTTTGCAAATTCGAAATGTATTGTATTGACTGAATCAGTCAGTGTTAATAGTGGCTGTTGACACTGTCCTTGCTTCACTATTAATGGCGTCCCATGAGTCTGTTTCAGACAGGAATTGACGTCAGTTGGCCTAAACATCTCGTTTGATGATAGACCAAACATTTTCTATTAGGTTTAAATCTGCGAAGCATGGATGCCAGATCATCAACTTTGTACTTCTGATGTTCAAATATGCTAATAATTCTTGAGTGGCATGGGAAAGGTTAGAATGTGCATGAAACAATGCCCCTTAGCAGAACAAAATTTATGACATCTAGCCAAGAGATTGCTATAAGAAGAGGACATAATCTTTAATCTTTCGGGTACTCTTGTAGGACTAACACATCTATTACTAATGATACTCACCCATATTATTATTACTCCGCCTTTTTGTTGTCGTCTCAAACGATGGAAACTCTCATCTCCGGAATAAACTCATTCTTTTCCTTAGCCATCAGGTCCATCAAGGTTAGCCCGTATCTCATCAGTGAAAATAACTCTACTCATATCCATCTTCATATATTTATTAGACCATTCAATTCCAAAATTCTATGTCTTGGTGTAAGACGAGGTTTTGTAAGTGGAACTTTCTCAGAAGCCATTGTTTGAAGAATTGCATTCCTTGTCGATTTTGGTATATCAGGACACCCAGCTGCTGTGCGGATTGATATTTCCAGGTTTTCTACAGTGCTGACGAACAATACTCCTCAAAACCCTGTTGGTGACAGTCTTGCATATACCAGCATCTGATCGTTTCGAACATGGAGAAGGATCCTTCAGAAATCTTTTTGACTGTATCCACATAACGACCTATGTTTCGGCCAATTACACCAGCGTCTGCCCTTGGCCGTTTCATTTATTGTAATTTCTTTCTCTTTTTCAATTAATGATTTTCAACGTCACATTGTTTTTAAGAAGAAAAAACTATAATCTCTGGTCACCTTGAAATGAGAAAAAAAAAACGTTAATGACTGTACAACCTATTCACAACAATATGTAAGCCAATAAAATAATGTTATGATAATGTGCCAGAACTTCCGTAAAACAATTGCTGAAATTGGTTAACAGAATGATGCATACATTTAATTTTTATTAAAAAGCTATTATCGCTGGTCACAGTGTAGAAAAGTCCAAAGAATTCGATAGGGTTGACTATCGTTATTTGGAGGCTATTTTGTCATCGGGTGGTTTAGGCTAACAAGTTCGCTATTGGATTCAGCTCTTGTATGCAAAGGCTAAGGTTAAATCCGGTCCTAAGTTGGATTACTTTGACAGGTGCTTACACTCCGTTAAACTATTCCCGTCTTGATGTTTAACTGGAGCAAAATTGGTTGGAAGTATTAAAAGCGATTCGAAGAGCCGCTGATGTGTGGATTCGATGAAATGTTTCATTAAAGTGGAGAGTGGAAGTGTGTGTTTTACACATGTATCCGATCATCTTATATCGTCTATCAGTGCTTCAACTACCGTCGGGTACGCTGCTTGAATTGCAACGACCCCTTTCAAGTCTTTGTGACTTGTTAAGGAAACCTATGGTTTGACACATTGTATCTTCCCTTTTTCTTAAGGCGGTGTAGTTATGCCAAGCGTTGGCATTCATCAATATAGGCTTCGGTTATACTATCTGGATCGGATATGTACACATTGTGAGGAAAACGGTGTATTCTGGAAAGAAGACACCAAGAAAACCTTCCCGACTTTAAAAGGTGTGCAGTTGGATGAAGGGGATGGACACATATTTCCCCGACGCAAGTACTTTTTTATTGTGAGTAACGACGGGCCGTGAAGTTTCTTTTACAGGCTAACGAAGGCTTTTTAAACCCAGCTGTTGTCCCGAAAAGAATTTATCGGGTTATGGTGAGGGGATGCGTCCGAGATCGAAGGTCTTATTAAAACGGATGAGGGATAGCTGACTGACGATAAGAAATGAACTCTGAGTGAGCAAGAAACTTCATTCAATTTGTTTGACGAATTTAACTATTTGGGCCCGATACGGTGATGAAGACGAGACTGTGAGTCATAACTTCATTCATTGTCTCATCATTGTGCCACTGATTGGTTTGTTGTAGGCGTGCTTGAAATTTTCAGAGACGTGATATCGTAAACACATATGAAAATAGTTTACAGATGTGAGAACTTTACCTCTTTCGGCCTGATTCGAATTTTCCTATATCGTCTGAACATCCTCATTAGAGCTAAAAAGGTGCAATTCCCTTCGGCAGTTTTTAAGGAAAATGTGTATGAAGGTTGCACGACTGTGTCGAGTGAAATATGCTAGACTTGGTTATTATTTAGATGTGCCTAAGGCAAATGGTGTTTGAGTTTTTTCAACGACCGATAATTATCTCTCGGTTAAGACTAATCTAGGTGACCTGTTTCGTTGATAACTTAGTTAGTGTATGAATTATTTCATTAGGACATCGCTTTATTTTTGTCCCCCACCCCGAATATTTTTATCAGCAATTTAAGTGCTTATAATTCCACAATCCCGTCCCCAATAAGGTGACATATTGCTTGATTTGTAAGAGATGCAGGGCACCCGTCGAAATTTTCGAAGGTGATGGAGTTAATAAAGCGTTGGAGCGTGCATCACTTTTTTTCGCCCGGCAAACCTTTTTACCGAAATAGGTTATTTTTCATTGAATATCATTTTTTGTATATGACATTTGTATTGTCCAAACCACCCATTGCATATATATATATATATATATATATATATATATATATATATATATATATATATATATATATATATATATATATTAGGTTGTCCGGAAAGTTCTTAGAGTGTTAGAAGTACAGGTTTCTGAAGGCTCTTAACAAGTCTATAAACTGTTTACTTAAATCACATATGAATCTTAGCATGTGTTACGAATGTTTTTTTTTCGATTTCTGACAAAATTCCTCGTATTTATATATTTTCAGATACCCTTCATCACAACCAAATTGATTGCAACAAATTTCATGTTCGGCTAGTTATGATTTTTTCTTCAAATAAGAAAAGAAACAGCTGCTAAAACTTTCAAAGAGATTTGTGAAGTGTATGGTGACAATTCTAAAAGTAAATCAAATGTTCGGGAGTGGTTTGCAAAATTCAAAACGGGAAACATCAGTATTGATAATATCTTTCGCAGTGAAAGGCCATCAAAATTAGATATTAATGTTTTAAAAAGAAAAAATGAAGAACATCCAAATATCACAACGAGAGCACTTGCGTTAGAAGTTTCAAAAAGTACAGTTCATGAACATTTAGTGTCTCTGGGACCCATATCATGTTTTGGTACACAACATTTTTTCCGAGAAGAATCGCGTAAGCAGATATTTCATTTGTGATTCGCTTTTGAAACGGAATGATGCTGTGCTATTTTTAAAAACTACTTGTGACAGGGGACGAAAAATGGATTGTTTACGACAATATAGTGTGGACAAGATCTTGGAGTTTGCGTAGTGAACCTCCAAAATAGCAGCCAAAATAGAATAACTATGTCAAAAAGGTCATGCTCTGTTTTAGCGGGATTTCAAAGGCATTATTCATTATGAACTTCTTCCACAAAAACAAACTATTCATTCTGATGTATATTATCGTCAGCTTTCGAACTTACAAAAGAAGATTCAACAACTAAGACTAGAGAGAAAGGGTGTCGTTTTCCAACTAGACAATGCTACATGTGTCTTTATCAGTTGAACAAAGTTACATGAACTTGGCTGGAATGTCTTACCTCACCCGCCATACTCTCCTGATATTTCACTTCAGGATTACCATTTATTTCTCCTTTTGTGTAGAACTAATTGCAAGGAATAACGTCTAATAATACAGAAGAAACCTAAAACCTTTTGAACATTTTATTTTCTTTAAAACCGGCGAAATTTTATGCCGATGGGATAATCAGACTTATGATAAATGGTCTATGATTATTGCTCATGAGAGAAATTATTTAATTGAATAAATATTGCTAAGAAAGGAGAAATCATCGGATATATAGACTCTTTGTGTGCCTACAAACGCTTCGAACTTTACGGACTATCTAATATATATATATATATATATATATATATATATATATATATATATATATATATATATATATATATATATATGGGAAGAAAAGGATGAAGGTAATCCGACGTGATGAGAAAATGAAAAAGGAAAACCATTTTTTCCCCACTCATTTTCTTCAACATTCATTTCTATTTCTCCTAGAAGTACGGACGTCCACCCAGTAGTGGCCATTATTTCATTTTATTTTTCCTCCCAATATGTCTACCCTACATGTATCTGTACTTGCATGACATTTTTTCTCTATTTTATCATCCTGATGAAGTCTTATAAATAAAGACGAAACGTTGATGTACACATAAACAACATCCAATTTTTGGTTTTCCTTTTTCATTTTCCCATATATATATATATATATATATATATATATATATATATATATATATATATATATATATATATATACATATATATATATATATATATATATATATATATATATATATATTAAGGCATGTTTTATTAAAGACGACAGAAATCTTCTGTTTAGTGATTCCTTTTTTTATTTTTTCCATTCGTCGAATGATCTTTTTGACGTGTAGATGGAATGAATTGATGAAGGATCCATGTGTTTGACTAACGTTTTCGATTCTCTCCGGAATCATCTTCAGGTCTTTTATGGCAAAAAATGAATAAAAAGCGAGTGAAAGAATGGAATTTCTTAAAAAATACGCCGGCAAACCGTTAGCGTAAAATACGGACGTCTACATTTTAAAATGTGACAATTGAAACAGTTCTTCGTTTATTTATTAATTTTATTTATTATTCTTATTATTTTTAATTTAAAATAATGGCTGATTTAATTTTGTCTCGTCTAATAATTATGGAGAAGGAAAATGGGGGAGATAGGCAGTAAGTAATTTTAATAAGATGTCCCTATTTTTTTAATTGAATTAGGCAACACCGGTTGATATCACTGAACTAGACTAAGCATTTTAAAATAGTTTTACTTGTCTCGTATGAAATGTTATTGATTTTAGGTTGCTGCGTTTTTATGTATACGGCTTCAAGTATTTTTAATTTTTTTAAATTAGTTTCGGAATGTATTATTTTTGTGTTCATTACTAATATCTGTCTCAACTCAGATGTAGGGCAGTTGTGCGTTTGTAGGTGTTTGTATATTGAACTAGTGTTTGCGAGGTGCATAGTGAGGCGGCGGGATAGAGTGGTTGTTGTAAAACCAATGTAGCAATTATTATTTTGGGAGGTACATCCTCCTAAAGGGCATTTAAATTTATAAACTACATTGGTTCTTTCTAGTGTTTTTGGGGTCGGAGAGGGGTTGTTTTTTACTACAAGGTTTTGCGTTGTGAATCTTTTATAATAAATAATTAATTTGATTTTGTTTTCTTTATCTGTTGGAGATATATATCGATGTGTAATATTCTTTATAACTTTTTCTTCTAGTTTGAAGTTTGGCTGCATTTGGTTGCGGTAATATATGTTGATGTAATTGGAGTTATGTTGTGTATTATTATTATTTATATTAGTGTTTGTAAGGTTTTTTATCATTGATTTAATTAGTTCGTCGACGAGGTAGTTGGGAAATTTCCCAACTACCTCGTCGACGAACTAATTAAATCAATGATAAAAAACCTTACAAACACTAATATAAATAATAATAATACACAACATAACTCCAATTACATCAACATATATTACCGCAACCAAATGCAGCCAAACTTCAAACTAGAAGAAAAAGTTATAAAGAATATTACACATCGATATATATCTCCAACAGATAAAGAAAACAAAATCAAATTAATTATTTATTATAAAAGATTCACAACGCAAAACCTTGTAGTAAAAAACAACCCCTCTCCGACCCCAAAAACACTAGAAAGAACCAATGTAGTTTATAAATTTAAATGCCCTTTAGGAGGATGTACCTCCCAAAATAATAATTGCTACATTGGTTTTACAACAACCACTCTATCCCGCCGCCTCACTATGCACCTCGCAAACACTAGTTCAATATACAAACACCTACAAACGCACAACTGCCCTACATCTGAGTTGAGACAGATATTAGTAATGAACACAAAAATAATACATTCCGAAACTAATTTAAAAAAATTAAAAATACTTGAAGCCGTATACATAAAAACGCAGCAACCTAAAATCAATAACATTTCATACGAGACAAGTAAAACTATTTTAAAATGCTTAGTCTAGTTCAGTGATATCAACCGGTGTTGCCTAATTCAATTAAAAAAATAGGGACATCTTATTAAAATTACTTACTGCCTATCTCCCCCATTTTCCTTCTCCATAATTATTAGACGAGACAAAATTAAATCAGCCATTATTTTAAATTAAAAATAATAAGAATAATAAATAAAATTAATAAATAAACGAAGAACTGTTTCAATTGTCACATTTTAAAATGTAGACGTCCGTATTTTACGCTAACGGTTTGCCGGCGTATTTTTTAAGAAATTCCATTCTTTCACTCGCTTTTTATTCATTTTTTGCCATAAAAGACCTGAAGATGATTCCGGAGAGAATCGAAAACGTTAGTCAAACACATGGATCCTTCATCAATTCATTCCATCTACACGTCAAAAAGATCATTCGACGAATGGAAAAAATAAAAAAAGGAATCACTAAACAGAAGATTTCTGTCGTCTTTAATAAAACATGCCTTAATGAAAAAATGCTGCCTATATACACACAATATATATATATATATATATATATATATATATATATATATATATATATATATATATATATATATAGTGTGTATGTGTCAGGTTATGTTGCAAATAAATCAATAAAGTGCACGATCACAAAAAAGTAAGAGCTAAATACAAATAATGTATTTCAAAAAAACTATATATTACACATTTTAGAGTTGTATCGCGGTTTCATCCAGATGGACTGATTTTTAAAACATTTTTAAATCGTCTATAGTCCATAAAGGAACTAACAGCTTTTCGAAACGAAAACAACATGTGGAAATGCCGTTTGAATTCACCGGTGCATTTCTGAAGCGCCCCTTATGAAAGAACGATCGGAGTTTTATTGTATTTATTGTATTTATTTGTTTATTTATTTATTTATTTATTTATACTGCTGTATTTTTTTTTAAAAGAGTCTTGTTTTATTTTATCAAATGTTTTATTTTGTTTATTTATTTTTTGTTTATAGTTTGATATTTTTTTAAAAGTTGTATATATATATATATATATATATATATATATATATAGAGAGAGAGAGAGAGAGAGAGAGAGAGAGAAAGAGAGAGAGAGGAGGGGGTTGTGTAGCATCAGTGCAGTTCCAACGAGAGAAAAAAGTATATTTAAAGAATTGTGGTTACCAACGCTAGTAAAAAAAACTTTTTCAATAATTATTTATTATCTTATCATTTTAACATTTTAAGTATTTTTTTAAATATAATTTTAATATATATATATATATATATATATATATATATATATATATATATATATATATATGCGTCTTAAGTAGGATATTCATGTTATGGATTCTTTTTGTGAAAGGAGCATGAATGTAAAGCATGAATGAGGTATTTGGTTAATGGTGGTCATGACTGAAACTAGCTAAGTTAATTCAGTTAGCAAAAGTTAGTGATGACGTAGGTTTTACTTGCCTCTTCATTTGACCCTATGCTGTATTTTCCTGGTATCTTTTTTAATACTAGCAAATATATTCTCCCTCAGTCGCATATTTTTGCTAAACTTGGAGAATTCTATAATTGTGAAGAAAGTACGTACAATACGTAGTTAAAGCAAACATAATTGTTGTGGACTATTAACATCATTTTTAACTCTATTGATAATGTTTACCCAATTATTTATTTATTTTGTTATTATCGCTTAGGTTTTAATTTATGTTTTTAAACATTACACAAATTATTAATCCATGGCGTCACGCCAAAGTTATAATTATTTTCTTAGGGTAATGTTTTAAGCTCTATTTATATGTCCAAATCGGTCAGTTGGTAGAACCTCAGACAGAAGATCTCAACGTTTCGGTTTCGATTTCCGGTCACGCCATCCGCTTTAGTTAAGTGGCATTTAATATTTATCATAATTGTAATATTCTGCATTTGTAAAAGTAGTTGAGATCTCTGATATTTCGAAATGGGACAAATTCCGCAATGGATTTATTGCGTTAAAAAAAATTGTGACTGAGAGAAAGACGGACAAAATCTCTATTTATATAATATTAAGAAATAAATATTGCGTGAAAAGTTGACGTGACGAGTTTGGACCACGTCGAGTATTCATATAGAGAGAAAAAGGAAGATTCAGATACGAAAAAAACTACAGTATATATTAAAACAACATTTTATAACACTTTGCTTCAATTATTATTTAATAATAATGATAATTATGTTAGTTATATTAATGATACTTATAATTTATGCTATTAATAATGATATGACTAATAACTAGCAGCACCTGTGTTCCGGCGTTGCCTAGGAGTTATATGGTATATAACACGAACAGTAACGGAACCCCCGTCCAATATTTAAAAATCGATATTTTTAAATAAGTCTTACTTGATTAGAAACAACTAAACTCGCATTTGCTATTTCGAAACAAACTGGTCTGAAAACTTCAGCGATTGGTTTAGTTAAAAGGAAACTTAGTAGTTTTGTTTTAGTTAGAAAGAAAAACTTCCTAATCGATTTTTACATGTTGTTACCAATTTTAATTTTATTGGGGTAAACAGATTTATAGAAAAAGATTAACTATAAACTTTCCCGTGATAATTTAACCTTACTCCTAGAATACATTCTGGACGCCAGCTAGAATGTAAGTTAAAATGATGGAAGCGTTAGTTATTTATTTAAAAAATCTAGTGTAGTATGTAGA
>OY744537.1:45449541-45479541 GCA_963556195.1 Sepiola atlantica
AACTCGATTGAAAACATAACATTGCTCTTGTTTGGGGAAAAAGACAGTTGAGAAATCTAAATGATGCTAAGTCATAGTTGAGTAACTTCGACGTTTTCTTTATACTGGTGTTCCTAAGATGAGTCTGAGTTGAAGAGACTTCCCTTTGATCTTTTTTTATTCCTGCTTTACATCGATCGCCGACTATCGGATCTCTGAAAAAAAATTTTTACATTGAAAATGTTCGTTTTATGCAACTATTTTGATTAGTGAATTAATCATGGACCGTTTCGCATTTTGTTTTTACTATTTTACGATTGGTTAGTCAATAAAATCCTTCGTTTCATGCATGTTGTCACGCTTCTAGTAAAGCTACACTATAAGAGATTTGGCTATGTATTTCAGTAATAGCACGATTTGGTTACCAGCGTTTGACCAAATATATTTTGTTACGAGTGGCGTCAGTTTTTAAATCTTTGAATCATAAACTCGATTTTGCCACTTGCGTTTGTTAAAAATATAATTTATTTGCGATTGGCGTGAACTTTTAAGTTCCAAATAAAAATGACTTTAAAAAGTTTTTGTTTTGATAATTCAACATACAGGAACTTTGCTTCACGTGTGCAAACATGACATTTCTTATTTCATAAACAAACTGCACATCTTAAATTATCCGCTTCGAATGTCAAGACTTAAAATAATATTCGTCTACACTACTCGCTTAAAAGTGACTAGGTCTTTCTTTCATTTAAAACATTGTTTTTTAATTAATTTAAATCAATTAAACAACCGATATTGCAGTAGTGGAATCGACGAACTTCGAAACACATCCGAACACATTAATCTAACATGAAAAAATAGGCAGATCTTACTCTTTTCTTCGTCATGTCTCAGTCTAGACTTCCAGTCCCTTACGTCATATCCTGACACGTAGTTCTGATTGTTAAACTTTAACCTTACAATGGAATTTTCCATTTTCTTACTTTATTTAACCATACGTGTACATCATATTAAGGAGAATTTACTTTGATATCAACCTTGGGGCAATAAGCCATGTATCTTACTCGCTTAGCAATTCAGATACATGTTTATACCCTGAAAGAAATGCTTATCAATTGATTAATTTGATTAGGAAAGTGTCATTAGCTCCTTGAAGAGACAGCTAGAAGGGCAGAAATATGTCGATTATGTTCACGTGCAAATTACATAGTAAATACATTTATATTTAAGGTACACTCCCGAATATGACTTTGTAGGAACAGATATGCACACAGACGGAGAAGTGTTCTATATATATATATATATATATATATATATATATATATATATATATATATATATATGGATATATATATATACATATATATATATGGATATATATATATATATATATATATATATATATATATATATATATATATAGATAGATAGATAGATAGATAGATAGATACAAATTCTAATTCATCACTTTCATCTTATTATATCAAAAAAAGAAAAAAAAATATTTTGTCGGGGGTGGAGGTAAATTCGAAATCTCATACTCGATGTTTTCTGTTTAATTCATTCCAAGTTAAACAATTCAGACACTTGCTAAGTCGACAAAAAAGAGACACTAATAAGAATTCGGATATACAAGTAGAAATTTGAAAAGGGGTTCTGTTCTAGAAACATAGAGAGTAATGTAGAGATTCGGGACAACTTACTTTGTCTTCTCCGTGGAATTTTATACATCTGATATAAATCACATAAAAATAGTATATATTTGAAGTTTTAAAGGAGGTTCGAGACACATAACTCTTATGAGTTAGGAGGGTAGTAAAGATCTGTTACCACTTCAATTGTCTTCCCCAGAAGAATTTAAACATAGGATTTAAAGTTCATAAAAACATGATATATTAGAAGCTTTAAAAGGGCTGTGCCGTCATAGCTTCCTTAGGGGTGCATGTAAAAATTAAGGAGCCTTTCCATTGTAGTCCCTAGTAAATTTTGCATAAAAATACACTTTTAGATTTTATGTACATATTCTAATCTTTCCATCCTATAGAGAAAACACAAACAGCAAAAACACACGAGCATACACACAGACATTGACTTATATATATATATATATATATATATATATATATATATATATATATGATAATTTTATTTACACAGACATGTACAAAATCTGCGACACTGGCATGTCGATGTTATCGATCAACAGTTACTATAAACTGAGATCTCATCAGGCAGAGTTAGAATCCGATCTTAACCTCAGATCATATTTGGTTCTCTCCAAATATGATCTGAGGTTAAGATCGGATTCTAACTCTGCCTGATGAGATCTCAGTTTATAGTAACTGTTGATCGATAGCATCGACATGCCAGTGTCGCAGATTTTGTACATGTCTGTGTAAATAAAATTATCATATATAAAGCTCTATTTTGATATTGAGCACTTTTTATAAACCCGGTTAAAATTCTCTGGATTACCACCCTGTGGATATTTTTCACCTGGATTATTACCATTATTATATATATATATATATATATATATATATATATATATATATATATATATATATATATATTAGTATTTCATGTATTCGCATAAGATTTTATAAGACGGCATAATTTTTTATATATCAATTTTCAGTATTTACTTCAACAGTGCTCGATACGTAAGTAGAGCTAGGTAGTAAGCTATGAAAATATATTTATGGCAATTAAGCTACACAGAGGCTCCCGCGGTTCATCCCCGGGGGAATATTAAGGCTAAAATGCATGGAGTTATTTTTTCTGGGTGTTTTTATATACACGGCTAGCTAGTTAACCAATCAGATTCTTTGTTGTTCTCTAAGCCAATCGTTGGGCTTCCCGCGAACAATGGTCTTGTTCGTGTTACTTCCTATATTCTGTTCTATTGTTCTATTTTCTATGGATTGTCCTATATCCTGTTTCCTTTGTTGTGTCAATATAATGAGTGAATTTATTTTAACACGTGGTTCCTTGTATTTCTATTTTAGGTTTTAATTATTAAATTGTTATGTTTTTGTTTAGTTTTTTATTTTTACTTATTTATTTATTTATGGTTAGCTTAACGTAAAATTATTTCTGTGCAAGCAGCTGTTTGCTATTTCACTTCGACAGTTAATGGATTTCGGGGATCTTTAAAGTGTATGATTTCAATTTTTTCATTCAGGCATAATCTACATGGGTCGTCTAAATTTCGACATGTACTGGCCTGTCGTATTATTTTCCATTCAATTATTGGTGAGCGTCCATTTTCTTTGAGCTCCCAATAGTGGTTTGCTAGTGCTGTTTTAATTCTACGTTCTCCGTTTTTAATTGTGCTTTTGTGGTTATAATATCTTTTTAAACTGCCTCATCTCAGTGATAAAATTACAACAGCAGTCCGCAAGGTCATTGGAAGAGAGGGCTTGAACATACAGCTTGCCCATTCGGGTCCATCACTAAGGAAGCAGCTAGTTACACGCAAACACCAATATGACCCAAAACACTGCAACTTAGTTAACTGTACATTTGTCACCGCATATATAAGTAGTACAGATTAGAATGCACCATCTGCAACAAATTTTACATAGGTAGTACCATGAGACCCCTACATATCAGGTTTAAGGAACATACACAGACACAAGCATCATCATTGTTCAAACACCTTCAACATGCAAAAACACTAACAGACTCATCAAAGTTAACATCTTGATCATGGAGAGAGACATTAGAAATCTTCGAATTAAAGAAGCTCTATTCATCTCTAGGTTACGACTTGAACCTAATAGTAGGCTTGAACTGAAGTCGTCATTTATAATATAATATATAGTACAGTATATATCGTATTTAACCTCAGCCCACACACATCGCATTAACACAATTCTAAGTAAACTTGAATCAGTTCAAAATATATAGATTAAAGAATCATCAGTAAAACAACACACTTGGTATATGGATTTACTATTACTCCCTTTATATTTTACTCCGCTGATGAGGTGTTATATATTTATACTGCATGCCACATTTACTTTCACTGTCGTATGCAATATAACAGCATTGCTTTTAGGATAGATAAATTATGTAATAAGTATATAAATACAATAAAATAAATAAAATTTATATTCTTATATTAATAGAATAACACACATAGTGTGTAGATACACATTTCATCTTCTTCCTCTGCAAAATATTAAAAGTAACCCCACCCCCAAATAAACTCTTTAAATAAATAAGCGAAAATAATAATCTTTAATATATATATATATATATATATATATATATAAAATAAATAAATAAGTAAATAAATAAATAATAATAATAATAATAATAATAATAGAATAAATGAAGAAACAGGTATATTAATAAATATATAAGTTATACAAAAAATGTAATAATAGATAAATAGAATAGAATAACACATTTTACTATATAGATTCACTTTTACTTTTCTACAATTGAATGATATATATCCAAAAGTAAGGTAAAACATTTAAAAGTTTCAAATAAGTGTTGAACATCCTTTAAAAAAAATTATGTATTGGAGATTTAAAATTTAGTGTTATATTTGTATGTATAAGGGAAATAATTCATTACTATTTTGCAGTTGTTCCCCTTTCTCGGAAAAAATTAAATTAAATTTAAATTCTAAATAATCGTTAGTGAATTAAACTATGAATTTTAATAATATTTCACTAAAATCATAACAGCATTAAATAGTTTCAGATTAAGTAAATAATGATAATATTAAACATAAATTAAACAAGAATTGAAGAATTTGTTCCATTTACTACATCTGCTGCGTGCTACACACAATCTGACCAGGGTATACATCAAAATATATTTAGCCGTTAATCATTAAAATAAATTTGAAAAAATGTTTTTTTTTAGAAAAGCAAAGAAATACATATTGTTAGAATGAAATAAGATAACAATAAAATATATAAAAATAAATATTAAATAAATTATATTAAAAATAAAATTAATTGAACACCGCTCTTTGCTGTTATCCTTACCCCCCCCCCCCACACTCCAAATAAAACAAAATGTGTTGTTTTTGTTTTTTTATATATATAAATATATGGCACTTCATCGGTGGGTTCAAATATGAAATATTCAGAAGAAAATTAAACAAAATGAATGAGTAATTAAAATAATAAAAACAAAAAAGTCAGTTATAGTTTTAGTTTTATTACATTTGCTGCGGATATTAATATTTACTGTGTTATAAGCAATATTGTCATCCACACGGTTTTTGAGATTTGAAACACCTACCATTTGACAAAGAGGTCTTCCTCGAAATATATTAAAGAACACGGTCACACAGATTACATAACAGTGTTGAAGTCTTGCATAACCAAGTAAGATTTGCTATATATGAATATTCATCGACCTTTTACATTGAATATTGTTTTTTACTAAATATATTCACCAATACATGTTTTCATGCATTTTCTCTACTCCATGGATTGAGCCGAACTTTTGTTTCAAAGTTTATCCACATGGCCACAAGGGAGGATTAACATTTTTGTCTTGAGATCATTCCAAACTAGAAATTACACATAATGGATGTGATTTAAGCCATACATTTATTCGTGAAAATAATTTGGTTTAAAGCAATACATTATCGTCCCAGTGTAAGAATTGACCGAAGATCGAAACATCTGACAGCATTAAAGATGAAACCATTCAGCTTATAATATAACTGAATACACCACAGTCTTTAATTACTCAAATTCTATAAAATCAATATTCAGAAAATTAACACCTATTTTAGTGTTGCTTCTTGCCCATCTCCTTCGCATCAGATGAAATATGCAGCTAATCTAGAAGTTGACCTGAGTTCAGTTGTGGGTAGGGTACGGAATTGTATGTTTCGTTTTATCCTGTTAATCCACAGTTCGTATCTTTCAATCGTACACGTGCCCCTTTTCTTCCTGAGATGTTCATGGATGACTCTACTTTTTAGGAGAAATCGAGTCTGAAACTACTTAGGCTTTCTCTTTCATCAAATCTTTCTTGGGGTTTATACATTAGATCCATTGCTCTTCCTGCTTCTCGTAAAGTCAGTTCTCTTTATCGCTCCAAACATTTCTCCACCCCTGAGGCTATTATCTATATCTCTACAAATCTACTATCAAACCATGTACTGTTTTCCATCAATTCGCTGTTCTGATGCTTCATTGTAATACAGCTTCTTATTCCAGTGGCTTCATTAAAAGAACTTAAGGCCCTTCTCGAAGTCTCCTCCTGCTGACTATTTTCCTTCTACCTATAGCCTTGGTATTTGCAAAACAAAGGCCAATAGGCTTCTCCTGTCTTTGCGATTATCATAGTTCGTTCTTGTTTTATCCTTACATCAAGTGGCTTCATGCCTTGTCTGGAGCGATTTCCATTAAAAAAATCAAATCAAACAAAAGGCCACTTCCTATTACAGCATTGTATAATTTTGAACCTGATACGCCTGATATGGTTAAGAACATAAACGTTTACAAAATGCATAACCCGATCCTTAATAAAATTAACCAAACTTTCAAAACAATAAAAAACGACCTAAATTTGATAGTTCCAATATAAAAAAAATGAATATTTATAGCATGACTTTTGAAACTTAAAACGATTAAATTGTAAATAAAATTCATAAAACCTACAAAGTTTCTTTTTAGAATGATCCTCACAGCATTAACTCTGCAGCATTTAAAACATTTTCTGAAATGTGTGTTGATAAGAACATTGAAGTGTACACGGCATAAAGGCATAAAACCCGAGACGTTCAAAGTCGCACAGCGCGCTGACCGCTGAACATCGGAAATCTGTCCCGGACACAGAAAGTTCATGGTAGTCTCCGCTACATTACGTCCTCGTTAGATTTCGCACATATATCGTCATTTTTATCGTGCGTTCAGTTTACATATTACCATTTTGTTTGTGCTTTTTTATTTTCATTCAATAATTAATAGTTATAGTCCGCTATATTACGTTTACGTCTACATACAACTATTCTCTTGGTGATTGGCAATACCCTATTCTGGATTCGTTTGTATTATGAAGGTTAAATTAATAAACTATTTGTAGACACAGAAAAAATACATGCATTTTAGACAAAAACAAATTTTCTTAAAAAAAAGATGTATGTTATGTTAACATAAGATCAAAAATCTAAAACTTTATTTTGAATAACATTACTAAATTTATAACTACAAAATTTATATTTTTGGGCACATACACATGTTCTTCAATAAATATGTATGTAATTATTATGGGGTAAGCTGATCTACCTTTTTTCAGGAATAAATGGACTTACCCAGACACCATAAATACAGTAACATCTAAGCGTCAGTGGCTCAGTTAGAGCCCCAATTGCATGACACGTACCCATGTAACATAATCTGTAAATACCCTTTTGTTTATTATACCACTGTGTTTGTCTTCATTATTATTGGCCGGGAAAGCCACAACACTAGCGACGGAGGATTTCGAGACTTACATTGCCACAACACTGGCATAGGTTGTAGAATTAGATCTAACAACTTTAACTTTTAGGATTTATTCGAACATTACCTAAACCTGTGTCACGCTCACTGAAAACAAGGATTCAAGACTACATTCCAAAAACCTGGGGAAGGGTATTTGATTTTATACAGTCCTACATGTTTTTCTCGCAAACGATTTGAATCTATTCAAAACACGAAAATATACCAGACGTAATCAGCGAAACTATTTTTTCTGAAATTTGAATCGTTGGATTGTGAAAAGAAAAAAAAATCAAGTTATTTATTTAACAAGAAAGCAAGAAATTAAAGTATTGAATTGCAAGAAGGTGTTTTTCTAAAAGAAAAAAAAAACTCTAACCTTACGATAAAAGAATTTAAAAGTTTCCTAAAGATAGATTTATTTCAAAACGTAAGTTTTGAAAAGTCAATTTTCAACCACGACGGAAAGAGCAAGATAAATAATAAAAAAAGGTCTGGCGATTTCTTTCTTCTCGTAAACCAGAAAAAAGTAAATAAGTTTTGTACGAACTTCTTTTTTCCTTTTCACTAAGTCGTTTAAAACTTGCTTTGTAAAGAAAAGCTACGAACGTTGTTAATTATAAAATAATATATATATATATATATATATATATATATATATATATATATATATATAATACATGGAAAGTCAGTAACTGCGAGTGACCATATAACATGGACGACTTTCAAAAGATAATCTTAGAGCTCCTTAAGTATCAGCAAAATGAACAACTACGGTTACAGGTGCGCAAGCATATTACCAAAATAAAATTGAAACAGAAAAATTAGAGTTACAGAAGTAACAGCTCGCACAAAATAAAAGATTGGAGATGTTAATTCAAACCCCAAAACGACAGCAAAAATTATTTTAATTGTCAAATGGCGGCAAAATGGTGCATACGAAAGTGGGTTTTCTCAGACCAAAATTTAGAATACGATTGAGATGTTCAATTAAGAATCGTATAGTTCAGTTACTTTTGCCTCGTATTGCAGGCGTTATGAAGGCATACATAATCAACACTGTGCACACTGGACTGTTAAGGAAATTAGACACAGTAGAACATACGAAATTTGTAGATTACATTTTAACCTAAAGACCAGTGAGCAAAACATTAGTGAAGCAATACAATTGTTGACGACATTATTTAGTCTAAAAACATCTCTTTTTCACAAGCGCTGGAAATGTTTGAACTTTACAAGAAATTATAATGATGATAATACAACTTCTGCGAGTAGATAAGCACTTTAACGACTTCAGGCTATCGGAATCAAGTGTGAATAACTTTAAATGTTTCATTTTTGCACACGGATTGGTGTCGAACATAGACTCTAACATTAGAAGGAGAGTCCTTAGCAAACTGGAAAATAATACAGATCTAACCCTCCAGCAAATACCCTAGAACTGACAACGGTTTATTAGCATGCATCAGGATTCGAAGGATATTGAACAGTCGTGTGTGGTACACCATAACAATCTACAATCAGTTACATTTGATAGTAAAAAAATAAGTAGTCTGCCCCTAAACCGTGCGACAGATGCATTAGTACAGATATTGTCCCTATAAAACTAAGAAATGCTTTAAATGCGATCGCATAGGTCATAAAAGTACACATTGCAAGACAAAAAATAAAACAAAGAGTTCTATTAGAATCGGCAAGTATAGCGAAATTTAAAATGTTAGGAAGTTTGCTCAAGCTAAAATATTAAATAAAAACATAAAAATGCAATTAGGTTGTGGACCCGATTTATCAATTATTAATCTTCACACATAGAATAAAATCGATTAGTTAAATTTATTGAAGACTACTAAAATTGCAAAGAGCAAATAAAATTTGAAGGTAAACTTATAACCACAGTCACACTTCAAAGAAAAACCCGAAAACTAAAACTATTTGTGATGAGAAATTTACTAAGCACAGATTTCATGGATAAGTATAAACTCTGGAATTTACCTATGAATTCTTTCTTCCTGAAAAATTAAAAATTCTGCAAATAAATAATTTAAAAAAAAGAAATGAAAGAGAATTTTACACGGGTGGGCTTAGTGAATGCAATAAAAGTGATTGTTAAGGTTGAGTTGAAAACGGGTATACAAACAATCTTCAAAAAAAAGCGAAATGTTCCGTTCACGCGAGAATAATAAACAACTTAGACTTGTATAGGCTAGAGAAAAATAGTGCTATCAAGAGTTGAATATAATGAATCGGCTTTCCGAGAGTATACATTAAGAAAACGGAGAGATTTGTTGATACTTCTAAAAGAGCGTCAGTAAAAACGAAGGGTACTTCCACAGAAAAAAGCTATACAGAATTGATTACAAATGTATGAGATGATCCTTAAATATAACGTTCCATCTTTCAGGTACCCAGCGGTAGCTAGATTCGCAAGACATATGAGAACGAGTTTCGACAAACTGTTACCGAATCATCAGAAACCGGAGTGAAAAATAAATGTAAGAAAAGGACGTTTCCAAATCAGAGAAAATGTTTGTTTTTTTCTGAAGGTTTAAGAAGAATAAGTCCTTTTAGGAAATCAATATTGTAGATTACAAAATTGGGAATATCCTCTATGTGTTGAAAGGCAAACATCTACCTATGAGAAACATAACATATATTTCTGCAATGTAGAAGACAACCCGACAGAAGAATTCATTGACACGATCAAGTCACAAGTCCCACAAGTAATTTATCAAATGCGAACGTCGCGAATAAAACGAGAAAAATACCGACTTCATTGAAGCCATCACCAAAGGAATAATATATTGAACCCTTGCGGATGTTATGGAGTAAGCTGGTTTGCCTATTTCAGGAATAAATGGACTTAACCAGACACATAAAATACAGTCACATCTAAGCGTCAGCGGCAGCGAAGTGTAGCAGTTATGACCCAAAGCGCATGTTGCGTACTCCTGTAATATACTTCTGTTAATACACTGTACTTAATTATATCACTGTGTTCGTCTTGATTATTACCGGTGAAGAAGGCCACAACACTAATAAAAAAGCTTCTATGACGTTAATTCTATTTAATATTACTAAAATACATTATTTTCACCATTAAATATTTCTGTAAATAAACATGCTTCAATCAAAAAATCACTTTTCATTTTTCCGTATGCGTTGACCTAGACGTCTGAGTGTTAGAGATACAAGGCGCATGTTGTGCTAATTTCTTAGCGTCTTTGTTGTTATTCCGTTATACCAGTACACACGGTTAAGTCTCTTAGGTTTACTCTTAAAGATCATAAAGTGGATTTCAGAAATAACTCTACTATCAGTTAATATTCTATTGTGTATCAGATATAGGGATAAATACTAAAATAATTTTAAATAGGATTCTGCCTAGCATCACAGCTAAAGTATTAAAGAAATTATAACCACTCTCTAAGTAAGTACTCACCTGGGTTTGGGAGTTATCGAGAGTTAGGAACAATTAATTCTTCATGTTTGACATCGGCTCGTATTACACTTTGATTTCCCTTTCTTTAC
Organism: Sepiola atlantica; assembly: GCA_963556195.1. Classification (NCBI taxonomy): domain Eukaryota; kingdom Metazoa; phylum Mollusca; class Cephalopoda; order Sepiida; family Sepiolidae; genus Sepiola; species Sepiola atlantica. Next base: position 45,460,515 of record OY744537.1, read on the forward strand.
TAAATAAAGCCCTACCTATGGCTAAAAGTGCAACAAACAAACGAAACTAGAAAGAGACATTAAATTATCTAGAACATGTCAATTTATTCATTATCTTCAAGTCAGATTAAAATTCAACATTTGCCTCTTCCATATTGAGTGTTCCTAAGTTTTAAAAATCGTTTTTTAACGTTAAACCGTATTTGTAACTGTTAAGTCAATTTCCTTTTCTTTCGATGTATGTTCTGAATTGTAACAATTATGACATGCATTTTTCTCAAAAGTTCACTTTACATATAACATTAATAAGTGAGGCGACCAACATATTGGATTTTTATTTCTATGTTTCTAAAGATTCCTTTTTACATTCTTCGTATTAAATGCCTAAATGTGATGTTAGAATGCTTTACGTGTTTCTGGCATGCTTGCCGTCTTCCAGATGCCAGAAAAACGTGTAGCATGAAAAAATCACGTGTAAGCATTAAATACGAAGAATGCTAACAGGATGTTTTTAAATAGAAATTAAATAATTAAACATTAAAAATAATATATATATATATATATATATATATATATATATATATATATATATATATATATATATATACATATATATATATATATATGTATATATGTATATAGTTATATTACTTACTATATTTATAGTGCTGGATATCTGTTTTGTAGAGTCACATTTGCGGATCAATAGTGCTTGGTTAGTTTCAATGTCTCTCTCTTTCTCTCCCCCTCTCTCTCTCTCTCTCTCTCTCTCTCTCTCTCTCTCTCTCTCTATATATATATATATATATATATATATATATATATATATATATATATAGTCTCGGAAGTTTCTCAACCATTAAAACTAAAAAAAAAAATTTAAACCAGAAAAAAAACCCTTAAGTCTTAAGTCGTTCAGTGGAAAATCACTTCTGTAAGTCAATTTAGTTTTTACAGTTATTATATTAGTTTACTTCTAACATTATTTAAGGGATCATCAGTTGTTTACCATGAAAAACTGTTTCGGGAATTATAAAACAAGACTGTATTTAATTTCATGGCTTCCCAGCAGAGTTGATCAGACCCCACTTCCCTTTAAAGGCAAAAACATAAACGTTCCGTATACTAAATCTAAGTTTTGTTCCGTATAAATGTTTTGCTAACTTATATTAGTTATTAAATATATATATATATAGAAATAAAATAAAAACAATAAATAAATAAATAAAAAATAAAAATTCCTCCTTACCTGTGTTGTTCGTTTGTCTAATAAAATTTATCCGTTACTTACAAAAATATTGCTGCATTTTAAAGTGTTTAGACTAATCAATTACACTACTTTTTAGGTGATTTATGCATTTTTAGTTTTAGTTTTATATTAAAAATATAAAAAATATCAACATATCAAAATATTAAAAAAAAAAAATTAAAAGTATATATATATATACATATATATACTTTTAGTATTTTTTTTAATAAATACTAAGATTCCTTGCCCACTCACAGCGTATATAAGCTTAACTGCCGATTTTTTCTTTTTATTCTTCTTTTTTAACTCACAGCGTTTCCAATTGGCGTTCATAAGCTAACCGTCTATTTTTTATCTTCTTCTTCTTCTTCTTCTTCTTCTTCTTCTTCTTCTTCTTCTTCTTCTTCTATTTTAACTCAAAGCGTTTCCAATCGGCGTTATGAGCTAACTGTCGATTTTTTCTCTTTCTTCTTCTTTTTTAACTTTTTTACCATTTCTTTCTTTCTTTATCCCTTTCTACTTTTTATATAATTAGTATATGTGTTATATATACGTTCATACATATTCTACATTATTTTTATTTTTATTTAGATAACTTTGGATTTGTTCTATCAATTTATTTTGATGTATTTGATGAGATTTAAAAGCATCAGGATGGCGAGTAATTGCCTTATTTAATTGTCTAAATATTTTATTTTGATCGCCATCTTGTTTAATCATTCTTATTATTAGGTCAGAAATTGGGGGCATAAAATCTACCAATTTTAAGGTAACACGAGCAATTCCCAGAAATTCAGACATAATACTCTCGTAATAGATATATACAGGGCAGGTATTATTTTTATGTGGCATACGTACGATACGAAAAGGAAATTAATTTATTTCATCACACAGTTTATAGATAAATATTTAATCTTCAATTTTTATATCCAAATCAAGAAAAGTAGCTCGTGTTCCCTTATGTTCACATTTTAATTTTAACTCTTTAGGATATATTAAATGTTTAGTATTTGCAAACTCATCGCTATCATTAATGCAAACAAGGTCGTCAATATATCACCTTCACCCATGATAACTATACGCTCTAGATATATCATTTTTTTTATTAATGATGATATACACATATATTCAAGTCTATGTAGATATAGATTTGCCCAAAATGAAGAAGGATCCAAACCCATTGGAATACCTATTGTTTGGAGTAGTACTTTATTTCCTATTTGAAAGTAACTCTCTTTTATAAGGTGACTTATAAACATTGTCAGACCAGTTTTGGACACACTTGTCTTACCATTTTTAGTTTTACACCAAAAGGCTTTAGATTTTGCAAAGTCTATGTATTTACCTTTTCCTCCTGCAAAAGCTTAATCTATAGTATTACCTAATTCTTTAATAAGTTCTTTATGTGGTATTTTTGTATATAATGTACTAAAATCATATGTCGAGATTTATTTAGCCTGTTTACGAGAATTAATACGATCTAATTTTTCTTTTACTAGATCTGAATTATTTACCACCCAAAATAGGTTTATATTACTTTAGAATTTACTTTTTTTATGGAAATTATTTATTTGATTTATAATTAATTTATATACTTTTGATACAGCCTTACTCAAAGGCTAGTGATGCACATTTTTGAGGCAACAATAAAACGGGCGCCAACTGGTATTTTATGCATTTTAGGTATCCAATACATACATGGAAGTTTTTTGTACTTTTCTTCTAATTTTATTCCTAATTTTTCACAAATAACAGTTTTGTTTATAATAATATTATCGCCTTTACTATTACTTAATCTATAAGTATCTGAAGCTTCACCTATTATTCCTACTTCTAACAATAAGCGTTGTATATAATATTTTTTACAGACAAAAGCTATATTATTTGTCGCCTTATCAATAGGAAATATTACAAACCTATTTTGAAGCATTTCAAGCTCCGTAGTTATTTGTGGATTTCTAAAGAGGGGATTCGTTTTTTAGGGTGTTTAAATTCCTTTAAACGTTCTACTTTTTTATTCAAGAATCTAAGTACATTATTTTTCCATGCGTCAAATGTAGAGTGTAATAATTTATGTTTTTTTGCCATGGATGCAGTGAAATTATCTAACGCTTTATTTATTTCCTTAACACATTTCGCATAATTTAAACATTTAGGTTCTCTATAGTTTGGACCTTTACTTAGAAGTTTTCTTAATTTAGAATTTTTAACTATCGCTAGATTACCGGTAATTATATGCCCTAAGTCAGTATTACATAAAAGGGAGGATTCACATTCACATAATGGTATATACATTTCATCATTATCATTAATATTTAAATTCTCTACAGTTTCTTTATAGTTAAAAACCTTATTCTGTATAGTTTGCCCTAGTTTATATGTTACTATTGGTTTCTGTTCCTCTTTTTTAAGTTCATTGGGCAGTGACTGAATGATTTCTGGATTATTAAATATTTTAGGTAGATTTATATCATCAAATACTTTATTTTCATACAGGACTACACAAACATTTCGAGGTTTATTTTTTATACCCTCAACAGGTGGCTTGTATAATTTTGTATCGATAATATCCATGATATACTCATACCATTGAGGAAGTTCTTCTTTTCTATATATCATATCCGGGTTTAATAATATCTTAGATGCTATGTCTTTTAATACCTTTTTCTTTGTTTTATTAAGAAGTTTTCTAATGTAATTAAAAGACTCGGAAATATTAGTCATGATAATCTCTTTAGTTTTTAAAAAAAATTCCTGGCATGAAACGGCAGATTCTCTATTGTTTCTATTTATATGTGTTCTATCTCTAGTACCATAGCGAGGCAAAGCTGGGTATATTTTTTATAAATCATTGTTTTTCTTATTTGGAGGTGTAGAACTCTCTCGTGGATGTCTGTTGATGTGTTGATTAGACGATTTGGAAGTCTATACTGACCTTCGTTTCTCGCATGAAAATGTTATAAGAAATATTATCACAGTATGTTTTGCTGGCGCCTATGTAAGATCTGTTGCATATTGTACATTCTAGCAAATTAATTTACATATCTGATGAGAGCGAATCATCGATTGGAACGCGTTATATAAAATCATAAAATGATAAAACAACAAAATAATAAATAAATGTTGAACATATATTTTACAAATGTTGGTAGCCTTACTCCTACACACACACACACACACATATATATATATATATATATATATATATATATATATATATATATATACTGCTAAATATCTTCATATGTAAATCGAATAATGAATCTGTATCTAAGTTTCTATATCCCTATACATACATACATATACATATCTACATGCATACCACCACCTATACTATACACCCACACATACTTTTATTCTCCTCACGCGCAAGGGAATACATCTACTCAACTTCCTCTCGTATACATGACGTTCTTACGAAATACACACTTTTTCTTACGAAATACAGGGACTATGAATTCAGAAATACATTTACCAATATTCATCCTGTAAATTTATTTACATACCTGCTCATACATGTCATTCTACTTTATACCTCGGTGTGTGTTGTGATGACATAATCTTATGGATATATCATACAGCCTATAGGCAATCGATTATGACATTCCGTGCCTCAATATCCCACAACACCTATTTTATGTAATACTTATAATTCAATTTTTTTACATTTGGGCCGGCGCTAGCATTTATTAAAAGAACAAACAGAAAGCAAACATTACCAAGGGAAACACACCAAATAGAATAGAACACAACATATGAGTGTACTATATTATGACTAAGTCTAGTGTAAGTAAACACAACCTAGCATTTAATAAAATCAAATATAGGTTGAGGGAACAAAGTAAAATCAATAAAAATAAATAAAGAGAAAAATAGATTAAAAAAAACTAACACTAAGGTAAGATAAAGTAACACAGAATAACATAAAATAATCAAATAAAAATAAAAATGAAAATAAAATAAAACCAAAGGGAGTATAATAGTAGGGTTGGGAGCAGAGTAATTCCAGCTATTAGTGGACAGCAATGTTTGTAATTCAAACTCTGCACAGTCTATGATCCTTGAAATGTCTGTTATTCAGAGCCGTTGCTTGTCTAACGTTAAGTATTTTTCCCTGTCTTTAAACCTCATAATTTCCAGTTTCTCACCAAGGTACAAATACAGTGTAAGTTAAGTGATAACGGAGATATTAAGTTATATTTATATTGAAAGCGGCGAGTATAAATATCAAGACATTCAATAGAATTCAACGGCAGAGCCGGCGTCTTGCACTGGGGGTTTAACTCAATGTCAATTTTTAATCTTTCCAACAGTGCGTTTACTTTAATTTTTCTTAACAGAGCCTCTAATAATATTAAATTATACTTTTAATATTTTTCTACGTACGACGTCATACATATATATATACAGTCGCGTCCAAAACTAAGGGACAACATTTTAAAACCTAATATTTGTTAGAAATAATAACCGTAAAAAGCTGAAATTTTGACAACCGGTAGTTGTTGTCATCCATAATAACATACTAAAATTTGAACCCTTTGTATAGAATAGAAAAAGAATTATAACAATTATTCATTTATTTCCAAATTTGGAATGTCCAAAAGTAAGGGACATAATTGAGAAAAACGGTGTAAATAGCATGCTACATTCAACTTTTTTATTTCCTCTACTGAAGAACTCTTATTTAGTCATTTGTAAACGTTGCATCAGTCAACACCATGGCGAAACGTCAAAAACTTGATTACTCTGTGAGACAAGCTATTGTGAAGCTACACAAGGAAAAGCACACCATTAGAGAGATTTCAGAGAAAGTGAAACTTTCCAAGAGTGTTGTAGGCAGAATTGTTAAATCCTACAATGATACTGACAAAATAGCTAGTGCTTTTAAAACCGGCAGACCCCGCAAAACTTCAGCAAGAGAAGATCGAATAATGCAGCGTATGTCATTAAAGGACCGTTTTAAGTCTTGCACAGAAATTAAAAGGGTTATGAATAGTACCTCATGTGTTTATGTGTCAAGACAGACTGTTTCTAGACGACTGCAAGAAATAGGGCTGTTTAATAGAACGCCAAGGAAGAAACCACTTGTTAGTTCGAAGAATAAGAAGAAGAGATTAGAGTTTGCAAACAGGTATGTAATTTGGACATATGAAAATTGGGCAAAAGTATTTTTCAGTGATGAAAGCAAGTTTAATCTATTTGGAAATGACGGAAAAAACTTTGTAAAGAGACGTATTGGTGAAAAATTAAGTACAAAGTGTACTAAGAAAACTGTCAAATTTGGGGGCGGAAACGTCATGGTATTTGGAATGTTTTCTAGCCAAGGTACAACGCCTCTTGTCCGATTACAAACTCGTGTAAACGCGCAGATGTATAAAAACATTGTTCAAGATCATATTGTGCCAATCATACATAATTCAGGATTCGATAGGGCAATGTTTATGCAAGATAATGCTCCATGTCACAAGGCAAAGGTGGTAATGAGTTACCTTAGCGAGCAAGATTTCGAAATTATGGATTGGCCACCGCAAAGTCCTGACTTAAATCCAATAGAAAATCTTTGGAAGATCTTAGGAGTGAAAGTTAGGGAAAGAAATCCCACTAACACGGAGGATTTGTGGGTGAAGCTTCAAGAAGAATGGTCTAAAATTAGTATCAAGGATTGTCAAGAACTGATCCGTTCTTGTAGTCGAAGATGTGCAGCTGTCATTGAGAGCAAGGGCTCATTTACTAAATATTGATTACACATGTACTTTTATCGTTTTTTTTGGCTGTTTACATTGTTTTTCTCAATTTTGTCCCTTACTTTTGGACATTCCAAATTTGGAAATAAATGAATAATTGTTATAATTCTTTTTCTATTCTATACAAAGGGTTCAGATTTTAGTATGTTATTATGGATGACAACAACTACCGGTTGTCAAAATTTCAGCTTTTTACGGTTATTATTTCTAACAAATATTAGGTTTTAAAATTTTGTCCCTTAGTTTTGGACGCGACTGTATATATATATATATATATATATATATATATATATATATATATATATATATATAACAAAGTTTTTGTGTAGCTTACTTCTCATAAGTAGATATTTATACTACTAATCTCTACTCATGTATTGAGCAGTGCTGAAATAAAAACTCAAATATATAAACTTATATATTATTTTATAATATAAGTGTGTCTCTCCCCCCCTCTCTCTCTCTCTCTCTCTCTCTCTCTCTCTCTCTCTATATATATATATATATATATATATATATATATATATATATGTATATATACTAAATAGTATTAAATTATATATATATGTATATATGTTTTCAGAAACATTGCGTCTTACCTTTAAATACTAATATAACAACACACAGTTTTGTGATATCCGTAACCGATTTAATATGTACAGGAAACGCACCGATACATACTCTAAAATATGTATTCACTCTATCTCTCACACGCTAATAACGCTGATTTCATAATTACTGTTCGGACACACGAACACACACAAATTGAAAGACGAATTCGATAAATAATCTAATGAATACACACACATACTAATACATCGGGGAGTTGTAATTACCTACTAGACACCATCCTCAAGTGTCTTCGGTCTCTCTGTACAAGGGTTTATCAGGAAAACCTGACATGAAGATACTTCACCCTACAAGTAAACCCTGACCAAATATTCATAATACCATAGTATTCGAATCACAAATAAGATAGCTATGCTCTTGCTCATACGAGGAATGGTGCACCTTCTCATAGTGACGTTACTTACATAACAACACTTAACTGGATACTCCACCAGACTAGATCAATTCTTGTCCTAGAATCTGGTAAAGCCAAGAGACTTCATGAAAGATATACTATAACATAGTGAATTGGAGAGAAGAAAAATAAATGTTCTTAACTTCTTTACTAACCCCACGTTTGAGAAATGAAGGAGAATTTTAATAGAATAGTCGAATATCTACGTATATCATATAGAGTTTTAGCCCCAAAAAGAGGCGCATTGGCCTCTGAGAACTTCGGCTGAAGTAAAATGAAACAAAAGAGAGAAACACACTCACCAGTATATCAAACTTATTTCCTGTTTCTGACACATACGATAAACACGCATATTCCCAGTCTGCTATATATACTATGAATATTACTGTTAGTACACACACACGCTTTTATATTCACACACGAATAAATACGATGGAAGAGTTCTTACTCAAATAACTTCTTTCCTTGGACCCCCTCAGTGTAAATACTCCCGACCCATCCGACTAGCAGCAAAATCCCACCCCTTTACTGTATAGCTCCCTAAATGCTGGAAGATTTCCTACACTTATAACTTCTTTTCTCATACCCCTCAGTGTGAATACTCCCAACCAATCCGACAAGCAGCAAAATTCCACCCCTTCACTGTAGAGCTCCCTAGATGCTGTAAGATTTCCTACTCTAATAACTTCTTTCCTCGAACCTCTTGCCTATGGAATTCTCTTTCTGCACCTTGTTTCCCCGGCTATACCAACGTGCAAACATTTTAATGTAAAGTGAACAAAAGTCTTGCTGCCCAATTCCTCACCCAGGTTGCGCCCTATAAATCTGACTCCTATGACAGTAACCCCCTTTAATTCTGAAAAAAAAAACCTATTTCTCTGTAAAGTGTTTAGGTGATTAAAATATGATTTATCCATATTTTTGTGTTTACCGGGGAAAATATGAAACAATGATTTAATTTAATAAAAAAGAATGCTAGAGTATTAATTAAAAAAAAAACTTGTAAAAGAACCCATTTCATTGTAAGAACTTTAGGTGATTAAAATAGAATTTGTTAAATAAATATTTATTATTTTAAATCAAACAAGGGTACTACTCCAGGATATGCGTCTAATTTCCGTGACTGCTCGGCCGCAGCGATCGAGCAGGTCGCGGAAGCGCCCGAGAGCTGCCGAGTCGAAAACGAGCCTGTATAAACAAAACTGGGGGAAAAAAACTTACGGTGAACTACAGCGAAAACTTCGTGGACCCGACAACGGGTGCCTGCACCAACCACGTGGAGAGGATGTGGAAAGAAAGCGAAGCAGAGAAACAAAAAGGAGTGCAGGACGAGCAGGGCACTCTTAGACGGCTATCTGCGGGAATTTATGTGGCGTCAGAGATTTAGAAACGACCCCTTCGACGCCATATTGTCGCAGATAGCAGAACTCTATCCCGTCGTCGACCATCCTTCTGCTCCTCCTTCCACATCCTCGACGAACCCCTCTTCCTCTTCTGCCTGTCTTTCGCTAAGCCCCCCCAAAAGCGCCAGCAACAACAGCAGAATACCCTGAACCTCTCCGAGAAAAGGTACAGAATTCCCCCCCACCCCCATAAAAATCTATTTTTAAAAAAAGACTTGCCTAATTGGAAAAAAAAAGTTTAAAAAATTGTTCAAAAATAAAAAAAAAAGTTTATTTATTTCAGCTACGGGTTTGTTCATTTCTTTCATTTTTTTTTTAAATATATGCATTTCTTTCTTTCCGTATTCATCGTCTTATATTGTCGTCTGCCAACCTTCGATTTTTGCACGATTTTCGGTTTTGTTTATACAGCCTCGTTTTCGTCTCGCCAGCCTCTTTTCGAGTCGGCAGCTCTCGGGCGCTTCCGCGACCTGCCCGATCGCTGCGACCGAGCAGTCACGGAAATTCGGCGCATAGTCTGGAGTAGTAGTCAAACAAGATATATTTTTCTACGTTTTGGGTGACTGAGATCCCCATTTTATTGTTTTAAGTAGAGGCTTACCTTATTAAATCCTATTTCAATCACCTGAATTACTTACAGGGAAATGGGTTCGGCTTTCAAGGCAAACAATAAGCAAATATCAATCTTCATCTAAAAAATAGCGTAAGATCGTATATAAGTAAATAAAAATATATACAATGGATGATTTTTAGCGAGAAGTATGAATGTTTTTACCAGCGCTTGGTGAAAAAAAAAAAAACAAACGCGAGGGAAATCCAGTAAATCAGGAGACTCTTCCGAATGTTGTAACGTATTGTAGTAACGTGAACTCAATTTGCGTTAAGAAGAAAATAGTTGACTTCTAGCGAAAAGGAATGCATGTTTTTATTTCCGAACGTATGTTAGTTGAAAGAAAAACATATATAATTAATGATTTTAAGCGAGAAGTATGTATGTTCTTACCAGCGCTCAGCGAAAGATAAAGTTAACAAAAAAAAAAGACCGCGTATGGAAACCAGTTAATCGGCAGACTTTTAGAAAATATTTTTTCTAATTACGTAGTCAATACAAAATATTTCCGAATGAATTGTTTTATGTTCCGCTTACGAATAAATTCTTCTAGACTGAGGCAATTTAAAATTTGTTTGAAAAACGGGATTTTTGACAAATAAGTAGGAAAATAAGTTTTAAATATTGTATTTTTGTATACAGGCCAATAACCTTTTTTAATAAATATAAAATAAAATAAAATAAATCAATGTTTTATTGTGCTTGAAAATACATGTTAAATAATTTGGTGCTCTTATCGATCCTGAACCAGTTTTCGTGACGTTCGACTCGGAAGCGTTCGGCTGTTCTACGCGAACGCCCGAGAGTTGACGAGCCGATTTGTACCGGACGACATTTTTGATACGGTGCTGCGTCCTATGATCATAATGTTTTGCTTGTTTTTTGTTTTTTTTGTTAGGGTTAGGGTTTAGGGTTAGGGTTAGGGTTAGGGTTAGGTTTAGGGTTAGGGTTTAGGTTTAGGTTCAGGTTTAGGGTTTAGGGTTAGGGTTAGGGTTAGGGTTAGAGTTTAGGGGTTAGGGTTAGGGTAAGGAATACTTTAAAGAAACAACAAAGAAAATTAAACATATTTACATGAATTTTTTTGAAAGAAAAAACAGGAAAACAAACATAGCGAGGTTACTGTTATGAAATAAATACTGTATTTTTATTTAGAAATAATTTTTTTGAAGAAAAAAAAAACGTACCAATATTACTTTTATCACGACATATTTTTTAAATTTTATTATTTATTTTTACTTGCTCGCGATGATACTGCAGTGCAAAGCTGTTCGTAATTCATTTTGGGTTTATTTCCTTCAAAAAAACTTCCTGACAAAAGATCCGTCTTCGAAAGCACTTATTTTCACTTTGTAACAAAGTTATCGGCTGTTCGCTGCTTCGGCTCGTCAACACTCGGCCGTTTGCGTAGGACAACCAAACGATTCCGAGTCGAACGTCACAAAAGCTGGTTCAGGATCGATATCAGTACCAATAATTTATATCGGAAATATTGTTCTAATAACGTATCCAATACGCAGAAATTGGTTTTCGGATTGCCTTTTAGGCTAAATTCGGCCAACAAAAGTTAGAGAAACTTCCGGCGCCTGTATGGTGATGTTTTTTGATGATCTAACTGATTTTTGGAAACGCAGCAAAGTGTAGTTTAAGAAAGACGACAGAAAAAGCCGCCGTCTTGAGAAGCTGTTCGGTAATTAGTATATTCCGCTCTAGTCTGGAATGGGGAATTTTTTTTACGGAATGTGATGACAGAACGGCGGACAAAATTCAGTGTTTAATTCTGAATAAATCGTAGATGTGCTTTGCTTAACGCGAGAAGAAAGAAAAACTAACTGTAATTAATCAAATATTAAAAAAGGCTTACCGACGCAGATGTTTAAACTCTTAGCGAGCCATTGTTGTTTTTAATGAATGCAAACATGAAGAGTTTTTTAAGTGTTCTGGAATAACTGATGTTTGTTTAATTTGTATTAAATGAAAAATTAGCACACAGTAAATCTGGTAGTGGTGAGAGTAGATTAATAGTAGCGAAGACAAAGAATGAGAGAATGTTTATTTGGGAGAGTCCGGTAATCCGAAATAGATGAATGATTGCAAGAAAAACGCATGAAGGATTAGCATCATCTGATGTAGGAACGGATTAGCATATCTAAGTTTGGGTTATTATCCTATTATGTTTTAATGCAGCGGGGAAATCGACTTTACTCGATTATATAGATATGTGTGTGTGTGATAATATATAAAACAGACGCTTCCTTCATATAGATCTCATCAATTATTATGAGAATCAATTTGCAAAAAAAATGAAGCCCAGTATTCAATAGTTAAACCAGTGTAATTTCAAAAATTGTAATACGAGATTTTAATATAATAACGTGAATTTTGTTCAAATATTCTCTGTATTGTTCTCCAAAAACACGTGTAAAATTTTGATCACTCCGGAATTAACAGTAAATATATAAATCTAGCCTGTTATTATATATATATATATATATACAGTAAATCAGGAACACGAATTCCATGCACTTAAGCCTGACGATTCCCTTCGGGGATGAAATGCGGACATAGCTTAATTGCAGTAAATATATTTTTTATAAATTATTATATATATATATATATATATATATATATATATATATATATATATATATATATATATATATATATATATATATAATATTTATCAATAAATATTTAATTATTAATACCTACAGACGCTAGCATATTGCTCTCATCAGTGCAGGAAAGTAACAATTTCAGACGGTTCACTGAGTCAGCCTAGTATCTGCAAGCAGTCGCCATATCCACTCGGCCAACGGAAACTGTCACGTAATTGAGGGAAATTAAGATCTATATGTACCTAGAAGCGGGCACAGATAGAAGACTAGTCGAGTGTGTTCGACGAACGTATTCGGAACTTTGCATTAGAGTTTTTGACAGTCTATTTGTAACATCGTCGAGAGTGCTCAACTTTAATTTCTTAAAGGGGCTACTTCCTACTATATATATCCACCCCCCCCCACACACACATATATATATATATGTATATAAATATATATAAATATATATTAGATCATTGCAATTAAGCGTCTGTTTGTAAGTTATACTTGGTAGAGTTATGTTGATACAGCAAAAATAATGACGTTATCTAAACTATAATTATGGGGAAGTAAGGGAGTCAGATAATTTGTTAACAATGGTTCAGGTCGGATTTTGACCTCAGCTCGGCGTCATTATCATCTGTGCCGAGAACCACTATGAAAAGAGGACCTCCCCAGACACACGCACACACACACACACAAGCACACACACACAAAAACACACACCAACACCCACACACACATATATATATATATATATATATATATAAATAAACGCATGCACGTAAATATACATCATTTCTTTCTTCTGCTGTCACCCACAGAAACAGCCCAGCAAAATTACGAGCACCCGCGTCCACGCACCTGCACGCTAACAATTACACGCAACACCCTCCGACCTCGGATGCAACAATCGCCGCGGAGAGCGAACTTGGAAGAAGCGATGTCGTCTGTTACTCAGTTCATTACGTAAGATCAAATATGGACGCCCCGCCTTTCTCTCCACCCACTTAAAGTCGCATTCGTTCGTCTCCATTTCTCTCCTCTCCGGTATTCTCTTACTCTGTCTCTCCATCTCTCTCTCTCCCTCTCTCTCTCTCTCCCTCTCTCTCTCTCTCTATTTTTATATATATATATATATATATATATATATATATATATATATATATATATATATCTTTCTCTCTCTTTCTAACTCTCTCTCTATTTCCTTCTCTCTTTCTCCCTAACTCTCTAACTCCTTCTCTCTCTAACTCCTTCTCTCTCTAACTCTCTCTCTCTAACTCTCTCTCTCTCTAACTCTCTCTCTCCTTCTCCCTCTCTCTATTTTTGTATCTCTCTCTCTTTAACAGCTTCCGTCTATGCAAAACGGAAACCGTAACCCTAACCCTAACCTTAACCTTAACTCTAGCCCTTTAAACAGGTGTCCTTATTTACTTGCCTCCACACGAGGGATAGGTTAGACATGAGGTCGGTTTTTAATGTAGGAGAAATCGGCTCCCTAAAAAGTGGATATGGGGAAACATTTTAATTGTCTCAGTATGGAAAAGTTTATCTTTAACTGAAAGTGGATAAAAAGAAAGTGTAGCGTCGCAACATATACTACATTTTCTCCCCCCAATGGTCTTAAATATTTAAAAAAAATATTAAGTTAAAATCCAAAGTGCATGTATCATATTATTATTCATATAAGCATACCTATATATATATATATATCGCCGACTGTCAGCTCGACGGTTGCGTTTCGATCCCGGCTTGAGACACTAACTGGTCTAGCCGCACTGATGAGCTGTGAAACAGCGAAACAGGCTGTATGTGGATGACTATAAAAAGCTCCCTCTGGGTAGAGCTTATTTTTGTAAGGGTATCGTCAAAGGCCATTAGCTTTAAGGCAAATGCTCATTAGGTAAAACTAATTTCGAGCTCCGGTCATTTGCAATGTTTACATTTCGTTACATTGAGGTATCACTTACATTCAGTCAGTGTCGCATGATAGCGTAGGGGTTAGCATCGCCGACTGTCAGCTCGACGGTTGCGTTTCGATCCCGGCTTGAGACACTAACTGGTCTAGCCGCACTGATGAGCTGTGAAACAGCGAAACAGGCTGTATGTGGATGACTATAAAAAGCTCCCTCTGGGTAGAGCTTATTTTTGTAAGGGTATCGTCAAAGGCCATTAGCTTTAAGGCAAATGCTCATTAGGTAAAACTAATTTCGAGCTCCGGTCATTTGCAATGTTTACATTTCGTTACATTGAGGTATCACTTACATTCAGTCAGTGTCGCATGATAGCGTAGGGGTTAGCATCGCCGACTGTCAGCTCGACGGTTGCGTTTCGATCCCGGCTTGAGACACTAACTGGTCTAGCCGCACTGATGAGCTGTGAAACAGCGAAACAGGCTGTATGTGGATGACTATATATATATATATATATTATACATGGAAAGTCAGTTACTGCGAGTGACCACATAACATGGACGACTTTCAAAAGATAATCTGAGAGCTTCTTAAATATCAGCAAAATGAACAACTACGGTTACAGGCTGCACAAGCATATATATATATATATATATATATATATATATAAGGGTTTATTTTCAAACTTTTGCACATTAAAATCTTTGAAAACTTTTTCTTATTCCTGGTATTATATTTTATGTTTCATCTTTAAAATGGATAGAAACGGACAGTTTTTTTTAAAGATTTTCGTTTTATTTGTATTATATAACTACATGAATTAAATTATTTCCTAAATCATATCTGAAAATGTAAGAAAATGATTTTAAAAACATGTCACTTTTATAAATATTTAATGTTTATAATGGTTTCCCATTTTTCCTATAAACAATAGCAATCTTTCAACAATTTGGTGAATCTCTGTAACAAGTACGTCATAATTCTTTAATACCAGAAGATATACCTGGCATTGTCTGTGAAGTATTGCATCAAACTTTGACACTAGTTTTCGTCACAAATTCCTTAAGTTGCTCGTTTAACATTCTTATTATATAGACATTTTAAGATGTCTAATTAAAACGTTAGTCTTCCTAGACAATAGATAAACACACTACACGTGTGTGTGCGCGCGCAACACAAGGACTCTCGCTTTTCATCCCCGGGGGGAATCTTCAGACATTTCAGCCTGAAGATTCTCCCCTAGCTCTACTTACGTATCGAGCACTGTTGAAGTAAATACTGAAAATTGATACATACAAAATTATATATTATTATAAAATGTTATGTGGATACATGATATATATATATATATATATATATATATATATATATATATATATATATATATATATATATATGTATATATAAGTATGTATATATATATATACTATAAGTATTTTAAATATTAAAGTGTTTTTTTTTTAACCTACAGACGATATCGTTTCGGTTTTTTATCCTCATCAGTGGGAGTGGCGGTTGTAGGCGGTCGCGTGGAATCGAACGCAGATCGTAGATTAAGGCTGGAATCACGAAACAAACACTCAGGACCACACGGCCGTCGGCAATTGACACACACAGTAATTGAAATTGAGATACACTTACACGACAAGGCAAGGGGGGACTTCATTGGTACCTACAGTGTTCAACAAACTTTCTCAATTTCACGGTGCTCTGCTTATAAGACTATTACATCTTTAAAGAAGCAATCGTGACTATTTTTATCGTTTTTTAAGTAATTTTAATATTTGTTGTTTTTTTTACGATAAATGGCTGTGCTGCAGCTATTGGCTTCCCCGAGCTGTGTAGAGATTATTCTCCGTTTTTGTTTTACATAATTTCGCCGGATCGTTAGTTCCTTGGACTCTTGGTCGACTTTCCATGTGACTTGTGTGAATACACTTGTTACTTTTAGCCACACAGATGAGTCGTAAGCGACGAAACAGCTGCCTATAGATGACTTGAACGTTAATTTCTGGGTAAAATAGCGACTTCTGTACAATGTACTGTATATGATGTATCGTTCTAAATGAATGTTGTGTTTCGGCATTAAATATCCCTACGAGTGTGAGTATGTTGTAATACGAAGATATCCAACAGATTAATGAATCGTTCACATTACGTGTGGTGCTTCGGCATTAAATAATGTCATTAATGTGTTGATATGCCGTAAAACAAACAACCAACAACAAAATAATGTTCGATTGTGGATACGCGATTTCACTATTTAACTGTTCAAGATCAACTATTTCATAAAAGTTTTTTGATGAAGACAGACTTCGCCATTGCGAACTGGTTATTTTGATAACGTTATTTACGCTTAATTAGCACAAGGGTTTGATCGAGGTCAATTTGACCTAGCCTGTTTAGGCTCTTATCACATTGACGCGTCGGTTCTCATCAGACCACTCGGATTAAGCGACGTTGAACCTGAGTGGCAGTTGCAAGCAGTTCATAGATTCAACCTAGAATCACGAGCCACACGCCTATGACCACGCGACCGCGAGAAATCGCCACAGGCGGTAACTAAAATCAATGTACACTTAGGTGGAGGCAAGCGTCCTGTTGTCGAAACTGTTCAACGCTCGAGCGGAACTTAATTTAAGAGATTACTCAGTATATATATATATATATATATATATATATATATATATATATATATATATATATATATATATATATATATATATATATATATATATAAATATATATATATATATATACTGAGTAATCTCTTAAATTAATGGACGGATTATTATGAATTTTGGAATATATATATTCTACGAAATACAGTGAATGCACATCATGAAAGCATACTATTTTGTTTGTAAATGCTAACATATATGTAGATAACATTTATTTAAAAGTTATTCTTTAATTCATTCATTTTGATGAACCGATCATAATGGATTTTGTAATAATTTTCTCGACAATAGGTGAGTAACATGGCCACATTATAATTTTATAAATGCTAACTTTTAAGCGGTTTATATATACGAAAACAAATATTTTTATGCATTCTAGGCCACAGGGTATCTAAAGTAGGCACATTATTATTAAAAAACAAAAACTATGCAATTTAGGGGATGCAACTGAAACTTTTGTGTGACAGAATTAAAGAACATATATTAATTTATATACAAATGAATACAAATTGGCCTTCATTGTAGAGTGTTGGATATAGAAAATAATTCTGTTGGAGTCTGAATATCAATCCCAAACAGCCTTTAAAATGACAAATCAACCTTTATTCTTGTACCATGTTATCGACAAAGTAATAACTAATTTCGCTACTAATTGTTTACGGATTACTTAGTCCAGCCCGGAACGACTAATAAAATAATTTTTCGAGCATCACCGTCAACTCCAATTAATAAAGGGGAATAACTCATATTTTAGCTTGAAGAATATATGAGAAGAGTTGTCTACCTTACAACTGACATTGCATTACTTTTTCTGTATAAGTTCAAAAATGTGCAAACAAATACTATTTAAAAAGATGACTTCAATTAATCTCGGTAAACGTCGAGCATCTACATTTAATATATATATATATATATATATATATATATATATATATATATATATATATATATATATATATATATATATATATATATCATATTTTTTGAAAAAACATAACAATCTATAGTGTTAAAATAAACAAAATTTATTTTAACCTTAGTTTTCGAGAATTACAATTCTCTTTGTCAAAGACTGTTTTTACTTTTTCTTCTTCTTTTTCTTCATCGTCCGATGGTAATGGACTTCTGGGTCAGAAAATCACGTTATGTCTGCAGACGAGGTTGGCAAATTTGCATTAAAAAGGGTATTTAGACATATTTTTTAAACCATTGTTTCTGAATAGTATTATATTAAAAAAAAACCATAAATATGTATAGTGTTAAAATAAATAAAATGTATTTAAATCCTAGCTTTCGAGAATTACAATTCTCCTTGTCAAAGAGTGATATGTATATATATATATATATATATATATATATATATATATACTAAAATTATACATTTATTTAAACTTTAAAAATAAAATGTAGCCTTCTGGAGAAAATAAAAGCGTGTTAATGTTTCTATTTTTTTAAAAATATTTCAAACATTTATCTGTTTTATTTCCAGAAAAAGTATTTTCGATAAAACAAATAAATGAATATGAAACGTTTATGAATCAGTGGAGATTTTTAACTTCGATGAACGCTTATTTCAACTGTCGTTTTATAACGCTTTCGTGCGCACACATGTACTGCGGCCCCACTTTTAACTGTGCGGTTGAACTTGAAATAATTTTCTTTTTCTTTTCTGTTATAAATTCAGTTTGGGGTTAAAATATAAAGTTCCAAGTGGACCGCCGGACATGTGTGGATACGGGGGCGTAATTGAAGGTCAGTTGAAATAAACGGTGATCATAGTTAAAAATGTTAAGTTATTCAGGAACATTTCTTATTCATTCATTT
>OY744537.1:45487041-45604541 GCA_963556195.1 Sepiola atlantica
AGAGCCGATTCAATTTAAACTCGACATATAACGAGATTGATGATTAGCGGTTGGGTTGGAGGTGAGATTAATTGTGAGAACAGTGTGATAGGTTAGGGTTAGGGTTAGGGTTTGTTATGTTTGGAATTCATTCAAAACTGCCTTGATGAAATTCGAATATAATGAGTTGTGAGTCGATTTGAAACAAATATACAAAAGTCGTTTTTCTGTTATCTAAGCTGTGCACGAAAACAAACAATGAATAGATATATTATCTGGGGAGTCAGAAAACGGGAGAACGGATTTGGTAACTAGATGGCTAGAACGTCTCACACGTTTGCTCTCATGACACATAAAATAGAAGTTTTTGCAAAAACACTGTAACATCAAATAAAGTAAGCGATGAAAATTCCTTTTGTGTGTTTTCGAGTCTTCAATGTTAAACTAGCCTGCCTAACGAAAGATGTTTCCAGAAATGCGAGATGAATTCCCTAACGGAATCCATTAACAGGTAAGTGTTTGTTTTTAGTTTTATGTAACTTGGCATCTCTAACGAAGATGTTGGCCTTATGACACATACTTGTGAAAGGAAAAAACTTCACGCCTAACTAGCTGAAGAAGCTTACGTACATTCGCCTGTGGCCCCCAGCAAAAAATTAAAAGAGTCAACACGTTGCAAACATAATCGATCTCATAGTTTGCAACGGTATCCATTAGGCCAATCATACATCTATTAAAAGTAGTTCTGTACTTTAAAAGATGGAAAGATTTCGTTGTTTTAGTATTGGTATTATTGGAAAACGTTTTATATCAGCTTCATTTAAATTTATCCTTTTATTGAAATAAAATTGATTGAAAATACATTAAGGTTTTGGATCTCAATTGCGAATTATTTATATACTTTTACAAACATTTATTCATAAAAATATAGACAGATGGTCTAAATATGTCCGTCGACTAAAAAATAATAGGCCTAAATTAGGAATTCTATTGTGTTATTTCTATTTTATGCTAGCGTTTATTCAACAATGATACCGTCGGTGTCTAGAGCATATACGAATTTATTATATTTTATTTATAGAATAAAAACTGAAGATTATATAAATTAAAATATAAGAATAGAATGGTAATAGAGTTTGAGGGCTTTACGCGACGTTGAGTCTGGTCAGTAGAAAATGGGTGTCGATTTGGGAATACTAAGTGCTGGGAGGAAAGCGACACCTACCTGCAAAAAAACTATAAAACTAAAACTAGCGTCGTTAAAATCATCTCGCCTGAGTTGGTAAGAAATGCGACTGAGGATCGCTGGTGAATTGTTCGAGCTGGGAACAGAACACACAGAAGTCCTCATTTTATCATTTGCCTCCATCATTCCTGAATACTAGATCTGTCTAATAATGGCAATGAGGATATTGACGCAGGAGATAAAATATAGTTCTAAATAAATTACGTCAAGATGGATCTGGAGATATGTATAACATAGGTTAGAGTGTGGGTGTCAAAAATAAGTCTTCACATAGAAGAGATGCTCAGCTCTTTTAGCTATATCGTTATATTGATGGTAGGTGCTCCAGTCCCTGATCGCTGATGTAAAACATTCACAGCAAGAACTTGACTAGCTACAACAACAACAAAGCATTTTCCTCTCTCTCTCTCTCTCTCTCTCTCTCTCTCTCTCTCTCTCTCTCTGTAGAAAAAACGAACTGAGCTACAATGAAAAGAGTTTCTTTCCTAGAACATTGCGTCTGTGGAACAAGTTACCGCGAGGCTGCTTCTCAGCCGATTACAACATGATCGTCTTCGTCTAACGTAAACAAATCCTTGCTAAGCCACCCTCTTCGATAATCAAGTCCTCTTAAGTAATCTTCTACCTATTCCACTCGCTGTTTCCAATCCTATCTTGCCGGCGACAATCGTCTGACAATCCCTTTAGCCCTTATCCTTGAGTGGCCTCGGAAGCCTTGATAAGCGTTGACCCATCAGTAAAAAAGAAGCTGGAACGAAATTAAAACAAGGGGGAAAACAACGAATGGGAAATAAGGAAAGGTCATTGAGATTACACGTATGCGCTAGTTTAGAATTATTAAGCTTGTCTAGTCTTCAGAAAAGCTGGAAAGGCATACACGTTTATAGGTTATGTGCATCTTTCAGACATAAATTGCGCTATGTAATAATGAATTAACACTATTGTTAAAAATTGAAAAGTTTTACCTAATATTATGATACTCAAAAACATTTTAGAAACCGAATATTAATTTATATTTTTTGAAAGCAAACGTAAGTGTCAATCTGCTATCTATCGAAGTTAAATCGTTTTTTCTCCAGAACACAAAGGATGAAGATGTGAAGGTTAATAGCGAAACATAACTCTTTGTTAAAGGAATTCCGAACCGGACTAAGTCGTGTTTGAAAGAAACTAAAGTGAAATACATTCTTGCATAAAAACATGCTCCAAGGAGAAAAAGAAAGATTGGCTTTTTACAATCAACTATTGATTAATACAATTAATTGTTAGTGATGATGAACTTCGAAAATCCGACAAGATAACTTTAGCTATTAGATATAACGGTCAATTGAAACCTTGACAATATTCGAGAATAGTTCAGCTTCATTTTGTCTAATTTACAGCAATTCGATTTTTTGTTTACATAAATTAAAGATTTGGAACAATAACGTTTGTAATATATATATATATATATATATATATATATATATATATATATATAAACGTCAAGAACAAATATAATTATCGCAAACACAGGAGATGCATATTGGCTTTAATCTTGAAAATACCAAGGATATAGGTATGAGGAGAACATTCAGCAGGATGAGAGTTCAACAAGCCTGCGGGTTTTGGAAAAAAAACCTACTGGACAAGGACGCTGTATTACAATGAGGTATCGAAACCACTTGACCAGCGAATCAAACGAGCTGGAACAAAGGAAGCGGGGAATAGATCATATCATTTTCAAGAACACGCACGCACACACACACACACACACACACATATATATATATATATTTGTAAGTAACGGATAAATTTTATTAGACAGACGAACAGCACAGGTAAAGAATTTTTTGTGTCTTAAATAACTAATATAAGTTAGCAAAACATTTATATGGAACAAAACGTAGATTTAGTATAAGGAACGTTTATGTTTTTGTCTTTTAAGGGAAGTGGGGTCTGATCAACTCTGCTGGGAAGCCATGAAATTAAATACTGTCTTGTTTTTAAATTCCCGAAACAGTTTTTCATGGTAAACAACTGATGATCCCTTAAAATAGTGTTAGAAACTAACTAATATAATAACTGTAAAAAATAAATTGACTTACATGAGTGATTTTCCACTGGAAGACTTGAGACTATAAGTTTTTTTTTATATAATTTTTTTTATTTTTTTATTTTTTATATTTTTTTTATATAGTTTTAATGGTTGAGAAACTTCCGAGACTATATATATATATATATTTATTCAATGGCCACTATACATTAGTTTGGTTTTCACCCGGCCTCTTAAGTTTTAGAGGAACACTGAACACTCAACTGCAAGTTTCAAGATAACTAATGTGACCGATTCATCAGCCGAGATTTTGATAGTATGACGCTTACTAATATATTCTTTCTTTCAAATATTTCTGTGCGTTCTTCTACCCATCATTTCTACTCATGTTTTCATTTACATCACCTATAATTATTGTTTTTTCTTTCTTTTACGTTTTTCATCCTTTCGTTTTGCTTCCTAATAGTTGTTTTTTCTTTCTTATTTCTTCTCTTTTTTTTCGGCTTCCTCAGAGTTTTTTCTTTATTTATTTATTTATTTATTTATTTCTTCTTTTCCTTGTTCTTATTCATTCTTTATCAATTTTTTTCATTTTCTTTCTGTAACTCTTTCTTTTTTCCCTCCTCGAATTTTCCCCTTCTCCTTCATTGTTCTTGTTACGTAACGGTATTTTAAACATTTCTTTTCATCTTTCTTTCTTGTTCCTTTCTTTATTCTTTTCCTTTCTTTCTTTTCTCTTATTTCATGTCACCATACTTCGTTTCATTTCTGTATTTCTTTCGTCCTTGAATTTTCCTTGCACTTCATTTTTTATTGTTTATTTCGCACATTTCTTATCTGTTTTTATTTATGGCACATCTTTTTCTTTTCTTTCTGTTTCGTCTTTACGTTTCTTTCACGTCTTTCATCGATTTTCTGTTTTCCCTCTGTTCTTTTACATTTCTTTCTTTTCTTTCCTGTTATTATTTTGTTTGTTACATGTATTTTCTTATATGAAAGAAGAGTAATAAACAAGAAAGTTTATTACTCTTCTTTCATTCTTTCTTTATTTTTCCTTATAGTTCTTTCTTCACAGTTTCTTTATCCATACTTCTTCCGCATACTTATTTCCCCTCCTCTCTGCTTTCTTTCATTCTTTCTTTCTTTCGTTCTTTCTTTCTTGTTTATTACACTTCTTTTATTCTTTGTTGTTACTTACACTTCCATTCTCTTTTTTCCTTACTCTTCTCTTTTCCTTTCTTTTCTTTGCTTTTCAATTTTTAGTTTCTCACACATCGTTCATTTTCGTATTGTTCGCTACACATTCTTTATCTTTTCTTTTCTTTTTTACTTTCTTTTTATTTATATTTTGGTACTTAATATTTAATACTATTTCTTTTCTTTCTGTTTTTTCCTTGTTTCTTACACTTCTTTCTTTCATTTTCTATTTATTACTTTTCTTTTTTGTATTTCTTTTTTTCTTTCATTCTTGCACCTTACACTTGTTTTTCCACCATTGAGGTCGTATTCGTAACATTTCTTTTCTTTTTTTTAATTTCTTCCTTGCCTGCTTCTTTTTTCTTCCTTTATTTATTTATTGTTCCTTATACTAATTACTCCTTTTTTTCTTTCTTTCTGTCTTTCCTTCTTTCTGTCTTTCTTCTGATATTTTCTGTTGCTTACCCTTCTTCTTTCTTTCTTTCGTTCCTTTCCCCGTCTTTCTCGTTTCTTTCTTTTTTGTTCCTTACATGTTATTTTTTCTTTCTTGTTCCTGAGAATTCTTCCATACTTTCTTTTCTTCTTTTCCATCTTTCTTTCTTTCGTTTTTCCTTTCTTATTTTTAAAAACTTTTTTGTCTATCTTAATTTCGTTTTTCTCCCTTACACTTCTTTCTTTACTTAATGTCTCCGTGTCTTTCTTTTATTGTTCCACATCCTTATTTCGTCTTTTTGTTTCTTCCTTTCTTTTCCTTTTTTTCTTTCTTATACTTTTCGATCTTTATTTCCATTTCTGTTTTTCTTTCTGTCTTTCATTTCTTCTTTCTCTGTTTTATTTCTTCCTGTCTTTTGTTTTCGTTCTTTACACTTCCTTATTAATTTCTTTTCTGCCTTTCTTTGTTGCTTGTTCCTTGCATTTCTTTGATCGTTTCGTTTCACTTGTACTTTCTTTTTCCTTTTATTGCTTTTCTTTCTTTGTAGAATTTGGTATATTCGGACTATTGTTCTCATCGTGGGTGTTTTTATCACAACGTTTCAGCCGATGTAACCTCCGACTTTTTTCAGGTGTTCCTTGTCGAACTCGGGAATCTTTCTGTTGAACTCGGGAATCTGGACGGAATTTTAAACAGAGTCCTTTATTAACTCTACACTCTCTTTCTATCTGCTTGACTTGGAAGAATTCTTCCGTAATTCGCAATTCTTCGTATCGTTCGCACTGAGGATTGAACCGTCAACCTTCAGATGACTTTTCTTCATTTATTTTACACCTTTTTGTTCTTTTCTTTTTTCTTTTCCTTATCTCTCTCTTTTTACACTTCTTTCTCTCTTTCTTTCTTGTTCGGTATACTTCCTGCATTTGTTTTTCTTTCATTCTGTCTTGCTCTTTTCTACCCTTCCGTCCTTTTTTTGTACATCTGTTTGTTTATTTCTTGCCCGTTACACTTTTTTCCTCCTTCTTTCTTTCGTCTTTCTCAAACTTGTTTCTTTCTTTTCTTCTATCTATCTTACTGTCTTTTGCGTATCTTACATGTTTCTTTAATTTGTTCTTTCTATCTTTGTTCCTTTCTATTCTTCCTTCCTATGTTTTTTTTTCTCGTACTACTTGTAATTCATTCCGTCCGCTCGTCCCTTCCAACCTGTTCTTCATGAACAACCCAATTCGTCCCTTACCAACATTCCTTCTCTCTATCCGAGCGTCTCTTGTAAAACTCCACTACCATAATACTGCCAGCTCTTACTGCCCCCATGCAACCACCTTTGCAAATACACCTCTTACTTTTACTCCAACTGGGTTGCCTTCTCTCACTATTGCTACATTAATTATTCGTTACCTCCTCATACAGCTCCCCACCTGCATGAGAAGTACTCTTGCTAATATTACTAACACTAAGCTTACTATTATTACAACCAATATTTTCAATGTAAATAACGGCTCGTACTAAGAGTGCTACTAATATACTATACTATTGCTACTACTATATTTATTATTGTCACTGTCATCTTCCTGTCATCTAAGAAAGTTCCAAGGACACAGACAATGCTGTTCGTACTACAGGTGCACCGTTGCCACCAACATCGAATCGTCACTTTCTTTTTCATTGACTAATTGTTAAAGCTTTTACTCGGTTTATAAACTAATTTACTCACCAATCTTTCATTTATTTATTTCTTTTACTTTATTTTTCATCACTTTTCCCTCTTCCATCTTTTTTTTTACTTTTCTCTCTACCATCTTTTTTCAACTTTTCTTTCTTCCATCACTTTGCTTACTTCCATCTCATTTTCTACTTTTCTCATTTCCATCTCATTTTCTACTTTTCCCTCTTCCATCTCATTTTCTACTTTTCCCTCTTTCATCTCATTTTCTACTTTTCCCTCTTCCATCTCATTTTCTACTTTTCCTTCTTCCATCTCTTTTTCTATTTTTACTTTCATCTCTTTTTCAACTTTTCTCTCTTTCATCTCATTTTCTACTTTACTCTCTTTCATCTCTTTTCTACATTTCCCTCTTTAATCTTTTTTCCTTACTTTTTCTTTCTTTCATCTTTTTTCTACTTTTCTCTCTTCCATCTCATTTTCTACTTTTTCTTCTTCCATCTCTTTTTCTACATTTCCTTCTTTCATATCTTTTTCTATTTTTACTTTCATCTCATTTTCTACTTTTCTCTCTTACATTTCTTTTTCTACCTTTTTTCCATCTTTCTTCCACTTTTCACTCTTCCATCTCTTTTTCTACTTTTCACTCTTTTTCTACTTTTCTCTCTTCAATCTATTTTTCTACTTTTTCTTCTTCCATCGCTTTTTCTAATTTTCATTCTTCCATCTCCTTTTCTACTTTTCACTCTTTTATCTCCTTTTTTACTTTTCTCTCTTCCATCTCTTTTTCTTCTTTTCTCTCTTCCATTTGTTTTTCTTCTTTTTGTTCTTCCATCGCTTTTTCTACTTTTCCTTGTTCCACCGCTTTTTCTATTTTTCTCTCTTTCATCTTTTTTTCGACTTTTCTCCCTTCCATCTCTTTTTCTACTTTCCTCTTTTTTATCTCTCTTTCTATTTTTTCCTCTTCCACGTCTTTTTTTACTTTTCTCTCATCCATCTTTTTTTCTACTTTTGACTCGTACTTACCTTCCTGTTCCTCATGTTTTGATTTCGTTCATTGTTTAATTCGTTCGTTCTATATTTTATATTCTTTATACCATTTTCACTCCTTATTTTTGTTTCCTACTTGCAATTCTTACACATCTATCTTCCTGTTTTTGTTCTTTCTTCTTTCGTTATTTTTGCTTTCTTTCTTCCTTTCTTACTTTCTTATATTTTTCTCGTTTGCCTTTCTTGTGTTTACACTTCTTACATTTTTTTCTAATTCCTGACATGTTTTTCGTTCCATTTCATTTATTTGTTTCCTTCTTATTTTTTAGCAAATTTCTTTTGTTTTTATTCCTGACATTCTTTCTTTCGTTCCTTTTCCTTGTTTCTTTCTTCCTTTGTTGTTTTCACTCTTATCTCTTTCTTTCTCTCTCGTTTTCTTTCTTTCTTTCCTTCTTTCTTTTTTTATTATTCCTTTTTTCCTGTTCATTACACTTCTTTCTTTATTTCTTTGTGTCTTACTTGTTTATTACACTTCTTCGGTTCTTTTTTTCTTTTTTCCTTCTTATTCATTACACTTCTTTCTTTTTTCCTTCTTATTTATTGCACGTCTTCTGTCTTTTCCTTTTCTTCTTTTTCCCTCCTTGTTTATACACGTCTTCCTTCTTTTCATTTATTTTTCTTTTCCTGTCTTGTCCCTGACACATATTTTTACATTTCTTTTTCTGTCTTTTTTTCTTTTTTTTTTCTTTCTTTCTTTCTTTCTTTCTTTAAACCTCTCTATTTATGTCTTTCGGTTTCATTTATTTCTTCCTGTCAATTTCCTTTTCCTTGTCTGTTACCCTCTTTCTCGTTCATTTTCTGTTCATTTATCTTTCGTCTACTATGAAACTAATTTGTTTTATTTTTCTTTCTTTTTTCTTATAAAATTGCATTCTACACTTTTCACTTCTTTCCTATATTGATTTCATGTATTACTTTTATTATTAATATTGAATGAAGGTAGCATCTTGGCATTTACCAGAACGCAAGTGACAACAAGTCACACTGACATTCTAGCATGGTCATTTGTGTACGTGTCTGTTCGTGTGCCCATCTTCATGTGCGTCTCTGTAGTTGTATATATATATATATATATATATATATATATATATATATATATATATATATATATGGAAGTCGCTCCAGACAAAGCACGAAGCCGCTTGATATAAGAAGCTAAGCAAAATACTACTTCTAGGTTAAAAACTAATAAGTGTTAGGTTGATATATTCCGACCCAGTAAACAGCAATTATTTCTCCTGTTTCAGTAACATCGCTTATGGAATGTGAGGACTAAAGGAACAAAATAAAGGGAAACGAGAGTAACGAGACTGCCGAAAGCATATATATATATATATATATATATATATATATATATATATAAATATATATATATATATATATGAAGATGCGTCTGCATGTGTGTCAGTTGATATAATTGGTTTGTTCTGCAGTGTCTGAATTACGGCACCTCATTTCTTTTTGAGCGATTGTATATCGCAATGAAGCTGAAGAAAGTTAGACTCATGTGATAAAATGACCCAAACTTTCAACAATCCGCTTTCCTCGCTAGTTTTGCAATTACACTCTAGCTTAACAAAAAGTGAAGTAGTCGATCATAGTCGAAGGTGAAACGAAGGCTCACTTTTCATTAGCTACTTTGCCCGAATGTAGGGGAGGGCGCCACTCATTTCTCGTAAATTACTCCACTTACCTCTGATCCGCACCTTATAAGACTGAGCGTTTAAGCAAGGGCACATCAAGTACCATTTTGTGAGTCTTTGGTATGACTCGACCGAAGATTGAACTATTGTCTACCGGCCTATTAGCGAACACTCTAACCAAATAAGTTCAAAATATCAAATTGGCAAATTCCCACCCAAAAAAGTAAAGTTACTGGGCGGTTTCAAATATTTCTCCCGGTAATAGAATCGAATATTAAGAAGGCACACACGAATATTGCACAACATACGGAGTAAATTTGATTAATGTTGCTATTTGAACCAAGTAAATGGTTACACTATTAACTGCAGACATCAGGGAGTGACCTGAGCCTATGTTTTCTTTAAAGCATCTTTTCCACATGACAAAAAATATTGGGTAAACAAAAGACACACTTCGATATTCTATTAAGAATGCGACGCAAAGTGTGTGAAGAATTGCACTGAGAGTGCGAACGTGAAACGACGGAAATCGGTTAATTTATTCAGAAATAAAAATGCCTTTAGCTTCTCTTTCACAATCTTCCTCCTCCTACTACTACTACTAATCCCTCCTACACCTCACTCGCCCTTCTTCTTCTTCTTCTTCTTCTTCTTCTTCTTCTTCTTCTTCTTTCACTCTCACACATCTCCAGCACCCTTATTTCCTCTGTATATATATATATATATATATATATATATATATATATATATATATATATATATCAAACGTATCTATAACTTATGTTCTGTCTGTCTTTTATTTTTACTGTCTTCATCTCCCATCACTCAATGTGTCGCTTAACGTTATCCTGGCTAATACCCGTTCTCTGTTTATCTTTTTTCTCTCGCTCCCTGTCTCTCTCTCTCTCTTTATCTATCTATCTATCTATCTATCTATCTATCTATCTATCTATCTATCTATCTATCTATTTATCTATCTATCTCCACGCCTATCTATCTATCTATCTATCTATCTATCTATCTATCTATCTATCTATCTATCTATCTATCTATTTGCCAATCTATCTATCTATCTATCTATCTCTCTCTCTCTCTCTATCTATCTATCTATCTATCTATCTATCTATCTACCAATCTATCTATCTATCTATCTATCTATCTATCTACCAATCTATCTATCTATCTATCTATCTATCTATCTATCTATCTATCTATCTATCTATCTATCTATCTATCTATCTATCTATCCCCACGCATATCTATCTATCTATCTATCTATCTATCTATCTATCTATCTATCTATCTATCAATATAGCTACTATCAATCTAACTACTATCTATCTGTCTACATATACATTTATCTATTAATCAATATTTATATGTTTGTGTGTATGTATTTATATCTCCCTTTTTCTATCAATATTATTGTTAACGTGTGTCTCACTCTGCAGCTCACTTCCCCTCACACAAACACACACACACATATATATATATATATATATATATATATATATATATATATATATATATATATATATATATACATAAGGTATGTACGTGTGTCTTAACCTTCTCAATAATTCTTTTCAGCATTCTCTAAACGCTTTCTTAACACCATTTAATGTCAAGCTTGAACTCATTTAATGCAAAAATGTAAAAAAAGTATTTTGTTTTGTTTGCGTGTTTCATTACATATCAACTTACTTGGGGTTAATTGTCGAAACACAATATCCCTTGTATTCGTTCAATTGAAAACTAGTCAATAATTAAATAATATACTTATAGATGGAAATCGTTTGTGGGTCCACACCTTTTCCAACGATGTTAGTGCTTACTGGAATATAATATATCGGATAGGATTTTAACTCGGCATGTTCAATTCCAGTCTGCATTCGAAGAAGAACGTACCAGATTGACAGGCGAGTCCATTGCGTTGGTCATGAAATAAAGTTATTCTATACGGAGCATGGATCTTCGGAAAGAGAAATAATTTGATGCGAGTCTCAATGTTTATACTTTAGATTATTTAGACTACTGTTCTCATCTTGGGTGTTATTCTCACAGTTTCGGCCGATGTAACCTCCGACCTTCTTCCGGTTCATTTTGTCGAACCCTGGAATATTTATGTCTAAGTGAATTCTTTATTCTGTATAGTTTTCCGAAGTTGACATAAAGATTCCGGAGTTCGACAAGATGTACTTGCAGAAGGTCGGAGGTTACATCAACCGTAACGTTGTGAGAATAACATCTTATGATAAGAAAAGTAGTTCGAATAACCCAAATAATACAGATGATCAATCGTCATCTATAACAAAATGTTTGAAAGTGTCAATTTAGTACTGTCTATTACAAAACCTAGCGGTACACGATACATTGCACAAAGGTTGCTAGTTTACTCATCGATAGGGGTCGATGTTCCCCACAATGATATTTCGATGCGATGTATCTGACTGGGTTTTAGTCGATTCCATATTCCAAATCAGTGTCCATTACACCTCGTGGAGGATCGGATACAATACCAATATTTTAATAAGAAGCCCATTCCGTACTCTTGTCGGGGATGTCCTCTTCTCTTCTCTGCAGTCTATTTGTCACAGAAAAGACGTTTCTAGTTTTTTTTTACTAATCTATCCCTACTTTCTATAGTAATTGCTCGACTGAACTCAACTCTCTGCCCCTCAGTGTACAACATTCATAGCAACACTCATCTAGCTACCACCACTGTAAAAAAAACTTTTCTCCCTCTGTGTACCAAGTTATAGACAGAACTTGCACGAGCCGAGTTTCTTTCCAAGAACTGCCCGTCTGTGGAACGCAATACCACGGGGCTTCTTCCCAGCGTATTGTAGCATGGTCCTTTTCAAGTCCAATGTTAGCAAATTCTTGTCTGCAATCCTCACTAGCCATCTGCCACACATCATTAAACCCTTGTCGTCGAATAGCCTTAGCCCATTGATAAGTGATGAATCTTTAATAAAAACGAACAAACAAAAAACTACTATTTGTGATGAAACATCCTGGGAAGTATGACGTAGTAGTTATTCATAGTTATGACGTAGTTTTAGTTTCCGACATATATAAACTCTTCATTATAATAAGACCTTCCTTCTTTTATCACAACCGTATTTACTCCTCTTTTTTCTCTTTCGTTCTTATTACGCGCAATTCTCTCCCCCTCTCCCCTTCTCTCTATCTTTCTCTACACTTACCCCTGTAAGTTTCATGACGAACAACACTATGAAAGTATTGAAAACAATTAATGAGAAACATATATCATTTGCTTTTATCTGCATTTTCTCCATCTACATACGACATTTTAAACGTACACTGCAAAACCCAAGGTCATGTTCAACAAATATGCAACAAAAGCCCCAGTGACAGTGAACGGTGAAAATGTAGATGAAGTTGACAACCAAATCTACCTATAGAAGATGGTGAGAAGCGAAACTTATATCATGCCTGAAATCAAACGACACATTGCACTTGGATTCCATATTCGACGCCTGTACCCTAATTGTTGCTAATTTAGTATTATAAGACTTGGTTAGTTTTCAGGAGAAATGGAGACAAATTATAGATTATATGGACCTCTTATTTTCTTCTCTTTATTTATCTTCCTTCTACCCATCGCTTTCATCACTCATTTTTCTCTCGCCCTCTTACTCTTTCCCACTATACATTTTATCCCAGTCTTTTCTTTTATTACCCCCGAGCTCTAATTTTCCTCCTACCCTCTTTTTCCTCCTGTTCCCCTTCTTTTTGTTCCAATTTCTCCTTTCTTTTTCCTTATTACTCTCTCTTTTCCGGTACCCCACTAACCCTTATACGCTTTTATCAACAATGAACTCTGTCGGGAAAGACGTTTGTGTGTTGGATTATCAAACGACCCCCTTCTGGGTGGGGGGGGGTGCTTATAGTTGTGACGAAATTGTTTACTCCTTTCACAATGCTTGAATATATGTTCGATATTTCACGTGGAATATACGTAGCTAGTCATATGTGTTATACTGTAGTTTTTTTATCTTTCTAGATTGATACTCTTGGCATGTATTGAGAATCTAATATATTTCACCTGGGTGGAGTAGAGATGAATAAAAAAACTTCCCAGGTGTATTCATAAAAGCGATTTTAAAGTACTGACATACTTTGAATATTGGACACCACTCCCACAGTCTGTATGAATAAACATTATTCCATTTTCAACACACATTATTTCAATCTTGTGCCAGACATTAATCAAATTTCATAAAAATACCAGTGTTAGTGGCTGACCTCTTGTATGCAACTTCTCTGTGACCTTTTCCAGATCAATTGAACGCTGTCTGCAATTAAGTTTTTGGTAAGTATATCGAAAGTTTCTGTGAACTTCGCGTCGGTAGCGTTCGGGCATGTTACGTAAACACCCGAGAGATGCCGAGATGAATAGTGGGAGACGATAACTTCGATACGTTGCTGCGTCGTATGTTTTCAGTTTTATTTTCAAAAAAGATAGCAAATATCAAAACAACAATCAGAACATAGCGACATCACTGTTAATTAATATTTTTTGTAAGAAAACAATGCTAAGCAACTGTTAATTAATACATTCTTTTTTTTCTATTTCTTTTATTCAGTCAATTGGTTACAAAGTAGTTTTTTGTGCGTTTCTTAAAATCGAAAAAAAAATAGTGTGTGTTTGTTTTTTGTTTTTTTTTTGTGGGGGGGGCTTTTTGGCATTATCTTTTTTTATCAGTCAACTGGTTACAATTAGTTTTTTGTGTTTGTCAAAACTGACGATGATTTGTTTACGTGTTTTTGGTGGGCTTTATCGAACGTTTTTTCGGGGGTGGGAGGGTGGTCTTTATTATTTTTTACTATTTTTTTTTTTCAGTAATAGTTCTTCAGCATCTCTCGGGTGTTTACGTAACACGCCTGAACGCTGCCAACGCGAAGTTCACGGAAACTGGTTTATATTCGATATAAGTTAAAATATTTTTAAATATCGTAAAAGAACTAACTCAAAACAAAACTGTTGAAGACAGTGGAGGTTTATTCGCCTTAATCTTCGTTCTAAATAATTTCCCCGTTTATATACTAGTCGGTCTACTCGCCCAATATTTAACAGGCGCACAAAGATATATACAGTAAACGACAAAATTATTTGTGCGCCAAGCAATATTTAATATTTTTACTAATTACTTAAAAAATAAGTATAATGCCAAACATTTTATATTTTTTTAACTACTTAAAAGGTTAATATAAAACGCCATTCTCAATTAAATTTACCAAGATAATTCTAGACAAGATGAAAAGACAAATGTATTCGTACAGTAGTAAAAACTTTACATAATCCCGATGTGTACTTATTTACCTCTTCACCATGAAGTTAGACACAAGGTCAGGTGTGAGTTTTGATGAAAGTGTTTCTGAGAAACGAACGGGATTCGAACCCGCCACACCCAGGTGCTCAGTACAGTCGTTAACCACAGATTATCGTTATAATTTCCGGCAATTATTTTGTTAAGTTCAGTATGAGATGTGCTATTCTGTCATTCTTCAATGGTTACACCTTATAAATCCTCAAGGTTCTTTTAGAGCACAGCAAGTTATTCGAATATAAATTGTCGCCATAGTTTGTCAGTAGGACGCATCGAATGCCGTAAGAAAAAATAAAGTTTGCTTTCACAAAGCTTTGCAGTCAAATCTTTTGGGTGATTATATTGCTGAAAATTGCATCGCCGGCAGACCTCAATGAACACCATTCTAAAAGAAGACTTTCAGAGGTATTTCCAGCAGTGAATAGATCGGTGGGCTAAGTGTCTGTAAGCACGAGGGGCTACTTTGTAAGAAGATATGAGTCCATACTCGTCAAGTATTCCAAATATTGTTTCTGTCCTAAGGTCAGATATATTTTAGACAGGCCTCGTATTTCATCATTTTAGGAAATCGTCAGTGTGGAGATAACTGTTCTGCCGGTCACACAGTTCGAATCACAGACGCGAGTCACGTTTTAACTCAAGTCTGAATCCCTTAGACAATTCGGGCAACCTGACAGCTATGCGGAAAAAAAGTCTTTTTGTTTTTACAAGCGACCATATAGTTATATAACACTGATATATATATATATATATATATATATATATATATATATATATATATATATGTGTGTGTGTTTTAGTTTTATATATTTTTAATATCATTTGCAAGCAACTCGTTTACCGTAATCAATTGGTTACAATAGCCGACCACCGACTAAATGGTCGTCAGTTCGATCCCGGCTTAGAGAATGTGTTAATTTCGTTGAAAAGCTGTACTGAAGATATAGCAAAGCAGTATGTCTGGGGATGACTATATAAGCTCCTAATTCACGGGTTGCGCACTACGGTAAGTAATATCGCCGCTACTATCAGCGCAATTAAAAGCTCTTTTTAAATAAACAAGTGAAGCACTCTCTAATAGTTTACAATTTTTATATAAAGCATTGATGTATCACTTGCACCCACCCCGGAGTCAAGTGGTTAGATTCGGTGCCTATAAACTAGATTGTCATATGTTTGATTCCGACGTTGAGCGGGTGGTAATCCAGTCGCATTGAAAAACTGTGATATAGCGAAACAGTCTCTATGGGGATGACTATATGTCCGTGGCGATTTCTCGCGGCCGCGTGGATATAGACGTTAAGATCGTGATTCTTGACTGAATCTACGAACTGTGTTCGATCCTATGTGACCGCGTGCAGCCACTACTTTTGCACCAATGAGGGTAAAAGCCCGAAACGATATCGTCTGTAGGTCAAAAACACTTTAATGCATAAAAATATTTACAGTATATATATATATACATTTATGTATATATAAAGTGGAGAACTAAAAGTGAACTTTTAGGAAGGGTAAAACCTATTATGAAAAGTGTTCAGCTCAATATACAGGATAGAACAGATAGATAGGTAGAAATATGAAAAGGAATTAGAAAAGCAAAAGGCAGATCTTTTTTCAATTCAATTGCTCAAAGCAAGGTATATTCCGCAAAAAGGCAATTTATTCAATTAATTTTTTCCTTAAGCCAGGCTTTTCAAAGAGAAATGTAATCTCGTGCCTTCTAACGACCTACCTACCTACAAATAACTTTCTCCGCTGGACTTTTTGACACCGGATTTTTTTGCAATCGGACATTTGCTTGCATTCGGGGAGCGTTTTGCCTTGTTTTTCCCCCACAATCTTTATTTTACTTTTTCAAATTTTAAATCTTGGCCTTTGCCAACTTATATATCCCAGCGATTTTCTCTGATGATAAAATTTTGATCCGATTCATTTGAATAACAGGGCCCCTCCCCCTTCCTCCCCTTCGGTATCTGTAGTAAATTATGTAATTCCCCCTCACAAGTTAAACTTAAGAATACGATATGCTTCAATTTTCCCCTCTCTCTAAATATGTATTGGATGGGTTGTTACTACCTCTCTCTCCAATTATATTTGAATTGTCGAGTGTGAATTTCTTTTCTTTCAGTTTCAAAAATGTAATTGTCTGAATCGGATGCTTGAAAAAACCACAAGGTTGAAATAAATTATTGCATCGATAATTTTGTAATTTCGCGTTATTATACTTCATTTATATATATATATATATATATATATATATATATATATATATATATATAGTCTCGGAAGTTTCTCAACCATTAAGACTATATTAAAAAAAATAGTCCCAAGTCTTCCAGTGGAAAATCACTCATGTAAGTCAATTTATTATTTACAGTTATTATATTAGTTTGTTTCTAACACTATTTTAAGGGATCATCAGTTGTTTACCATGAAAAACTGTTTCGGGAATTTAATAATAATAATAATAATAATAATAATAATAATAATAATAATAATAATAATAATATATACATACATATATATATATATATATATATATATATATATATATATATATATATATAAAGTCCGGTTCATTTTATATTCCAATAACGATAATTTTAATTTTATAATTTTTTTATTTTTCACATTTTCAAAAGACATAACATTCCTGTAAGTTGTATATTTACGACTCGTTTCTCGTGAAATGTGCCAACTAGCATTATTATGTAAAAATCAGCTTTGCCCATTACGAGATCTTTAAAAAACTCACAAAAGTCTTGAAAAAAACTTATATTACACAGCTGATCATTGTCGGCTAAGAAATAATTCACTCAGTAAGATATATATATATATATATATATATATATATATATATATATATATATATATATATATATATATATATGGGAAGAGAAAGATGAAGGTAATCCGACGTGATGGGAAAATGAAAAAGGAAAACCAAAAAATGGATGTTTTTTATGTGTACATCAACGTTTCGTCTTTATTTATAAGACTTCATCAGGATGATAAAATAGAGAAAAAATGTCATGCAAGTACAGATACATGTAGGGTAGAACATATTGGGAGGAAAAATAAAAATAAATTATAGCCACTACAGGGTGGACGTCCGTACTTGTTGGAGAAATAGAAATGAATGTTGAAGAAAATGAGTGGGGAAAAAATGGAAGGATGGGGTGAGCAAGGACTATTGTGGCTGGTGGTAAGAGAAAGAGGTGGGGGATGAGCAGGGGTAAAGTGGATGACAGAGAGGGAGTGGAGGAAGAGGGGGAGGGAGGTGTTTGACCAGATGGCTGCGGTCAAGATTGAAGGGGAAAAGTAAGTTGGGGGGTGTATGCAGGGAAAGGGGGATGGGTAGAGAGGGAGGGGGGGCTGTGATTTTGATGGATGGGCGAAAGTTATGGTCTTAGAGAGCGTTTTGAGAAAATGAGGGAATTTAAGAAGGGGTATGGGAGAAAATAGTTGAGAGGGGGAGAGGGAGGATTTGGGGAAGAGTAGGTTTATTGCTTACTGCCTGAGGGGAATGCCGACGGGGCAGCCCAGGCAATTTTTAATGGTCAGAGTGCTCACCTCTCGGGCGCTGTCTTTTTAAACCCCATTTTCCCGACCCGACCTTGGGTCACATCTTACTTGTGGGAGTAAGATAAAAACTGGCCTTGTGCCTAACTCCTGGAGAGGAGTAAATCAATACTCATCACGCGCTATCTTTCTTATATTCGTTACATTTTTTTTATCTCTATACATCATATATTATCTCCCCTTCTCCCCTCTGTTTGTTAACTCCATTCTCATGTCTCAACCCGATTCACTTCTTACCTAATTCTCCGGCTTACCTTGTTCGTCTGTCTGTTCCTATCTCTCTTTTATTTTTATCTTTTTTCTTTCGCTTTTGTCTTTTGCCAATCTCTCAGCAATTATGTAAATCTACCTCCTCTCTTTCTCTCTCTCCCTCTCTCTCTCGATCTCTCTCACTCCATCTCTCTCTCGATATATCCCTCTTTCCATTGTGTGTTCGTCCATCGAAATGGTGTTCTGGTGCAGCGCAGGAGAATTTTTGTCAGAAGTCACCACAGGAGAATACCCTTCAAAACAGAACCTTTAAAGGTATAAGAAATGACGATGGTTTACTTCGTCAAATCAGGTTTATCGATACAAATCCAAACTGACAAATGCAAGACCTTTTTGCAACGAGTTAAGTATAACATATATTCTAGTGCAACCTTTCATATTGTCTCCTCTCGGTCAGTGAGAGAGGGATCCCTTTAGACTAAGGCAATTTTCATTTTGTACCAATCCAGAATGCCCCTCTTGGGGGAGCTGGATTTCTCCACATTAACAACTTACCTTGTGTCAGTCCTCGTTAGAGAGCAAGTAAATAAAGTTAATACAATTCAAATAATCAAATATTAAATGAACGTATTGAATATTTTGAGCCTAACAACTTCCTAGCTAAACTAGACATAAATTAATAAGTCGAACCTCTCAATCCTATTCATTTCCCGTCTTTTGAATTAGACAGGCCACTGCTGATAACGCTATACCAAAAATCATGATTTTCATTCGCTGCTTGTTCACGTCAACCACCATGCCGAAGTCTGGACATTTTCTAACAAATCAAAAATAGTATTCTGTGTGATTTTTCTACATTGCTAACTTAATCATGATGAAGTTTTTCAATGAAGACGAAAATTTGATGAATATATAAATCACATAGTTTTGGGCTTCCCTTTTTATTTTACATTACGTCGGATCATATTATCCACACTTTACTTTATATACTTATTTTTCCAAGAAGTAAGAGCTTGAGTATTTGTTCATATTGTTTCAGAAATACCATAGGACAAATACATTCTCAAAATGTTTCTATGTAACCCACAAATTTGTTGTCATAGTACTCCTAAAATATCTAATGGATTGTGCAAGAAAAAACGTATTCTTTATTTTTTAATTCTTTATTTTAACTTGATTCTGAAGAGGAGTCATGTTCCAAGTATATTTATTTTGTGAAGAGATCGTTGAAATAATGAATTTTTATTATATTTGGATTCAATGATTTGAGTTCGAAAACATATATAAGCCAAACAGATGAATATAATTTAGAATTTTTGAATTTATTCATGTATTTTTTAAATAATATAAACACACACACACACATAGGGATATATATATATATATATATATATATATATATATATATATATATATATATATATATATATATATATATATATATATATAATACTTAAGTTCAGTCAGTTAACGTTGGTTTCGCATATACTTGAATAAGAAAGAAATTACAAGCTACTACCCTAGTTAGGCATTGAACTATGTTTTAAAAATAATATTTTGTAATCGTTCTAATTCGCTGCAAATTTAATTAACTGAACAACTCCCTAATCTTTCTCAGCAATCTATGCATCTCCCTCGACCTCTCGCACTCTATGTTGGTTAAACCACTTTCTAATATATCTTAAGATATCTGTGAACATTTAGGGAAAGTCTGACTCTCTTTTCCGAATAGTTATCTGATTTAGAAAATGTCTGTACACAGTAAAAACACGTATGCAAATTAAATGGACAAATAATCTGTCTTATATTCTCCTAAATACTCTGGATATATAGAAGCAAAGAGACTTATTATTTTAGTAATACAAAACGAATATAGACCACATATCTTACAGTTAATGGATTTTCGAAATCAGAGTAGTAGTTGTCGTAACCTAACGAGTTACTCGTATTTCTAGTATATATATATATATATATATATATATATATATATATATATATATATATATATATATATATATATATTTATTTATTTATTTTGGTACAGAAAAATTAGTACAACATTCGTACCGTCGGTTTCAAGCAGAGAAGGACTTAGCTATCCGGCTCTCTTCAGTTTCTGTTGTCATCTGTTTCAAAAATGTGAAGTCACGTGTCACTCTCGTTTGGACGCGTTATTTGCTTAGAGTGTTATGTATGTTTGCTTACAATTTAGTGTAAGGAATGTTTAATAAGGTTTGAAAAAAAGGTGGATGGTGAAAGTAATAGTTGAGATTTAAACCGGAGCTTTTTTTTTCAAACCTTATTAAACATTCCTTACACAAAATTTAAACAAGCATACATAACACTCATATTTAATCGAATATATTATTCTCTCTATCTCTCGCTCTTTCTCTCTGTATATATATATATATATATATATATATATATATATATAATATTAAATTATATTTTTATATTTTATCTACATACGACGTCGCTTCGATAGTTCGGCTCTCATCAGTGGAGGGAAATAACAATCTCAGACAGTCACGGGGCGACAACCCGGTTCACGTAGACACCTTAAATCGGTAAGCGTTCTCTCCATCCCTTAGACCATGGGAAGTTGTCAAGTGGGACGAAAAAATTAAGTTACATATAACGGAGATGATCATTGTGTTTTCAACATCTATGTCAGAGGACTCCGACATGTTGCTTGTCGGAGTCTTCTGACATAGATGTTGAAAATACAATGACCATCTCCGTGATTGTAGTTCCTATAAGTCACAACAAATATAATATGTACCACCGTTTAATATTCTTTTCTTAAACACACAAGCCCTACACACGGATATGCTTTTATTTGTATGGAAGAAAAAACGATTTATTAACATGTTGACTTTCGAAATGTTAGCTCTAGACAAAGCATTCGGAATCTAATCAGAAGCTGGGAGAGTCAACCATTTGTTTCTATTGATAGCAATCTTTCGGAAGGTGATGAATAGCTGATTCCTCAACTGGAGATGGTGAAATTAATCGATGGGTTGATTATGTCAAAGGCATTACCGATGACTCCCTGTGTAACCAAAACATTATGTAATGTGTAGGTTGGTGCGTTGGTCGGTTGGATTTTCCGGTTCATCATCTGTTAATGAGAATGGTGCAATTATTATGGGATTGGTAGAGTTGTGGCGATGCCTTAATAACTAAATTGCATGGCTTGCTGAAACTGTTATTTGTCACGTGGATATAGAGACACACACAAAGATTATAACTAGGGAATAGATGGATGTAGAAATACTATATAGAAAGCCCAAGATAATTACCGCCCTCGAGCCAAATCGCCCGACATACGT
Organism: Sepiola atlantica; assembly: GCA_963556195.1. Taxonomy (NCBI): domain Eukaryota; kingdom Metazoa; phylum Mollusca; class Cephalopoda; order Sepiida; family Sepiolidae; genus Sepiola; species Sepiola atlantica. The sequence continues at coordinate 45,508,769 of OY744537.1, forward strand.
TTATTTTTATCCAACAAGTGAGCAACTAAACACGTGTTAGAGAGTACTAAACTTATAGTTATGTTATCATACAAACTTCATACACATAATATCATGCTAAAACTGCTATTAATTTATATTCATGTGGAAACTGTGTTCGCTATTGCAATCCAAGGTAGGTAATTACTATACATTGTTATAGAAACGCATGATACAACAAATCTAAAACATTCTGTTTCCTTATTAAGTAATTCATCCCAGGTAGTTGCCAGTGATAAAAAGACACGGTTTACACATGCGTGTCAACATAAAACCACTACAATGATCACAAATTTACAATACAATTGTAAAATAAGACAGGTCAGTCATAAGCTAAATTAATTATTCTAATATTTTATCAACTTTGTTTCCAATCTTCTTTCAACAAGTAAAAGATAAGTGTTAGTAAAGAAGTTATTAAATAATTTATTAAATGTTCATGTGTCTTCGAGGATAACATTGCATGATGAAAGTCTTCGAGTCAATACCAAGAAAATAAGTCGATAAGTTAAGACGAGAAAAAGGTTATTATAAATCTATAAGTCTGAACGTGTAAAATATTATTATACGTCCGAACATACGCAGGTAGGAGTATTAGGTTGGTTCGTGAGACTGGCAGATGTCGTATTATTATGATTAGGAAATAAATTTGTGTGTCGCCATGTTTGGAAGTAAAGTCCAACTAAAAGTACAGAAGTGTTGATGGTCTTCAGATTGACAAAGGTTCCTTAGGCAACTTGTCCCTCTCACCGGTTAACTGTCTCTAAAGTGCGAACGAGATCCATTAAATAAGATCTGAGAACAGGTGCTCGACTCCCGGGGAGATTGCTTCTAACTGGGGCAAGTCTGATAAAAGAAATCAATCAAATTTGAGTAGGTTCACCAATCAGTACCCAGCATTTAAGTCAAGCAAATATTAAATGACTTTAAACATCGCTTCTCAGCAATTGTTGTTTTTGTTGTTATTGCTGTTGTTTTTGTTGTTATTGTTGCTGTTATTGTTGTTTTTGTTGTTATTGTTGTTGTTAGTGTTGTTTTGTTGTTATTGTTGTTATAATTGTTTTTGTTGTTATTGTTGTGTTACATTATGACTGGCCCTGTATTTTTAAAACGGGTAAAGTAGCTAGTATGTATTATGAACTGGGTGAAAGAAATAGGATGAAGTGCCCATTAAGTGCATATGTGATTGGGGACAAACAGACATGTTTCATTGTGATTCATTCTAGGAATCATAAACACTGGATGTATGCTGGCCGAGATGAAACGCTCGGATCAAAAAGGTTAGACACAAAAGCAATATTGAGTTCTGTTATGACATTCGTTGAAGGGTCAAAGGGCTCTGACTTTACAGATCCCTGGTGAGAAATTAGTTTGCTAGACAGTTCACCATGGAGGCGCTAGATGGACAGACGTCCATAAACTGAGCTCTGCAATGCACAGAGTTGGGGTGACAAAGACGTAGAGTAAGATACCAACGGCGGGACAAGAAAATAGCCGATTGCAACCGTCACGTTCCAAAAGCAGTATGAAAGAAGAAGAGAGTTTGAGTGAACGAACCGACGAGTGGAAATCTCTCCGATTGAAGTGTGAAATAAACGAATGGAATCTCTCTCAAAAAGTCTTGTCTCTGAGCGTTTTTGTGCATGATGACAGAATTTTTTCACATAAAACAGGTACACCACTACGATCACGAGCCAGCAACGGAGATGAGGGTGCAAGCAAACCCACGACCAACAGTGAGGCAGAAATCTATAAGGTAACTTTTAATTTTGATTTGAAACGTAAGAACAATTTGAAACCTATTAAGGACATTATAAGTTTAAAGACAGTTTAAAGGCTTTTACGAACTATTGTTAAAAATGTTAATTCTGCATTAAAATGAACGCTAAAATTTACTAAGAGGCCCGGCCGACGTTTCTAACTTTCGCAGTGAGTTTCGTGTTGTCTCAATTTCTGATGGTGCTGAGAAACGTTGATCCGGGCGTGCGCATGACGAGTTATAAAACTATATAGAAAAAGACTGTGTAAAGTAATTTTATAAATAATTATTATGATATAAAAAACAGTAATGTCACAGTTGTAGTTAGTGTTGTTTTTGTTATTGCTGTTGTTATTGTTTTTGTTATTGTTGTGTTTGTTGTTATTGTTGTTTTCTATTGTTGTTTTGTTGTTATTTTTGTTATTATTGTTTCTTTTGTTGTTATTGTTGTTTTATTGTTGTTTTTGTTCAAAGTACTGCTACAAAATCACAGGAAAAAATTCAAGGAATTGTGGTATAAAGTCCACATCATAACTGCTGTTTGAGTATCATAAATAAAATATTTTCTTTTTTTATAGACGAATTTTAGAAAAGAATATGAATAATTATTTCATTTTAGATCTCATTAATATAGAGTCGTTGGAGTGTTCAATTATATATTATTTGAATGTATGACGGACATTCATTTCATTAGAAATAAATTAGGCCGACATTGCAATAAATAAAAACTACATGATAAGCTGCCTGATCAGTAAAGTTGATATATATATATATATATATATATATATATATATATATATATATATATATATATATATATATAATATTTATAAATAAATATTAATTATGTATTGCCTACATACATCGATGTTTCATGCTTACGAATCTTCAGTGCTTTTTTCCGACGGTCGAGAACTCCGATCACAAATGGCCACTGATTCGCAGTCAAGAGACTTACTAGTAGTCCACCAGAAATAGCTTGGAATTTAGGAGGAATTTAACTTTGTAAATACCAAGTCGGCGAGTATTTACAGCAAGCGGTAAAGAGTAATCAACAACAGCAACAGCAAATCGTATTGGTCTCGCAATGAAGCATGTAGTACTGCTTGTTACTATAATTTTGTTAAAAAAGCCGAAATATGCGAAGAATTGGTTTCTATTTTTATACAATAAATCAAATATTTAGATCAACACTGATCTTTTTCAATGAAAATGAAAATTCGACATTGTTATAATTATATTTTTCTTTTTTTTTCATCTCCGAATCCGCGTTGGCAAGCCGACGCGGGTCGGTACTGGTGCTGTAAATGGAGACTTGTTAATGGCAAGATATAATGGTGGTAGTAGTAGTAGTAGTAGTAGTAGTAGTAGTAGCAGTAGAAATAGGCACTCGTCTACGCGTGCAAGTATAAAAAATGTTTTTATACTTGAGAAGGCATCGTAAAAGTGAAATACAATTTTGTTCAGAAAGCCAAAAAGATGCCAAGATTTATTTATTTATAATATAAATCAAATATTTCGATCAGCACTGATCTTTGTCAATTAAAATGAGAACCAGACATTGTAATTATTTATTTTTTAAGTAATAACTCTTTAAGACGACGCATATGTGGAGATGAGAAAAAAGGAAAACATAATAACAACGTCGGATACACATTTTCATTGTTGATTGAAATATTTAATTTATTGTATATAAACAAATCTTGGAATCTTGTTTGCTTTCTAAACAAAACTGTATTTCACTTTTACAATACCTTCTGAAGTAGACAGCCATATTTTCACATATAAAGTATTTAATTTACCCACTATATAACACCGGTTTTTAGCAGCACACATTCGAGCTCGTACACAGTTATCGGAAATTGTGAGAGAAAGATGGGCAACATATATCAAAATGTTTTCTAAGCAAACAGGAGAAAACAAACAATAAATGCTAATGGATTTTTAATAGAATAAATAGTTAAAATAAAACAGTTTCAAATTCCCTCCTTAAACACACCATAAAACATACATATTTTTTACAAACACTGAATATCTGCTATGGGAACCACAAGCAACGCATGACTTGAACAGGTGGTTTGTGTTTTTTACTCACTCTTTTTTCTGAGTCTTCGCTTACTGAACGGTGCTGAAGGGTCAATCTGTCTTGTGCCAGCTGGTTTTTAAAACGGATTAGACATGCCAAAATCGATGAATTCCGAGTATACCCAATATACACTGCAATGTATAGTTTTGAAATAAAATACTTCATATTACCTCTTGTAGAACTTAAGTTGTGATACATGCTATATAAAATACATGTGTGATATTTGTTTCTATATATGTTCATCCATTGAAACCTTTATAAAAACTTCATAGAAACTTCGTAAAAAGTACTCAATAACAAGTACAGCTGTTTTAGCATAACTTTTTATTCATATAAACATTATTGATTGCATGGGTGCATACATGTTTCAGTTGTCCTCTCCAATAGAGAGTCAACTTTCTTAGACCTGCAAAACAATTCAATTTGAGACTATCATGGTTAAGCTCCCCCCCTCTTGTGATGTTGGCGAGGATAACAAAACATGCAACTTGTGTGAGCATATTGACACCAAACAAGCACCAACTTTGCCCACTCCAACTCAAAACAAATATCTCATTATAAAATTAAAAAAAAATCAAAATTAAACAAGACACCCAACAAAAACATCTTCGCCTCCGCCCTTGAGGTTCGTATACATAAATATGTGGGAACTTAAAACCAATATTAACGACATAGAAACCTTTCTCCTGACAATCTCCCCAAGGACTAAGTGAAACAAACCCATAATCCTCACTCTCCTCTCACAACCATGACATGACTGACTTCCTCCCACTCTACCGTAAATACTCTGACAAACATATGCATGGGTTAAGAGTTTATGTTTGGAACACCCTCCCCTTGACTAGAGAACATAGGTTAGAATCAGATGACCATGCCTACATGTACTTTATATTGATCTTGCATCACAGCGTTAGTTACTTATATTTCTTATACCGTTCCCATACGACCCAGGACTGTACCCTGCTCTCTGTTTCACCGACTGTGTCGACATGCTGAAATTTAAAACTAATGTAAGCAGACATCTCGCTGCACAGATCACAACTAAAAGATGACTCCCTAAACTTACACCCTAATTCCCAGTAGTCTACAGAAGTTTACGTCTACAGTAGCGGCCTGCTTTTTTTTTGGGGGGGGGGGTGTGTGAACTATTTAAAACAAAAAAGTGTTATGCACCGTTTCTCAAATCAAAAATGCATCAAGCATGATTCATGCTATGACTACTATCGATGTTTAAAGTTATATTAAAACCAATAATTTTCCAATTCATCTATACACGTATTTTAAAGTGTGTGTCTGGCTTACTTTTGCTACTTCAAAAAATAAATCAAATCTTACAAATTAAAATCCTTATACATCGTCCAAATACATAAAAATCTGTGCAGTAGATGTTTAATCCAGGGTAACATTTAATTACGTAACACATTAAACTCACCGTAATGTCTACTGCCGATTTTCAAAATGTTCATAAACATCTATCAAGTTAGTCTTTGAATCAATGCGTACATTTCTTTTCAAGGGGCACCGTTGGCCCAAATTTAATTCCCTTACCTATATATGAAGCATAACTTGTTAGACCCTTATTCGTGTGAACTATATATGTACCAAATTACAGAAAAGAAGTGTCGCTTTATATTTGCTTGGTATCTTTCAGTTTCGGAGGAGGGCATAGGGCCCCTTTTGCTTCCGTAAAATTACATAAAAAATAATCCATTAGACTTCTTGACAAGTTTACTATGTTCCAAATCAAATGAAAGTCTGCTAAGTAGTTATTGAATCGATGGATGCATTTATTGGTAATAAAGGAAGGTCTTGCTTTTTAAAAAAATAAATCAAACATAACTCCTAATACGACACTTCATGATTATTTACTATGCTCAAAATTTCATAAATGTCTTTTTTTAATCTATCGACGCATCTATTTTAAGGAAGGGGCGTGCAACCCCCTTTGTTCCACTCAAAAATAAATCAAACATAACTCCTAATACGACACTTCATGATTATTTACTATGCTCAAAATTTCATAAATATCTTTTTTTTAATCTATTGACGCATCTATTTTAAGGAAGGGGGCGTGCAACCCTCTTTGTTCCACTCAAAAATAAATCAAACATAGCCTATTAGAGAAACAAGCGGGTTCCATATCGACCAGATATTATAACATTGATCTGCATATGTATTTACAAGCGGGCATACTTAGAAAGCTGTCACAAACAGTGTTTAACGACGCGGTGAGACAGAACTTGGCATTTCGCATTAAATTTTTAAGCCTAATTATAATTCTCTAAATGGACCTGCTCGAGTATTAACGGGGCTATAAAAAATATTATGATTTATATTTTCACCACTTCTAATCCACATAAACAGTTGTTTTATCTTTTTTTCGGGAATTATCAGCGTGGATGAATGATTGTTCTACTGCTCACACAATTCGAACCTCAGACCTGAGCTAATTTCAGACCTAAGTCAACATTTGAACTTCTGTTTGAACCCCTACAACTATGAGGCCAACCTAACAACTATGGTGAAAGGAAGAGAATCAAGGTCTAGTTATGCCTTTAAACAGACTCGCATCCCATCGCTTGGCAACAGTGGACATCAATTATATATCAGCATCTTAATTGAGTCTGGACCCCCTTCTGAAGATGTTGAGCGGCAAGATATCCTTCGCGTGAAACATAGTCAAAGAGCACATAGTTTGAGGGAACTTGGTTTTTATGACTTGCAGGACTTCGTGTGGACTGTAGGCTAGTCAACTGTTGTTTTGCACAACTGCTTCTTAGAAGAACCAGAGCATCTCCGTCTAGATAGTGTGTTTTACATCGTTGAGGAGTTTATTGGTTTTCGTAGGACGGTTCTGTAAGCCTTGGCGGTAGGTAGTGTGCATTTGTAACTCTTCTATGAGGAGTATTGATTTACCCCTCTCCAGGAGTTAGGCACAATGCCAGTTTTTATCTTACTCCCACAAGTCGGGAAAGTGGAGTTTAAAAATTTCCTGGGCAGCCCCGTCGGCATTCCTCGATAGAGGCCTCAGGCAGTAAGCAATAAACTTACTCCTCCCCAAAGAGGGGAGGCAAAGCCTGGGAAGGTGGACCTCCCAGTACTGCACAGGACAGACCCATTGACCGGCGTAAATCAAGACCCGAAGGCCAAGACAACACCAGTATGGGGTGCAGTATCCATCGGAACAGATACTACACTTTGATCTTAGCCAAAAGGCCAACTCTTCTATTTATTTATCTACCCCCACAAGGTAAGATGTGACATAAGGTCGGGAAAGTGGGATTAGATAAACCAGCGCTCGAGAGGTAAGCACTCTTGCCATTTAAAAATTACCTGGGCATCCCCGTCGGCATTCCCCGGTAAGGGGCACCTCAGGCAGTAAGCAATAAACTTACTCCTCCCCAAAGAGGGGAGGCAAAGCCTGGGAGAGTGGACCTCCTTGAACTGCACAGGACAGCGTGCAGTATCTATCGGAACAGATACAACACTTTGATCTTAGCCAAAAGGCCAACTCTTCTATGAGGAGTAGCGAAGATCATGGTTCAACGCTTTCTTCAGAGTCGGTATTCCGATGCCGATCTCTCTCTCTCTCTCTCTCTCTCTCTCTCTCTCTCTCTCTCTCTCTCTCTCTCTCTAAGATGCGAATTGTGTTGACTGGTTTTTACCGCACCTGTTCCCAACTCCTCGACAGAACTCCCACTATTATCCTTATTGCAAACCACCGCTTTCACATCATCGTCGTAATTCTCCAGCTCACATCTATAAAACTATCAACGTATTGAATGACCACTTTTAGGTCAAAAGTCAAAAGTCACGTATAAGGCGAAAGTCATATTTTTGGAAACAATTCGGTCCTGTTGATCATAGAGACTCACTATTTGGCCCATATCGTAGCTAATGAAGTCTCGCATTTTAAATGACTTTATCCTTCGACATAGATATTGAAGAGTTTGAACATGGTCGAAAATTGACGTAATTTAAACTTCTGATTATTCCAAACTTTATCTACGGATCTAATGCATACCAGCAACTATGGTCTCAAGCTACCACGAATAGTACAAAGAAATGTCTATCGATTGAACTGCACCGCTATTAAATTCTCCGCTTGATTTTGAAATTAATCATAATCGTCCCGAACATATTGTAAAAATTATTACCGCTGAATAGTGCTTAATTCGTTTTTCTTACGGAGAAGTTAGCACTTTCACTAATAATAACTAGCGAATGCATTTACCGCTGTCATGGATAGACAAATTGTTTCGATGTATCACAGCTCAAGTGTGGAGCTCGACTGGCAAGCGCTTTGGGTCCAGATGAATAAAAGCTTGTTCTATTTTTGCGTATGGGTCGCAATTCATCAAGGCCGTGGAACCATTTGAGGATTAGAGTTAAAGAGATCTCAGTTGGACGATAATTGCCGCCAAAAGAGGATTGAAAACAATGCATAGAATGAACAGAATATCACTTAAGAGAAACTGATTATCAAAGAGGACGTCTCAACAAGTATTTGTTTACATTAGACTTGAAGACGGCTATTCCGTAGTATTTTGGGTAGAAGACATGTGGTATATTGTTCCACAGAGGTGATATTTATAAAAAGAAACTTTGTTCATAAAATTTCCGTTTCCTTTTTTTACAGAAAGAGAGAAAGAGAGAAAGAGAGAGAGAAAGAGAGAGAAAGAGAGAGAGAAAGAAAAGTTATTCGCTGTGGTTGTAGCTAGATAAGTTCTTGCTATGAATGTTTTGCAGGAAGTACCAGGAATTTGAGCTTAGTGTTGCATCTACCATGACCATAACGATACAGTAGAAAAAGGCTAGAAATATATCTTCTGTGTGAAAGAGCCTGTCGGGACGAGAAAAGATCATCTCCTACGAGATTGCGAAGTCGATGTTGTAACTCTTGTTACCGTGCTTACTTGTATATTATGTCACATATTTTGAGAGTCATAGTTCGGATATTCTGGAGGTCATGGTAAATATTCACTGAACATGAAACTCATTTTGGTTACAGCAAATTTGTTTGTAACGAAATCGATGTTACGGGACAAGTCAGAGTGAGTCGTGCGTCTAGCGACCATCGGCAGAAGCTGTACAGTGTTAAGGTAATCTGGTTAATTTTTACAAGACTGAAATGCATCCAAAATAAAGAGAGAAAGTAAAATAAATAAACAGAGAGAGAGAGAGAAAGAGAAAGAGAGAGAGAGAGACAGAGAGAAAGAGAGAAAGAGAGTATACATCACATTGGTGATAAGAAAAGGTGTGCTGCAAGAGAAACGAGGTGTAGAAGAAGAGTGTGTGAAAAGTGAAAGATATACATAGAGAGAGAGAGAGAGAGAGAGAGAAAGAGAAAGAGAGAGACAGAGAGACAGAGAGACAGAGAGACAGAGAGTTTGTAGAGAGATAGAGAGAGAGAGAGTGTGTGTGTTAGTGGAGAGTGAGAGAAAAATATAGACAGCAGGTTTGTGGAGAAAGAGGGCCTCTGTGGAGAGAGAGAGAGAGGGGGGAGATGGGGGGGGGAAGAAAGGGTGCGTTAAGAGTGAGAGAAAGAGATAGACAGAGAATGAAATAGAGAGAGAACGTTTGTGGAAATGGAGTGTGAGAAGAAAAAGAGAGAGAGTATGTGTGTATGTGTGTGTGTGTAGAGAAAGAAAGAGATAGAGAAAGAGAGAAATAAAGAATAATAGAAAGTTTGTGGTAAGAGAGTGTTAGAAGAAAAAGTGAAAGAGACTGGTGAGATAGTTTGTAAAAACTGAGAGAAAGACATAGACAGTGGGGGAGAGAGAAGTTATCAGAAAGAGAGGGATAAGCACGTAGTGCGTGTGGAAAGAGAGAGAGAGAGAGAGAGAGGAAGAGTATGTGGAAAAAGAGAGAGAGAGAGTATGTGGGGAAAGAGAGAGAGTATGTGGAGAAAGAGAGAGGGAGAGTATGTGGAGAAAGAGAGAGAGAGAGTATGTGGAGAAAGAGAGAGAGAGAGAGAGGGAGAGTATGTGGAGAAAGAAAGAGAGAGAGAAAGAGAGAGAGAGAGAGAGAGATAAAGGCAGTGAGAGAAATTTGTGAATCTATTGAAAACGTATGTCTAATTCAACAGACAAGATTCAGCACCGAAACTGTAACTTATGTTTAGCAAAAAAAAAAGAATACATTTTTTAAACGAAACGCAAAAATAAAAATAAAAGCGACTGTTCCGAAATTACGTCTGACATTTATTTACAAAAAAAAAATGATGAAGCTGGCGAAGGCGTCAAATCGCATACTTTTAAAAGCTAAATATATGAAGTAATTATAGAAAAAAAAAACTAATAAATATTTTAATTATAAAATTGACTGCGTTTCTAAATGTGAATGTCTGCCGGTGTTTCTAGACACCAATATTAAATGATTGACTGATTTTTAACTACATAAGAAAGTAGAGTAAAAATATCAGAAATAATTGCAGGAAAAAGACAAATAAATTCCTGAAAAGTGTAAAATTCTTTAATTTATTAAATTCAGGGGTGGCTGTATAGAAGTGGTTAACGCGTTCGACAGACGACCTGAGTGTGTCATGTTCGAATTCTTGCTGTTTTGGTTTGGAGCAAAGTGTGGTATCTGTTCTGATATTGTACTTTCATCTGTTCTGTCTTCGCGCGGTGAAGAACAGTTCCTTCTAGGCTGACGCAATTTTTATTTTTGTCCTAATCTAGAGTGCCCCTTTTATGGGAGTTGAATTTCCCCCACATTAAAAACCGACTTTGTGTCTACTTCTGTCCTTGTAGGGAGGCAAGTAAATAGGAACTCCTGCAATTTTTATAGCTCCACTTATATTATGGATGTTGGAAACCTTCACCTGACCCCTCCTATAAGTACCTGATTGTAGAAAGAATTATGGAAAGCAATGTCGACAAACAGAATCGAGCCGTTCAAAAAATGCTCATTCATATAGATTTATGTTTGTTATTCAATTAAATTTCTAACTTTTTCGTCATTCAATCATTCATTTATTTGTTAATTTGTTCTTTGATTATTCAGTTCCATCTGATTTTTTTTTATGTTTCGCTTTCTTTCCTTCCGTTTCCCCTTACTTGACCTTCCGACCTTCCCTATTTTCTTCTATTAGTCTTCTGTTAATGCTTCCTTTATTTTCCTTTTTTTTTCCTCATATTCGTTGCTTTTTTTTCTTCATGTATTGTCTCGTTGCTTTTTTTTTCTATTTTAATTTCTATAAATTCTCTATTCTCATCGGACGTTCTATCTATCTATCTATCTATCTATCTATCTATCTATCTATCTTTATATGTGTGAGTAAAAACCCCTTCGTTCAATTTCTAGATATAATAGATATCGCCTGTAAGGGTCTCTGCGCGGATAATCTACAGTGAAACCAGGGTTGCACAATCTCATCCTCACTTTTCGCGTACTGGCATTGATTGAGTCCAGTAGCAATGAGAAGTCCAGGGGACAGGAAACATTGCCGGGATAAACAAAGAAAGAGTGGTGTTATTTCGAAGTTGTCCTTCTCCTAGACCAGTTCTCCTAGACCACAACTTGAGAGTCCAGTTGCATAACCATTACTATTTAATCCATATCTAGATGAATGACATATAGATAAGTATATTTCCTAATTGTATTAATGAAAGTGAACAGCAGCCCCGACAGAATCCGAACCTGACACACCGATCAAATAGTCTGCGACTGTAAAATCAGTTCCCCAAACAGAACAGTTTTGCACTACCTTTATATCCTCATACAAAGATTAAAATAAACTTCATGTCGAGAAACTTTATTCCAATTTTGATCAAAACACATTACGTAACTTTGATTTTAGAAAATATCGAAAATTTAAGGCGCGAGCTCAAGGGGTCTTAAGAAGAAAGTGAAATTCAGGGAATCTATGGTCAAAATGAATGCAAATCTGATATATTTGAAATTGCAAATGCGTGGTTTAACCCATATTATTTTCACTAAAACCCATGAAAATCCTCCCCCAAAATAGAAATTTAGAAAATATTTATGAAATTATTTCTTATATCTATTGTAATTTTTTTTACAAAAGTCTGAATTTTCAAGAAGGGCTTCCAACCTGTATTTTCCTCTACCTCATAAAACTAAATTAAACTAAATATAGCCCACATTATCTACTACTGCGCATAGCAGTTCTGTGTTCCAAACTTTATCATGATCGATTAATTAATTTGTGAGGGAATCTTATACATAGAAATATGTGTACATATACATAAACCTTACTTTATATAAATAGAGACATGTGTGCGTGCGTGTGATAGACAGAGAGAAAGAGAGATAGAGAGAGAGGGAGAGAGAGAGAGGGAAAGAGAAAAACAGAGAGAAGAAGAAAGGGCGAGAGAAAAATAAAGAGAGTAAAAGAGAGAGAGAAAGAGAGAGAAATAGAAAGAGAGAGAGAGAAAGAGAGAACAAGAAAGAGAGAGAGAGAAAGAGAGAGAGAGAGAGCTTGAGAAAGAGAGAGTAGAAGAGAGAAAGAGAGAGAAAGAGAGAGGGAGCAAAAGAGAGAGAAAAAGAAAGTAAAAGAGAGAGAATGAGAGAATAAGAAAGAGAAAGAGAGAGACAGAGAGAGAGAGATGTTTTTTCTTTTTCTTCTTTCTTTCTTTCTGTGTTCTCTTTAAATGTTCTTTCTTTTTTTCTTTCTTTCTGTGTTCTCTTTAAATGTTCTTTCTTTTTTCTTTTTTTCTTTCTGTGTTCTCTTTAAATGTTCTTTCTTTTTTCTTTCTTTCTTTCTGTGTTCTCTTTAAATGTTCTTTCTTTTTTTCTTTCTTTCTTTCTGTGTTCTCTTTCAATGTTCTTTCTTTTTTTCTTTCTTTCTTTCTGTGTTCTCTTTAAATGTTCTTTCTTTTTTTCTTTCTTTCTTTCTGTGTTCTCTTTAAATGTTCTTTCTTTTTTCTTTTTTTCTTTCTGTGTTCTCTTTAAATGTTCTTTCTTTTTTTTTTCTTTTTTTCTTTCTGTGTTCTCTTTAAATGTTCTTTCTTTTTTTTACTTTCTTTCTTTCTGTGTTCTTTTTAAATGTTCTTTCTTTTTTTCTTTCTTTCTTTCTGTGTTCTCTTTAAATGTTCTTTCTTTTTTCTTCTTTTCCAGTCCATCCTTCATTTCTTTGCGCCTCTTACCATTTCTTTATGTCTTTTATCCTTGTCTTGCTTCCACGCTCTTTCCATCTTCTACTCAGTTCCTTATCTAATCTTTCTCTTTTATATCGATTTATCGTACTTGTCTGCTGATTTTCCATGTTCTTTCTTTCTGCTGTTTACCAATTCCATTGTTTTTCTTCTAATCATTACTCTTTCCGTCTTTTATATCCTCTTTTTTATTCACCTTTTTCTATTTCATCATTTCATTCATTCTTGATTTCTCTTTTTCTTAATTCTTCTATTCTGTATTTTCTTTTTTTCTGGTTGTTATCTTTTTTTTTCTCTGTCGTTTTCTTGTATTTATTTCTATTTACATTCTTTTTTTTCTAGTCTCTTTTTTCTCTGTTCTTCTTTTATCTTGTCCTTATGTCTCCTCTTATTTCTTTTATGCATGCCTCCGTTCCTCATCCATTCTTTCCTCTTCTATTTATGCATCTTTTTCCTTGTGTTCTTTTCCTTCCTTTCTGCGTTACTTTCATCTTTTATTTCCTTCTATTTTATCCATCTATCTGTCAACTCTTCTTCCTTTATTCATCCTTTCATCATTTTGTTCCCCCCTCTCTCTCCCTGGCTCTATTCCTTTCCTTCCTTCTATCTTTATTTCTTTCACTTTATTCCATTCACCTTCTCCCTTTTCTTTCTCTTTTTATTTTCTCACCCCCCCCCCTTTTCTTCCTTTTTTTATTAAATCTTCATTTCTCACTTAATCTCTCTTCTCTTATATTTCTCATTCCTTCCTTTCTTTCGTTCCTTTTCAATGTTGCCCCTTTATTTCTTACTTCTCTTCTTTCTTTTCTTTTTTATATTACGAGCATTTCTTTTTTTCTTTCACCCGACATCCTCCCTTTTCTTTCTTCTCTTTTCTTTCTTTCTCTCTTCATTTCATCTTCTCGAGTTTCTTTCCGTCCCTATTTATTTCCGGCTTTCTTCTTTCTTTCATTTATTCTCATCCTTCCGTCTTTCTCTCTTCATATCTTACCTTCATACATTTCTTTTTCGAACGCTTTACCATAATTGTAAGTCCTTCCACCATCACACTCACCAATTGTCCTCTTTCTCTCTCTCTTTCTTTCTTTCTCCCTTTCTCTTATTCCTTTCTTTTTCTCTTCTCTCTTTCTTTCTTTATTTCTCTCACTCATTTATCCTTTCTTGCATTTCTTTTTTTACTCTCCTGTCTTCTTCCTCCCTATAAATACCTTTATCATTTCCTCTTGTTTCTTTTTGTACTCGTTCCATATTATATCACACCAACTCCTTCTTTATTTCCTTCTTTTTCCCTCTTTATTCTATTCTTTACTTCTTTTCTTTTTCCTCTATTTCTATTACACTCCCTCTTTTTAGATCCTTCTTCATTACTTTCTCTCCTTTCTCTCCTTTCTCCTTTCTTCCCTCCCACTCATTCTCTTCTTTAAGTCTTTCTTTCATTTTGTCTCCTTATCCTTAGTTTACTTTTCCCCGTGTGTCTGCCTCCATTCAGTAGATTTCCACAAGAAGCAACGTCAATGTCAGTTGCGTTGACCTCGCACGACTCGACCAATCAAATGCTTCCTTTGAAACCGCGCCTTCTTTGTTCTTCCACTCCATTCACTCCCCGCCTCACCACCGTCTACACACATTATGTAATCGTTGTGATGGGAATAATAATAATAATAATAATAATAATAATAATAATAATAATAATAATAATAATAATAATAATAAGAAGAAGAAGAAGAAGAAGAAGAAGAAGAAGAAGAAGAAGAAGAAGAAGAAGAAGAAGGAGGCACCGGCGACATTCTCTTCAACTCATCGGAAGCCGAGTCGCTGAACAGAAAAGTTCCGACTACACTGTGGTCCTTCTGACAAGTTTCCAATCCGCGTGTGTAGTCGCCATGTCTATTTAGGCCTTGTTTAGAAACAGGTTCCCCTTTCGTGGAAGGCGTATTCCGCAGCACACGTGGAAAACAGAGGCAACTATGGACAATCTTAGGGTAGGTTTGGGGGTGGGAGACGTTCGAGTCCTGTAGAAGCTGCGTCGTTCGACAAGGACCTTCGCTAGCTTTTATATGCGTATGTAGTGTATAATACTGTATCATTCCATACGAATACATGAATACAATAAGGTATTGGGAATTATGTGTATGTATTGATAAACGCGTAGATATCATTGTACCCGAAACGCACAAGCTTTTGTGTGCATACACGCGAAAACAGACACGCACATACCCACACATGTATATATATATATATATATATATATATATATATATATATATATATATATATATTCGAGTGTGTTTTGTATTTTAAAAGCAATCTCATGTATATATATATATATATATATATATATATATATATATACTAATGTACACCCCTAATATAAAATGATGGTAATAACATTCTTCTTTTCCAGTGTTCGTACTCGCAATTTATCTGGATGTATTAGTAAACCATTTATATAAAATCATAGAATTACGTCAGTAATTTAATTTTTCATAAATAAATTATTAGTATCATTTCTGATGACTTAAAGAATAAACAAAACACCCAGAATTTACTTTTTATCATAGAGTGTAGGATTGATTTTCGAATTCATTTCAGGCGGCGGGATACGTCGCCTGTGGTTGTTGTCTGACGTGCTATTTTTTTTATGGCTTCCCGTTTCCATTTTAAATAGTTTCGTCAGAAAAATACACAAGTTTTACTCGCAAAAAATTGCGTGACAGGATAGAAGTACATATACATATATATATATATATATATATATATATATATATATATATATATATATATATATATATATATATATATATATATATAATTTGGTCTTTATTGTAGAATGGGGAATTATCATTCTTTATTATATCATTGAATGTCATATATATACATTTATATACACTGTATAAACGTCTATAAGTATGGAAACTTAAATATGTTCCTAACATTAAAGTGAAGAATGTCTTGAACAGAAATCGTACTTCTACATCGAAGAGATTACTTGATTAGCGAGCGAGTTTGTTTCAACCTGCTAGGTCACTGAGGTCAGCAGTTTTAAAAAGACCGGACATTGCGTATAACACAATGCAACTATTTTCGAAACGTTTTAACAAAATATCGTTTTTATTGTGTATTAACGAAGCAATTACACTTACATCACTCGTACACTTACGAAGTGATCATTTGCCTGGTATATAGAGTAGATATTCTTTTACAATGCACGAACCCCTTCAACGAATTCATATATAGAGGTTTTAAATACTTCAGACAGTCAACGAGACTTCAATAAACACGAAACATATTATGACATTCAGACAAGCAGATACACGCGCGCATAAAGTTTGAATTACCTACTAGACGCCATCCTGGAGTGTCTTCGGTCTCTCTGTACAAATATTTATCAGTATCATCTGACATGAAGATACTTCATCCTACAAGTCAACCCTGACCAAATATTAAAATAACATAGTATTCAAAGCCCAAACAAGATACACTTGACACGACTATACACTGGCTATACACTTGCTCATAAGTGGAATGGTGCATTTTCTCCAAGTAATGTTACCTCAAGTAGAAGCACATACCTGATATTCTACCAGACTAGATAAATTCTTATCCTGGAATTCGGTAAAGCCATGAGACCAGAACGAATTTTATATTATGACATTTATGGTCTTAATTCTTTACTAACTAAACATTTGACAGTTAAAGAAGAACTTTAATGGGATATTAAGTGTTTGCACCACACAGAAACACTACATAAATATTCCTCTCTTCCGTATTCATAGTGACAACGGTAGTGTCCTAACATTATATATATATATATATATATATATATATATATATATATATGATTATTTTTATTCATACAGACATGTACAAAATCTGCGATACTGGCATGTCGATGTTATATATATATATATATATATATATATATATATATATATATATATATATATATATATATATACTAAACGAGTTTTATTTCTTACCTATCAATAGTCGTAGACTTGTTTAGTTACAGATTTCTGGGGTTCAAAACCTATTCGTTGGTGAGCTCGCTGTGTCTAGCCACACATATCAGTCGACTAAACTGTTGTCTGTGCATATCTCTCTGTCTCCCTCTCTCTATCTGTCTCTGTCTGTCTGTCTGTCTGTCTGTCTGTCTGTCTGTCTCTCTCTCTCTCTCTCTCTATATATATATATATATATATAGAGAGAGAGAGAGAGAGAGCGTGTTGCAGAAAAATCCGACACTTAAAAAAAAAGTAAACGTAATGCCAGGACGTGTTTAGGAGCATGGTGAAGCCCTGGATAGACAAGATCGCCACAATACACCACAACGTCTCACATCAGAACTCCCCTCCTGCACACAAGGCCAACACAACTCGGGCGTAGCTGCTGAAAAATGTTCCTCACCACTGGGTCTAATCTTGCGACGACTCTCTTAATTCGACTGCAACTTCTTGAATATTTATTTAAGGGGTGTGATCGAGGCCATGACCGACAAGCACGCCTACAACACGCCGGCTTTTTGATGGCCCAATTGTACCAATTTTATTACTATTTTTAATTCTTACAATTTTCATTGTTGATGTTATAAACAAAAGAGAATATATTTTAAACTTGGTATGGGGCCATATTTTCAATTGTATCCTACAGAAATCCAAACTATTATATAGATATCGACCACGCAAGCTTAGATCTCTCTCAATATATTTCTATGTATGCGCGTGCGCGCGTGTTCGCGTGTTCGCGTGCCTATTTGTAAAAACGTGTGCTCGTGTGTGTTTCTCACACTAGAGAAAAGCTATGCTGCGTAAGTGCGGTGCGAGATTGCGTAATCCTTACTACTTAATAGGAAAGAATCGTTTCAGTAATTATTCATTGCGCGTACTGTGTATATATGGGTTTGAGAGTGAGCGAGAGAGAGAGAGCGAAAGAAAGAGAGCGAAAGAGAGAGAGAGCGCGAAAGAGAGAGAAAGAGAGTGAAAGAGAGAGGGTAAGAGGGATATATAAGTATATATAAATAAAGAGAGTGGGAGGAAGGAGAGGGAGATATGTATATATATGAGAAAAGTAGGGAAAGTAAGATTGAGAGAGGGAAAAAATACATAGCTATCTAGATAAATGGAGAGAGAGGAGATAGATATATAGACATATGGATAGATAGATATATAGATAGACAGAGAGATTGGGAGAGGGATAAGGATAGAGAGATTGAGAGAGTGAGAAAGAAGGATAGAGCGACTGAGAGAGAGAAAGAGAGAGTGGGAGGAAGAGAAAGTCTGCGAGAGACCTGGAGAGAGTACGTGTATATCTGTCACAGTGTTACATGAATGGGTGTGTGCAAACTTTCTTTGCTTTGTTTTTCAAACTCGTTTATTTTGTTTTGTGTGGAGAATGTTATGTAGAAAAATGAAAAAAAAAAACATTATGCGAGAGTGTGTTATAAATAATGAGTGAAACATTCTCTTATGCCATCATTACATTCATATGGAATTTCAGTCGAACTTATTCCTACTTCAAATACATTGACGCCAAGTGAAAAAAAAAACACTGTTTTATCCGGAGAAATCATTACCTAAGTGTTAATATAAGACGATTTTCCAATTATCCTCAACAACACGCTACGTCTCTGTTTCATTATATATATATATATATATATATATATATATATATATATATATATATATATATATATATATATAAGTATGTATATAAAAAAATAAAATGAAAAAAAGTTTATATTGTGTTATAACTTTTTATTATTTATTTTTCCATTTATTTATTTTGTGACGTGTAGGAATATAAGTTGTTCTGTAAAGAAAAATAGTTTTTTCTTGTTGATGGTATGGAGAACAAAATTTTCGACTGATCCTTCAGTCTTCATCGGTGTTTGGGGTTTGCGTGTGTACGGTGGGAGGTTTTCCCAGGCAATATATATATATATCATGTGTAATTATTTATATATCTATTCATGCACAGGATAATCTCATAAACTAAAGTACGGATAATTAGGAATTGTAGAATATATATTCCAAAATATAAGGTGAATAACATGTTCACACTTAAAGAGGTGCATCTACATGAAGTTTATTTAAAAATTATTTATTTATGAACCGATCATTATGGAAGTTGGAATATATATTCTCGGCAACCTGGTGAGTAACAAAGTCACATTTTTTAAAGATTTAGCCATTTAAATCCTCCCCCAAAACATTTCATTTGTTAAACTAATAAGCGGATCATTATTAATTCTGGAACATATGTTCTAAAATGTATACGGTTAGTAAAATGAGCACAATATTTCTTTTGTCAATGTTAACATTTAGAGGGTGCATATATATATATATATATATATATATATATATATATATATATATATATATATATATATATAATTATTTAAATTTTTCTAGGAACTAATCATTATGAATTTTAGAATATATATTCTCGGCAAACTGGTAAGTAACATTGCCACATTATATTTGTGTGTGTAAACTTTGCTAGTTAGCACAGCGCACACCCGTACTCACACTCGCCCTAAAAGCATTACAATAAGTTATATACAAAAACATTTTTTTAAAACTTAGTTTAGCTTAAATAAGGTTAGTTGCCATTGTAGGCGTAATTGGTTACTAGGAATGAGGCTGAACGTTTAGGAGGTCATCCTAAATTGGGAGCCGTGCAGCGAAATGCTTGTTCATATTAGTTCTTAATTTCCGCATGTCGGTACAGTCAAGGAAACATGGAGCATGGAGGAAGTTCAAAAGGTCTGCAGCTCGATGCAAAAAACTATTGAAGTAGAAGGCTTTCCGGCATCTGGAGACCTCCACAGTGAATGGATGGGGGTTAGCTGATTGTCGGGTTGATCGAGTGTACTTACATCGAGGTGGTACCATAGCAGCAAGTTTAGCGGAGCGCATTCCATTGACGTATTTGTAAAACAAGCCCAAGGATGCTACATTGCGACGATAGGGCAGGGGCTGGAGCTTGGTAGATAGTGAGGGACCTATTAGATTAGATACTTTTATTTACCTTGTCTAAAAGGGAGAGGGTGGGGGATTGTGAACTATAATAATAAATATGAAAATAATTGCTCTACATCAAATTTTGAGTTATATTAAGCAATACATTTTTAAAAGGAATGGTGCGCGCGCTTGAGCGTCACTAATATGTATGCACTTGCAAAAATCCTAAGCTTTTTAATCTATCATTATAAACTATGGAATATGTATTCTAGGCAACAAGATATGTAACGTGAGACATTATTTTATCTTAAATATATACTATATTCTCGCTTCCCATATTCTTGTCTTTTAGTCCACTCCTTCCAAGGGTGATGTTTCTGAAGAAAATGCCGTTCCCTTAGTCAGATGATTGTTAGTGTTAGCCATACGTGGAGATGACTTTTTTCATTTCCTCTATATTTGTTACCATATCAATAATTAGAGCGGTGGAGGTAGACCTTTTATATGGGCTGACGTCACCCGCCTTTTAGTCTAAAGACCCTAACCTTGAAGTAATTCCCAAAGATGTTTTCTTTTTAGAAGGTGCATACTACCAGGATTTCTGTAGTGCCATTTGGTAAATGATGTCTAAACCATTCAGTAGTTTCCCGTGTGGCCTCTCGATGCCATATTGGTGGGTACTGCTTTTCCAACATTAGCAGTCTGCGTTCAAAACTTTCCAGAGATTGAAATGCACTTACAGGATACAAAATCGAACCTATCTCTTCCGTCTGAAACTGGCATCAGTCCGTCTACTTCTTCCAATGATTTCATGATTTAAGGTTAATCGAATATGACATCTAAATCTGATCCTCAAGATCACCAAGGACATGGAAATTGTGCCTACATTGGGGACGGCTTTCCATGTGGAAGCGACATCGCTAAATAAGCTCTTAAAGTAAGTAGCACTTACAGCACCGCATTTGAAAATTAACCATATCCTGTCTGCTCATACCTATGCCAACATTCATGTCTGTAGAGATTTCAATGTTCACAATGTTGAATGGCTAGTTGTCCACTCAAACAAGACAGATGATGAAGGAACGGTTTGTCTCGATCTCCATCTTGCTTATGGTCTAACACATATTGTTGAAAAACCTACTCAGAAGTAGACGGACAATTTGCAAGTATCTTTACCTGACAACTTGTTATGAACTGTGCTCGTCCACTTATCTATCTCTGCTGGGATCTTCCGATCACTGACTTGTCTCAATTAAGATCAAAATAAAGTCCAACAATACATTCATCGCACAGTGTATCGATACTCGATGATCGACTGGGGCAGCCTCAAATCTTTCATATCAGAAATTCTTCTGCATTCACTGTTTGAAATATGTGTTCTCTATCGTATACGGAAAACTGATTGGTTAATTGTTGGTATTGATAGCTTGGCAAGATTCATTTATCTTACGTAGACTCTGCTATTCTTAATTCGTGACCGTAGGCCGCCATCACTGGAGTGTGTTCCGTGTACCAAACGGACATAAACAACGTTTTAAGTTCAATTCAGACGATTTTAAACCGATATAAATGATCGCACACTAAAATAATTAAACAAAAAAATGTTTTCTTTACTATGAAATATTTTGTTTTTTAATAATCACGTAAACATTAGTTGTAATTTAATTTTTGATTATAAAATTTGACGGTGTTTTTCTTTTTTAATTATGACAGTTTGGTGCAAGAGACGAAGTCTATTGATGGCGACTTGATGTTGCAAATTCGGAATAGCAACGTTTTGGTCAGACACTTCAATATCGCTTAGAGATTTATAGCCTCCAAAAAATTCAAAAAGAAGCCAAACTTCCAACGGTGGTACGCCCCACAATATGCCGTCGCCATTGCTCACAGAAATTACTATTCCAATTGCTTTCAACGAAATAAATGTTCCTAACCAAAGCAGCCTTAAGGACTGCCAGCAACCACTACGAAAGGGTTATATGTCCAGTCCGTAAAGTCTAGAGTAGCTGAGTAGAGTCTTGGTTCCCACGAGTTTTGGCGAATAACAAACAGGGTCCTGAACAGATGCGTGACCTCTATTTAAAAATTCATCAATTTGATCAAGCATTTGATCAAGCCCAACTTTTTGCAAAGAACTTAGCACCAACTTCCACATTTAGCGATCAGGACTGGCAACATTTTAGAATTGCATCCTATGACCAAACACACTCTGAGCGACGTCTATATATATATGTCCATGATCTAGCGAAACTTATCAAGAACCTTTATGCCAGCAAAGCAACTGGTCCTGACAACATTGCAAACATACTGCTTAAAAAGCTACAGCCACAACTAGCTCCCATACCTACAAAGTTGTTCAATCCTATCTTCAAAGAGAAATACTTCCCATCATATTGGAAAACCTTGTCAGTCCGTCCAATATTTAAATATACTGGATAAATTATTTATCATTAACATTGAATACTTTTCACTTCATCGATTATTGACACATTTCGCGACTGGATAACTTTGTCAGCTCCTTCAATTTCACGTATATGGACTGCTATTTATAACTTGGAGTAATCCTCGGTTTACCCTCTGAATGTCTTTCCTCATTATGTTTTTCAATTTGTATGACCTGGATGGATTGTATAGATTCAACAAAAAGTATGTTTTTGGGTTGATATATTTGATGTTATCTATTTTTATGTATGTGTGTATATAATTTTTATATATTTTCAAAGCTTAATTTTATTACCTGTAGTAGTATAACTGCGGTAATGGTCCTCTGAAGAGAAGAATTATCTTTGAAAACTCATGAGCTAAGGACTTAAGGATACTTTGCTTGAACTTTGAATTCTAATAAAATTTGATTGACACCTTATTTTATTACTTCATTTTATATAATATATATATATATATATATATATATATTGAAAATAGAACCCTTTATCAATGCAAGATTAATTAATTTTATTTTTTTCACTTTAATCTTATTAATTTCAGAATAAAATTCCATCATCAGAGATTACCAGTATTGTGTAATTATTTTTCATCAGAAAACACAAAAACAAAAATAAACACACTTTTTTCCTTTTGTTTATTTGATAAAATGTCCTCGTACCCACGCCGATGTCATTGGCGGTTATTAATTCCAATTCTGGTTGTAGAACGAAGAAAGCATTGGCATGCTCGTAGTTCAAAAAATGGGTCGTTCATTTCCAAGCATTGCTGGGTCAGTATTATAAAATTGAAAATAGAAGCCTTTATCAATGGAAGATTAATTTATATATATATATATATATATATATATATATATATATATATATATATATATATATGTCCGTTGACTGCATGCTAGTATGATACATCTGATATCTGTAGGTTAACTATATTTTACGCTATTTTAAAACAAACAAATATATACAATTCCTACTCAAAGAAATTAATACATACTTGCACTTATTTGTTTTTTATTACAGAATATGTTCACTTAAGTAAATACGAACTCCACCCTCAGAAAAATGTAAAACTCAACCGAGTATTTAATGCAATAATGCGACGGAAATAATTCCAATGTTGTATGCAGTTTATTTGGAAGTTTCCTTAAGTACACCACCCAAAAAGAAGGATTTTAGCTTCGAAGACCCTGGCGTAGGCTCAGTGCAACTTTTCAGAGTGAGCTCTTATCAGCAACCACTAAGAGATAGACTTTGGATTTTGAGAATATGCCAATTATTGGCCAATATATGATTTTTTTTCTTGCCTTTCCAAATAATGTCAAATTTGTCTCGAACATGCTGTATAGTATACATTCTAAATATGATATTAAAACATATGTTGGAGACAACGGTATTTATTACGATACAAGGGTTGAGTAATAATAATAATAATAATAATAATAATAATAATAATAATAATAATAATAATAATAATAATAATAATAATAATAATAATAACCATAATAATAACAATAATAATAATAATAATAATAATAATAATAATAACAATAAAAATAATGATAATAATAATAACAATAATAATAAAAATAATAATAATAACAATAATGATAATAATAATAATAATAATAATAATAATAATAATAATAATAATAATAATAATAAATTATAAGGTTGATAATAAAAATAAAAATAATAATAATAATAATAATAACAATTATAATAATGATAATAATAATAATAATAATAACAAAAATAAGGTTAATAATAACAATAAAAATAATAATAATGATAGTCATAATAACAATAATAATAATAATAACAATAATAAGATTAATAATAACAATAAAAATAATAACAATAACAATAATAACAATAAAAATGATAATAATAATAACAATAATAATAATAATAATAATAATAATAATAATAATAACAATAATAATAATAATAATAATAATAATAATAATAATAATAATAATAATAATAATAATAATAATAATAATAATAATGTGCGGAGAGTGATTGGACCTTAGTTGCCAGTTGGCAGGCCCTTGCAGATTGCATATTTCCTGAATTTGATAAAAATATACACACCTTTAGTTTTCTGAAATAATTCAAAGAGAATAGCCCTTAGACACTATGAATATAAGTCAGTTCTGCGATGCTGAGTCTTGTCAATATGATATTAGTGCTCATTTAATGATAGCAAGCGCTTCATGTGAGAGAACGATGACGCCTTCATGTAAAAAATACTGCAAACACTGTCTACTTTGACGGACATATACGCGCGACTATAAACTTCGCTCTTTTGGGGACGCCGGCTCAACTTACTCAAGGTGAATGCCACACTAGACAGGAAGGTACACGCCCAAAGACGTAAATATATTTCTATTTTGTTTTGCTAAAGAAACTAAATTAGTTATCCAAAAGCTCATGTATCATTGAACACAAATTATTTAGAACAGTAAGATATATCTGTAAACTTTGAATATTTTCTTTATATTTAACCCCCTAATGTGATTAGGTGAATATTTAACACTCACATTAAATTCGACTATAAAAGCGGCAAGGCGAGTTAAAATGACTTATAATCTATTGCATTCACTTAAGGGAAAAATATGAACACCAGACTTCTCTTCAGCTATGCATGAAATAACAATTCATATTCCACGAATCATTAACGATAAGCGTTTAATGAAAACAGAAAAAGGTTAATATGTCGCAAAACAAACACATGAAACCTTTGATGTGAGAATAAATTTATCTAGGAGTGTATGCAGAACTATCAAGTCAGTGGCCTGAATGAAATATGGGATGGAAATAAGATTGTATTTATGCAGACATTGAACGTTCTACCGGTATCATTATACTAAAGACACTTTTCAAATTTTCAAAATTATTATATCTTCATATCCGACAACATAATTTTATATATTACATAATATATGAGGTGATTTCGCAAAGTAAGAAAATATAATTAGTCAAAGTACAATAATCTTTGCAGATTTTATACTTTTTGGTTGTTTCACAGTGGATTATTATTTTTTACCAATTCCGTCCTCTTCGATAATGGAACTTACGATATTTCGAAATATTTCCTTATTTTAAAAGATAAGACCTACACATTATGAAATCCGATCAAATATTGTAACTCTGTATGATTGCCTCATTAAACTTAGGTTTTTATTTCGTCAAAATTAAAGATAAACTTATTTTATGTGGATAGTTTAGACTTCTATAAAGACCCACTCCTTTGTAAAAAAAGAGAGATACACACACACACACACACACACACACACACACACACACATATATATATATATATATATATATATATATATATATATATATATATATATATATATATTGATGTTTCACTGAGAAAATTCAGTAAAGTCCGGAACAAGACCTATAAAAAAAGCTCAATGATCCCCGATTATAGGGGACAGGGTATTTATACGTATATTTGGAGAGGTTACCAATATATTATTTACCCTTTCTTCCAGAGAGAGTTCATCACAACGAAAAGATTTTTTATTTTATTATTCATTTATTTATTTATTTTGTAAAGCTATAGTTCCCTACACGTGTTTCGCTACCTAGAAAGCACTTTGCTAGGCAGTTCTTCAGGGGCGATACAAATCTAAGACCCCAACAACCGACTATACCCCACAAGTGTTTGACCGAGTTGAAATCATTTAAGAAAAAAACAAAGAAAACATGTTCAATATATATATATATATATATATATATATATATATATATATATATATATATATATATATATATACGTAGTTCATTCATCTATGCAATAATGTTTTATTCCAAATTTAATAAGAATTGATGGGATTCTGAAAGACAGATTATTTCAGAAACGCAGTCTGACGTTAGAGCAATCTGTATTAGGATATGAAAATAGAGTTAATCCCTTCGCTATCAAGTTTATTGATCCCGAACAACCGTTACGTATTAAACTCTACACCAGAAAAAAACTTCCATACCTATTCAAGTTGAGATTACAATTAACCATTGTCACCATTTTTCCTGTAATATTTTCATATATTTTGGCTTTCCGTAACCTTTGTCAATGTCTCTTTTAAAACTTTTCCATCTTCCTTTCTCATGTCTTTGGAATGATGTGCTTTTCCATACTACTGTTAAATGAATTATTTCTCTGATGATCAACAAGGTTAAGATGAAGACTATGTGTCTGTCTTGATTTTGCGCTGAAAAGTGCGTAAGATGTATAAAATGTAGTTAATTTAGAAAAAAAACAAAGTTAAAATATAAAATATAAATATATAAAAAAAATTGTTTGTGAGACAAAGAGGAATCGCCGATATGTAAAAATAAAGAAATTGAAACAACATTTGAAAGTTATGGTTATGGTGGTTCGACGATATACGTAAATAAAAAAAAAATTATAGAACAGATGAAAGTTATTGTTATGGATTGATTACTCGTATAGTCATTAGAAGAATGCAACTATAATATATATATATATATATATATATATGTGTGTGTGTGTATATGATAAAAAACAGAAGATAGATGTTTATGTATTCATCAGCGTTTCGTCTGTATTGTGAGATTTCCTTAGGATGATGATTTGAAGAAAAATGTCATGCAAGTGCATATAAGTTTGGGGTTTACATAGTGGTTAGATGAAGGGATTTAGTAGACGCTTGCATGGAACCCAGAGAGTCCAGGATGTGAGAGTCAATGATTGAGAAAGATTCAAATGAATATGAAAGACTTTAAGTGGACAAGATTGAGTCAACTATTAAATTGGGAGGGGTGAGAATATAATTGAAATGATCATAGGGTAGGAGAGGTGAAAGGGGGCTGATATTTTTGTTGTGGTTAGGTGTGGCATGGATTTTGAGAGGTTAGTGAAAGAGGAGGGAGTGGGAAACTGGGTGTTCAAAATATTGTTAGTATTATGGTTGATGAGAGAAAGATTCGAAAATGTAAAGAAAACTTTGAAAGGGGGGGGGGGTGATAATATAATTGGAAAGGGTGGGAGAGGTGAAAGGGGAAGGTGAGATTTTTGTTGTGGTGAGATGTGAAATTTTTGAGGATTAGACAGGAAGGGAGAGGGCTACTGACCAGGTGGCTACATCAGGGTTGTGTGCGCATATATGTGTTTGAAAGAATGTTTAGAAGTGTGCTACCGAGGGTGGTAGGATTGAGAGGAAGGAAAATAATTTTAATTTCAGGTGGGGAGATAAGTGAAATGTGGTTTCATTCAGGATTGTGTTGATGGTTTGAGGGTAAATTGTAAGAAAAGGGGTGGAAATATCCATATTTTGTATGGATGTGTAAATTATGTTTATTTGTTAAAATGTTTATTTGTGATCAAATAGTCTTTATCTTGTCCACTTAAAGTTTTAATATACATATTTGTATAGCTATTTTATGTATATAAGTGATAAATATTAATGTAAAATGATATAAATTCCGTATATTATCTGTAAGTATTTACTTAAATCATATTCAATACGTGAATAAAGCTTATTAGTAGTATAGACACATGCAGGTAAGCTACACACACACACGTTTTTGTTACGTTTACTTGCCATAAGTATATTTACTATAGTACTACATATATGTGTCTGTGTTAAAACACATCAATTTACTCCACTCCAATATTACCGTCGACATAAATTTATCAATGTAACAAAGTGCAGACACCTGCACGTAACAATCCACATAACAATATAACCTGACATCTAACCTCGACATTATAAAATTTCCATCCCTGGAAAAGTAAAAATTGAACATACAATACTCGTCCTTTATAAAAGGTGAACATTGAAGCTATTCTCAAAACGACGACAAAGAATCTTGTAGAGATGTTATAAATTCTAAACAGAACTGTTCAAGATTGTAATGATAATAGATTTATTTTATTTTCATACTTCAAAAACACTTACACCTTGTCGAACGATCTTCAACATTTTAACTGAAGTTGATATTATCGATGGAATCGTCGAAAGAAGGAATAAGTAGACGAGATGTTTCCTGTTGGGGGAGATATCAATGTATTCCCTTTTCAAGTTTATTAGCGAAAACATAGATAGACAGACAGACATACAGAGAATAAAGATAAAGGGGACAGAGTACGACATGAAATAAAAGTTTTAAAAAAATGGTTCGACGACCTTTTATAATCGGCTTGATTCTGTTGTTGACATTAGTTTCGCCGATTCTTTCTGGTACTCACAGGAGGAACCACTTGAAGGTTGCCAACATCTACAAATAAAAGCGTTCCTGATTCGAACTTGGCACACGCAGGTTTCCGATCCGCGTCGTTATACAATTCACCACAACGACCGACTCCAGATAGTTGATTCCTTTCCACCAACGAAATTGTGTAATTATTTTGAAACATTCACATTTTTTTTACATAGTTCACCCCAAACAAGGCAGGCCGCCACTGTAGACATAAAGGGGCTACTGAGGAAAAAAGGAAGAAGGTTTGGGGGATCAATCTAAATTGGGATCCGCGCATCGAGATGTCTGTTTACATAAGTTTTTAATTTCTGCATGTGTCAGTACCGTCGGGGAAACAGGGGGCAGGAAGGAAGTTCAAGAGGCAAGCAGCACGAGGCAAGACGCTATTGGAGTAGAAGGCTCTCCGGCATCTGGGAACCTCCAGAGCGAATGGATGGGATTTGGCAGATTGTCGGGTTGGCCTAGTGAATTTACGTCGAAGAGGCACAAGAGTTGCCAGTTCATCGGAGCATAAACCATTGAAGTATTTGTAAAACAAGCACAAGGATGCTACATTGCGGCGATGGGACAGGGACTGGAGCTTGGTTGACAGTGAGGGACCTATTAGGTTGGCGACACTTTTTTTTTACTTTGTCAAAGGGGGAGAGACAAGTAGATAATGCACCAGTCCAAATGTGGCAATAATATTCCATGCATGGCCGGATAGTGGCTTTGTAGAAGTACAGGATAATGTCAGGTGTGAGGAGTTTACAAATACTGTAGATAGAGCCCACCTCTTTTGCTGTAGCCTTGACAATATCTTCAATGTATTTGTGGTAATTCATGTTACCTGTGAAGGTTAGGCCGAGGAGTTTTAATGTTGCACTCTCTCGGGTAGGGTATTATTTGTACTGACAATCGGTGGTTGGAGAGGGTTCTTGTAGTTATTGAAGGAAAGGAGCTTTGTTATTGCGGCATTAAAAGTAACCAACCATTTGTGACCCTAATCCACTACAGCCTAGAAGTCATTTTCTAAGGATTCAGCCACTGCCTCGGATATGATCGCGTCTGTTTCGCCAACATGACGAGAGTAAAGTGTGGTTTCGTCAGCAAGTAAACCAATCTCAAACTCTATGTATTCAGGGGAATCGTTTATGAAGATCAGGAACAATAAAGGTTTAAGGATAGATCCATGGGGTACACACGCATTTATGTCATGTTGCTTAGATGAACGGCCATCTAGGACAAGCTGGATCTTTCTGTTGGTTAGGAAGGATCTAATTATATTAAGTAATTGCCTAGTAATACCGTATGAGCGTATTTTCAGCAGAATCCTTTTATGTTATACCTTGTCAAAGGCCTTGGGTATATCAAGCGCTACTACCCTAGCTTCTCCTGCCTTGTCGAGTGTATGATATATGCGTTCAGAGATGACCGTTAGGATGTCTGCAGTAGATTGTGCTTGTCTAAATTCATACTGGCAGTCAGAAAGAAGTTTACCATTAACTAAGTGCCGGACTATCGCTAGATTGATTAAGAATTCAACGATTTCAACAAAGATCGGCAGTAGACTGATTAGGCGATAGTTCTGAGTATCGGTTCTATTCCCCGAATTCTTGTAGACTGGTACCAAAGACGCAGTTTTCCAGCTATCAAGGAAGCAAGATTCAGATAGGCATTTATTGTAGAGTTTGAAGAGGACAGGGGCTAGTTCAGTAGATCATTTCTTTATTACTATTACAGGTACAAGATCAGACCCACAAGCTTTGGAGTTGTCAAGGTTTTTTATGATGATTCTGAACTGGGGTGTGGTGATGACCAGGTAATCAAATGTGGCGTCGGTTCACAATGGGAATTTAGGGAGGGGTGGTTATCATTGTCCAAAGTGGAGTAAGAGGCGAAACGCTGGGCAAGTAGTTCAGCCTCATCAGTTGCCGTACAAACGACATCATTGTGGTTTGTTCATATGGGAATCGTTGATTAACCATTGTTCACTACACTATTGTAGATTTTCCAGAAATCGCAAATACTTAGTTTCTGTCACTGAATGCGTTTTTTTGTTAACTAAGTATACCTGCTCTTTGCTTCACCTATCACGGCCTTGCAATTATTTTTGACTCTATAAATTGATGTCTATTTGTAGCTGACTTATGGCGTCCGAATTTACGGAATGCTTGCTGCCTCTCAGCAATGTCAGCTGCACATTCCGACGTGAACCATTGGGGAGAGTGAGGCTGGCTACAGAATTTTCGCATGAGGACATAGGCTTCAATGCCTGCTTTGACCCATTCAGTTAATTCATTTGCATACTGGTCAGCAGGGAGTGAGGAGGTTTCCCTCCACGGGGCGTCGCTGATGTGATCTCTGATAGACTCCAAATCAGCCTGCTAGTAGTATCTCGTTATTTTGAGCGACGTTGCATCAGCTTTTGGACGACTTTTTAAGGTGATATGAATCATTAGCACAATGTGATAAGCATTCCTGAGGGGGAATTGAGCTTTCGTCACACAAGCCTCGGGAATTGAGGTTAAGAAAAGGAATAGAAGTGAGGCTTGCTGGTTTACTCGATCGGGCAGGCGGGTCGGAAAATCGACAGTATGCGAAAGGGAGTGAGCTAAGGAGAAATTATACGTAGAGTTGCCGGCTGCGTCAATAAGGCTGGAGAATCCGAACCAATCACGGTGGTGTGTATTAAAATCCCCAAATACATGTATCTTGGCATTCGAGTTCATTGAGAGTGTTTTACCTATGCTTTCAGAGACAGAGCTTAGCAGGGTACAGTCCTTGGTCGAAGGGGAACGGTATAAGAAATATAAGTAACTGACGCTGTGATGTAAAGTCAATCTAAAGCACATGTAGTTTTGGTCATCCTATTCTAACCTATGTTCCTCAGTCAGGGGGAGGGTGTTCCGAACATAAACTTCTAGCCCATGCATATGTTTGTCAGAGTCTTTACAGTGGGAGATAGTCAGTTATGTCAAAGTGGTGAGAAAAGATTAAGGATTAAAGGTTTGTTTCAATAGAGCTAGGATATCCGGTGAGTTTGTCAGGAGAAAGGTTTCTACTTCGTTGATGTTGGTTCTAAGTCCCCGGATATTTGTGAATAAGCCTTAAGGGGGGAGGTGAAAGTGTTTTCCCTGGGTGTCTGGTTTAGGTTTGATTTTATTTTTTTGTAATTACATGTTTGTTTTGTTATATTGTGGGTTGGGCAAGGTGGGTGCTAGTTTGTTTCCAATAAGCTCACACAACCAGTCCATTAGTCGCGACCTGGCCCATGGGGGTAGTGGCCTTGGGAAAGCCCACCGGAGATAATCGCAGAGTCACTTTCCATGCGCGACATTGCACATACAACTTCCCACGGTATTACGCAACTGATGATGGAGCAGCCGTTCTTAGCGCTACCCAAGTGTTTGGGATCCTGTCCTGTCAGTCGGTAACAGCAGCCAGACAAACTGTATAACCTGTACCCTACATCTGTCGGAACAAGAACGACCCAGACTGGTCATGTAAGACTTAATGACGAAAAAACTTGCCCCAAATAGAGATAAAGAGAAACAGTGTTCATTGTCCTAGTAATGAAACAAGGCTAGGCACTGAGTGTTTTGAGGCGTCCCAGCGCTGGTACCTCTGCGCCTGTCTGATAGACAAAGAAGGAGTACAAGGGCAGGCTATAGGCAGAACCTATCTACTCATTAAGCACTTGTAGGTTTGCAAACCGGATATTTTGTTCGAGATTCCAACTCTAGGAAGGTTGTTGATCAGGAATAATGAGGCGTATCTCCCAAACAGTTTGCTGCCACGGTGTAAGTAGTTGGTAGCTAGGTTTTATTGTCAGAGATTTCCTTCTCTTAGATGGATAGCCTTACAAAGTCTTACGGGTCTAACACACCGGGAAGGGTAAAAAATAACCTGCGCCCGTGTACTAGTCGGGTATTTCCGAGCACCCGCAGGTGAAAAAAACGACTTCCGTATATATATATATATATATATATATATATATATATATATATATATATATATATATATATCACTTTTATTTGGTTTTCAAGAGTCTTTGTAAGTGTGTCGATCTGTCTGTCACGTTTAACATACTTTTTAACAGCTGTTAATATTTGTGTTTGTAGTAACGATCGGTGGCAACATTTATGGAATGATATAAACTATGTTTAACTATCTTGTACGTCAAATAGAAATGTATAGTTGCAACAACACACGATGTCTTACTTCAGATCTAGATGTAATTCTCAGGCCATCTAAGTTACATAATGCGGTACTTTGTTACATTAGGACCCGTACTAGCTTTGACCATGACCTTAACTCTAACCATAACCCTTACCTTAACCCTTAACCTATCCCTAACCTCTAACCCTTGCCGTAACACTTACCCTAACCCTAGCCCTAACTCTTACCACGACTTTGACATTAATCCTAACCATAACGATTGGACCAAAGTTAGCCTGGGTCCTTATATAAGAAAAGATACGTATCTAATTAAAGAATTGATTAGAAACACATAACTTTCATATCAAAGTAAAAGGAAACATTGCAATTAAAAGATCTTTGCCACATAAAAACGCTTTTATGTATTCCAGTTGCATAGAATTCTGACATTTGGCGCTCGAAGACACTCTCAAACGGAATCTTGTTTCTGGTAAATCTCTCTCCCACAAAGTTATAAGATAAGTTAGAATTTATGTTGCATTCATCTATTTGATGACAATACTTCCCTTCAGATATCGTTTGTTTATGCTTATTGGGTGCTGCAAAATGTTTCGGCGCTCCACTGAGCGGATTATCAACAAATGTTTAAACTGAATCCACTTTTTATCACACGTACAATACAATTAAGAAATTGGTCAACTTTTTTTTCAGTAAAAGTGCTGACGACATATCAAATCGATAATTTATTTGATTTCAGGTTAGCTTGTGTTGCATCTATTTGTCGAGATTGTTTCTTTTTCTCTAATTGGTTTATTTGTTAATAAATGTTTGATGAATATTGTAAATTTGTAGTCTTGAAATTCAGACAGAGCGAACAACATTCTCCATTTTCATGGTTGTCATCTCCACGACGAAATCTTTTAAACCAACATTTCAGTGGACGTTGGCTGACTGGTTACTTGCTGTTGTGAGCTCGCTGTACAGATTGTGTCACGTTCCAGCCCAGGAAAGAGAAATGGTAGCATCGGCGTAATATTTGTAATACTCTGACTTACAATAAAATATCCTTTAAAGTAAATATAATAGGAATGAATTGTACAAGACATTTTAAACATTACATTTCTATTACTAAGAAAGTATATAAGTAATAATTTAAAATGTCATTAGCTCATTTGAATAATATAAGAACCGACATTATTTACTCCTTCTTCAGGTATCATGTCTGTTTGCAGACATCGATGACCATGGCTCTCCATTCTCTGCATTCGGTCTTTCTGATGAGACTTAGGGTCGTGATTCCAGTGACCCTATTGAGGCCATCTGTGAACTTGGTTCGCTGTCTTCCTCTACTTTTTTTGCCGTCAATTTTTCCTAACATCAATCTTTTCTCCAGGCCGTCCGCCCGCATTATATGGCCGAAGAAGGTCAACTGTCTGGCGTGGACAGTATTTAGAAGCGATCGGTTGTGGTCAGCCTTACGCATGACTTCTTCGTTTTTCTGCCATTCTGTCCGTGAGATTCGTAGAATTCTTCTTAGAAATCATATCTCCACTGTTTCTAAACTACTTTCAGCCACTTTCGACAATGTCCAACATTCACAATGGTAACGTAGGATCTTTCTCTTCATTTTTATGTTTCTGATTTGAAAGATGCCCTCCATGCTATGGAAAGCGGATTTTGCCATTATTTTCTTACAAAACTGAACTGATGCGAATCAAAATATTTGATAGATTATCGCATTGTATTTACACAAGTTTATTATGGAACAATAAAATAAGAAAATAACGCTCTGAGTTTGGAACTCAGAATTATATACCTATTTTAATGTTGTTCTTGTTTACATTAACAAAATATGTATCTTAGCGTTAGGTTGTAACGTTAATGCGGAGACAACGCAACGATATACGATAATTTCTATATTGGCACCCTTCAACTTCGAAACTCTATGGAGTTGCAGTCAGCGGGCAAAGCCTGATTAAATAAGTATGTAGAGCAAATGTTTATTCATGTAGAAAACACCTTCCTTCTATCCGTTCCTAGAATGTTCCATTTCAAAAGCACACGCCGATATGCATATTTTCGGTGCAGTCACATAATTTGTCAGAGCGTTACTGTATTAATTGATGGATTGCCATGGTGACTCCGGCTCCGGGTTATAAGTCGGGGTTGATTCACAAATCTTTATCCTATGAGCGGGTATGGTCGTCAGGCAGCCATGATTTGAAATCAGATGTGTTCTTTACTTAGATGATCTATCTCCCCAGTCTACAAAAAACACTGGTGTTCAGGTTCTAGGTTACCCACCTGAAACACTCTTAAACACTTCTAACATAAGTAGTAGCATTTTACCCGAACTTATATCTAATGAGTAAGCTAAGAACTTGACTTAGTCATCAGAAGCTGTTCGATACACGCATCGTGAGATGAATGTTATAAACAAATAAAGCTTATCCCTGTTGCTATCTCTCGTTTATGACAATCTTGGAACAACTGTAATCCATCTACTATGTACATTTCATGGTGTTTTGGGAGGTTGTATTTTCCTACACAAATATAAATATGCGATTCGTTTACAGAATATGAATAGGCAGAATATACATGACTAAGGCAATAGACAAGTTGGAATCTCATGTTAATCTAAATGATTTTTCTTTAACCCTAACCCTAACTCTAACCCTATACATGTTTTATAAATTTAAAGAAATAATATAACATAAAACATAAAAATATACATTAAATAAACATTTTTTTTATCTTTTATAATTGACTTTCTCTCACGTAAACTGATTCCATGCATAATGCGTTTTATTTTGCCATTCCGATCGGTGCCTTATTATGCGCTCATATTTCACTAGCATATGTAATAACAGGCATCATGTATCCATTGAACCCTTTCTGCTTAATGCTCATGGTGGACTTTTCACTCTTCATGATGTTGTCTACTTTAGAAAAGGCTGCACATTCAAGCGCAATTCGCCGTTGGATTTCAGGCATGATATCAACGTCACTTCTCACCATCTTTCCATGTAGTTGTCAACTTGCTCGACATTTTCACCTTTCACTGTAACTGGGGCTTTTGTGGCATATTTGTTGATCATTACCTTGGGTTTTACCAGTGGACATTGTAAGACCAACTATATGGTTAACATCGTGGATGTCGCTAAGAATTCCTTCTAATTCTTGAGGTGTGTGACTTGTGACAGTGTTATCGTTGATTTATTCTAGATAATAAGAGTGAGAGAGTGAGAGAATCGAAAAGGAGAGATTTATTATAGTAAGCTCACCTCACGCCACGATATTTTGTGTATTAAATGTTGAAAACGTTTTTTTTAGTTGCCGTTTCGCTCATCCAATGTATGCACATAATACCAAATACGTTCACAATAAAACACCTATTTCCACTGTCTCACTCTAACTTACATTCTTCCAGTCAAGTAGTATACAGACTACTTATAATTTGGCCACTTTATATACAACCCTATTCCTCCGTATGTCGTAAGTAGACACGGGAGGTTTAACTATCGGTAATAACTCATTATAACATATACAGGAATACACGTTTGTCAGAGTTGTTTATTTTACATGTGTATTTTGATCACAGAATATGTGTTTCAACTAATGATTTCTATGTAAATTTATTTTTAATAATACGCATATTGTCAATGATGTTTATTCAAAACTCAGTAGTTGTACGACATCTACCGCATATGTTTACGTATCGTATATGAACTTTAAAATAAGGGAAGACATTTTTAACAAAAGCTTGGCTAATGTACATAGTACAAATGGATAGTGATCTATGTAAAATCGGCTTTACTCGCGTATACCTCTATTATTTTATTGAAATAAGAAAAGTCATTTCTGTCACAGGTGCTGATCTTGTAAATATATTTCGGAAATTTGTGGATTTCAAAAACGAAGTTTGAAGAAGACCCCTGGCGAATCATGTCAAACATATCTATGGGTTTTGTATTGTCATGAATATATAACACAATATCGTGATGCGAGATATAAAGGAATAAACGTACACACACTTATATATATATATATATATATATATATATACATATATATATACATACATACATACAAGTGTATATATGTATATATATATATATACACATATATATTTGTGTGTGAGAGTGTGAGTGTAAGTGTGTGTATGTTTATATATTTGTATGTACAGATATAAATGAATAAACGTACACACACTTATATATATATATATATATATATATATACATATATATATATATACATACATACATACATACATACAAGTGTATATATGTATATATATATATATATATATATATATATTTGTGTGTGAGGGTGTGAGTGTAAGTGTGTGTAATATACAGTTAAGTATGTGTATATGTTTATATATTTGTATGTACAGACTTCACTCATAAACAAATAAACAAACAGATCATCATGCATTTTGGAAAACAATTGATATGCGTGATTGGTTGTGGTGTGAGCTATATTTAGTTTGATCTAGTTTCATGCGAAGTTTGTAAAACAACGATGGCAGCTTTTTGTTAAAATTCAAATGCTGCTGATTTTTTATGAAATTTTATCAGAAAAATCAAACATCTGTGAATAAATATTCATCATATTTCTATTTCTTTAGAGTATGTTAACGGTTTTATAGTTTTTTTTTACATACACTGGGCACGTGATCATTCGAACATATCAGATTGCATTTACTTTTATCAATTGTTATTAGACACACATAAACCAAGATTCCCTGAATTAAAATTTATTACGAAGTCACCCTAAATTTGAGACATCTTCTAGAATCAAAAGCCTGTAATGGATTTTAATAAATAATCAAGGGAGGCGCGAGAGCGCTCTATCCGTTAATATACTTCAAAAACGGGCTATGCTAGAAATCTTATTTTTTTGATCAATCATAACTCAAAAAACAATAAACCAAATTAGTTAAAACTTTTCACAAAATTTTTTTTTGATAGGTTCTATAAGTGTGTAGAATTTCAGCATTATTAGTCAAGGCAACCCAGAGATCCACAAAGGTCAGGCATGATTTTATGTTATCCGTGTGTACGTACGTAGGTATGTGTCATCATATATCTCATCAACTATTAGATGGATTCAGCTGATTTTTGGCAGAGATGGAGGTTCTAGGGTCTAGTTGATGGCATTTTAATTTCAGTTTACCATATACCTTAATTTTCCAGAAAATTCCAAAAAAACTTATAGGTGTAAAAATTTGGGAATTTCCTTGCTTTTGTACATTTAGCGTATATGAATTTTAATCTTAACCCTATTAAGGGCATATGATTTCAGTATACTCGCATTTATCATGGAGTGTCACTACTTAAAATGCCATCAATCATGATTTTACCTCATTCCACTGGGCACATAATTTTAGAAAAATGTAAAACGTCAGCCTATCTGGATGAAACAGCAATAAGTTTCTGAACTATATAACATATAGTTTGCAAATAAATTATATATACATGCTCGATTAATTAAGAATTAAAGTTAAAAATTAAAAGTTAAGAACGTAATATTTATTTATTTTGGTACATAAAAATTAGTACAGCATTCGTACCGACGGTTTCAAGCACAGACGGGCTTGGCCATTCGGCTCTCTTCAGCTCTTGTTGTCATAAGCTGAAGAGAGCTTGCAACCGACGGTACGAATGCTGTACTCATTTTTCTCTACAATATATATATATATATATATATATATATATATATATATATATATATATATATATATGTTATCATTATTTCATATATCCACATAACATTTTCTAAAGGGATATAATCTTTTATATATCAATTTTCAGTATTTAGATTTTAAAACCAGATATTACGATCACAACAGCACATATAAAACAAACAAAAAAACCGCCGAATTAAAACAGTACTAGTGAACAATTAATTGGAGCTCAAATAATCGAATTGAAAATAATACGACAGACCAGTACATGTAAACACTTTGACGATCTGTGTAGATTATGTTCTAATGAGAAATTTAAAATCCTAAACTAGAAGTGTAGATGTGAAATAGCAAAAACTGCTTACAAAGAATAAACTTTACCTCAGGTGTATAATACATAATACATAAATAAATAAATAAAAAACTAAACTTAACTAAACTAAAACCTAAAATAGAAATATAAGCAAACACGTTTTAAAATAAGATCACCCATTATTTTGACAAAACAAAGAAAAGGATAGGTAACCCTATAGAAAATAGTATAATAGAATGGTAAGTAAAAGCAACCGAACCTTTGTTTATAAGAAGCTCAACGATTGGCTAAGAGAATAACAAAACATCTGATTGGTTAACTAGCTATACTAAACACTATGTGTATAGATAATTAAAAAAACGGCAACACAAACACTATTCATTTTAGTCTTACGATTCTCTACGCGGATGAAATGCAGAGGCCTCTGTGTAGCCTTATTGCCATATATATGTTTTTATAACTTACTATTTATCTCTCTCTCTCCTTCTCTCTCTCTCTCTCTATATATATACATATAGATAGATAGATAGATAGATAGATAGATAGATAGATATACGACGATAAATATAATATATCTAAAAAATAAAAATAGAAAAAAAAGAATACATTTATTATTAGATTGGTTGAGAATGTGTTCTTCGTAATATATTAATATAAACATAACAACAAAATGGTTATAAATTCTTGGGAAAAAGAAAGGAATTTGCGGTGTTTAATTCTGATTAATCAAGAATATAAAAAAAGAAAACAGATAAATGTTTCCCCACCCCTCCACCCAACGCAAGAATGCAAAATAAACATAAAATAGCAAGTGAAGCCGAGTGCTCGGACGTGCATCAACAGCAAGCGCGTGTCGACGCGTGAATAGTGGAGCGAACTCGGTTCGATCCTGAAAAAAAAAAAACGGTTGCGTTCAGTATGTCTGTAATTCGTTCATCCCACCCTTCTAGAGGAAAGCTAACATACACACGCACGTACGCACGCGTTTATTGTCTTTAGAATAAAAACGAGAGAAAAGAATACATTTGTGTGCGTCGTTGTTTGCTGCACCTGCATGCCGATGTTCGAAAATATGCGTGTCAGGATGCACGCAATAAACCGGAATGACTAGGCGTTGAAAACTTCGTCGCTGACAATGCAATTTCTTTCTGCTACGCTAAGCAATTATCCATATAAACACACACAC
The DNA here is from genome assembly GCA_963556195.1 of Sepiola atlantica. Taxonomy (NCBI): domain Eukaryota; kingdom Metazoa; phylum Mollusca; class Cephalopoda; order Sepiida; family Sepiolidae; genus Sepiola; species Sepiola atlantica. Next base: position 45,548,725 of record OY744537.1, read on the forward strand.
ACACACACGCACACACACACATATTTATATATATACATGTATATATAAACTGTTTCATGTACATATATATATATATATATATATATATATATATATATATATATATATATATATATATATATATATATGAAAAGCATATATATATATACAGGTTATATCATATATTGTGTATGTATTTTAAGTATTTACTTCAAAAGGGCTCAATATGTTAGCAGAACTTAGTAGTAGTAATATGAAAATATATATATATATAGCAAGTAAGCTACACAGAGGAACCAATGTTTACTTATCGTAGGAATTAGCCTGATAATGTACTGTATGACTTACATATGATAGATATATTTCATATCACTATATGTATATATCTATATTATATATGTATATATATATATGTATCTCTAATTATAATTAAATAACACTGTTCTAATATATATATATATATATATATATATATATATATATATATATATATATATATATATATCTATATATATATAATATAGATTATATGTATATATAATTATAAATACAAATACATTGTATGTGTGTATATAATTACTATATATGTATATATATATATATATATATATATATATATATATATTCATCCACATACAGCCTGTTTCGCTGTTTCACAGCTCATCAGTGCGGCTATATATATATATATATATATATATATATATATATATATATATATATATATATATATACAAGATGGATATTCCTGTTTCCGGATGAGTTAAGTTAATTCTCAAAGAGTGCCTTTTTCCCCCATTTTCATGTCTCATTCCATATATTTAAATCAACATATAATGCTATTAAACCTCATTTCTAGTATATTTATTCTAATTTTGATTCATATGATTTTTATTTTAGAAAATCGCTGAAGCCTAAGCATAAATGGTCTTAAACTTTTATGTAACTCCAAAATTTTTGGATTTTTAAATCGAAGGTTGTTTCTAAAAATCCTTTAAATTACTAAAAAAAACCCGGAAATTTGGGTAATATTCATAAATTGATGCCTCATATATATTGTAAAAATTTCATTAAATTCGACAGTTTACATACATTTTAACGAAGATCTTCAACCAGCTCTGTTTATCAATTCGCATGACCGAAACAAAACTAAATATAGTATATATTGTCCGCTTATACGCCTATATATCATACATGTATATATTTATCTATATGTTTTATTATTATTTCACATATATATACACACAAAATATATTAAGTAACATAATATATAGAAGATATACATATTCCTTATTAACTTCAACAGTGTTCAATATTGAGCAGAGTTAAGTAGTAGTATGAACATATATCCTTGGCAAATAAGCAACACACACACGTTTATGTTTCATTCCTGAAGGAAATCATCAGGATAAATTCATGGATGTACAGTTTGCAATTGGTTTTAAACCTAAGTTGTGTTTACTCTAGCTAGCTAACACTTCGGATTCGTTGGTTATATTGCCCCCCCCACATGGGCTATTGTTACCATAGCCTAATGAGGCTTGCGCTCTACACTTTTAAGTAGGCCAGAGCAACAATGATCAACTCAGTCTATATTGATAAAATACGTCCGAGTCCTACGTAAAATATAATTTTAATCCAACTTACGTGAAACCAGGGTCCAACCACTTCATCTATCATTGAACATATTCCTAGTTCTGTTGAACGTTAGCTTAACAATAACTCCAGTAACGAAAACTTATTTAAGAATTCAAGCAGCATTTATAGTACAACATTAAAATAGTGGGCATAATGATATCTAAATTAAATATACGCAATAAAGTACCAATGATAATAATATAAATAAAAATGCAAGAAAAAGGAGCATCTTTTGGTTTACTCAACTAAAACTAAATTTGTAAATAAATTCCTAAATCTTATCGAAAATAACTTTTCTTACACAAGATCTTCATAAAAAATGACTTAAACCTTCTTATAGGTGCTATGAAATCTTAGAAATGATAATCAAACCCCACAGTAACAAAATAATGTGTGAGAGTAGTAAAGGAATAAATACAAATAACACGCGTAGAAAAAGTAATAAAACAATAAAAACAAAAATAATAATGACAATAATATAACAACAAAAAATAGAAATAACCTAAGCAAATTGAAATAAGAAAGGTAATTATGAAATTAGCGCACATTGTTCATTAAAATATTTCTGTTTAACCAAAGTCATCATTTACTACGCCACAATATTTGCACATTAAAAATCTAATGACAAAAATTGTACATAGGAGAACATATTTTGAAAATTAAATTATTGAACAAACAAAAACTGACGTTGCAAGTGTTCAGCAAATGACATAAAACTTTACATGTTTAACAAAGCACTACAATATAAACTTCTAAATAATGATAATACACTAGAGAATCACAGATATTTTTTACTTACCATTTTGATAACCAGATTTAATAAGTTTAGCCTCTTAAAGTAGGCAGATGACACAGCGATTTCACTCGCCCGTTACATCTAAAATACTGATTACCTATTTAGCGGGTGTGCTGATGCAACATCATGCTAATACCTACTCACACTTGAAAACAGGCTCGTTGCAGATGTGAAACAAGTTGCAGTTTAGCACATTTTATTATATTATATTAAATAGGCAGTTTGTTAGACTGTGTCATATTTGAAACAAAACACATTTAAGGGTAAATATAACATCAAACCATTACTGGGAGCTCAGAGAAGGCGGACGTTTGCTATAGTCGAGTCGAACATATTACGCTGGTTTAGAATATGCAGATATTAGACGACCCATGTATTTATGCTTGAACGAGAAATGTATATTTCCAAGATTCCAAAAAAAATACTAAACTGTAAAAGCGAAATAAAAACATAGAATAACATTTACTTTATCACAAATATATAATGAAAAATAAAAGTGAGAGCTAAATACAAATAATTTATTTAAAAAACTGACATATTTCAGAGTTATAGTGTATATATGTATATATACATGCATATATATATATATTTAGATTTTTCACTTAGAAGATAGTTTATTCAGTAAAGAAACGGAATTAGTCCAATAAAAATAAGCTCGATGATACTCGATTACAGGGTACAGAGCATATATATGTGTTTCTTGAATGTTTAGTAAAACATATCGTTCAAGAAATCATTCATCACAACAAAAGACTTTTTCCTTTCATAGTTTATTTATTTTTCAGATTTTTCAAAATAAAGAATTTTTCCTTACACGTGTTTCTCTACTCAAGCAGGTTCTTGCTTGGCAGTTCATCAGGGGAATTGTATACCTGAAATAATGACCCCAACAACTGACAATACCCATTGTGGTGTTGCAATAATTGAGGCCATTTAAGAAGGAAAAAGAAAAACCCTTAAGAAAGTAGTTCAATAAATTTTCACAGTATGGTTGCTACTATGCATACCCACAAGAAATTAGTCCGAATGCAGTCTAAAGGAATCGGGAACAATGTGTTAGAATACACCTCCTCATTGGGCGGCAGAACGATGAAGGTATCCCCCCAAACAAAATCAAAACAGTCAACACACAATCCACAAGTTAGCGTTCCAAGCCACTGATAGTGTGAGCATTCCGCATTTATTCCATCTCAAAAAGTCAGTATTAACGGAAGTTATTCAAAAGTTGCGCGTTGGACGGTTATATTTTGTTTCCGGAAGGTACCTATGTTTAGGTTGACCTAAGGGTATGAAAGATTTCCCCTTCTTTATTCCCTATTTTTCTCTTTTGTCCCCCTTTTTCCTTTTTTGCCCTCTTTCTTAGATTGCGTCGGACTTAATTCTTGCGGGGCGCATTACAGCTATCACATATTATGATGTTTTTTTAGCCTTTTAAAAAACTTATTTTTCTTCTTTTCTTCTTAAGTGATTTCAACTAGGTCAATTCCTTTGTGGAGTATTGTTAGTTGTTGAGGTCAATATCTTAGGTTTTGTATCACCCCTGGTGAACTGCCTAGACAGTACCTGGCTAAGTTGCGAAACACATGTAGGGAACACTGACTTTACAAAATAAATAAATAATAAAATAACATCTTTTTCGTTGTAATGAATCCTCTCTTGATACAAATATCTGGATAAACTCTCCACCCCCCCACACACACACATATATATATATATATATATATATATATATATATATATATATATATATATAGCACATGTATTGTATCTGTACTTATAGATGCTAATCCAATGAAAATCCAGTGTTTATAAAAAGTGCTACATACCAAGTAGAGCTGTATTTTTTCCGTTACATACTTGCATATTTGTTTCAGTTGTCCCTTTCATAGACAGTTAGCTTCCTAAGACCTTTAGAGAAACTCAAGTGAGAAATTGCGAACTTCCTTATTGAGTATATTCCCTTGTTGGGATGGGATAGGTTCATGATTCAACGATCAAGTCTCATATCAAATTATATCTTAGCCTTTCACACTTTCCTTTCGATCCCCTTTTTATTGAGTTGATCTATTTTTTCCGAGCCGACTCTTTATTTATTTAATAGTTTTATGTTTTCAAATTTTTAAAATGTATTACTTACTTGAGATTGCTCTTGAATATTTTGCTGATATCAAACCAAATATTCTAGCGGTCAGGGAATCCGTTCATTATCAAACTGACCTATATAGAAACTTAATCCTTCGCCTTGACACACACACACACACACACACACACACACATATACATATATTAATGTTTTTCTTAATAATCGAGCACTCTGCTGAAGTTCTCTCCCACTAACCTTACACACATACACACACACACACATATATATATATATATATATATATATATATATATATATATATATATATATATATATATATATATATATATATAAATGAAGAAGAATGGAAAGGAATTAGAGAAAGCAAAAGCCAAATCAAAATTCAATTCAAAAGTTCAAAGCAAGGTATATTCCGCAAAAAGGCAATTTATTCAAGTTAACTTTTTGCGGAATATACCTTGCTTTGAACTTTTGAATTGAATTTTGATTTGGCTTTTGCTTTCTCTAATTCCTTTCCATTCTTCTTCATTTCTACCTGCTCTATCCTGGATATTGAGCTGTATACTCTTCACAATAGGGTTTTACCTTTCCTAAAAGTTCGCTTTTAGTACACCTCTTTATATATATATATATATATATATATATATATATATATATATATATATATATGAACATACTTTTCAATAGACACGTTTTTCTTCGTGTCTACGACTTATTTGTTTTGCTACGCACATGGGCATTTGAAACCAAGGTGTCAGTGTTCACGTCCCACTAAGCTATTATATAGCGGCGAAAATTAAATTGTATTCAAATGGAAATACACATTAATTTACTATTTTACGATAAACGTGACTGCAAGAGGTTAAATATAAGAATTTACAAATGTTTTGGGTTAATTCACCAAATTTACTCAACGTTAAACATACGTTAAGTCAAATCAAACTTTAATCCCTATGAATCAGTTTGGTATAATATTTTTGTGTTTTTTCTGTTGTTGGCATTGCTTACCCTAATTCTTTCTAAAGTTCAGTATGTAATGAAATACCACATGAAGGTTGTAAACATCCATTGTATAAAAACAGGAATCGAACTTGTCACTCCGCGTTGCCAGTCTACGTGGATATCCACTTAAACTAGCGCTACCGGCCGTTTCAGTGCAATAATCAAGTATTAATCAAACGAGTTTGCAAATTTGAAATTGCTGATTCTATATCTTTATCGATCGATTTCATTAGTTCGTCATCTTCAGTGTGAGAGTAAACAAAAGAACTAGGCAAATCGATTTCGATCAATCGAATGCGGTGTTCTTTAATCAAAAATTAAAACTCAATTAATCAGCGAAAAATCTGTGAATGCAATCATTTTGTTGGAATTCACCTGCAGCAGGCAAAAACGATGAGGACACTCGGTAGAAAACACAGAAAACCTGAAGACATTTTTATCGATTTTGACTCGACGAACCCAACGAACTGCAGGCATGATGGATCTAGCGTAGGGGAAGAAGCCATCGGCGTGTCATATCGGCGGCCTTTAAGATTCCTCTGCGTATTTTCTTTTCTCTGTCACGCGTACGTTTGAGACAGCAATATTATGGTATGTCACGTTTCGGTCTTCAGATAGCATTTTGTGTGGTCTGTCGATATCCCATGAATATCATAAAAAGCACCATTTTAGGCAAATTTGCTATATTTAATGGTGACGGATCGATTGACCCGTCACGATCTTCTATTGTAGTAATGTAGACTGTAGTCACGGCCGGTCAAAGCTTTGTAACACGATCGAGAGAGTAAGATATATATATATATATATATATATATATATATATATAGAGAGAGAGAGAGAGAGAGAGAGAGATAGAGAGAGAGAGAGAGAAAGAGAGAGAGAGAGATAGAGAGAGAGAGAAAATACAGTCGTCATTGTTCTTAGCCTCCCAAAAAGTTGTTCAACAGATATTTACATTTGTAGTTCCTCTATATTTACTAACAAATTGGGCATGGCCGATAGATAATATCCCCGACTACGAATCAGTGGCGATTTATGATCGGGGTTCGCGCCTACCGCCCGTTGAGAATAAGTTCCTAGACTGAAGATTGCGTTAGCATGAAACATCGATGTCTCTAGGTATTTAAATAATTAATATTTATTTATAAAAATATTATTGTATATATATATATATATATATATATATATATATATATATATATATATTTAAATATTAAAGTGTTTTTCACATACAGACAGTTTCGTTTTTTTTACCCATATTAGTGCAGGTAATGACGGTTGCAGGCTTCGCATAGGCTCGAACGCCGTTCGTAGATTCAGTCTAGAATCACGAGACAAACGCTCAGAACCATGCGGACGGGAGAATGAAATCAGGATACACTTACCCGGGAGGCAAAGGAAGTGTCTTGTCGTCTACACTGTTCGACGCTCGTGCGGAACTCGATTATCGCCGAATTTACAACAAACCTTTACATTTTAAAACAGGGCTTCACTTTAAAGACTATTTTATTTTCAAGGGGATTTTAACTATTAATAATTTAATATTAAAGTGTTTATATATGTATATATATATATATATATATATATATATATATATATATATATATATATATATATGTATATATTATATATATATATATAATAATTTAATATTAAAGTGTTTATATATGTATATATATATATATTATATATATATGTATATATATATATATATATATTTATATATATATATATGTATATATATATACATATATAAGATAACTGTTCTTGACCATACTTTCACTTGAAAATCACAAGCTACCGAATGTGTTACTTTTTGTTTTATCTTTTTATTTATCAAACGAATTCAAATTCTCGTACTCCATAATGTATACGGAATCCAAGGCATTTTAATAAGTAAACCAACATTTAACATCCCAAGCATTTTTTTTTAATTTTAGATTTAAAAAAAATGTTTAATACTTTCTGTTGTTGTTTTAGTTCATAAAGTATAATTTAACGGATTGAAGTTTCTATATTCAACAAAATAAATGAAACAACCAAGATTGAACTATCTTCAAATATTTGAAATTACTTTTTAAACGCCATCCGTAAGCTGAACCGATATCTTATTTGTTTCGTTCCATAGCCAACTTCAGACGGCATATCATTAATATGTTATGAAATGCCGTCTCCGGGGGCAGATCATAACGTATTTATGCGACCTCAGTTTTTAGTTTACTTTAGATTTTAAATAACAATTAAATTAATCCCCAAAACAAATTTTTACAGACGCTGGTCTACATGTCTAGGGATCAGGTTTTCTCCCACAGGAAAACATTTGCTGGAAGATGAAGAATTAGAAAGACTCTTCAACCAACATCTATTTCGATAAACATATACTTTGAAATTGGAAACAGCGTATCACGAGTTGCTAATAATAATATTTGTTACAGAAAGTCGCCCCAGACAAGCGTGAAACCACTCGATGTAAGGAGGCAAACAAGAACCAAATATGATTATGTTGAATGATAAAAAGGTGGTGGAAAGTTGAATGGTTTTAAAAGAAGGTAACATGTTAACTGACAGTGATACATTCAAATGAAGTCAAAACCTTCGCATGGCAGTGATGGGCCCATTTATTCAGGCCCAGAATACCTCAAGGAACACACATCCATAAGCAACAAGACACTTGAGAATACTCCCTCCGACATGTACAGAATCAGATGAAAAAGCCGCTGAAGAAGCTTTCTCTGAGTTCGGTCTCTGATGTTTTCACTCAGAAAAGCACCAACCAAAAAAGCATTATAATCTTTTAGGCGGAAATAGCTTTTAAACTTACCGTGAGAAAAAACTAACAAAGGCAATGAATTTTTCAAACAGATTTTCAGCACAACCACTTTCTCGTTCTTTAACAATCTACTAACTGCTTTCTATCCGTCTTTCCAGTCATCTCAGTTAGTCTCGACATATGAAAATTAGTCGTAACTATAATAATTTTATAAGTCCCTGCATGAATCTTAATAGTGACATTTTTGCAGCAGGCCTAAGTAGCATTCTACTTCGACCCATGACTGTACCCTGCTTAATTTTGTCTCTGAAACCATAGATACATCACTTTCACTTGACTTGATTGTCCACAAACATTTATTTATATATTTTAATATACATCACTGTGACTGGCTTGGATTCTCCAGCAATACAGACAAGTTGGGAACTCCACGTATAGTTCCCTAATAGCGCACTCTCTCTCTCACAGACTATCACTTTTATGACCCGCCTCTCTGGCTATGTGAACAGGTACAACACTTCTCGACGTGTTCTGTTGTTACAGAAAGTCGCCCCAGACAGGCATGAAACGACTCGATGTAAGGAGGCAAACAAGAACCAAATATGATTACGTTGCATGATAAAAAGGTGGTGGAAAGTTGAATGATTTTAAAAGAAGGTAACATGTTGACTGACAGTGATACATTCAGATAAAGTCAAAACCTTCGCATGGCAGTAATGGGCCCATTTATTCAGGCCCAGAATACCTCAAGGAACACACATCCATAAGCAACAAGACACTTGAGAATACTCCGACACATACAGAATCAGCTGGAAAAGCTCATGAAGAAGCTTTCTCTGAGTTCGGTCTCTGATGTTTTCACTCAGAAAAGCACCAACCAAAAAAGCATTATAATCTTTTAGGCGGAAATAGCTTTTAAACTTACCGTGAGAAAAAACTAACAAAGGCAATGAATTTTTCAAACAGATTTTCAGCACAACCACTTTCTTGTTCTTTAACAATCTACTCACTGCTTTCTATCTGTCTTTCTAGTCATTTCAGTTTGTATCCACATATGAAAATTAGTAGCAACTATAAACATTTTATAAGTCCATGTATGAATCTTAATAGTGGCATTTTCGCAGCAGGCCTGTGTAGCAATCTACTTCGACCTAAGACTGTACCCTGCTAGATTTTGTCTCTCGAACCATAGATAGATCACTATCACTTGACTCGCTTGTCCACACACATTTATTTAGATATTTAAATGTACATCATTGTGACTGGTTTGGATTCTCAAGCAATACAGACACAGTTGGTGTATAGTGTCTTAATAGCACACTCTCTCTCTCACAAACTAGCATTTTTATGACCCGTCTCTCTGAACAGGCAATATACTTCTCGACCTGTTCTTGACCTCAATGCTTGTGGCTTGTGCGACCAATGCCCATAGCTCGCTCAGCAACGCTGATCACCTTACGGTAATTATTGCTGTAACGGAAAAATTTCGTCCCAAAACTTATGCGCCGTTTGTCAAAACGACGAGATACTACAAGCGAGCTGTTTGGGAAGAAATCAGAGATCACATCAGATACGCCCCATGGAGTGAAAATATTTCTCTCCCTGCTGATTAGTGCGCAAATGAAGTAACTGAATGGGTCAAAGCAGACATTGAAGCAATGCCCCCATGCGAATATTCTACACAGGAGTCTCTCTCTGTTTTGCCACTAGTCTCGACAACCCATCTGCATGATATATTTTATTTGAAGGAAAATGCTGCATTTTGAAGTTGTAATTTAATAAGATAGTTCCCCATCTTTGTAGCTTATTAGCCGTATATAATGGTAGGCCTTTTTTGATCCATGAATTGTAATTAGCGGCTTATGGTCTGTCTGTAAAGTAAGTCGTCTACCATGTATGTATCGGTGAAACTTTTTTACCGCAAATATTATTGCTAGGGCCTCTTTCTCGATTTGAGAATACTGTTTTTCCGCCTGGAGCAAGGTCCTAGATGCCTGTGCAATGGGTTTATGAGTCTCATCCGGCATTATATGTAGGATCCACGCTCCTAAACCATATGAACTAGCGTCGCTAGCCACTATTATGTCTACTTCTGGGTTGTAATGTGTTAGAAATAACTCTTACGTAAGCCTTTATATAATTTTATTAAACGCATCCTACCATTCAGGTGTCCACACACGCAGGCTTTTTCTTTTTTTAATAACTCATTTAATGGGGTGCGCAAATTATGCATTTCTGGGATAAACCTCTGGTAGTAATTTGCTAGCCCCAGGAAACTCTGTAATGTTGTGACGTTTTCTGGCGTCGGTATGTTTTTTATCGCAGTAATCCTTTCTGGGTCCGGCCTTCTGCTGTCCTTGCCGATAACATGACCCAGGTATTTTATTTCCTCTAGGAACAATGACATTTCTCTTCTTTTACTTTGAACACATAATCTTGGATTCTCGCAACCACTTGATTTACATGTTTCTGCTGTTGTTCGATATCTTTGCTGTTAATCAAAATGTCATCAAGATACGCTATCGCAATATCTAGTCCGCCCAGCATTGTATCCATTAGTTGTTAGAAAATGGCTCGCGCGACTTTCACTCCAAAAGCTAACCTTTCGAATTTATATAAACCACGATGTGTGTTTATACATAACAGCTTCGAACTATCCTCATCCACCGGTATTGTGAAGTATGCCTCACTTAGGTCTATTTTAGAAAAAATCTTCCCCCATTTAAACTTGAGAACACTTCCCCGGGGCTGTGCAGTGGGTAGTGATAGTTTTCTAGAGCTGTATTCAAATCCGTTGAAAAATCTGCATATACGCGAATCTCATTAGATTTTTTCTTTACATAAATCATGAGTGCTACCCATTGGCTGTGTTGTACTTTTGATAAAATACCAGTCTCTACAAGTTGGTCTAGTTCCTCGTTAATTTTTTCAATCGAGGCGAAGGGTACTTTTCTTTTTTTTTTTAAATACCGGCTGTACATTTTCTTTAAGTTGAAATTTGGCAGCTATCTTAGTGCAGCGCCCAAAATCGCCAGAAAAAACCTCAGGAAAAGATTTATTTAATTCTCGTTGCAGTTTTTCCGATTCCGTTGCTCGACTATTTTTTTTGTACAAAATGCATTTATTGGCAATTTCCATAAATCAAATGCCTACATTCAGTCCGAACCGAAAAGATTATTCAATCCTTCAGCACCAGTATTTTTAGTTTTTTAGTATTTCCCATTAGGGACACATTTGTGAGTAATTCTCCTTCAAATGTAATTGTTTCCCCAGTCACTGTGCTGGCCAGCCTGTTTGTTCTTAATACAGTGGATTCTCCACGTATGTAAATCTATTATGGAGACATTTGAACCCGAATCCAATTGAAATCTTATGTGTTTATCCAGGAATTTAACCTGTACAACTTTTCCTATGTTCATGCATTTTTCATTCTTTGTCCTAGTGGCTTGAACTCGCGTTTTATTTCCTCTGCCTTTTCTGCAGTGCGAACTTTTATGTTCGACCTTTTTGCAATTCATACAGGACTAAAAAGGAAAAGAACATTCATTGTACCAATGTGGGCTACCACAGCGTGAGCAAGGGCTCGGTGGTCATTTATTTGTCTTTTTATCCGGTTGACTTGTCTTTGTTGCATGAAAATCACTATTTCTGTTTTGACTTATTTTTTTAAGGTTGAACTTTTGTTTTTGGATGTACTTTTTTTATATGCGCAATGCCCGATAATTCAATGTCTTTTGAGTCCTGTTTTACATTGATAAATCTTTGACAGTCCTCGACCAACTTTTGCAATGTAAGGCTTGGTTCATTCTCTAATTTATTTAGAACTCCATGCCTAATCTCTGTGCCATTTCCTGAGATTAATCCTTGTACGAAAATTAAACACTTGAAATTATTGGCACTCAATGCAGCTAGTTTAAAATCATCACAATGTTTGTTTACTATCGATGCAAAAGTAGCGTAATCTTCCTCGTCTTTTTTTACCAGGTTTATGAACTTCCAGCGTTTGTGAAATAACGTGGTCTTGGGACTGAACAATTCCGTTAATAATTTTACCACTTCTATAAAAGTTAAATCGCTAGTTTTGCGAGGCAAAATGAAATCCACGAATTTCGTATGTTCCGTGATACCTAGTTTCCTAAGTGGCAGGCGAACATTTTTGATCAGCACAACTTTCCCAGTCAATTCTATATGAATCTTCATATCTTCGAAAATCTGTTGCGAACGTATTTTCTTCCGAATATGTGAAATTATCAAAGTCGTTCTACACAGCGTTCTGCGAAAACGCGTTGTCACTTTTATTCCGTTGGTCTCTACGCGATATTGTTTGTATAAGTGTTTCTAATCTGTCGTCATTTTCTTTCTTTTGCTGACACATCTTTATAGTTTGTTCGAGGAGAAGCTTTTGAAACTTTTCTTCAGTTTGCTGCTGTTGTTGTTGTTGTTTTTCATTTAGCTCGTGTAAAATCTTTTGAAATTTCTCCTTTGTTTGTTGTTGTAGGGAGACTTGAAATCTGGTTAATTCCGTGATGATTGACTTAAGGTCTTCTATAAGTACGTTTTCTTTTTAGAAAATTACTATTTTCTCTTTTAGTATGGCATTGTAACAAGGTCTTTTCCTTAGATTATCGCTTGCTAGATGCCTTCTTAGTTATAAAAAGATTATGAAACCTTTTTTTAATCAATTTGGTTTATCGTGTTTTTTTTTTCACCGATAACTAGTTTTCAGAACTAGAAAATGTGTATTCGATTTAATCAAGTTTTGTTACTTAAAATTTGGTTTTTCGAAGAGTTCGGCAAAAATCCTTTGTTGTTTTGTTTAAAATCCAACGTCGTTTTTTTCTGTTGTAACTCGTCGATAGTTTCGTTGTGGTTTCTCGTATGAGTATTGATTCTTTGTCGACCGTTAGTTGGCGACCTGTGTCAGTTCGAATTGCCTCGTCGCCAGTTTGTTGTGACCCTGTTAGGGGCCGAAATAAAGACACGGAAACACGGGGTTACAGGAACAAAGATATTATTGAAGAAAAATAATATATATGCAAGAAGTGGTATACTGGACAGCCAGTATAGAACTGGGTTGGAAGAAGTTTATTTATTTATATATAAATACATTTCATATAAAATGCGGCACAAGGCCAACAAAAGGGACGGAAAAAGGTTCGGTCCATACTAACAAAAATTAGCTAACCTAGCTAGTTTCATTTAGGACCATCATTCACCAAAATACCGTATTTATACAATATATCTTTCTTCACCAATCACCAAAAGAATATATACTATGACTATCCTACTAAAAACCCATATATACAATATATGCAATGGGGGATTTAGGCACTAAAAATGTATATATAAAAAGTGGATGATACATATGTATAATGAGGAGAGATAAAAAAGAATAAAACTAACCCAAGTTAGTAAAAAGACCCCCCCCACTACTAATCTTTGGCAGATATGCAGATTTACCAGTCGAAAACGGAAAGAAAGTTGATGCAGGCCCCAACGCTTTATTACTAACACCTCCTTCGAAAATATCGAAGGGTGACCTGCATCTCTGGCAAATCTCGCTATCTGTCACTTAAATGAGGAGAGGAAAAAAACCCAAAGAAACGGGACCCTTATGAAGCTCATTCTTACACTAGCTAAGTAATGGACTTGGCATAACTATTACAGGGACATATACTAACCTATAAACAGGTCTTGAACAACGTTCGTTTTTGAAAACCAATATTCTTTGCCTAAGGCACGTCTAAATACCACTCAATGCCAGCTGCTGTCACTCTACAAACACGCACCACTCCCTCCCATTTATTACCAAATTCTGCCGACGGGAGTTTCACCCTATCAGCCCGAATGCGAATCTTCAGAACATACTTGAAAATTTGAATAAGGTCGAGAGAAGCGAAGGTCTCTCCGTCGTAGACAACTTTCATGCGTGTTGACCATATAGCTCGTCTCGCAATCGCTAGTAAGCTTAAAAAGGCAAAACGTCTTTGCCTATCTATTGTCGGCGCCAAGTTGCTACAGACATTAATACGTTTTAGGTCAAAGGACGTTACGTTCAGGGTGCGAACCATGAGACTAGCAAGAAACTTCATCAGCGGCACCACGATGCGGCAATAAAAGAAGGTGTGATCCAAGGTCTCGACCTCGACACCGCATCGGACGCAAATAGGCGAGTTTGTAAGGCCAGCTGAATGGAGTCTTTTGCGAACCCAGTGTGCATTTCTAATCATCAGCCAGGCCAGGGATGCCTCGTCGTTATCGAAACATCCTAACCCGGGTGCCCACGGCCAAATTGAGCGTAGCTCCTCCTTCGTCAAACCGATCCCCTCAATTTTATCATCACGAACAGAACCCCTCACCAGAACCCGATATAACGCCTTTCGCGACAACAGCTTGGTGTCAGAGAGGCCTTTTTTCAACCGTAAGAGGAACTTTAAAGCACGATGACACTCGCGATAAAAGGAGCACTCCCCTTCGGGGCAACCTGTGTGCCTCCCCCTCATGCAATTGCACACTTTTCAAAGCCGGAAAGGATTTCTTAGTGTCTTCCTACCATAAGCCACCGTTTACCTCACATTGTGTACACATTCGACCCAAGTTATAGAGCCGAAGCGTATGTTGACGAATCTCAACGCTAGGCATACCCAGACCGCCCTCAGAAAGATGCAGATAACAGAACTCGCAACGGACCTAAGAGGCCCTACCAAGCCATAAAAACTTGAAAAGGGCCCCCTGAATTTCAATCAGTGTATCCGACGGGAGTGTGAGCACTGAAAGACGATATAGGATAATAGAATAGATGTTTGAAACACACACTTCCGCTCTCCCCTTTAACGAAAGATTTCTACGGGTCCACAGGCTAGCTACGGTCCGTATCCTCTTCAGTACTTCCGACAAATTTTTCTCCAGCTGAAGGTCAGCACCAAACCAGACGCCGAGTCGCTTGCAATGTCTGTCAGTCCAGCTGAAGTGCCCCTGTAGAGATACACCCCTCCAGGCACCAATGCGTAAGCCCACCGACTTGTCGCAGTTAATTTTGGCCCCTGCTATCGTTTCATACATTCTGATTTTTCTGTCGACGACACTAATCTCGGCACTGCTCGTTACAAGCACTGTTACATCGTCGGCATAGGCGGAGTACTTTAACGTGGTGCAAGCACCTGTCAAAGTAATCCACGTAGGACTGGATTCACCCTTAGCCTGTGAAGGAAATGTTCCAACACAAGGACAAAGAGCGTCGGTGAAAGAGGGCAACCCTGACGAATAGATCTGGATAAATAAAAGGGCCTCTATCTCAAACCGTTTACTTCTACCAACGCGCAGGGTTTTGCATACAAAGGGGAAACCAGGAACGTAAATGCTAGCCAAAACCGGCCGCAGACAAAACAGCCTCCAAATAACGATGGTCCACCCTATCGAAAGCTTTGGACTGATCTAAATTGATCAGCGCGGATTCGGTGTCGATTTTCTTAGTGATCAAGCGTAAGCATGCAAGTTATCCTAAATAGTCCTACCAGCACGAGTCTGTTCAGGACTTATCAGACCAGGCAGGACAAGCTGCAGACGATTTGCTAAAATCTTGGCCAAAATCTTTAACTCTGTATTTAACATTGTTAAGGGCCGAAAATTACCTAACCCATCCCCACCATCTTTGCTCTTGCGAACCAGTTTCTCGATACCCCTAGTTAAGTACTGAGGTATAGACCTGTTCCTAAACCAAGAGTTGAATAAAACAGTCAGCCAGGGTACAAAGATGTGCGACAACCCTAAATAAACCTCGTAAAGCTGACCATCGATACCCGGAGACCGGTCCCGGCCGACCTGACCCAAGGCTTCCAGAACTTCTTCCTCATTTATGGAACCTTCGTACCTAGCCGCTCGGGTCGCCTCAAGGCTAGCAAAGTCGGCTAAATAGGGGTCAAACTGCACTAATGACAGAGCGGGCTCCCTGCTAAAAAGCTCCTGAAAATGAGTACGAAACACCTCTAAAATACCTTCGTTTTTGGTCACGGTACGTCCATCTGGCTATGTGACACGGGCGATATGTCGGTCCGTAGCACATCGTTGCTTCTCTGCACGCAATTCAGGTGCCATATTTGTTGCTTCCTGTGACCTTCTTTTTACACTAGCCCTAACTAGAGAAGCCAGGTTCTTTTTGGAAGCCAAAGAGGCTAACTTCGCCTTAATGATAATTACGTTAGGAATATCAGCCGCCTCCACCGCCCGATATAATCTAGCTTCTAGTGCCACTTTTCCTGCCCTAGATTCTAGGTTGAGTCGTCGGCTAAAGTCGGCAGAAAAGGACCTAATAACTTGCTTAAGTTTAATCCACCGCTTATTCCCGATAATAGCCGCCGTCATTTCCCGCATATGGTTAGTATTAGCTGATCCCTGTAGCCCTTAACCTCGAACAACGACGTGTTGAGCTTCTAGTAACCAGACATTCTAGGTTTATGTGTAGCTAAGTTTACCTGAACCCGAACAAGTCGGTGATCCGTGTAAACTATATGATGAAAACTTGGACATTCTAATAAATCTATGTAGACTCTCCTAGTTGTACCGAACCAGAGCAGCGGCGGCTAGTTGTCCAAGTCCATACTACATCATGGGTTTTTTCATTTCGAAACTTATCGACAAGATCAAACCTGTCGAGAAATTCACGAAATGCTTTAGCATCCCCGGTCTTGTTAGAAGCCCTCGAAAGATTCCCCAAACAATCTAAATCGGGATCCAAGACCACGTTTCAGTCTCCCGCTAAGATAACTGTCCGAGAAGTATTCATGAACTGCTCGATTCGCCGAAAGAAAGGAGAAAGCTCAGCAGGTGCGTTGGGCGAATAAACCCCAATGAGTCGAAATGCCTTATCGTTTATGGTAACATCCAAAACGCAAAGCCTTCCCTCCGAATCCATGAAACAAGGGACACACGCCGCATCTATAGACATGAAAATCTCTAATCAGCGCACCCAGATGCTTACTTGGAATAAAGTGGGTCTCCTGAATAAAGCATATATCTTCTCCGAGGCGCTGAAGATCCTGACAAACTCGAAATTTTTGAGCAGCGGTCATTCATACTCGCTAGATTGAGAGCCATAAAATAGTGCCTTAGGGTTAGGGTTCAGAAACGAACATTGCCGTTGTCAAGGTGCTGACTGCTCTTCACATGGAATGGATGGCTATCTCATCACTTATAGATCCATCCTGGGTCAAACTGCCGACATCAAGGGGAAATATTAATTTCGCTGCTCTGTAAAGGCAGAGGTGTAAAAGAACGGGGACCCTCCCAAGGCATGTCTTTCTTAAATTCTTTAAGTGGGTATTTTTGGAAATTACTACACACACACACATATATATATATATATATATATATATATATATATATATATATATATATATCTTTTTTGTTTCACTTCAGTCGAAGTTCTCAGAAATCAAGTGGCCCCTACATTGGGTTAACACTTGATCTTCATATGAGACACATAAATAGTTTAATGTTATATTAAAGTGATTTTTATCTCTCAAACCTTCAGTTAGTAAAGCAGCTTAGCACAACACTTTTCCTCACCCTAATTGACAAGTTGATTATGTTATAGTATATGTTTTTTTATCTTTTGTTCTTACCGGATTATAGTAGAAGAATGCATCATCTGGTCTGGTGGTATATCCAGCTAAGTACTGTTACATGTTATACTAGGCATTTCAAGGCACAATTGTCGAAATTAGTCAGAACCTAAAAAAAAAACGCTACAATGTTGCATCCCTGTGCTTGTTTTACAAGTACTTCAATGGGATGTGCTCTGATAAACTTGCTGCTTCGGTGCCATCTCGCCGTAAATACACCCGACCAACTCGACAATTAGTTAAATTTCATCTATTTACTGTGAGGGTCCCGGTATCCCGGAGAGCTTTCTACTCTATTAGATTATTTTCTTCAGCTTCCAGTCTTTGAAACTCCATATATGCTCCCTGTTTCCCTGACTGTATCGACATGCAGAAATGTACATCTCATGTAAACAAACATCTCTCAGAACAGATTTAATTTCTCGCCCATAATCCACAGTAGCCTCCTACGTATCAGTGGCAATATGCGATGTCTAGGGGTGAACTCAAGTTAATATATATATATATATATATATATATATATATATATATATATACAGAAAAATGGTCGGGATAAAGAGTAGATTGACTACATTTTATCTCAGAGGCACGATATCAAGGAGTAGGTACACCATTCCACGTATGAGCCAGTTTATAGTTGTGTTGAGCGGATCTTATTTGGGCTTCGAACCCAGAAGACAACTGTTCACTATGGTTTACTATAGAAACACTTAAAATGGGCAAATTCTGCTAACCCCCCCCCTCCCCCCAAAAAAAATTGCTCCTTGTTCCTCGACAAATAAAAAATATAACTTTATAATTTTTTCTTAATGGACTACCTCGCTATATTGCTATTAGGCATTCATCAAATGTAGTAAAAAACAATCTATACATTATGTATTTTATCAATTTTTTCCCCATTTTTCTCATCCACGAAGTAATAAACATGCGTAAGTAAAGAAGTTTTTACATTTTCATGTGTCTTGACAAAGGAAGTGTGACATGAAGAGTTAAAAAGTCAAGACGAAGACAGTGTTATTATTATGAGACCATTAGTTATGATATGTAAAATGTTCTAATGAGTTCGTGTATACCCATGTTTGCAAGTTTGTGATCTTTACAATGTCAACAAAACATATTGATAAACTCGAATAGTTTTCATTTAAATTACCTTCCTTGTATACAAATAAAAATAATATTTTGAAAACCGTTTATGTAATTTATCATTTTTATTATTAAATCCCTTTAATACATGACTGTTTATATAAACATAACTATTGCATATATATTGACAAAATTGGATGAATAACATTACAAATTAAGAACACCAAACATAACTGAAGACATTACGAAGACACAATTATGAAATAGAGGAATACCAATAGCTATATTTTGATCGTACTCTCTCTCTCTCTCTCGCTCTCTCTCTCTCTCTCTCTCTCTCTCTCTCTCTCTATATATATATATATATATATATATATATATATATATATAAAAGAAGGTAGTACAGTATTAGTGCAGTTCCAACGAGAGAACAGTTTATATTTGAAAGAGTAAGGCTACCAACATTTAAAAAAAGTTTGTTTTTTATCATTTATTATTATTTTGTTATTTAATAATTTTATATAACGCGTTTAAAGCGGTGGTCCGCTCCCAGCAGATATGTAAATCCATTTGAAGAAATGTCTTTCGATTTTAAAGAGTGTTGTTTCATTTGAGGAAATTTGTTATATATATATATATATATATATATATATATATATATATATATAGTATTCATGAGCTCTTTATGTTATACTGTTGATTTTAATAATATATATATATAAAAATATATATATATATATATATATGTATATATATATATATATATATATATATATATATATATATATATATATATATATATATTTATATGTACAAGATAATCTCATAACTTACTGACCGTGTTATTATGAATTTCGGAATATATATTGTAGTCAACCAGGTGAGTAGCATGGGCATATTATTTTCGGTAAACTTTTTAAGTAGTTATGTGTATATGTTTTATACATATATATTGTTGTACATGATAACACCTTACACTAATAAAGCGATCATTTATAATTTTCGAACACTGCTGTTAGGCGTAATGGTGGGTAACATGAGATATATTTTGTTTAATTTAACTTGAGGCAAAAAGGTAAAAAAGAGTGTGGAAGCCATTCGTGAAAATTCAGATACATCTAAATAATTTGAACAATAATTTTTTGACATTAATTAATAAATATCCCCTCGGGTTTGAGTTTGTTTTTGGTATTTAAAAAGTTTTTATGGGCATAATATTAGCCCAACTTCGCATTTGAAAATTCAGTTTTTTTAAAGATTTGCTTAAGCCTTAGATTTTTGATAGTTTTTAAAATAAAATAATGTAATGGATTTTGATCAAAATTGTAATAAGGTTTGTAGACATAAGGTTTAGTATAATTATATATAGATTTTAATCTTCGTAAAGAGACATAAAATGATGAAAATTTGTTCTGTTCGGAGGAATTAGTTTCACTCGTTGTGAGACGGATATCTTTCTAGTCCGCATACATTAAAACGTCGGAATTTGAGTTAAAAACATAATCGTGTTCCGGGGTTCGAGTCCTGCGACTGGTATAAATAACCATCTCCACACTGACGATTCCGGTAAGGATGAAACGTATACGTATGTAGATAAAAACATATTTATTATTATTTGTCGCTCCTAAATCTAGACTGGGCACTGTAGTGAGTAGTATCAACACAGCCGTCATCGTAGTTATAATGCACGATCCTCCAGCAGTCAAACACGCTGCCTTTAATAGGTTTAATCTATCGCTTATCTATCGGGTTGTTGATAGTGGCCGCGTGGGCTAAAGTTACGGAACGAGTTAAAAATATGACTTGTGCTCCGGGGTTTGAAAATTATCCTTACACTGACGATTCCCTCTAAGGATGAAACGTATACGTATGTAGATCAATACACCCCCATATATATATATATATATATATATATATATATATATATATATATATATATATATATATATATATATATATATATATATATTTATATATATATATATATATATATATATATATATATATATATATATATATATATATATATATATATATTATGCGTACATAAAGGTACGTATAAAATAAATATATATGCATATTAACGAAAAATACGTCTTATAAAGTCTAGGGCGACCTCGTGTTCGTGCCCTCCGACCGGCAAGAATTAACATTCGATACACTGAAAATTGCAAAAGCATGAAACATCGATGTATGTAGGTAATATTAATAAAATATTTATTTAAAATGTTGTTATAGCCCCCTTATTACAAGGACTGATGCCTCTTAGAGAATTGAATAATAAGTGGTCATACTATGGCTTTAATGCGATGTTCCGAACCTTTGTTGTTTTAGTTGAACACTGTTCGACTGTTTACTATGTGCGTTCGCTGATTTAGCGTATATAGAGTGTAACTTGTCTATGTTTCCGTGCTAATTTGTGGTGTTCGAGCGGTATAATACCGGACTAAGAGTCAGTGGTGATTTTGAAACCGGGTTCGTGCCCTCTGACCAGCAAGAATTAACATTCCCTACACTGAAGATTGCATAGCATGAAACATCGATGTCTATAATAAATATGTATAATAAATATTTATTTCTAATGTAATGTATATATATATATACATATATATATACATATATATATATATATATATATATATATATATATATATATATATATATATATATATGTGTGTGTGTGTGTGTTTGTGTGTGTGTGTGTGCGCGCGCGCGTGTGTACTCACCTGCCGTGATTTTTCGGTCGATAATGTATGAATTGCCACATACGTAATAACATAAGTACACCAGCGTCCACCTACACGCATACGCACACATGAATGTATATACGTTTATGCGTACACACACACACGCACACACACACACACACACACACATATATATATATATATATATATATATATATATATATATATATATTAAAAACGCCCAATACACCTTGACCCGCATTCAGGAAAAGAAAAAATTGTTAATATGCTGCAATTAAGTATCACGTGTATATCGTAGACGATCAATACTCTCACTCTTTCTTGTAAAACGTTAAATTAACGACGACGAGGAAGATATGTTTGGTTTACCTAACCTCACGTATTATGCACTCTGCTAAGTGTTTTTTTTTGTTTGCGTTTTTAATAACTGCTTCAGTCTAACAAGATCCCGCGAACCGTTGCCCCAAACCGCCGCCCATTGTCAGCAGCAGGTCGATTACACAATGACCCCAAACGCAGTCATTGTTGGTGTGTTGACCTCGAAGGTCAATTAATTCTTCTTGGTATTGGCATAGATCATATCGATCATGATTTCGCTGACTTGACGAAAACGACTCTTGTTGAACAGACGCCGAATGTTTTTTTCTTCTTCCTCGCCCAACGACTCCCCCCTCGCTCACCCCGAAATCAAATTGAGTCATTCGATGAATGTTTGCGTGTGTCCGTGTGTTTGTGTGTTCGAACCGTTTTCGTACGTTCTATGAACCGAAAATCACTAATAACATTCAAAGTCAGACTGGCTAATTTAACAGAAAAAAACGACAAATAATTATTCAATAATGTATTCTCTCTTGTTGTTTACAACTTCTCCTCAACATTCAAAAATATTTTAATACTTCGTTTGTAGAAATCAAAAAAAAAGAAGAAGAATAAATACCAAAAGAACAAATTGTCGAAAATGTTCATTTTTTAACATCACATTCAATCTTAATAATCTGAAAATAAATAGAAATTAACTTTAATAAACTCGACAAAAAAGATTACAAAATGATTCTCGAATAAAAAATGGATTC
Source organism: Sepiola atlantica (assembly GCA_963556195.1). Lineage (NCBI taxonomy): Eukaryota > Metazoa > Mollusca > Cephalopoda > Sepiida > Sepiolidae > Sepiola > Sepiola atlantica. Next base: position 45,571,495 of record OY744537.1, read on the forward strand.
GCAAAATTTGAAAACACAACAGATTATAAGATATACAAAAAAAACTGGAACTAAGTTACCAACCTAATATTTTTAGCTAGCGTATTTCTCGTTTCAGATGCGTCCACGAATTAGTAATATAGGCTCTGTATGTCGGGCTGTAAGTCGATCGGTTACATTTGAGTTTTGAATAGCTTTTTCGTCTTTCCGGCATGCTGAAGTTTAAAATAGCTTCCTTTAGGGACGCTTTCCTGTCACTAAAATACTGTTGTTGTCCGTCCGTCCGCCGTCAGTTATTCTAACGTTTTTATTTTTTCTGGAATTGTTAAAAGATGACTGATGAATTATATGATTTAAATATATCTAAGTACCATATTCAATCTGCGCGTTCAGCGATGGTCATTCTATTTTTTTTTTTGAAAGCGAAACAGACGGACGAAAGTTCTATTTCAAATCATGATTCACTTATCGACGACAATGTTTAAAAAATAAGCGTAGCCGTATCATTTCGATTACTGAAACAACTATTCGCGTCTTGGTCGTTATCTTCACAACGTTTTGGTGGATGTAACATCCCATTATGTACAGAACACTAAGAAATATGCATGCCGAACTCTGAGACCTATACTTAATCAATCAATTATTTTATTTCTGACAATCCGTCATGTTTGTTTTTCTCAACCAGGTGGCTTGACTTCAACCAAATATTATTATTGTATTTTCGATAATCAATGATGTTGTTTTTTTCCAGCCAGGTGCGTGTCTGTGTCAAGTGCGCATACTCTTTTAATATGACCATTTCGGTTCACCCAACCTAGATATTTTACATGATGAAAAAAAACATGTATATCTCAGTATTACGATTCCCCCTTTGACCAGAGTTTCGTGCAACAGCTTATGTACCATTATCCTCATGCGCAGAGTAATAGTAAATGTCAGGCTCCCATATATGAGTTAACTGGAATAAATCTTTGGACTAACATGAAACTGCGACCGGGTATATACACATACATTTACATAATGAATACCAACTTAAGCATAACGCTTCGATTAAATGTTTTAAGTTATTTAATAAAAAAAATAACAAAAACATTGTTGTCTCTTGTTCTTCATAATTTACTTATTTCAGCGTCTAATCTAAAGTACATCATTCACTTATTGGCTTTTCATCACGTATTTCAAAGAAACTTTTACCGACATACCTGGTGTATTTGACTAACCTCTATAATGACTAATAAGTTATGTGCCTTCATCAGAGTCCATAAAGGATCTATTAGTTAATATCAATGTGAATAACAAGGGTTTTCGTGTTAACACTAAAAACTGTTGAAGTTTGCAACTCAAAATCGACTTACCCTGATGAATACATCTCCACAGGATATACATAAATAACAAGAAGTTCTCTTGTAGCATTTCACATGTGGCAATATGTGCGTGTTTTATTAGATATCAGTTGTCAGGTACAAAAGCTGATTAAGGTATGATTCGTAAGATGTTTTTTTCCTGGTTTATATGGCGTTCGATAAAAGCTTACTATATCGGTAGTCGATTAGTTCAGATATCAATTTGAAGTTAAGTATTAGACTATGAAGTAGCCATTCTATGTACAGTATTAGATAACATGTTTTATACCACGTTCGGGCTGTAATTGTCTACGAAGAAAGGAAGTGATAAATTAGTTAATAATACATTAATTATATTACTATAAAGAAAACTGTATCATCTTTCACGTATGTACAGCATGTTCAAAATAATTTTGATAATTCTTTAATACTCTTTCATTTTAAGATATTTTTGCATTTAACAAGAATTTAATAGAAATATTTGATATGAGAAAAGTGCAACAGATCACTGTTTCTCTGGAGTAATTGTGGGTTCGGAGAGCTGAAAACCATGACCGACTAGAAAGCACAAGGATATTAGTAGAGAGAGACCTGTGTAATGATGATTCATGCCGGATGAAAAATTCGGAGATCTTAGCTGTAGCCCAACACTCCTTGAACTCCTTGAAGGCTGTGTGATGTGAGCTAGAGAATTGCGACGTAGGTGTGGAAGCACTGGTTAGCAGAAAGAGTCATTAGAGTTGTTCTAAGTCCGCAGAATGAAATTCTTGGAAAAGCTGAAAAAACAAGTGCGGTAAGATCCAGGCAGGACAATGCAGACGTTGGCGAGATAGATAGATGTCGGAGATGCGACTATAAGTCAGCCGCTGAACGAGGATCGCCGCTACTCTTCATACAAGATTCGTGATGGCAAATTACTTGCCGATAAAGCCTAGGGAAACAGGTTTAAAGAAATTCAAGATATTCTTCAACAAGACCCATATTTTAGCCAATAAATATTGCATAGCATATCACATTGAGCTTTGACCATCACCTGAAAAAGTTCGGTCAAGGTCTTAATGTTGATATAATTTAATCTTCTCATTGTTTTCAAATTTGAAACCATGTCGCGATATAGTCTCATTTTGTGTCCGAAACACTAACATCTAAATACAATCGTATCACCTGATTTCTGATAGCTGTAATGTAATATATTACATCTCTTGAGAAAAGATATGCAAATGGTTAAATATAGTGGAAACAAACTTAGCTTTTAGACTAAGTGTCAATAGGCTCAAATTAATTATCAGAAAAAACTCAAACTATTCTCAAATAACTAGACATTTGACTCAATCTTATCATACATTAGATGAAATAAAATAATAAACACAAAGTCCAGTCCACGATAAGAATCAAAATAGATGATAAAATTAAAAGCACTTACATTAGGTCTCAATACGAACTTGGATGTTCATGAGGAAAATATAGATATTTTAAGGACTGTGAAATTCTTTACATTACGCGAAATGAGAACATAAAAGACGTATATTACAAAACGCACAAATAAAAAAAGAAATTCTTTTTGAAAATCAAAGTTTTATTTTACATTATACCCCTGACACAGGACACCAAACAAGCGTTTTAAATATTCGTTAATGCATGTGTTGATTACAGTTAAAAAAAAGGACTAACAGAGCGAAAAAGTAAGATTCACAATGAAAAAAAAACCTGAGAATAAATTCTGCAGTTGTTTATTAAATGTATGCATGTATTTATACGAAGAAAAATAGTATTGATTAATGATAGGGGGTTGTTTAAAATCTATGAAATATTAATACACAGACCTAGTGATAGATTTATAAACGTAATTGGTAAACGTTAACAGTATTAATTAAAATACAACGAAATTTACATGATCCCATACAGGCACCACCGCAAATATTACGGTTATACTAAGTCTATAATAGCCCATCCGCTTGAAGTAATACATCTTAGGACAGCATTGTTTCACTGATAATGGGAACCCGTTCATACATTAGACACCAAGACTTCTCTAATAAACTAGCATTATAATAACAGTTGTATACTAACCAATAACCTCCAAATATATATAAATATAACACATACACCGTTTAATAACAGTAATACACCTTAGCCGGTAAATAAATAACAGTAATACACCCCATCCGGTAAATTAATAACAGTAATACACCCCATCCGGTAAATTAATAACAGTAATACACCCCACCCAGTAAATTAATAACAGTAATACACCCCACCCGGTAAATAAATAACAGTAATACACCCCACTCGGTAAATTAATAACAGTAATACACCCCACCCTGTAAATTAATAACAGTAATACACCTCTCCCGGTAAACTAATAACACTCATACACCCCTAACTGGTAAATTATTAACAGCAATACACCCCACCCGTTAAATTAATAACAGTAATACACCCATCCGGTGAATTAAGAACAGTAATACACCTCAATCGGTAAATTAAGAACAGTCGGACACACCAGAATTAAACCAACTCATGAACAATAAATTACACTACTCACCATCACCCCTAAGTATGAATACCCCATAGCAGCAGACAAACATACCACATCCGTAATCAACAACTGATTTTTTAAAAATAATACTAAGCTATGATTAGGGCCAATGCAGCAATACAGACATCCCCCATAAACCCGGTGACCGTCGAATTCTATTTGTCGAACTGTTATCCTTTCCTAAGTCGCCGTGAATTTGGGATAGATTATAAGGGACTTTTCTAAACAGTAAAGGTATGTCTATGTTAATGAAACTATGGTTTGTCTCAGGTGTATTTTAATTAATTCTGTTAACGTTTACCTAATTATGTGGATGTATCCATCAGTAGGCCTTTGTGTATCGGTTACGTTTACATTTTTACTGTGCCATTTCTACTGGTGCAATTTTACCGACATTCGTTATTGGGATATGTAGATTTTAGTTTTATTGGTAGTTTAAAATCAATACATATTTACAATGTTATCATTAGTAACAACAATGGAAAATAAAGTTTTACAAACTTAAAAGAATCGTTTTTTGGATCAGAAATTAGGCTAACATTTTTCTGATTACGATACCGATTCTCAGACCCCAAATGTTCAGATTTTTCTGATTACGATACCGATTCTCAGACCCCAAATGTTCAGATTTTTCTAATTACCTATTCCGATTCTGTTTAATGAACACATGGTCCGTTTCTGGAATATGTAAAGTATAGTTTTTAAATAATTAATTCGTATGTTAGCTCTCAATTCTTATGATCGAGCACTTTACTCATTTCTTTTCAACATACCTCGAAATGCTTTATACTTTCTTCAGTTCTGTTAGCGCTAAAAAGTAAAATATGTTTAACTATGATGAGAAAACTACAAATGAGAATTAAAGAAAACAAACAAAAGAAGATAAACAAAAAAGAAAAGAGGGTAGAAATATGAATTCATATATGAGAGGAAGACTAATGTTGATTTGAAATTAGAAACATTTATATATATATTACATAATATGTTCATATATATACATATATATATATATATATATATATATAATATGTTGCTATATTTTCCTTTTAATAGTAAAACACTATACGACAGCTGCCTTTAAGCATGCATACTCTCTCGCTGATTTACCGGTTTACTAACAACGGCTGTGTGAGCTCAGACGTTGGAATTTAGGTTTGAAATATAATTCGTGTTCCTGGGTTCGAGTCCGGCGATCTGTGAGAATAATTATTATCTACACTGACGATTCCCATAAGGATTAAACTTATACTATGTAGATAAAAACAAATACTTATATATATATATATATATATATATATATATATATATATATATATATATGTGTGTGTGTGTGTGTGTGTGTGTGCATGTATGCGTGTGTGTTTATCATATTACAGCGATGATCGATATATAAAATGATGTTTTTTAAACAAATGAGTTAGATTAATGCTCTGCTTATTTCTCAACGTTATTTCGTTTTCTCTGCTTTTCCACTTTTCTTTCCTTTCACAGATAATCTATACAATCGGAATTAACAGGGTTCAACGAGGACACATTCACCTATTTTTCCCTTTCTGACTTATTTAAGATGTGAATAATTCGGTCAGCTTGCATTTACACACGTGATCGGAAAGGCTGATCTGTTCACGTAAACGGGTTCAGTATTGGCGAATCATTCTGAAACAATCACACACACACACACACACATACACACACACACACACACACACACACACACATATATATATATATATATATATATATATATATATATCGATCAAGCTTCAATAATGATTATAATTTTCTTGAGTTACTTTTCAATATTTTAAATCGACAGACTTCGACGAATTATTCATGTAATCACGTGCGGTGAAAGATGCAGTGACAAAATACATACATACACACACATAGATAAAAATCAAACACGTATACCTTAATACATATGCGTATGTTTATGTACTGCAGACTGGTCGTTAAACATTTGGTAGGAGAATTCCGAAAGAACACACCCCGGTAATGGTAATTTTTCTGATCTTGTATCTTCTTGGGGTACTGAAGCAATAATAAAAACAATGATTTTATGTAGAAGTTCCATTTAAAAATGGTTATTATTGCCAAGGTGTGAATTTATATCTCTTGTTTCATTTTACTTTAGTCGAAATTCTCAGAAATCATGGGACTCTTCCTGAGGCTAACACTTGATCTCTATATGAGAGACATAGATATTCGAGTGTTCCATTAAAATTCTCTCTTACATCTCAAGCGTTGATTTTGAAAAAAAGTTTAGAACATTAATTTTCCTAACCCCAATGACGAGTTGATTATGTTATAGTATAAATTTATTTTAGTCTAACCGGATTCTAGGACAAGAATTCATCTAGTCTGGTGGAGTATACAACTAAGTGCTGTTACTTGAGGTAATATCTCTAAGAGAATGTGCACTATTTCTCGTATAGGCGTGTAGCCAAACCGGGAAGATCTTATTTGAGCTTCGAACACTATGTTATTTTGAATATTTGGTCATGGTTTACTTGTAAGGTGAAGTATCCTCATGTCAGTTTTTCCTGACAAACCCTTGTACAGAGAGATCAAAAGCAGTCGGGGATGTGTCTAGCAGGTAATTTAAACTCCCCCGTATGTGTGGGTGACTATGTCTATCCAAATTATGAGAGGGTGTCCTAGTGACTAAATGCATATGTCGAACAAGTTATTTAATAGTTGGCGAATAAGAATCGGTAAACCGTATTATTTGAATGTATTTACATGGCTCCTGTTTATTTGTACCGACAGCAAAAGGTCCGAAAACATGATATGTTTTTTTAAAAAACAAATCCTATTCGTACGATGAACATTGCGTTTGAATAGATGAAGGTTGTTGGCTATGAAGAAACAAAAAAAAAACAGTTACTTTTGGTGAAAAAACAACTCTGAAGTGTAACCTTGTCGGACTTCCTGTCTAATGAAATGTTCACGGGAATAAGATTTACAGTGTCCCGATGGCTACGAGATTGACTACAAGCCGTGTATTTTCATTCAAAAATAGATAACGTTTGGCTATTGATCTATTCATTTACTTTTTATATTGTCGTGCTACGTCTTTTTATGGTCGATATTGCCGAAAGTCGACCACTAGCGCTGACCAAGCTTAAGAAGCGTACATACACGCAAACATTCTGACACGCAAAACCCCGTATATATATATATATATATATATATATATATATATATATATATATATATATATATATATATATATATATATATATATATGTGTGTGTGTGTATCGAGGCAGCATTTTTTCTCTAAGGCACGTATTATTAAAAATAATCGACAACTCGTGTCTGGATATTTTTGTATGTATCCCTTCCATTTTCCGGATTAAAGTCCTAATCTCGGATGAGAATTGGCTGATGAATCTGCCGTAATGTTCTTTTAGGTCAAAAGTACTTTCTGACCCAGTACTAATATACTTAAATGTTTATAATACTAAATAAATATAGTTTCGTATTTAAATTTTCCCGTCAAAATTAACTAACTCCAGGTCTTTACCTGATTGACATTATTCCCAGTGAAGATGGACCCAGATGGGCCAGAAAGTACTTTGGACCTAAAAGAAAATTACGGCAGATTCATCAGCCAATTCTCATCTGAGATTAGGACTTTTATCCGGAAAATGGAAGGGATTCATACAAAAATATCCAGACACGAGTTGTCAGTTAATTTTAATAATAATAATAATAATAATAATAATAATAATATATATATATATATATATATATATATATATATGATACGGAATAATCACTTTGCCACTTCGGTTCCTGTTGGATCACCGAAGTTAAGCAACGTTGAGTCTGACTCCTCGGGCGTTGTGAGAAAACAACAACAACAACAACAACAACAACATATATGATATAAACAATATGTTTGCAGACATAATAGAATAGAGTGCCCGATTACCGTTGTAAGATCTTATTTATAAAATGAGATATTTACATATAGGTTTTCGGCATACAAAAGTTTATCTAGTACGAAAAAAATGTTTCAGTGACTCTCCAATTACCTTACGAATTATGAACTTCATGCTGTCAAGTGTTTAAATACCAAATAAATAACCATTGGACATAATCAATGAAGCACCTGCTGGCATTGGATGTTGTGTTTTTTGAAAGATAAACAAGTATAAGGTCAACACGAAAGTCCAAACTACTCAGTAAAACCATGGTTAAATGTAGGTATTTAAATAAATACTTCCTTAGCAACCTCAACCCGAATCAAATAATAGAACTACACATATACAGCTCATTTACAGACATACAAACATATAAACCAGTCTACTCACATACACAAAAAAAGTATATGCTAACTAAGCCTTGATTAAGTATTAAAATAATTGAAGAAAGCGAAACAAATAACTAACTAAAATAAGTGTAGAAGTAAGAAATCTTTGCTGAAATTGTGAATAAATACAATAAATAAATAATTGTTTAAAACATAAATTATTGAAACAAAAAAAATACAAATCAGGATAAAAATAATTGTAGAATAAAAAAAGATGTACAAACTATTAACAGCAAATATGGTCTTTAAACAAACAGTTAATACTTACACACTCGTGAACAACCATTTAGGCATTAATATATATATATATATATATATATATATATATATATATATATATATATATATATATATATATATATATATAACTAAAGTAATCAAATAAACAGTTGTTCTTCATTACCCAATAAAATAGAAATTCACCCATGAAATGGGAAATAAGTCAACAGAAAATAAACAGCGGTCCGCGTAAAAAATGAATACAGACAGCATTTATTAATTAATTAAACAAAAAAACGAAAAATCTAAATGGTTGTGTGAAACCGGAAGTACACAAGGCACCTACAAAAATGTATTTGGTCTGATAATCGCTCAAGGTGTTGAACCACTGATCATGATCGATTAAAGACAATAAATTATCCAAGTATATACACAAACACACACACAAACATATATATATATATATATATATATATATATATATATATATATATATATATATATATATAGAGAGAGAGAGAGAGAGAGACAGGCAGACAAAGAGACAGATACAAAGACTAACAAACAGAAAGAGAGAGATAGATAGATGTAGAGACAGAGACAGAGAGAGCGATAGAGATTTCGGCGATTGAATACATTTAACACATCAAGTTCCAAATAAATAACACCCTAACTTAGACTCCAACGTTCAAACTCCTCGACCTAACATTCACAGGTAACGTGAATCGGAACAAATACATAGAAGACATTACCAAGGCTGCTGCAAAGAAAGTAGGCTCTCTCTACCGTGCTAAAAACTTCTCACACCTGACAGTATCCTATATCTCTACAATGACACCATCCGTCCATGCATGGAGTATTGTTGTCCCATCTGGGCTGGTGCACCATCCACTTGTTCCTTCTCTCTTAGACAAGGCGCAAAAATAGTCTCTAATCTCATAGGTCCCTAGCTATCCAGCAAGCTCCAGCTTCTATTCCATCGCGGCGATGTTTCATTCTTGTGATTATTTAACAAGTACTTTAATGGACTGCGCCCCGAGGAATTTACTGCTTTTGTGCCTCCTCGACGGAAATAAACTCAACCAACCCGACAATTAGCTTGATCCCATCCATTCACTGTGGAAGTATCCATATGCCATAGCCTTTTACTACAATAGCTTTTTCCTCGAGATGCCGGCGTTTGTGACTCCCATCCTTCTTTCCTGTTTCCCCGACTGTATCGTCATGCAACAATTAAAACGAATGTGAACAAGCACTTGGCTGCACAGCTCTAAATAAAAGATAATCCCCTAAACTTTCACCTAAATCTCTTAGTAGGCCCTTACTTCTACAGTGGAAACTTGCTTTGTTTAGGGTGAAATAAGGTAAGAAAAAACAGAAAGAAAAAACATAAATGCATCATTGTTGTTTACAGGTGTTTCAAAGCAATGTTCATTTTAAGTCATACAAGGACTCATGAAATTATAAATGCTGATACACATCTGAATAAAACAAGCTATTTTAAAATGATTCATTTTAAGTCATACAAAGAAATAACAAAATTATAAATGCTGATACACATCTGAATAAAACAAGCTATTTTCAAATCCTTCATTTTAAGTCATACAAGGAATCATAAAATTATAAATGCTGATACACCTCTGAATAAAACTAGCTATTTTCAAATCCTTCATTTTAAGTCATACAAGAAATCATCAAATTATAAATGCTGATACACATCTGAATAAAACAAGCTATTTTCAAATCCTTCATTTTAAGTCATACAAGAAATCACAAAATTATAAATGCTGATACACATCTGAATAAAACAAGCTATTTTTAAATCATTAATTTGAAGTCATACAAAGAAATCACAAAATTATAAATGCTGATACACCTCAGAATAAAACAACCTATTTTGAAATCATTCATTTTAAGTCATACAAGGAATCACAAAATTATAAATGCTGATACACCTCTGAATAAAACAAGCTATTTTCAAATCATTCGTTTTAAGTCATACTAGAAATTATCAAATTATAAATGCTGATACACCTCTGAATAAAACAAGCTATTTTCAAATCATTCATTTTAAGTCATACTAGAAATCATCAAATTATAAATGCTGATACACCTCTGAATAAAACAAGCTATTTTCAAATCATTCATTTTAAGTCATACAAAGAATCATGAAATTATAAATGCTGATACAACGCTGAAAAAAATAAGCTATTTTATAATCAGAAATATCGTAAGCAAACATCTCAAATATATATGTTCCAAAAAGTTAAAAATTCGACCAAAAACAGAAACTAATCAAAAGAAAAGTTGTTTATACACAGTAAATAATTTAAATTAAATACACAATTCAACAGGCATGATAAATGCAAAACAAAGATCAAAAACCACACACCACCGTCATATAGAAAAACTAACAGTAAAAATCAAGAGAAATAATTACAATAGATATGAAAATAAAGCATATATATATATATATATATATATATATATATATATATATATATATATATATATATATATATATATATATATATATATATATATATATATTTCGTCACAATTGAACAATGTTATGACAACGGACTATAGCTTTCTGCTTACCTTGATATATGTAGAATGTGTTTTTCCTCTCGTCTGTAGCCATTTACGTTAGCCTCATTGATTAGCGTGTTCGGAATTGGAGTAAAATATGAATCTTGTTGGGAGGTTCAAATCGTGTGGCCATGCATGCATGGTTATTTCTACACTGATGACTCCGCAAGGATGAAACGTATACATATGTTTATAATATTAAAATAATTATATATATATATATATATATATATATATATATATATATATATGTATAATTATTATTTAATGTACCCACATAAAATATAACAAGGACATACACTTTTCAGTATTTACTTCAACAGTGTTCGATACGTGAGTAGAGCTAGACGGAAAGGTATGACAATATATCTATGGCAATTAAGCAACACATGGTCTTCCACGTTCGTCCCCACAGGGAATCGTCAAACTAAAATGCATATTAGCCTAACGATTTTCTTCGGCGATTAAACGCGGAAGACTCTGTGTAACTTAATTGCCATAAATATATTTTCATAACTTACTATATATATATATATATATATATATATATATATATATATATATATATATATATATTAGGATTAAACAATATATCACCAGAGAAAATGTCGTGGAGACAAAATGTATGCACGACGAAAAGGAAAAAAACCAATTAAACACAAGAATAAATAAATTTAAAATTTCTCGTTTGATTTTCATCTCTTCTGTCGTTAAACATTGCATGTGGTCTATGATTATTGTTTGCGCGAATACCTTTATTATTTGCTGACTTATTTCTCGTCCATAGGTTCATTTATGTTTTATTTGATAATAGAGGAACACATATTTATTTGATTAATTTAGTCTCATATATTAATTGCTAAATATTTGTTCACTAATGTGCAATAACTTTTCTGTTGTGTTAAATAGAATATATATATATATATATATATATATATATATATATATATATATATACATATTTGAAGAGGTTACCAACACATTTATTCAAGAAAGGATCCATAAATGTTTTTCTTCAATTATAATGTATTTATTTTTTAAAGTAATTTTTCCCTACACGTGTTTCACTACCAAAGCAAGGTACTTTCTTGGCAATTCATCAGGGGAGATATAGAACCTAAAATATGGACTTCAATAACTTGACATGTCTTGGTAAAGCCTACAAATATACATATAAATGTTCTGTATCCTATAATCGGGTCTCATCAAGCTTGCTTTTATTGGCCTTGTTCCGGACTTTACTAAGTATACACTTTTCTCAGTGAAACATAAAAATCTCTCTCTCTCTCTCTCTCTCTCTATATATATATATATATATATATTATATATATACATATATATGTATATATATATATATGTATATATATATATATATATATATATATATATATATATATATATATATATATATATATATATATATGTATGGGGTAAGGTACATGATAAGTAGGTGACACATTCTTCTATGTTTCTTATTCTTCTCGTTATATTTTGTCCACCAAGGCTTTTCATCTTTATGAATTGTTCTTTAAAAACCTAATGTGTGACAAATTAGAAAACCTATCCCTATTTCTTTCTTATTAATATTTGGATTCTAACATCCGGTGTATCAATTCCATGCCCAACTCCCCCACTGCCTTCTATATACTAGCTCATTAGATGTGATAGTAAAAGAGAGTAAATAAATAAAATATAAACAGAAGAATAGGAAACATAGAAGAATGTGTAACCTACTTATTATATTCCAACATCACTTAATGTCTTTTCATATGGTCCAATCAGATCATCCTTCCCTCATCCCATGTGTGTGCCTTCAAAATAAAATTATTTCCATATCTTCATTTTCTGAAGACATTCGCCACGAACGAAACCGGTTAAAAACTCCCTTGTTTTTGTTTTTCTCCTGTATTTTAACTTGTTTTCCGTTTGTAATTTTTTCACATACACACACACACACACACACACACACACATATATATATATATATATATATATATATATATATATATATATATATATAAACAAATGTTTGGAGGTACAAAATTTATATATGTTTTTGAAAAAGAATTCCCGGAAAACTCTATCATCTCGCCAGGAGAAATCGATATCATACGTTCATATATTTAATTGTTTTATACTATCGGTTTCTCATGACGAGGTGATAGTCGAAAGAGCTCTAGAGAGTTTTCCTTTAATTATTTTTAAAAAGAATATATACATATATATGTATATATATACATATATATATATATATATATATATACACACGTATATATATATATATATATATATATATATATATATATATATATACACGTATATATCAAAAATGGAAGAAGAAGAGAACAATGTTATTTCCTTAAATCAATAATCTTAACTAGGACTTCAAATAAAAGCGCACGTTGATGAATATATAAATAAGTTGGTTTAACCTTTTTCATTTTCTATCGTGTGAGAATATTATGTACATAATTTGCATCATATATATATATATATATATATATATATGTATTTGTTGTGGAAAGATCAATGGAAATCGGGAATAGGAAACATCGGAACCTTTTTGGGGTATCGGAATCTGTATCGGAATCAGAAGAATTTTTGCTTAATTTCCGATTTCAAAAACGATTCTTTTATTTAAAACTGTTTTATTGTTGAAAAATGATAATAAATATTTATTGATTTTAAAGTACCAACACCAACATCTATTGATCATAATAACAAATTTAGGTTAAAATATATGCACACGGATTTTTACGATTATAGGAACATTAAAAAACAACAACAACACTCTAACCTAATATTTAGACATTTGAAAAAAATCGGAATCTGAATCCGTATCGGAATTGGTCATTTAGAACAGAATCAGTAATTGTAGTGGAATCGGAAAAAAAATATTGGAATCGTCCCGTCACTAATAAATATATGAAATCTTGCATATATTGTTGCAAAAATATACCCTTTTCCTCTTCTTTTTCCTACCATCTACGCTTCTCATGCCGTTTACTGTTTATGCATATTTTACAATTTGTAAGTAAACTTCAATCTCATTTTATATTCTGGAGAAGTTTTTTGATAAATACAGACGGAATATTAGCTTAGTGTATGAGTTTTGTATTTCTTACTGTGGATTGTTCATTTCGACTTATGTTATAAACACACACACATACACACACACATATATATATATATATATATATATATATATATATATATATATGTATATAAATATATATATATATAGAGAGAGTAAGATGATACTTTAAAGATATAAATAATATCTTTAACTAGTAGACTATCAAGATAAAAACAAAGCTCCATATAGTGTATAGAGCAATAATATATACATACATACACATATATATATATATATATATATATATATATATATATATATATATATATATATATATATATATATATATATATATACATATATATGTGTGTGTGTGTGTGTGTAACGAAACATTCCAAATTTTATTTTTGTAGATACCTGATGACTAAAAGTTAATATTTACACAATGTACATCTTTTAATTGCGATTCGTGTCGGCGTGGTTTGTGTTTTTTTTTTCGTATACATCTATATGTATCTACTAACCTATTGTCTTTCTCTTTATCACTACTCATATCTCTCTCTCTCTCTCTCTCTCGCTCTATCTCTCTCTCGCTCTCTCTCTTTTAACATTTGGATGCCTATATAATGCAGCAAAAAGAAAGCATGTACGGAAGAAGGTAGCATCGTCGAAACGAACCTGAAGTTTACGCATCGGAAGGAATCACGTAAACGCACACATGAGCGCCTATGTACCTCTTGCCATATCGATACACACCCACATTCGCATACACACACACACATTCGCATACACACACACGCACACCCCGTACGTAGCCCTTGTGTGCTTTTCCGAACGGTTTCTCCACCCGCGCCTCTTTCGGCTCGTGCGCCTACTCCCCCTTCTTTTTCTCTGTGACCAAGTACAGATTTCAAAATTGGGTATCGTTACTATCTCTGCCTCTCGAAAAGTTCACCGTAACCTGGCACTGTTTCTGCCGCTTCCGTCACCGGCGCTCCATCTATCCTCCCACTACTCCTCTTACTCCTACTCCTCTTCCCACTCAACTGCTCAGTTCTACCCCCATATAACCATGATGTCCACCGACATCTTCCTTTTCTCTATTAAGTTTGTGTTTATTTCCTTATTTATAAAAGTGTATCTTTAGATTTTTGGCTTCTGTGCTTTTAATTTCTAACTTTTTCATTATTTGTATATATATATATAATGTATATATAATGTGTATATATATATGTATATGTAAATATATATGTCTCCTCTAATCTATAATAGAAGCCAATGTTCAATTTTATGCATATTTAGATTTATATATGAATAAATATATGTAATACTCTCCTATCACGCAAAAGTTTTGAAGTAAAACACGTGCCATTTTCTAACCTTTAGACGAATCCATTTCAAGCATATAGCAAATCAAACAACCACACTAGACTTACCCTACACACTGAAATTAATTCAGAAAGAAATCCTTCACTCTATACTAAACAGTCAACGATGAGCGTTTTCTTTTGCCGTAGCTCGTGAACATTTTTAATTATAATTCATGTATGAAGAATTAAATAACTGACGTAATCTTATGATGATTTGATATAACTTTTCTGTCATTTTTTGTAGGTTATACACTAGCATAACTGTCTCTATCTCTCTCGCTCTCTCTCTCTGTATGTCTCTCATTCTCTCTCTGTATTTCTTTCTTTCTTTCTGTCTGTCTGTCTGTCTGTCTGTCTCGGTTTCTCTTTCCTTTTCTCTTTTATCTCTGTCTGTGTCTCTCTATCTTTCTGTCTTTCTGTCTGTCTCGGTCTCTCTCTTCCTTTCTCTGTTCTCTCTCTCTCTCTCTCTCTCTCTCTATATATATATATATATATATATATATATAGCAGTCTAACAAAAGATATAAGCGTCAACTAATATCTTATAATTAGTTAAAACATCCGGATACAAACTGAAGCTCAATATACTGGATAGAGCATTAATATTATAATATAAAATGAAGTAATAAAATAAGGTGTCAATCAAATTTTATTAGAATTCTAATAACATTTGATTGACACCTTATTTTATTACTTCATTTTATATTATAATATATATATATATATATATATATATATATATATATATATATTTGTTTATTTATCAATACCTACATGTGTGTTCCCTATAGAAAGAAAGGTTAAACAATCTATATTAAAAAGTTTTTTCTTAAGTAAACATTTCCAGGGAAGACAATAGGAATGGTTCTGAATATCTAAGTGCACCCATAAAGTAGCTGTGATGACAGACATCCCTTCAAACTTCAAATGTATCCTTTTTTAATGAATTTTAAATCATATGTATACAATTTCTGGAGAAGTGTTCCCGAATATCTGAGTGCCATCCTTAAGGTTTTATTTGAACCTTCTTTAAAACTTCAAATATACCCTATTTTGATGTAATTTATTTCTTATGTATAAACTTCTATGAGGTAGACAATAGAAGTGGTCCCGTATTTCTACGGTCTCCTCTTTGTGTGACATCTCTACGTGCCTCCTCAAGGTTAGCTAATAGGGAAATGCATCCTTAAAAAATACCTATATCCGATTTTAATGAAATATAAACCATATGTATAAGACACTACTTCAGAAAGTTTTCTAACATTTCAGCTTCTTCTGACTATTTTAGAAAACAGAACGGAGAGGACAGTAAATAAAGAAAATTATATATACCCATAAGGGTACAGCGAAAAAGAACAAGGTAGTGTTCTTTATGTAATCTCGAACGACGTCGGGTCTTTTTGCTAGTATATATATATATATATATATATATATATATATATATATATATATATATATATATATATATACACCCATGCTTTTCTAACTTGTGTCTGCTTGCACATGGGTCTGACAATTCAAGGAGGGGTCAGGGGTATGTGGATGCGTACACACTAGTCACATGTAAGCATCTATTCATCCCATTGGCTGTCCTCTATTTTTTATACTAGAACCTACTGCACACACATCTATCATTACATTGAATTTAGATCGCAGGAAGCGACCGAAAATCTTCTTTTTTAGATATGTATTCCTTTACGTCAAAAAATAGTTATATTACGTATACATATTTTCAGTACTTACTTACCCCGTACTCAATACATGAGTAGAGCTTAGTAGTAGTATGGACATATACGTATTTTAAGTAAGCTACACAAAAACGTTTATGTTTCATTCTTGGTTGAAATCATCAACTAACCTCGGAAAGAAAACATAGACGTTTCCTTTCAGTTTACTTGTTATACGTATATTTACGTACTATATATATATATATATATATATATATATATATATATATATATATATATATATATATATATATATATATATATATATATGGGAAGAGAAGGATGAAGGTAATCCGACGTGATGGTAAAATGAAAAAGGAAAACCAAAAACTGGATGTTTTTTTATGTGTACATCAACGTTTCGTCTTTATTTATAAGACTTCATCAGGATGATGATATAGGGAAAAGATATCATGCAAGCACAGATACATGTAGGGTAGACATGTTGGGAAGAAAAATAAAATAAAATGAAATATATATATATATATATATATATATATATACATTAAGAATATAGCTGCACTAGTTGCTATATTCATAAGGGTAAATGTATCAATATCTGTGTTAAAGTGTAGTGTTATGAATTCATTCATTTTGTATGAATCAGATGATTGTATTATTGGCATTGGTTTCACCGATATACATCTAGTTAGAACACTTTTATACAAAGACACTGGGTACTTACGAGAAGGACAACGTGAAAGTTGCCAACATCCCAAGTACAAAGTGTTTCTGTGGAATTAACTGGATTCGAACGTAGAATAATGAGGTTGTGAGCCAGTGTTGTTAACCAATTAGCCAGCGTCACCTAGAAGTTCTCAATAGAACAGCGTCCGGTGACTGCTAGTTTCTCGTCTTGCGATCTCGAGTTTATTTTGCTCTCTCAAGTTTGCTATCTATATCAGACATGAAGGCGTCACACAGTCTTGATAATAGAAGGCGTGAAACTGTCAATTGCTATTCGTTTGTAGCACTTGGTATCTAAACTTAGATATATCTGTCTACATATACTTAGTTGTTTCGTTGCTATATATATATATATATATATATATATATATATATATATATATATATATATATATATATATATATATATATATAAATGTGTTCACTATCTGCGTAGATGTAGATCTAAGTCTAAATACTCTAAACAACGGTGTATGTAGACTGACAGTTTATCGTCTTAAGTTTCGTATACAGATCGATTCTTCTTTTGCTTTGATTAGCTCTCCGGACTGACTTTCACTTTGGATCTAAAATGGAATACTTACATCTAATCTTCTAAGACTTTTTTTTAGATGAAGCTAGATAATATTATATTATTTCTTTTATTTGGACTACTGTTCTCATCAGGAGAGATGTTATTCTCACAACGTTTTGACTTATGTAACCTCCGAGCTTCTTCCGATGTGTCTTGTCGTACGCGGGAATCTTTATGTTGAACTCATGAATGTAAACCTTTTATGAAATCCACGTAGATAGATCGTTCTCGTTCCGTCAGCCATGACAGGGTAGAAATCTTAAATAATTTTTAGTACCCTCTCTCCTGAAGATTGAACCGTAAACCTCGGGAAGACTATACTTTAGAACCGGTCATTATGTAGGACTTTATATGTAACCATGGGTCAATGTATACTATTCTTGCATGAATTTGAGTATTGATTTACTCCTCTCCAGGAGTTAGGCACAAGGCGAGATTTTATCTTACTCCCACAAGTAAGATGTGACCCAAGGTCGGGTCGGGAAAGTGGGGTTTAAAAATTGCCTTGGCAGCCCCGTCGGAATTCCCCGGTAGGGGCGCCTCAGGCAGTAAGCAATACACTTACCTCTCCCCAAAGAGGGGAGGCGAAGCCTGGGAGGGTGGACCTCCTAGAACTGCACAGGACAGATCCATAGACAGGCGTACATCAAGCCCCGAAGGCCAAGACAATACCAGTCTATGGGGTGCAGTATCCATCGGAACAGATACTACACTTTGATCTTAGCCAAATTCTAGTTATTGATGTGTAGTGTTTTTACTTATCAGAAATTAGAAATGCACCGACCGTTGAGAATTAGTTCCTACACTGAAGATTGCGTTAGCATGAAACATCGATGTCTGTAGGTATTAAAATATTTAATATATATATATATATATATATATATATATATATATATATATATATATATATTGTGTGTGTATTTAGGCAGCATTTTTTCATTAAGGCATGTTTTATTAAAGACGACAGAAAAAAGCGAGTGAAAGAATGGAATTTCTTAAAAAATACCATTCTTTCACTCGCTTTTTATTCATTTTTGCCATAAAAGACCTGAAGATGATTCCGGAGAGAATCGAAAACGTTACTCAAACACATGGATCCTTCATCAATTCATTCCATCTACACGTCAAAAAGATCATTCGCCGAATGGAAAAAATAAAAAAAGGAATCACTAAACAGAAGATTTCTGTCGTCTTTAATAAAACATGCCTTAATATATATATATATATATATAGAGAGAGAGATAGAAGAAAAAAGAGTGATAAATATGCGACGATTGTCCAAATTTATTTCAAATTTCAATTGTTTAATGCAAGGTGTATTCAGTAATAAACTAGTGTTTATTATTCTTCCTTACGCCAAGGCTTTTCAAAGATAGAAATCTTATCATCAGAGGAGAAATACAGATGGAGAAGTTGGCTTTCGAAAAAACCAAAGGTTGGTTTCCGAACTCTAGGATTTAAAATATATTTCGGCTGTTTCCATCAATGCCGTCAGTTGTATGGTGCTAGTTTTTTTTTATTTGATTCACATTTTTCGTAGTCATTTTTCCATATTTTTCTTGGAGAGTTTATAGTGTGTCTATGATTATTGGTTATTCTTCTACATGTGATGTGTTTGTTTCTTCCTTTGTTGATTATCATCATTTTTGGTCTCCTAATTAGAATGGGTTGTCCGTTTGTATTCTAATGTTCCAAAGGATATTATTCATTTAATTTTCCAATATTGGCCCGGTTTCTGTTTTACCATTTGTCTATATGTTCAAAATGCTGTCGTTTGCGCAGTTCCAGCTTATGTCTATTTTATAAAAATAGACATAAGCTGGAACTTATGGGGGAAAGTTAGATTGCTGCATTCGCTTATTATGTAGTTAAGTGTTTCGTCTCTTTGTACACAGTGTCTACATTTACTCTTTTCTTTGATCTTCGGTATTTTGGTTTTCATGCCTTTTTTCTGCTACATTTTAATGATGTCCAGCCTCCGTTTGATTGCAATATCTTTTAGTCTTTTTCCCAAGCATTTCTGAACTGCTCCTAATGCTCCTACGATTATTGGTAATAGCAATGCTTCATTTTAACTTAAGCTCTCTGGTGAGGATTGCTGTGATGGCATCATCTATTATTTTACACCACTGCCCTTGTTGTTGACTATAAACATGGCTGGTCCTCTTGCTTGGTTAGTTTGTCAGTTTGTATTTCAATGTATCTTAGGATTTTGTGTCTTTTGTTTTCCAACTGCTTCCGCTTCGTGTTTTTAACATTTGTATGTATGCTTAAAATGTAGTTGTTTGAACAGTTCTGAGTGGGCAACCCAGTTATGTTTATTTTGATATTCCTTTTTGAGTAACTTGTTGCATTCACTTATTGTGTGGTTTCATTATTTTTTTTCGCAGACTTTACATTTACTGTTTACCTGGGTGTTGTCTTCCTCCAATTATATGCAGATTGTTCTGATCGCATTGTTTTGTGCGGTTGTCACCATTTCCGCTTCTCGTTTCAAGTGTCATTTCCATACTCATCTCTATGTGTTTTCGTGCGCAACTTCTTTTGTCATTCGATTTTCTTTTCTATTATTATTATTATTATTATTATTATTATTATTATTATTATTATTATTATTATTATTTCCTAACTAGGAGTTCTCACACAGGTCATCAGTGATTGCTCACCGACAACCGGTGGTATTCCCTGGAATCTGAGTAACAACAAGTCTCCCCAGATTTCCAGTATTCTCCACCTCTTTTCGATAGCCACCGCAAATAAACTTGCAGTATCACAACAGCCGTTTTCCATTGATTTCTCGCTGGTAAGGACCATTGGTTTTCTCTGGGATTTGGGTGGCAATAAGCCTCCCCAAGGTCCCAGCAGTCTCTGCACTTCCAGTGGAGGTCTGGTCTGTGCTGTCCTTCCTCGGTCTTCTCATACTCTTTGACTCTATGCAAATATTTTGTGTGGTGTCAGCCTAGGCTGGTACCCTTTTTTTTTAATTTAAATTTTTAAAAAATATTTTTAATTTATTTTTTTTTTGGGGGGGGGGGAAGCTGATTATTTTTTATTCATTTATTATTAGGGGCTGATGGTGTTTATTGCTATTTCTGTTCATTAGTTCATTTGTGTGTCATGTCAGTTGGGGCCGGTATAATTTATTGGGGGGCGGGTGAGTATTATTAATATTATTATTATTATTATATTCTTTTTTATTATTATTTATTATTATTTCCAACTCACTTAGAGTTCGCTCACTGGTGATTATCAATGATCGCTCATTCACAAAATCATGTGTTGTTTCCTGGAGTCTGAGTGACAAAAAGTCTCTTTAGATTTCCAGTACCCCGCACGCTTATTTCACTACCCGTTGCAATTACTTTTCGTTCTGGAAACGCTGACAACGATCGTTGGCCTTCTCTGAAACGTTAGTAGCAATAAGCCTCTCTAATATTCTAGTATATTCCGCACCCTTCAAGTTGAGATATGGCTGGTTCCCTTCTTCATTGATGCTTCCATTCTCCTTAACCCTTTACAGCCATTTTGTGCGGTACCAGCTGCAGTATTTATCAGTGATTACACACTGAGAGTACAGAGTGGTGTTTCCTGGAGTCTGTGTGAAGACAAAAAAACCCACAAATATCCAGCACTCTTCACTTCTTTCGATAACCGTTGCAAGCATTTTGTGTTATCGCAACATCTATTAATCATTTATTTGTCGCTCGCAAAGACCGTTCGTCTTCCTTTGAAGTTAAGTGTCAACAAGCCTCCCAAAGTTTCAATATTTACCGAACTCTTCCAGTGGAAAGCTGGTGCATGTTTTCTCTATTTTATATTTTCATCTTCTTTGACCCTTCACGACCTTTAGTGTGTTGCTAGACGATCATAGTGCCATCATATGTGTGTACCTTTTGGGGGATGTCAGTTTATGGACTGTCTGACAGTTTATCTTACGTTATATATATTTATATTTGTGCTTCTATGTCTATTTCCACCTACATGGTGCTAGGTAGCGTTCGTTCGTGATGTGGGTTTGGTTCCGCATTCGAGAATATTCTTTAAGATTTCGGCTGTGTCCACTATTGCCGTGTGTTGACAACATCATCACCATCATAGTTGGTTTAACGTCCGTTTTACATGCTAGTATGCGTTGGCGGTTTAAAAAAGTTAACTTACAAAATTACCTATATACTTGCACAGGTTGTTATTTATCCCTCTTTCTCTCAGGTCAATTGTTATCACTTCCTCCCATGGTATCCTCGGTCTTCACGTGTGAACTGATCCTCCTTGCTCAACTGCACTCCATTTACCAACCCAATAACTCTCATCCATTCTTTCAACGTGGCCATATTTTTGAAGTTATCTCTTCTGCACACATCTCCTTATACTCTCAAGATTTTATCCTTCGTCTGGTGTCATATATTAAAGACTCACATTACACATCTATCGTTTCATCTTCATATGATTTCTGTCCATGAAACACATGTCCTTAAGTGGCCAAGTGTCACTTCATACATCATCACATTACGTACACATGCTTGATAGACTGTTCACTTGTTCGACAGTGGTAACGCTCTGCTAGTTAGTAATAACATAAGTTTCCTGAACGTACTCCACTCTCTCCTAATTTTTGCTATCACACTAGCACCTGCTCCACCCTGTGCTTCAATGATATCACTAAGGTTACAAAACTTCTCGATAACTTCAATTGCTTTGCCATTGCTGTGTCGTCTCAATTTTTCATTTGATTCCAATTTGTCCTATTCTTGTTTCCAGGTTTTTTATGTTTATTCGTGTATTATTATTTATAAAAAATGACATTATTATTAAAATCAATATTAAATTATTATTAAAATTATTATTTTTTTAAATTAAGGTTCTTCTTATATTATTATGCTTTTTACATCTTATGCCTACCCCCCCCCCCCTAGCTGCTTATATTTGTCTTTTTCTTCCTCGTCTTCTTCTTCGTTTTCTTCTTCTTCTTCCTCGTGTTCTTCTTTTTCTTCTTGGTCTTCTTCTTCTTCTTTTTCTTCTTTTTCTTCTTCGTCTTCTTCTTTTTCTTGTTTTTCTTCTTCGTCTTCTTCTTCGTCGTCTTCGTCTTGTTCTTGTTCTTGTTCTTCTTCTTTGCTAGAGCCGAATGAAAAATAGAATGTAAAAGGTAAGCTGTTCGTTCTTACTTTTTTCCCTTCCTACCACTTATTTCCTGTTGTACTTTAGTATTTCCCTATTCTTTTTCTCTTCCTTTCCTTCCTGGTTTTCTCATCTAATTCCACTCTTCTATACGAGTTCTGTTTTATTTACCTCCTAGCTTCAAGAAGTAACTCTTTCAATTCTCGTTCATTTACCCCCCCCCCATTCAATAAGTATCTCTTTCTTCTTCTCTTTCATTTACCCCCTCCCTTCAAAAAGTATCTCTTTCTCTTTCTCTTTTATTTACCCCCTCCCTTCAAAAAGTATCTCTTTCTCTTTCTCTTTTATTTACCCCCTCCTTTCACATAGTATTTAATTCCCCATCTCTTTCGTTTACCCACTCCCTTCAAGAAATATCTCTTCCTCCTTCTCTTTCATTTACCCTCTCCCTTCAAGAAATATCTCTTCCTCTTTCTCTTTCATTTACCCCTTCCCTTCAAGAAATATCTCTTCCTTCTTCTCTTTCATTTACCCCCTCTCTTCAAGAAATATCTCTACTTCTTTTTCTTTCATTTGCCCCCTCCCTTCAAGAAGTATCTCTTTCTCCTTCTCCATTTCATTTACCCCCTCCCTTGAAGAAATATCTCTTCCGCTGTTTCTCTTTCATTTGCCCCCTCTCTTCAAGAAATATCTCTTCCTTCTTCTCTTTGATTTGCCCCCTCTCTTCAAGAAATATATCTTCCTCCTTCTCTTTGATTTGCCCCCTCTCTTCAAGAAATATCTCTTCCTTCTTCTCTTTCATTTACCCCTCCCTTCAAGAAATATCTCATCCTCCTTCTCTTTCATTTGCCCCCTCTCTTCAAGAAATATCTCATTCTCTTTCTCTTTCATTTACCCCCTCCCTTCAAGAAGTATCTCTTTCTCCTTCCCCCTTTACTTCTTCCTTCCTATTCCTTATTTTTTAAAATTATTCTCTTTTTCTTTTTATTTTCTTGCGTATTTTTTCTACAAATTACGTTTCGTTTTTTCTTTTTTTCTTCTCTCTTTACTCGTTGTACTCTCCCTTCAGCTTTCGAATCTGTCTTTCCCCTTTTTTATTTTTATTTGTTTCCCCTTTCTGTAAAAAGTCCTTACTTCCATCATTCGTATTCCTTAATAATGATTGATATTTTACGAATCCTTTACTATATATTTTTAAATTCTTCTCTTCTTCTTTCAGTTAGTTTTTTCTTTCTTTTCTATTATCTCCTTCCATACTTCACCCTAGTTGATTATTCATTTCTTCTTTCTTTCTGGCTTAATGTTTATATTTTTCTTCTTTCTCTTAAAATCATTCTCTTCTTTCTTCCTTTTCGTTCTATCAGTCCACCATTTCCCCCTTCTTTTCCTTTTCACCTGTCTTTTCTTTAAACATCCCTTTTTTTTCTTTCTTTCTTCATACAGCTTCCGCCTCCTCATTCCTATCCTATCGCCCCGAACCAATTCCATGTTATTCTATCCCGCCTCTCTTTTCTCTATTTCCGTGATTTCACCCCCCCCCCATCCCCCTCTTCCTATTCTGACAACAACACGGGGGATATTCCTCTGTTTTTATTCGTCTTTCCAAACCACTCTTTCCATCTCACACTCGCCTGCTGTGCTGGCAAAATGGTCAGCGTAACCTGCAATCGCGCACGGCCTGTTGTCCGTCGTCGTCGCCGCCGCCGCCACACCCCGCACTAAAGCCACGCCCCTCCCGAACCCTCACTCATTACCTTTCTGTCTGTCTCCTCCGACCACCTCACACGTACAGCACTCACTCAAAGAAGAGTCCGCCATTTTCTACTTACTCTTCAACTGAGTCAATCTTCCATGCTTTCCTTGACGACCAACGGAACACCGATCTCTATCTCTTCTTCTTCTTCTTCTTCTTCTTCTTCTTCCTCTTCTTCTCTCAATTCCCCTCTTCTTATACTTGATTACTATTATTCTCCTATCATTTTCTACTTCGTCTTCAGCTTGCTACTTTTTCTATTCTTCTTCATTCTCCTCATCCACGTCCTTATACCTGTGATTAATATTCTTCCTTCTCTACTTTTACTTTTTTCCAATCTTCGTTTTCTTCTTCTTCTTCTTCTTCTTCTTCTTCTTTTTCTTCTTCTTCTTCTCCCTCTTCTTCTTCTTCTTCTTCTTCTTCTTTTTCTCCTTCCTCTACGTCCCCTTCTAGTAAAACGTCATGTTTCTTCTTCTTTTCTTTCCTTTTTTCTTTCTGTTTCTGTTTGTACTCCGCTAATATTATATTTTTATTTCTTTATTTCTTTTTCTTCTTCGTTTCATCTTTCCATTCATTTTTTAAATAATTTTCACACTTTTTTAATTCCTTCTATTTTTTCTGTTTCCTTTTTTCTTTTTCTTTGTTATTCTCCCTTTTCTTATATTCTATAAAAGTTTCCGTACCTTCTTTTTTTTTAATTATTTGAAGATAAAAGCGCGTTAAATTTTATAGAATGAAAGAAAGGAGAAAATGAAGAAAATAAATACAAAAAAGGAAACATCAAAAAGAGAGGGAAATGAAAAGTGGACAAATGATTAGGAAAAAGATAATAAAAAAAATAACTTTGAAAGAAGCATGAAAACGGTTTGCTTGATAGCTAACAGTTTTTATGTTTTTAAAAAAGTATTTTCCAAAGTTAAGATGTTTCATTGAATCTTTATGTTTCAAAACTATTGCTGGATCGATTATGACACAAACACGGATATGTGCCTAAAATGCTAGTGAGATTGACTCAAGTTATTTGAAAATTCAATTTTCAATGGTATGTGAAGCTTAAGTTAAAAATACTATTTTCATTCGTCTGTCGCGTTCAATTGTAAAATAGTATATTCGTCAGTCAGTCATGCTTAAGATTAAAATGACATTTTCGTCCGTCTGTCATGCTTAAGTTAGAATTAAAATTTTCATTGGTTTAATTTTAAAATATTTTCGTCAGTCGATGAAGCTTAAGTTTTGAATAGCATTTTCGTCGGTGCGTTACGCGTAAGTTTTAAATATTATTATCGTCAGGCTGTCATACCTTAGTTCGAGAAAACATTTTTTTCGGTCGGTAAAACTTAAGTATCAAATAGTATTTTTGTCAGTTGATCAGGCTTAAGTGTGAAATAGTATTCTCCTCGGTCGTCTGTCACGCGTAGTTTTTAAAGAGCATTCTCTTTGGTTTCTCAAGCTTAAGTTTGAAATAGCATTTTAATAGTTAAGCGAAAATCGAATTAACACATCGTAAGAATATTCGTTCTTTTTCACTTCTAATTTCTCTCACCCCCCCTCTCTCTCTCTCAAACCCTTTCTCACTCTCTCCATGTAATAAAATGATATACTTATTTCCGTTCCTATTCAGTCGATAATTCTATTTCGTATATTTTCATTTTTTTTCAATTCTATTAATTTTCTGATACAAATGAAAGATCACCAACCTTTAACTATCAACACCTCTCTCATTACCCGCTCTCACAATTCTCGAACAGACACGAGATCCTATTCCCGCTTCTTGCAGACGTTACCCTAACCTTAACCCTAACCCAAACCCCTTTTCACTTGCACCCATTTATCTCATGTTGTTACCGCCAATTTTCCAAGCAAGTCACATCTTTTCTCAGTCATTGGACATTTCAAGAAGAATAAACATTTTAAATTGATATTTAGATAGTAATAGACTTCTTTTTACGCTAAATTCTCGGAAAAGCTTACACCTTTTGTTCTTCGTCAATGCTAGTTACAATTATATAGCGACACCTTTTTTTTTTAAACACATACACAAAGAATGCGAAACAAATAAATTACATCAATCTATATAATACTAGCAGTTCATCGATTCAATCAGATTCTAGATTTTCAAGTAAGTCTGGTGTCGCTAAAGTTTGTATTTTTTAATTTAGTGTTCAAAGCGAGTTTCTCATTCAGTTATTATACTTTGTTATTTTGCCTAGGAGCAAAGTGTAGTATCCGTTCTGATACGACACTTCATCTTCTTTTGTCCGCGGTCAGTGAATGATGAATCGCTCTAGATTAAGGCCATTTTATTTTTTAAACAATCCATACTGCCCCCCTTTTGAGAATCGGATTTTCCCCACATTGAAAAACCGAACTTGTGTCTTACTCTGTTCTCGTGGGGGTGAAAGTAAATAGGTGAGATGTGTTTCTGTCTTAAAAGGGTATTTTATTTGTTATATTAATACATAAACCAACTGGACATATCCCTGGAAAGTTAAAATATTAAGATAAACTTTATTAAACTTTTTGCATAAAATATGGCTAACTTCCAAGTGTTCCTCCTGTATATCAATTAAATAAAGCCTGTTTTGCATAATATAAGATTCCTGGTAATTATTTATAACATACCCAGATATGTCCCCTTTTCTCTGCATATATATATATATATATATATATATATATATATATATA
Source organism: Sepiola atlantica (assembly GCA_963556195.1). Lineage (NCBI taxonomy): Eukaryota > Metazoa > Mollusca > Cephalopoda > Sepiida > Sepiolidae > Sepiola > Sepiola atlantica. The sequence continues at coordinate 45,599,474 of OY744537.1, forward strand.
TATATTGTGTGTATTTAGGCAGCAAGTTTTCATTTAGGCAAACGTTGTTTAATAGCACGGAGTGTTTCTGCTTTGTGATCTTTTTTTAAATTTTTTCCATCTTCCGAATGGTCAACTTCGTACCTCGACTAAACTGGTGTATGAAGTTTCCGTAGTTTTGTTGTTCCATCTTCTTTGCGAGTACTTTCGATTTGATATCCTCAAATCACTTTCAGGCGTGTTAGTGTGAAAAAAGAATATGTATTTATAGAATGTAAAGAGAGGAAAAGAGTATGTCTTTTCTTTTTATTTTATTTATTTATTCTATTTATTCATTTATTTTTTATTTTTATTAATTTATTTATTTATATTTATTTTTTTATTTCATTTTTATTTTTTAATTCATACAACTTAAAAAAAGAAGCGTCTAAAGTATTGAAAAGTTACAAGAGCGTGATTATGTTCGAAGGGGTGTGAAGTTAGAGTTTGATTTCTTAAGCGCAAAAAAAAAAAAAATTCGACCATGTTTTAAGAGCGTTTAAAATTCAAACGTGTAGTTGTTTAATGGTTAGGAATTTAATAACGTTGATTACTAAGCTAGACACTTCAAAATGTTGTGACTAGTCTCATAAACAATGTTATTGAGTGTAGGGCGTTTCGTTTTTATGTAAAGGGCCTCAATAATCTTCAGCCTTTTAATGTTGGTATCGTGGTGTAATATATTTGTATTATTGACTATATATATATATATATATATATATATATATAACGTTGAATAAGAATTTAAAGATAGATGATGTATCCTACAATGATAATCAATCGTGATAATAGAAAGCTTAATAGTAAATAGAGCAATAAATTCAAAAAATGAATGATGGAAATAAAAGTTACACAAATACAATATTTATCACTACATCAGAAGTTCAAAAGCAAAGAGGAGTCTCGTTATCCATAATCTATGGATTTTCAAAGATCAATTCTTTTCATCAGACGATAAAAATCGGTAATCTAAATATTATCGGCAACATTAAACTTTGAAAATTAATACATATACATATACAAAACTGTTTTGGCTAGAAATATCATAAAATTAGGACAGTCTATGTCAACAAAAATACTGTTAAGGTATAGAAATTAGGAAAAATAATACTCAAGGTACTTATAAGTTCAAGTGTTGTCCATAAAAGGTTAAGTATTCTATAACAATGAGATGAGTCTGTTTGCGTAGAGATCTGTAGACAATGCGAAGAGGGGAGAAATGAAGTATCTAGTCCGGAAGATCCCAAATGAAAATAATAGATAGAAATCAGTTCATAATACAGTGGGCATTGCCGAGTTCAGCTTCCAGGCAAGGTAATGAAGTTTAATGGATTTAAATTCCCGTCATTTTTGTAGGTTGTACACTAGTATAACTGTCTCTTTCTACCTGTCCCTCTCTACCTCTCTCTCTGTCTTTCTTTCTGCATGCCTGTCGTTCTGTCTAGGTCTCTCTTTCTTTATTTCTCTCTCTCTCACACTCTCTCTCTCTCACTATATATATATGTATATATATATATATATTTATATATATATATATATATATATATATATATATATATATATATATATGTGTGTGTGTGTGTGTGTGTGTGTGTGTATACACATAAATAGAGAGAGAGAGGGAGAAAGAGACAGGGATATATAACAAACATAAATAGACAGCCGAAAAAATAGTTCATACGTTTAAATGTTTTTGCTTTCTTCGTCGACAACGAAACCCCGGTGTTGGACAAAGTACCATTGACTATTTGTAACATCGATATTTGACACTAATTGACATTAATTGTGTTTCAGATATCAAAATGTCTATCATATATCACCATTTAAGTGCAGCGGACCTAAGCAGCATTAGTATTGTGAGAGTTTCATAGAAGCGATATTATAGGTCAAAGTCAAGTAAATTAATCAGCGTCAAATCGCCCAACACCTCTGGATTACACTTTCCATTGTAAACGGAGGGATTATCCAATTCATCAGAGAGAGAAAACAATCAATATGATTTCGGCTTAATCGATCAGTACAGTTTGACAGCAGTCTTCGTTATTAATGATAATAATGATGTCTATTTACTTATGTTATGCATATATATATATATATATATATATATATATATATATATATATATATATAAAGGAAGAGAGTGTATGTTTTTGTGTTTTAAGGGAGGTGGTGTCTGGTCAACACTGCTGGGAAACCATGAGATACATTACTGTTTTGTTTTTAAATCCCCGAAACAGTTATAGTAAACAACTGATGATCCCTACAACAATATTAAGACTACCGTAAATTGTAGGAAGCTAACTCATACGGTAATTACAAGAAATTGATTGACTTGCAAGCAAAGGAATTTTCTAAACAAGGACAGGGTACCAAAAGTTTTTTCCTCCATATAGTTTGAAAGGTTAAAAAACTTCCAAATTTTGAATGGAGACATCGTTTGCTTTTATAAAGTTAAACGAAATCGATGAACCGCACTTTATGTGTTTGTACATGCGAGATAATGGTCTGTGGAAGTGGGAGTTGTGTAATGATTACCGACTGAAACTGGTGGATTGGCATATTATGTTCAAGTTCTGTTGGGTGAAATAGGGAAGTAGACTAGACTCTAATGTCTTGGTAGTACAGTTGGTTTGTCAAACATATTATTAATTAGTTGAAGATCAACGAAATAAGATAGAAGGGAGGTAATAATACCGTATCATTTACACGGGTTCAGCTAGTATTATACATTTGAAAATATATACGTTTTCCAGATGCTAAGCTTTAATTGTTTCAAAATATATAATAGTGTCGGAATGAATGTTATCCGTGCTCTATTATAATTATAATAGGCTGTAATAGGAGTTTCATTTGACTCCAAACATGCATTAACAGACAGCATTGAAGTTTTAAACAGAAATACCTTTTATTTGGGCTGCGCCGAAAAGCAATTACACGGCTAAGAGTCGATCATTTTAGAGCGCCATGCGACTTCGTAGATTTATCATATTGTTGGCGATTTAAAGAAACCAACGAATTACGTTTCGTCTTGCGACAATATTTGACAACTAGTAGTTCGGCGAGTCTTGTGTTTCTATGCCGGGGCTTATTATTGGCTGATAGGCCAATCCTTCCAGTGGTGCGCTTATATATTTAGAGTAAAAAAGTATTTAATAAAATATGTGATTGCTATTGATATGCAAACAAATTAGAGTAATGTTAGTAATGACTTTCCGAAACAAAATTATTCAGGAGTCTATATTTATGTATTGCTCGGTTTCTGATATATTTTGATTTTATTAATATAAAAGTATTTGAGAGACTATAATATAAATATACAGATTAAATTCTCCTAAATATTCTTGTATGAAATGTCTTTATAAATTCAATTGTAACATTCTTTTTATTCTTGTCTTACTATATTACCATTCCTAGCGAACGAGAAAGAGAGAGAGAGAGAGAGAGAGCTGTGTGTGAGACAGACAGAGATAGAGAGACAGAGAGAGAGACTTACATACATACAGACAGACAGACAGACAGACAGACAGAAGCGAGAGTAATAAATACGGTATAAAATAAAGAAATGGCGTTCAAGAGAAAGGGTAGGAGTGATAAATAGAGATTCAATAATAAATGGGTCACTTGCCAATTTAATTACAAATTACGGCTATTAAGAATCTTTATTACGTAATTTCAGTTTATTTTCATCAGTTCAAATATGGTATGAAACAGTTTATTGCATTAATTTTTATTTATTTGCCTCCAAGGAAAAGTTAATTGTTTTCTTCATCAAGATTTAGACCTGGCAGGATAACGTCATAATAGACATACCGTTGCCTTGGATGGGTGCTACGGAACTTCCAATTGGTCTCTGGGGGCTCGATTTTACAAGTTGATATTATCTGTCCAATGTCTATGCATTGTAAAATTTGTGGACCGAGGAATCCTGACATCTTTCGGCGGAATAAAAAACGGTCGATTGGTGAGCTCGATTTGTCGTTTTATCTGGTTTCGGCGAACTGAGCTTCGAGATCCTAAGATCAAAATGCAACATTTTTTTTATTTACCTTTTGCCTTATTTGTCTCTGGCACGACTTCTGACCGCGTAAACATGTATTTCTCTGAATTTAAAGCTATTATTTTGTTTAACTTCAAACATGTGTCAGTTTTTCTTTAGGAAAAGTGTTCATAAAAACAACAGTTTTACGTTAAAAAAAAAGCTCAAAATGCTGTATTTCATGAGAATACGCGAAATCTCCGCGGCTACAAACAATAAGCGTCTCCGTTTTTCGAGTCGATGCCCCGAAAAACAAATATCTTCAACATTTTAACAAAGAAACGACGTGAAAACGGACACGTTTGGTATTGTTAGCTCTACAGGCTGGAAATAAATGTTCTTACATACTTAATTGAGCACTCTGGCTATTTCCCCTCTACAAAAATACAAAATTATTATATATATATATATATATATTGAAAAGAGGGTAGTGCAGTATTAATGCAGTTCCAACGAGAGAAAAGCATATATGTAAAGGAGTAAGGCTACCAACATTTCTAAAAAGTTTTTTTACAACATTTATTTATTATTTTGTTATTTTATCATTTTATCTTCTAATATATAAAGTAGAGACATTTTTTTCCCTGTATCTTCTCGGAGTATAGGAAAATAACCACATACACTACAGGCTACTAAACTCACCGCTATACTACACTTATTCACTCGAGCGTGTTTTAGTAAAGTTGTTATTATTTTTTCCAACCTAACACTAAATATTATATTTGGCCCACCATCAACGTCTCTCCGGAAAACCAACTCCATATAGGTGGTAGCAAAGACTTTTCTCCCTAACAATTGTGTACTGTGACTAAACTCATCGACACCGGGTACTAATAAACACAGTTTACTTTTCACAAAACAGTCCGTCCTTATTTATTATTTGCCTGGTATTAATTTACTACATAATATAAAGCAATACGCAAACAAATAATGACCGCTCCTGTTGAATCCGATGATATTCCGCGAATATCAGATTACGTTTTTCCTATTTCTAACTATGATTTCCCCATTTAC